>SJYO01016970.1:40414329-41089388 GCA_006410555.1 Capra ibex | reverse complement strand
CCCCCCCCCCCCCCCCCCAGGTCAGTTACAGAACCGGTGGTAAAAACTCATCCTTGTTCGAATAAAAACATCGGTGAGATCTCGATACTATAGACGGGATTGAAATGTCTAAAGGATAAACAAGATTGTTGAGGAGAACTGACCCTTAATACCGGAGGAGCGATGTCTTTACATGACGACAGACAAACCAGAGTCGGTAGCATGATCCCTCTAATCGACCAGTCACAACAACTCTAAATCGGTACGAGATTCTAAGACACTCCACCGAAGAGAATGTCTCGGTGGGAACTCTTTAGAACAAGTCGGTGAAAGAAGAACTAATACGTGTATTGACTTCTTGGAGATCGACAGAGACAGGTCGACGTCCGAGTTGTAAGAGAGGGTAACAACCATCCAACCGTCTTTCATGAAAGAGTCTGGCTCTTACCTCCCTACCGAAGACCCAGTTAGATTTGACCGATTCAAATCTAAATTTACTCTACGGAGACTCATAGCATAACTAACACACTATTCCTTTGAAATTCACTCCACCCACTAGTATTTCCTACGGGACAGGTTCCTTAAAGTCCATTTTACGAACACCTGAGTCGTGAGATTCCCTTCTGGGATTGTTTCTTATACATTAATTGGACGTCCAAGATCTTATTAGTACTGTATAGGTAACTTTTACCATAAAGACATTGTAACTATTCACTATTGAAACACATACATTATAATGGGACTCCCCATTATTAGTGTTTATAAACCACGACCGGTACATGAGACAAAATTTGGGAATTTTGACTTAATAAATCAAAAAGAAGGACTCTACTCAATCCTTGAGAATAATAATAATGTAAATAGACATTCTAATCTTAACCCCTCGTCTGTAGTGTGTCTGTCACTTCTGCACACACTGACATACCATAAGTCCTTTTCTCCTCATAAAGTTCACTGGATTGATTTGAACACCTTCTCATAGATCCCATCACAGAGCGACTAGCGACTTGTGTCACATCCGTTCCGTGTTCGTCCCTTCCACCTTCTTTTACTCTCCTCGGCATCGTTGACGTCTGTACGAAGTAAGGGTCATCGACTATGAAGTCGTTCCGTTTTTACGGAGTAAAAGAGTACCGACTACGTCAACGTTCCCGACCAAGTCCACCACGAATATGTCCATATGTCTTGTTTCCACGGTATACCTATTCGTACACGTAACGATATTTAATAGAGGTGACAATGTATTGGCACGTTTCAGTAACAAACGTCTTCCACCCCACTCTCTCGAACTGGTGACGGTAGAACCGATTAACGATATGGAGATGTCGATCTATCCGACTCTTACAAAGATAGGAACAGATATTGGATTGACGTCCAAAGATTGAACAATCTTATAGAACCCAGGTGCCGAAAAGGAAAATATCGGCGATAGAACTTTTGAACCTCTGTTCTCTAAGAACAGTCAAAACATCACAGACGTCTCTCTCAGGAACCGTAAGAAGATCCACACCTATCATTTTTTAATTAGAATGAACAAATAGGAAAAACGAAACCCAACTTACAGACCTTATGGGTCATTTAGTGAACCTGTCACTTGATTTGTATCGATACTGACTTTTGTAGTCATTCCTTTCGTAAGAATCGTCCGTATCCAAACTGTTACTTTCTTCTGGGTCCCAGTGTTCGGACTGTAAACGCTACTCCATAATTTTTAGTATGGAGAAGGGACAAAGGAACGAATTTATGAATTTATGATTCGGAGTGAAATTTTTTTTTTAGAAAAATTCCTTTTCCTTCGTTGTTTTGTCCTAAGCACCCACCATTCAATCATGAAAACTTGTCACTGACAATTTCACTTTACACTTTAGGACAGTGAAAGTCTACTCTTCTCTACGTCTTCGACAAACTTCACACAGAATCGGAGACGTCGTTGCCTGTCTTAGGTTGTACCGACGGGGAGTCTCCCTAGAACTACGGAAGTGACCGCAACTAAGACTTGAAGGTCATCCCTCACCAATAATAGGTAGATAAAGAATTATATTATGGAGGGGAAGGTTTAACAGGTTTCCCTCTCTAAACCCTTATAAAAATCGTTGTGCTCGATACTACAATTTTTATTACTCCTGCACCCTGACAACTTTCCGATAAAAGTTAAAGTCAATTGTGGACCGGTACAGACCAATGTCATGTCGACGGTTTCCACTTGCGGTGTGAAGTCCTGTATCGTAGGGTTTAAAGTGTCACGAGGACCTCGAAGTTATGAGAATTGCGGAAATGTCAAGAACATTTTTGTGAATATCGTCGACAGACGGAAGGTCCCAGTCGAGGGACCACTTTTCCTACCTTAAGAACGCCCATCTCGAAACCTGATTAGACTCCTTTACCTAGACCATTTTCGATAATAATTCCCGGGTCAGAGACGACGGTAAAATGACTAAGTTTATCGAAAGACAGACATAAGTTTGACCGTACGATTCTATTTCCTTCCCTCAGTAAAGTCACAAAGTAATTTGTACGCCCAACGAGTCTGTTGGTCAGTCGGTCGTTTGCCATAAGTGACTCTGACGATATATACACAACACGTACCGAGGTCCATGAAAGTCCTACGAATCGATCGTTCCTTATGAATTACTTATCATAGAACCTAAGGGATCATAAGACGTCACAACTAAGGATGGTCTCGACTAGTGTGTTCCGTTACGTTATGTCGTAGGATACCTGCCTCTCGTCAATACTTAAAATCTTTCCCTATTACATATAAAGTCAAGTAACAGAAGTAAAATCATTGAGTCAAAGTCTAAAACTAAAGACTGACGTTCGAAGTAAGGCGATCCGATCACCTTTCTATGGAATTGGAGTCAGGAAGGACCCCAAAGGGGTAAAGAGGGGTCCTAACACAGTATGAAGACCTAGAACACGTTAAAATTCTATAACCCCATCAGACTATAGTCCAGAAGGGTGTGGACAGGTCAAAGGTAAAAAAAAGAAAAACAGAAGAAGTAGGAAGTCCATGTCTTCCAAAGTCGGTGTGAGTACGAGACAAACCCATCCCCCAAGAACTCTCTGTAATAGAGACCATGTATAACCGGATATACATGGGATGTCGGTAAGGGAAGAAAGGGACACCAGAACTACAGAACTATGGTCCACCACAGTGGTCCCTCTCTCCAGTCCCGTCCTGGAAACCACCTCAGAGAAATCCCCGACTCTCTTTAGGAGTCAAGTCGAAGAAACTCTCGGAGGGAATGGAACCCCTGAAAACAATTTCTTCTCCGTCTTTCTGGTTGTCCTCATCGAGAAAAAGAAATCGTATAAGAAAGGAACTCCGGTTCTTCTCGTCTCCATTTAAGACTCTTGAACCCCCACCCCGTACCTCCCTCATCTCTCTTCATTTTCCCTTATTTACTAATAATAAAGTTTTATGATAAGAAATCGTTGAGACACTTACATTTATATGTAAGTAGTTTAACGTCCCCTAATTTTCCTCTCTGTTTCCCCCGATCCTTTTTTATTAGGTTGAGTGTCCCCTGACTCCCCTCCATAGACACACAATTCTGTATCGACGTATGTGAGTTACCACGGAAAAAATATAAAAAACTAATTAAAATTTTTTAGATAAGTAAAGAAATTAACTTCTTGTCAACGAAATGTCTTAAAACGACAAAGGATAGTTTGTAGTTGTTCTTAGACATCCATGTCTAGTAGTTGTTGTTCGATATCCATATGTAAACAGGGGAGGGAGAACTTGGAGGGAGGGTAGAGGGAGGGGTAGGGTGGGGAGATCCAACTATGTCGTGGGGACAAACTCAAGGGACTCAGTATGTCGTTTAAGGGTAACCGATAGATAAAATGTATACCATGACATCCAAAGGTACAATGAGAGAGGTATACACGCAAAATTTTGACCTATTATATGTTACCACACCTACTGTATGTTGCCCATCAGGAATTATTACTAACAATTTATACCCTACTGAGGTACCATATCGCCTGTTACTAGTTTACCGGACACACCGTTAACTTCACATCCTATGGAAACCCTCTTCCCTTACTGATTCATCTTCTTTCTCTCTCTTTTAAAGAGATTTTAGAAAAGAACATGATGAAACACTTCTATCTTAGTGACAGAGTCTCTTATAATTCCGATTCTTTCTAATAACCTCTCGGACGCCAAAATAGTAAATTAAAAGATTTCTTACTTTACGATTAGTGCAAACGAGGTTCAGGTACCGTTCTTATTGGGATGTAGAAACCCAGGAACAAGAAACACGAGAGATCCTGGAAGGATGTATAGCGATTCCTTACATCGATAATTCAATAAAATTTCTATTCTTGTGTGACTTTTTCTTGTACGGTTATACTGTAATGAACTTACCTAAAGTTGTGTTTTGGGAAACAGTTGAATTGACAAAGACCATCAAATAAAGGTCCTCACCTTCTACAGTAGACTCCTGAATCTGACGCGTGTCACTTAGTGGTAACACAAGAGCCTAAGTCTTCGGGTCCGGTCGACGTACCGGTCTACCGAGAGACCAGGGTCACCCGGATAGGACGACCAGACTCTTGATCTTCCTCTCAACCTCTCAGCCCCTTCCCCCTCTTTAATATCGGTTACCGACGACATTGAGTTCGATAACTAGGTCAAGGTCTGTACTCGTGCTACAACTAAACCAACGGTTTCTCATTCTGTATAAGATCAATCTCTCTCTTGACGGTTCCTAGCCCTACTACACGAAGTTATTTACACAGAACAGAGTACTCGTAGGTCATCTCCTCACTTCGAGTCAAATTAAAAAAAGAAGTCATAATAAACTTCCCTATAGACAGCACTAAAACACTGCTGAAACGATGAGTTTCATACATACTAAGGGTCGTTGTAACCACGGGTGCTTCTCGTCTAATCTTTGTATTTTAGGATCAGGGGTAGGACTTGGGTCACTGAGTCTAAGACGTAAAAATTGTGCTAGGCGTCCGTGGAACTCTTACTCTTCGGGAAATTCACTGCTTATTTGCGTCCAGTATTATACCCCGGTTATCCCAACCCAACGTTTAAACTGACATCCGTCTGACATCCCTACACTTCTTCTGATCTGACTCTATACTCTGGACCAAGATCTGTGCGAAGAAGGTAAAAGGAAACCACACTAAGACCCCATTGGTGAGAGAGAGAGAGAGAGAAATCCATAACCAAAAGAGAAGAAATTGTACCCTCTTATTGTAGACTGGAAAAATGGGATCCTGACACCACTCCTACCTCACTCTATGACGCAGTTCTGTCACTAGACATCTCATCTTACGTGAAAAGTTTACACTCTCGTGCTTCTGACGACATCAACAAGTCTAGATGGATTTTACCTTAAACCCGAAAAAACTGAAAACTTTACTCAGTATCGTACAGATTCAGTTAATACTTCTTTTACATGCACTGTCCGTTCTCGTTCAGTACTTAGTTCCTTTATAGAGGAGTCTCGGCGAACGGAGGCTCTCCTTGTGTCTTAAGACTGAACCTTTTTTTACCTATATCAGTCTGAGACAAATACTTCAATCGTCACTAAGAGTCGAACTCGACAAGTAACATTAGTAGTGGAGTCCCCTAGAAAATTTTTACCGACAGTTCCCCAAGACCACGGACCTCGAGTCGATCCGTTTGTCTTGTCGGAGACAGACCTTGTAACGACCTAGATCACCGTCTTCTTTTTACCTCTTGCACCGTTTCGTACACGACTGAGACCTGTAAAGACGGACTCTGACTGTGTGTAGTGAAGTGGTTATAAAGTGGTCGGTTTCTTTAAGGTAGTTTTTGTCCACAATAAAGTAGTCCTCAACGGTGTCACTGATATTAACCCACACTTGTATAGTCTCTTAGTAGGAGAAGAGTCCAAAAGAGTCGTTTTATCTCACCAACTCTCCAAATCGGGATATCAGTCTGAAACCCCTAAGTTTCGAGTAAAAGAGGTGTATTTCCTTTTCGTAGGGGCGGTAAGCCCAGTGTCCCTGTACTCGGAGTTGGAACAGAGACGTGACCAGACACCTAAAGTCGAACAAACTCTAGTTCGGGACTCGGAAACCCCACCCTCGTGACTGAGGTTCTGGGATCTGATGATCTCTTGACTGGGATCCCCCATAGTTTATCAGTCTTGAGTGTCTTTCTTTTGGTGAACTTATATTCTGGGCCGTAGTGGGTTGGTGGTCATCGTGGGACACATCCTGTGGAGTAGATTTGTTGTTTGTTTCGTTTTTATGTTTGGGTTAGTAGTCGTCTGTCCTAATGGTGGAGTGAGTCGAAACGGGTAGTCTCCTTTTTGTTTGTTTGTTTTTGAGTCGTGTTTAGAGTGGGATGTTCTTCTAATGTATTTGGTGACCTGGTTGGAATCCTCCCGTCTTCGGTTTTCCTTCTTCCTTAAGTTGGAACTTCGGACACTTTTTCTCTGGAGTTTGTGTTATTCAATTTTTGTTATTACTTTTCCGTCTCTTTATGATGTGTTTACTTCCTTCTTTGATCTTTGTGTCTTCGGGTTTATTTACTTCTCCTTTCTCCATTTGATGGACTTTTTCTTATGTCTTACTACTATCATTTCTACTAGTTTTTGGAGCTTTTGTTTTACCTCTTTTGCACTCTTATTTAATTGTTTCCGGATCTTCTAAATTTCTTATTTATATGTCTCTGTTTGTTGTGTTAATGACTTTAATTTTTATGAGACGACGATTCAGTGTAGTCAGCACAAACGAGACACGCTGGGGTATCTGCCGTCGGGTGGTCCGAGGGACCAAGGACCCTAAGAGGTCCGTTCTTGTGACCTCACCCAACGGTAAAGGAAGAGGTTACATACTTCCACTTTTCACTTTCATTTCAGCGAGTCAGGACAGGCTGAGAAACACTGGGGTACCTGACGTCGGATGGTCCGAGGAGGCAGGTACCCTAAAAGGTCCGTTCTCATGACCTCACCCAACGGTAACGGAAGAGGTTTTTTATGAAATGTTCCTTAGTTTTAGATGACAACGGACCCAAGATTGAGTCTGGTAGACTTAGTCTTGGTGTTCCCGAACCCTGTGACCGTAAACAAATATTTCCGAGGGGGTCCACTAAAATTACACATCGGTCCCAACTCTTGGTGTTCTTCGAGTTAGTCTTGTTCAGTGATATATGTTGACTTACAATGAATAGTAACGGTTAATACCTGATCTCGATCCCGTCCCTTTATGAAGACACGAAAAAGGAGGATAAAGGTCTTAAAAAGAATTTCCTTAAGTAACAGTTTACACTTGGACCTACAGACTCCTTCTGTTATTAGAGTAAAGCACCGTGGTCTTTGAGACTTGTATTTCTTAAGAAGGTCTCCAGACAATACTACTCTACCCTAGTTCACCCTCGTGGTAACAAGACCAAATTATCCGAAATATTTATCCTGAACAGTACTTTCCCTACGACTCTTACTTCTTTACTTGTGAATCTTCAGTCTCCTTTGGGTCCTTTTCTTTCTTTCGTATAACCAGTCCCTTTACCACTACTAACACTTAGTCCTTCTGAGTCCTCGAACTTCTAATGAATCGTTCTTAACCCTACCCGTGTCACCCAGTGAAACCTCGGTTCACTCGAAAACTCGGGGATACAGAAACAAGACCCAGTGACTCCTACCCCTGAGAGTATGACGTAAGACCAGAGAGGAGAGGTCTCTTGTGGAGAAAAGACGAGTCCTGAGATCGAATCGACTCCTACACTAGGTGGGAAGAACGTTGGTAAAGACTCCTTACACTATTCTTTCGGAGGTAGAAAGACCATATTCGTTCAAGGGATTTTACTCTCACTAGACGGTTCTCCTCCTCGGGCTCTCGTTACCAATATGAGAGGGATGATAGGTCTTACGAAACACAAGGCTTGGTACTCTGTGCTCCTACAACTGACACCTTTCACGCGTAGAGGTAAAGTACACCTGTGTCCCTGAATTGACGGAAGTTAAAGGAAAAGGACTTGTCAGAAAAGGGTATAGGGAAATTTATGGGCTACTGGGTTCTAGGAGAACCGGTGGGAACAATTAATGGTAATCAAACGGAAACACCCTCTTTTGGGGTAGTCTGTGGAGGAGAACAGGGAAAGTCTTGACCGTACCTGAGTCCTTGACTTGTAAGACCTGTATCTGTCAGGTTTCGTCCCCGTCATGTATTTCGGGAAGGACGTTTCCCAATGCCTGAGTCGGAGGAGATACATAGAAAGGAGCAGTCTGACAGAGAGGGACCGACGGTACTATAGGACCCTAAACCCTGGTTGTGAAAAAAATCGTTTTGTTTCTTCTGATCCTGAAATAAAAGAGACATGAAAAATAGAACCTTTTTTTTTTGGAACTATCTAGTCGTCGATAAAATTCCCAAATTTTTTTTACATCCTATAGTAATCGTGTTCTAACGAATGTTTACACGTGTAATAGACAATAATAAATGTTTTACAGACTGTGAAAGGATCACAGATCTAAATTTTTTGACGTCTGTTTTTTTTTTTTTTTTCTTTGTTCACAGAGAAACAGGATATAAGAAAAGAGGGAGAGGACCGGGAACAGAGTCAAGACTTCTGTACCATTGACCTCCCCTACTTAGGAGACCTCAGTCTTCGGGTCGGAATGTAGGGTTAGTCCAGAGCTTGAATGACGAAGTATCAAACTAAATAAAGAAACACAGAGTGCAAAAACACACACTCAAAAGATGCATCATTACAGAAACCGGAACAAGTATTTCATAAAATTTGTCAGACTTGTGTTCTCAAAAAAAGAAAGGAGTGTTAAATATGTTAATACAGAGGTTTGTGGTGTCGTAAATTAAGAACAACTTTTTTTCTTTCCCCCCCCCCTTGGAGGAATAAGGAACTCCAATTTATATATCATACAGATAAAATTACCTTGTTAGACCTAATTTTTGGTAGTCGGTTCTAAAGAAGACACGACGGGGGGTGGTAAGAGAAGAGAAATGAATCCCGGACACCGGGTGAGGACACCCAAGTCCTCCGTACATGGTCAGTTCTACAACCGGTCTAACGGGGCCTCTTCCTTTAGAAGTCTTCGATTGAGACGAGTCGACTATTATTGAGTCAAGGACCTGTCATTCGTCTGTAACCTGTAAAAATGAAGACAGAGAAAGTAAATTAAATAACAACAACAAGGTAGTGATACGACAAAACCTGAGAAACGACGGAGTGCCTGACGTCGTACGGTCCCCTCGGACAGGCAGTTATACAGGATCTCAAACGAGTTTGAGTACAGGCAACTCAGCCACTACGGTAGGTTGGTAGAGTAGGAGACAACAGAAGGAAGAGAACGGGAGTCAGAAAGGGTCGTAGTGCCAGAAAAGGTTACTGAGTCGAAAAGCGTAGTCCACCGGTTTCATAACCTCAAAGTTGAAGTCAGGAGGATTACTTATAAGTCGTAGTAAATTAAAGATCGGGACAAGGTCTATACGACGAAGGTTAGAAACTGGGAAACGGTACCAAGACTTCCTCCAGTCCGTTTGTTCTCCGGTAAAGATCCTGGAACTTTTAGTCTATGGGAATCTTCTACTTCTCTACTTAAGAGTCCACCCTATCCTAGTGTCCGTATAAAACCCCTTCAAAGGTCCACGTAAATAAAGTCATCCTTCTTCTAACAGTCAGATCTTCCCACATTGGTCTAAACTAGAGGTTTCATACCATTAATTGGTTGGAGAGAAATTAAAAAATTTTTGTCCTATAACGACAGTCGACACACCGTGAACACCAGAATCGCCCACAAGAGGGTTTGTGGTCAAGACCGTGTTCGGTATCTTAATGTAGGAGGTTGTTACCGGTTCAGAGGAAGGACGGAGACTAACCTGAGAGATACGACACTTTAAATAGACTATCGGACTTTTAGGTGGTTTATACGTCGGATTCGTTACTTTAACGTTTACATGAAATGGATTTTTATTATGTAAAAGTAGTGAGATTTCCAAGTCTCCTTTAAAATGACTTCCGGTACTTATCTTAGAAGTAAAAGTACCCCGGAGAGAACTAAAGAAATTTATCAATTCAAGAAGTAGACAGAAAGTGAAGGGTAATCTTTGACGACTGTAACGAAGGTTAAAAAACATTTGAAAAATGAGATACACCGAAGATATCTCGCAGAAGAATAAAAAAGAAGGACAATAAAACTAAAAACTTGTAAATGTCCCACAATCCACAGTTACGATTAATTGGGGTTAGTATTCGAAAATTAGAAAAGAATTACCCCGGGGTTCTAGAAATATACTTGTTGATGTCTCTCGAGACAGCGACTGGTTTTAAGGTTAGTCATTCCCTCTCGGGGAAGGAGATGACGAAAGATAATACCGAAAAAGGGGAGGGACGTTGTGACGTGAGTACTCGTGTTCTGACTTTCTTACTATTTACCGGGAAGAATAGTTTTGACCTCCTGGGGACCGAAAGATCTTTTTGGTGTCTCTGTTTCGATAAGAATAGTGTGAGAGACGGAAAGGTTTTAGGAGAGATAAACTCATTTAAAGAGATTCTATGAGTATGGAAAATAAGAAAAAAGGTAAAATAAGAATTTACAGTCCTAACTGTAAAGTTTAAGATCACATGTACCCCAATAAAATCGACATCAAATAGGTGAGAATCGACGTTTAGGTTTTCTTACCCGAGTCTGTCCTCCGGAACCATGGAGAAGAAAAGGACTGTGGTGTCAAGAGGTGTCGAAACTTCGGTCCCTGTGAACAGTTTCTATCTACACAACCCCCGACATACATCTTGAGACGGAGGGAAAATGGGTCTGGGGTTTTAGGTCACGAATGTCTAACACTACCAATTAAAACACAGTTAAACTGACCCGGTACACCACGAATCAATAAACCAGTTTGTAATGAAACCCACATACATTCCCACAAAGACCCTCATTGATTGAAAATTTAACCATCCGAGTCCTGAAGAGACCACCAGGTCACTAATTCTGAGACGTGAAGGACACATCCTTCGTCCCCAAGTTAGGGACCAAACCCTTGATTCTAGTGTACGACACACTAAACCGATTTTTTTTTTTCTTTTTTCTTCTCTTTCTCCTTTTTTTTTTTCTTTAACCTTTAGACTTATTTCGTATAAAGGGAGAGATTTCACCCACCCGGAGTAAGTTAGTTGACTTCCGGACTTATTTTCCGACTGGGAGGGTACTTCTTCTTCATTGATGAAGACGAATTAACGGAAACTTGAGTTAACAACCGAAAAAAGGGCGGAAGTCTGACCTTTACTTTATGACCAAGAAGGACTCAGAGTTCGGACGGGTATACACCCGACCTTAGTGTGTGACCGAGAATACGTAGAGGTCGAACGCTTACCGTCTAGAACCCTGAACAGTCGGAGGTATGCCAACAACAAGTCAGCGAGTCAGTACAGACTGGGAAACACTGAGGTACCTAAGGTCGTGTGGTCCGAAGGGACAGGAAGTAGTAGAAGGTCTCGAACGAGTTTGAGTACAGGTAACTCGACCACTACGGTAGGTTGGTAAAGTAGGAGACAGTAGGGGAAGAGGAGGACGGAAGTCAGAAAGGGTCGTAGTTCTAGAAAAGATTACTTAACCGATACTTAGTCCATCGGTTTCCTAACCTCGAAGTCGGAGTCTTAGAAAGACAGAGTCGGATAACGAGTATAAATAGACTTCTTGTGACTGATTATGTGTCTATATTACTAATATACGGACCTATATTGTTTTAAAGAAATACAAGTTTCCCTTTAGAACTAAAGATCCAAAAGTACTATTCGTGACAACCTTCTGGGACATAGGACCACACATCCGAAACCCAATGAACAAAGTCATACATCTGGACCCAAATTCTGGGTACAGATTAAGGTAGGGATGGCGGTTCATCGACACATTAATCCCCGTTTAAGGAAGAGAGACTCGAGGTACAAGAGTAAGTGACTTACTTCCTTAATACCATCTAATAGGGATTACAGAGAAAAAAAGAGATTTTAGGATCCCAAAAATTTTGATTTGATCAAAAATTATGAGTAAGTCTGTAGAAATATAAACTTTAGTATCTCCCTCAACTCCTCCTAGTTCCCTTCCTGTCCAATAAGTCCCTTGACTCTTTTGTGGAAGACGGTAGAAGAGAAGGGTTGAGAAGAAAAAGGAGGAGAGTAGACGAGACCTACGTAATGGTAGACCTAGTTAATCTTAAACCTGAAACCCAATATCATCGACTTTTATGACTAAGTCTACTCGAGTCACCACTACCTTCAGTAATAAGACGTATCGTTATTCAGGTCTCCGTCCTACCCGAACTCCGTCCTATGTTAATTCCCAGACCAAAGTGAAGGGACACTGGGAAGACCGAGACCAGGGAAAAACACAACTAGGTGTACCGTTCTCCCGACGTCATCAAAGACCCCCCGGTCTCTCTACTCGTCCGTAGAGTGTCTAAAAGGGTAAATAGAGTAACCGATCTTAACCCAGTGTGCAGGAGAAGATTTCGTCACTGAACGTTCCCCTTACTTCGATAATACTGCCCGATCTGTTCCTCGATCGTTTGATATCAGATACTCAGTTTAGGTCGGACGTCGGATACAAACTTACTGCGTACTGGATTTTTTTCCAAAAATGTAAACATTTCCCAAAATTTTTTGTTTTGGTTTTTGATACACTGTCTGTAAATACATCGACTTGGGAATTTTATAAATGATGGATCGAGAATATTATTTTCAAACGAGTTAAGAGACTTCTCTTAAATCCAAGGTTAGATCAAAGAACTTTACTTTAATTCACTTTCAGTGAGTCAGTACAGACTGAGAAATGTTGGGAACCTGATATGTCAGGTACCTTAAGAGGTCCGGTCTTATGACTACACCCATCAGATACGGAAGAGGTCCTCTAAAAGGGTTGGGTCCTTAGTTTAGTCCCAGAGGACGTAATGTCCGTCTAAGAAATGGTTGACTCGATAGTCCCTTCGGGTAGATCCAAGGATCTACCTTTCATAAAAGAGAGGACTTACAAGACAAATCGTTGACTAAAAGTCCATTATCGAGAAGAAAAAGGAGGACTCTAGACGTGTCTCATAAAAGTCTGGTATCTGTCTGTACATCAGAGTCTATGTGTGAGTGTGTGTCTTTCTGTATGTATCTCTGTGGGTGGAACTCTACGAGTGAGTCTCCCGTAAGTTATTTGTAGGTCCTTCAATTTGTACACGTCTTAACTACGAAAGCTTAATACCACGACCTCTTCTGAGAACTCGCAGGGAACCTGTCGTTCCTCTAGTTTGGTCAGTTAGGCTTTCCTTTAGTTGGATCTTATAAGTAACCTTCCTGACCACGACTGCGAGTTCGAGGTTATGAAACCGGCGGACTACACTTCTCTACTGAGTAACCTTTTCTGGGACTACGACCCTTTCTATCTCCCGTCCTTCTCTTCCTCCGTTATCCCCCACTCTACCAACCTACCGTAGTGGTTGAGTTACTTGTACTCAAACTTGTTTGAGGCCCTCCACCACTTCCTGTCCCTTCGGAACGTACGACGTCAAGTACCCCAGTGTTTCTGAACCTGTGTTGAATCCCTGACTTGTTGTCGCTGTGGTTATCCTACTAAAAAAATTCTCTTTCGATTAACGTCAAGGATTAAGTCAAAACCTATCTGTGTCCAGTATAATCCTGATTCACTCGGACGCATATTGACTATTATAGAGATTAGTCTGTGTACACGAGAAAAGTCTAACGGGTTCTTAGGGTGACTCACATTAACCAACAATTTATATGTGTCTTCGGTTCTCCTAGGACAGTCGTGGTAAATTTTCACGTCCAGAAACTCGTAACAAATACTGGGATCTTCTCAAAAACGACCCGTGATCGTAAGTGTCTGCACTTCTCGACTTATGATTACTCTCGAGTAAAAGAAATTCGGATAATAACTGAAACAGTATAGTCGAGTACAAGACGTGACGATATTTAAGAATTCCGGCTGACTCCTGTAACAGTAAGTCAAGTCAAGTCAAGTCAAGTCAAGTCAAGTCAAGTCAACGAGTTAGCACAGACTGAGAAACGCTGGGATACTTAACGTCGTGCGGTCCGGAGGGACAGGTAGTGGTAGAGGGCCTCAAGTGGGTTTGAGTGCAGGTACCTCAGTCACTACGGTAGGTCGGTAGAGTAGGAGACAGTAGGTGAAGAGGAGGACAGGGGTTAGGGAGGTTCGTAGTCTCAGAAAAGGTTACTCAGTTGAGAAGTGTACTCCACCGGTTTCATGACCTCGAAGTCAAAGTCGTAGTAAGGAAGGTTTCTTTAGGGTCCCGACTAGAGAAAATCTTACCTGACCAACCTAGAGGAACGTCAGGTTCCCTGAAAGTTCTCAGAAGAGGTTGTGGTGTCAAGTTTTTGTAGTTAATAAGCCACGAGTCGAAAGAAGTGTCAAGAGCGTAGGTATGTACTGGTGACCTTTTTGGTATCGGAACTGATCTACCTGGAAACAACCGTTTCATTACAGAGACGAAGAGTTATACGATAGATCCAACCAGTATTCAAAGGAAGGTTCCTCATTCGCAGAAAATTAAAGTACCGACGTCAGTGGTAGACGTCACTAAAACCTCGGGTTTTTTTCTTTCAGATTGTGACAAAGGTGACAAAGGGGTAGATAAAGGGTACTTCACCACCCTGGTCTACGGTACTAGAAGCAAAAGACTTACAACTCGAAATTCGGTTGAAAAGGTGAGAGGAGAAAGTGAGAGTAGTTCAAGGAGAAATGAAAGACGGTATTCCCACCACAGTAGACGTATAGACTCCAATAACTATAAAGAGGGTCGTTAGAACTAAGGTCGAACACGAAGAAGGTAGGGTCGTAATGTTGTAGATTTATCGACCGGTTCTTGTCACTCCCACTTTCTCGGACTGACACGGTGGTCTTTTAAGTATCAACTTGAAATAAGACGTATACGAGTCATACGACTCAATTCCATCCCAAAAGAACCGGGAGATGATTCTGAAAGTTACACTTTTATTTATAATTCACGAAATTTCTCTAGAAACTATTTCGTTTCTTCGAAGATCGATAAGTAAATAAGTAAGTTGTTGATACATAAACGACGTGACTATACTTGGCCCAGGTCAAGATCCGAGACTTCTTCGTGGTCGTTTCTTCGTCTGTTCTTAAGGACTGTAGTATCCCGAATCTCCGACCTTTCTCTCAAATCCTCAACGTTATAGATATACCAAAATTTCAATATTCAAATTGAAACTGACACACCTAGTGTTGTTTGACACCTTATATGAATTACTTTGTCCTGATGGTGTGGTGTAGAGGACGGAGGACTCTTTGGACATACGTCCTGTTCCTCGTTGTCAATCTTGAACTGTACTTTGTTACCTAATCAAGTTTTAACCCTTTCTTCATACAGTTCCGACATATAACAGTGGGACGAATACATTGAATATACGTCTCATGTAGTGTACTTGATAACCCGACCCACTTCGTGATCGACCTTAGTTCTAACGGCCCTCTTTACATTTTTTGGAGTCTATACGTCTATTATGGTGAAATTACCGTCTTTCACTTCTCCTAGATTTCTCGGAGAACTACTTCCACTTTCTCCTCTCACTTTTTCTACTAAATTTTGAGTTGTAAGTTTTTCGATTCTAGTACCGTAGACCAGGATAGTGAAGTACCGTTTATCTCCCCCTTTTAAACCTTTGACACCCTAAAGTAAAAGAACCCGAAGTTTTAGTGATACCTACCATTGACGTCGGTGCTTTAATTTTCTACGAACGAGGAACCTTCTTATCGATACTGTTTGGATCTGTCACATAATTTTTCGTCTCTGTATTAAAACGGATGTTTCCAGGTGTATCACTTTCGACACCAAAAAGGTCATCAGTACATACTTACACTCTCAACCTGATATTTCTTCCGACTCACGACTTCCTAACTACGAAAACTTGACACCACAACCTCTTGAGAACTCTCAGGGAACCTGATGTTTCTCTAGTTTGGTCAGGTAGGATTTCCTTTAGTTGGGACTTATAAGTAACCTTCCTGACCTCGACTTCGAGGTCAGAAAACCGGTGGACTACGTTTCTCGACTGATCAACCTTTTCTGGGACTACGACCCTTTCTAACTCCCGTTCACCTCTTCCCCTACTGTCTCCTACTCTACCCTACCGTAGTGGCTGAGTTGTCTGTACTCAAACTCGTTTGAGGTCCTCTATCACTTCCTTTCCCTTCGGACCACACGAAGGTCCGAAGTACCCCAAGTACCCCAATGTTTCTCAGTCTGTACTGAATTACTGACTTGTTGTTGTTTCCATACTCTAACCTATTCTAGTGGTTCCTTCACTTACATCTGTCTTTTCTCTAAAGACTCCTGACTCCTCGTGAGATTATTATACTCCATTCTCGTCACTTCTACTCTGACTGTGTCTCGTCGACCACTTTAACCCCCTTCAGGTCCTCTCACTCGACAAGATATTTGACTCACTTCAGAAAGTTTCTCCCTTTATACATGGCTATAAGACTACAACTCTCAACTCGTATCTTAGAGTAATACACCTCCAGTAACAACTAGGGTCAGTGAGTGGTTCACTAAAACCACCTCCTCTTCCTCTTTCTTGAACTAACTTAACACAAGTTCTCTCTCACTTTTCTCTCTTTGTTTACCGACTTCTCCTCGGGATAATTCTATTACAAGACATTTCCTATAATAAATAGACCAGAAAAACAAGTAAACAAAACATTATAGTTTTAACACTAATTTTAACTTTCGACGTCGTTCAATCTATTTTTATACAGATCGTTATAGAACTCCAAAAAATAAAATTTGGACTTTAAAATCCGTTTCTAACATTTTGAATCCTATAATTAAACCGAAGACATTGTTTCCGGTTTTATCGTCACCCAGTTTATTCTACCTTTAAGTAAAGAGAGAATGAATTACCAGACTTACTTTGTTAAGTTCTTCTGGTTCCCCCACCGTCCGTAAGAGACAATACGAGTTGAGTACTGAAGGTATAACACTAGACACTTCCTAAGAGATTGAAGGTGGTACTGAAAATGTAAGGTTGTTTGTCCTTATTCCTTCCCCCTTCTTCTGTAGGGACATAAAAATTCCCATACTGGATATTTAACGTGTAGTGAAAGAGAGTAAAGGATAACCAGTTTTAGACCAGTGTACTATGTAGATCCACTTTTCCACCGACTCTCTACAGTCGAAACCACCACCTCAATACATAGGTCCATTTTAAAAGATAATACATTTTTCTTTTTTACGACCCCCTGTTAATCGTTACAGACGGTGTTTCTAATTAACTTTTGTTGATTTGACACCAATACCTGACTTTGAAATATTTACAATAAAAGGACATGTCAATCGAGTTCGTATTAATACTAGACACTTATTGAATTTTAATTTGAATTCAAAACGGGGAATTCTTAATCGATAGTCCAGTACGACCAGTAAAAACCACGATGTTCCATAGAACAGATCGAACATAGAACGTGGATAGTTAACACATACTTAGAATAAAAGACTTTTATTCGAACATAGACCGTAGATGGTGGTAGTACAGCATATTAGTGGTAAAGCAAAAACACCATTCTCACAAATTCTAGACAAGAGAATCGTAGAAAGTTCATAATATTATGACATAAATAATTGATATTTGTGGGATGACATATAATCTTAAATAAATAGAATATTGATCTTCAAACAGGAAAAAACTGATCGTAGAGAGACACACTCACAGACTAAAAAACGTTGCGATACCTGACCTCGGACGGTCCAAGGAGACAGGTACCCTAAGAGGTCCGTTCTTATGACCTCACCCAACGGTAAGGGAGGAGGTCCCCAGAAGGACTGGGTCCCTAGCTTAGGCGAGAGGACACAGAGGACTTCCGTCTAAGAAATGGAGACTCGGTGGCCCCTTCGGGTCGATTGTAGTATGAATGATCACTTTTTGACTTTCGAAAAGGAGACTCTTCTCCTTATTCTGTCCCGACAGAGAAAAACGGTGAAGATTAGTTGTGACATCACCTCCAAAATCGATCCCTTTAATTCGTGCTTTTTCTTTATCTTCGGGGGTCCAACCTTTTATTCTTTATGTTGAGAGAGTAAACACATACTTTACTAGTATATGTATCTTGTTGGAGTTATCAAGTGGTTTTTTGAAAATCGTGATCACATGTTTCAGTCGTTCCAACGTCCTATGTTCTAGTTGACAACACAGATTTCATACCACTTCCAATCACCAAACGAAGAAAACCTATTATGTTAGTGAAAGACTACCTCCAAGTTTAATTCTTGAGACATATCAAAGTGTACGGTCTACAAGGGAGCCGTCGTGACACTTTGGTAGGAGACGGACGACGTAGAACCCGAGAAGAAAAATTAAAGTGAGAGTACTACCTGTTCAACCCTCCAAAAGTCTACGGTCTGGATCATCCTCCTCATAAGAAACTATTTGAAAGTGAACAGACATCATTTTACTCTTTTTACACTAACTATATCATGTGAAAACTAAGGTAAGTTTCTTAACAGTAATAGACTTCTGACAAATGAAGGGTCAAAAAACCAAAGTCCATACAGGAAAGTTACTTAAACAATACAATCAAATATGATCCTTGAAAAAACAAAAAGTTTAAAATAAGCGATTTACGGTACTGAACCTTTCCACTTTTCACTTGCTCCAGGAGGTGAAAAATAAAGCTTTTAAATGAAACACTTTAAACTCTTAGACCCTTTTGGTCCACCTTCATGTAACCGTCAAAGTAAAAAACATGATCCAAAAATCCCAAGACTGAAGTGTAACCCGAAGGGTCCATCGAGTCACCATTTCTTAGACCAAACTAGGGACCTACCCCTTCTAGGGGACCTCCTCCTTTACCGCTGGGTGAGGTCATAAGAACGACCTCTTAGGGTACCTGTCTCCTCGGAACACCCGATGTCAGGTACCTCAACGGTTCTCAGTCTGTGCTTACTCGTGGTCGTGTTCGTTCGTTCGACCGAAGTACAAGCGACATACAGACGAGAAAAGATTGGGGTAGAAAGGAGAGGGAGAAAATTTAACTAGATTATTCGAGTAGAGGAGTTGAAAAAACAGAGAATACTTGATCTTTTTACGACTCCACCCCTTCTGGATGTTTTACGAACTTCCTAAACTCTAACGAAACTCAGAATTGTAGTAGGAAGGAGTCTTTGTCTCTTCAACACTACACTTCCCGCACTCGGAATTTATAAAAATCGTCAATTTTACCCTTTCTGACCCAATTTAAACGACTCGTAAACAAACTAGTCGTTCTTCCTTAAGAACTTTACCTCGACAATAATCGAAACCTTGTCGATGACTCTAGGTCGAACCTCAAAAACAGGTCGAGTCAAGTGTAGACGGGTTCAAAGTCTCCTTCCGACTCGGATCATTGGAGGTCTCTTCGTACGTCTGATAGACTGACGTTTTGTAAAACTTCTGGACGGGGTTTAGGCATGTACTAAGAATGACGTGACGCATATACGAACTTGAAAGCTTCAAGAAATTCATTTAAGATATTTATCAGTCACTGTGTGCCCGAAATTTTTTACATGAAACTGGTTTTTTCTTTACTTTTTCTTGTCTAGGTATCAAATTTGCTGTAGTAAAAATTACAAGATAACTAACGTTAATAAAATACTAATAGAATAAGTACTACTATTTTCGACCAGTCAGCAGACGTCCTTTCGGATGCTTTCAAAACCTCTCAGATCTCACAAGAAAAAGGAACAGAAGTCAAACCATTTTATTTATAGTGAAAAATTTTTCAATACATAAAAATGTTATAACCTGAAATTTAGTATCGTTACAAAGAAAACAAGACTTACTGTGAGAGAAAACAAGAACAACTTGATTTTGGATAAAGGTTGAGAGATAAATACACTACTATCCTCATTTCTAGGTGTTTTCAATTGGTAGAACGAGTTCCATTACATTAATCCTGGTCTTCTGTCTAAAGGACTAAGGACGGACAACAAGAAACTCATTGTAGTCTGACAGAAGGAGTCCTAGAGACGAGACTTTTTGATTTGAGCCTTCTCTTTGCAAGTTTGTACTACTCTCTTTAGAGCCTTTCTGAACTTTTCTTTTGACCGACACGACCCGGAAGTGACTCAAAATGAAGGTCTTCAAGATGGTCCAGAGTGTCAATTTGGATCTCTTTTTAGAAGAACACGAAGGTCTTGTTCTCCTTTTCCTTAGTAAAACTTTATACGTTCTCGTAGGATAAGAAGACAAGAGTCTTCTTTCATAAAATGATCTCGGATTAGATGACCTTTAAATAGTGCTGTATTGGATGCACTCCCTTTTCTTTATGGGTTGGAGTCAGACGAGACCGGAAGGTACATCAGGGTCTGGAGAGGGAAGAGGTGGTAGGACAAGGTGGATTCCCCTCTTTTATTACTCTTCATGACCTTTTTAAGTATAACATCTCCTTGTGTAATTATGAATTCGATCATGGAGGTCTTTACTTTACACATTATGTCTTGATTATTTTATACACACTCTAGATATACTTCTTTTGCTGTTTTGACATACTACTTTTGTGGTTTCTTCTTGTTTTATTTACTTCTCCATACAGTATAAGTATATACCTTTCTGAGTCATAACAGAAGTTATATCGGTTATAAAATATTGTCGATACTTACCTCATATTAGAAATTTTTAACACTTAGTAATACAACATATGGACATTGAATGTATTATAGCATGTCGTTGATGTGAAGTTAATTTTTTTTTTTTGTCAAGAAGGGTTAAACTATATATCTAAGTTACGTTAAGGTTAGTCACAGACTCTTTCAATAAAACACCTACATCTGTTTGACTAAAATTTTAAATACACCTCTCAGATTTCTGGATATTATCGGTCGACTTGTAACTTCTTGTGTCAACCTTCTAGTTCTACTGGACTGGAGTTCTGTAATATTTCGATGACATTACTTTTGTGACACCACAATCACTTTATTATGTGTTTATCTAGTCGCCTTGTCTTATCTTTCGGGTCTTTATCTGGGTATATTTATATCAATTGACCAGAAACTTTTTCTTCGTTTCCGTTATGTTATCTTAAAGTCACCAGTAAGAGTAAATTCATACTTAATCAAACACATACACGCACACACACACACACACACACACACACAGACACACACATCCCTCCAGTGAAAGAAGATGATTCCTCCTCTCCTTCTTCACCCATTAAAATCCTGAATCTCTTTGTATTACCGTGGTTCTAAACCTCCTCATCTTTGATCATTCACTATTCTTCATTTCCCCTATTTCACCGTGGTTACAATTAAAAACGGTGAACTTTTCACCGTAGATCCTAACCCGAATACAACACACGTCCGTCATAACACAACTACATATACATAACAAAAGAAAATATTGTCTTAGTAAACATATACAGTAAAACACAGAAGGTAATATTACGAAAGTGGAATGATTAATTAAAAGAATAACGTACTTGATCTTGAAGATTTTGTTACAACTTACTATCTCTTATTATTAACCTGAAGATCGGAAAAAGGACTGAAATTGCACTATGTGGGTCTTAAAATTTGGATTTATATTGCAAATGAACCTGAAGACAATTGTAAAGGTCACAATCTTTCTATGTAGGAATTGTTATTTCCCAAGATTCTTGAAATTTTTACCTATAACTCAAAGTAGTTTATACACAACAATAAATTGAAATAAATATAAATAATATAGAAAGTATATTTAACATACCAATATACATGTATTTGTGTATACGTATTAAAAGTGTATATCCTTTTTACACACTACATATATGAAAAATGTAGGAAGTGTGGAAGAGGATATACGATTCTACGAATCGTATATCCTCTACGAAGGAGGATATAAAAGAGGTACAACTATAATTATTAAGAAATGTATACATGTAACACGTATGAAAAAACCTAAACCGAAAAGAATAAGTTGTTATGAAGTACCTTTAGGGAGGTTCAATGTAAAAGTCAGAACGGAGACAATATTCCTTTCGATACTGGTTGGATCTGTCGTATAATTTTTCGTCCCTGTAATGAAACGACTGATTCCAGGCAGATCAGTTTCGATACCAAAAAGGTCATCAGTACATACCTACACTCTCAACCTGATATTTCTTTCGACTCACAGCTTTTTAACTACGAAAACTTGACATCACAACCTCTTCTGAGAACTCTCAGGGAACCTGACGTTACTCTAGGTTGGTCAGGTAGGATTTTTTCCTTTAGTCAGGACTTATAAGTAACCTTCCTGACTACGATTTCGACTTTGAGGTCATGAAACCGGTGGACTACACTTCTTGACTGAGTAAACTTTTCTGGGACTAAGACCCTTTCTAAGTCCCGTCTTCCTCTTCCCCTACCGTCTCCTACTCTACCAACCTACCGTAGTGACTGACCTACTTGTACTTAAACTCGTTCGAGACCCTCAACCACTACCTGTCCTTTCGGACTACACGACGTCAGGTACCCCCAACGTTCCTCAACCTGTGTTGACTCGCTGACTTGACTTGACGACCAATAATTAACGTACAGGAACCCATTCAATTCTTTGTAAAGAACGGGTTCATAAGGGTAGATTTGTATTCTTATTAATAGGAAAAGAGGGTCCTGATGAAACTCTTGGTTTACTATAGTATTTATATTTCGTGACTTGTACCTCGGACCGTTTATTATTTGAGATTTGTTCACAATGGAATGGGTCATACCCCTCTCTTGGGTCACACCCCTCTCTTTGGGGAAAGAAAGGGAAAACCGTCAGTACCGGAGACCGGGTACCTAAACATTGAGTCGGTCACGGACTCATGAACGACTTCCAGGGATCCACCACCAAACAAAGTGTCGTCCTCAAGACGTCGGGGTTCCGGACCAAACCTTAGGTCCGGGACAATGGAACATCGATGAAATGAAGAAGAATCGGAGAGACATGAAGTCAACGGAGTGGAAATTTTACCTTTATTGTCATGGATAGACAATGTGGGTAACACCCAAATTTACTGTACTACATACTGCGTGAACCTTCTCTCGGACCATGTGCCTTTCGTACACTATCCATGTCCCCACAATTCACTTTCCCGTGTCCGAAACTTCAGTTAACCAAATAGAGACTGAAATGACTGACACCCTAAAACTACCCCCAATAATATTTGACAGATTAGGCTTAGTAGATGTTTTATCATAGAATTATGGGTGGAGTTTCAATGAAACTCTCATTTTCCTTCATTCCATACCAACAACCACCACCATATGTCATTCGCGAGTCACGTCTATCGAAGAGAGACGAGGACTATGTCAGATCGGATCCCTAACGTACACGAGACTAACCGTCGGACTCCTGAGATTGACAGGAAGTGTGAAAAGAGTTAAGGTTTGTACCGGACGGTTACTTGAAGGTCTTGCATACGAGAGTCCCTCAGCTCCGTACGGACACAACACTAACAGGTAAGAGAAGTTCACACACGATTCAGCGAAGTCAGCACAGACTGAGACTGAGATACCTGACATCGGACGGTCCGAGGAAACAGGTACCCTAAGGAGTCCGTTCTTATGACCTCACCCGACGGCAAACGAGGACGTCCCCTAGAAGGACTGCACAGAGGACGTAACCGTCCGTCCAAGAAATCCTGATAACGATGGACTCTTTGGGAAAGAGAGGTTCGCATACACACACACAATCAGTGAGTTAGCACAGACTGAGAAACACTGGGGTGCTTGCCATCGGGTGGTCCGAGAGACAGGCACCTTAAGAGGTCCGTTCTTATGACCTCACCTAACGGTAAGGGAAGAGGTCCCCTAGAAGTCACCAATTTCCCTTGTTAGATCTTGTTGGTAAATACCTCCCTTCCTTTCCGTCATAACGACACAATCACATCCAGTCTTCGTCCCAAGAGATTTTTGAGACGTCGGTAAATAAATGTCTGTAAGATTTGTCAATATAGATTTAAAAAAATTTGTCAATTATGTGATTTTTATATTTGACTTGACGAATCCTATGATTTTTGACAAATACTGTGTTCTATAAAATTTTTCGTTTTGACCCTTAAGTTAAGGGAAACTGAGGTCGTTAGTTAAAGAATTCTGGTGCTACAGACCCTTTGGCCAGTTAGAAAGTGTTCCTTGACCGAAGACGAGTCGAAAGAGGAGAGGGACTCCATACACTAGTCCACAACAGTGGAGGAGGTGGACTGGAAATAGGTCATGAAGAGGAGCCCCACAGAAATTGGTCTACTGTATAGGGGTACCCACCACCCCAGTACAAGACAAGAGTCGGAAACGGGAGAGGAAAACAAAGAAGGGACTTACATTCGTATACTTAAAACAAAGTTCAATGGAACGAAACACCCACTGCTTAGACTACGACGAGTCCGTTCATGATACTTTACGTAAATGTCAATCTCTCCCACCTTTATCCTGGTTCTACTCAGACTACCCTACGTACCGTTAAAGTCGACTAAAAGAACGGAAGTGACCCTACAGTGTTAGGAAGTTCCTGTTTAGAGTTTAGAAACATACCTTCGTGAGGGTGATAGAAGGAGAGATCGGGGAGAGGTTCCGGTTAGTACTGTTTTTTACGCGTCCAAAAGTTCGTTAGTAGAGGAACTTACTTTTATTTTTTAAGAAAATTCTTTTGTTAAGGTCACTTCTATAGTGACGTTGTTCTATTAGGTAGAGAAGAACGACCCTAAATGGACGTAACACAAACGGGATACCCGAAGATGACGTTTGACAATTTTTGTTTTGTTTTGTTTTGTTGTGAATGGGAACGTTACTTAACGTGACATGTAGATACCTTTAACAAGAAAAAGAAAAGAAACCAACGTCGTTTTGTTTTCGTAAATATGTTGACACCCAAAACTCTCAGTTCATACTAGGTAGTCGTGGAGGATCACCGACATAAAACCTTAACTTTTGCAGAGACTCTACCCTGCAGTTTAATCTTGTGGGAATCTTTATAAAAGAAAAATTATAGATTATTATAGTCGGGGGCGATGTTGAATAGGTTCATACAAATTAATAAGTCCTTAAATTTTTAGTGGATTGATTTGAAAAATTTTCTGTTGGGTCAACTTGTTTATCTTTCTTAATGCAGAGAGACGAGACCAGAGTCTTTAGACACCTTATAAGGTAGACCCGGGTATGAGACGGACAGAGGTGAATTCGTCGTGTTCGGGTCCTTCACCACTAGTCAAGATCAGAAAATAATTTCCTATAAGACGACAAGTCGGGGACCTCACCCATAACTACTTGTGTTACCTAAGACATAAGTTGATGTCCGTCTAAGTAACACTTGTAATCCGAGTAATAGTTAATAGTATTTTGGACTCCTACCTATCTTAGGAATATCATCTCCTGGTTAAAAAGTTTTAATAATTTTGTAATTTTTCCACTATTTTACTTTGGGAATAAGTCGACTCGGTAAACTTTGTATGTACTTATAGTACCCATCTATCATCAGTTTGTACACTGACGTCAGAGACGGTCAACGATAAAAGAACTCGGAGTCAAAAGAATAAACATTTTATCTTGACGAGACTCGTAAATTACTCTATTATACGCAATTTAAGTATCGTGTCACATACTTTCGAATTTATTTACAGTTAAGAGGGTGAGATACAACACGTCTCTTTTTCAATTTTGTCTCCCAAATGTTAACCATTTAGAACTCAACACCTCCTACTTAATTGACTACAGTACCGAAACTTTCCCAACGGGTCCACCACAATCGCCATTTCTTTGACGGACGGTCACGTCCTCTGTTGTCTCTGACCTCAAACCAGGGACCCATCATAAGTACACACCCTTTAGGGTACCTGTCTCCTCGGACCGTCCGATCTCAGGTATCCCAGTGTTTCTCAGCCTGTACTGACTTCGTTGAATCGTACATGTGTGTGCACCGAAATTATTCACACCGTCAAAATTCAGGTCCACGATCTTAAGTTAGGGACACAAGTTTAAGACCTAGACCTGTTCTGCCTGGTCCCTTGACAGGATCTGACCTCCTGGATGCCCTTGATTTGAACTACGACATAGAACCCAACCTAAGACCCTGTTGTTGCTTTTTCCCATAGTCACCTTTTTTCGCTTTAAACTTATGTCAAACGTCAAATCAAATGCCATAATACCGTCGTGATTAAATAACGAAAACTATTAACATGACATCAATGTTTTCTATGACTCAACTCTCCTTCGATCCACTTCTTATAAACCTTTGTGACATGTTAACACGTTGATAAGACTTTTCAGACTTCCACCAAGTTTTATATTATTAAATTTTTAACTTTTCTTTGTTCACTCAAATCATAACATTGTATAAAATAAATTGGATTATGTAGGTTTTACAATAGTAAAGTTGTACATAAGCAAAATCTTAATAAAATTACTCTAAAATTGAAAAAACCAATGACAGGATTTTATTAAACCAAACATAAAATGTGACTATCACGTACCGGTAAGCCTGATCGTCAAAAGTTCATGAGTCATTGGTGCACCAGACCTCCGACGGTATAAGCTGTCCCGTTCTCACCTACGTCCTACCCTACAGTGGGTCACGAGTCACTGATGAAACGCCACCAAGAGACCCCACCATGTAGAGGGTCGAGACTAGGACCTAAAGGAGGATAGTATATGAGAATCTTGAGGGTCTCCACTAATTGAGGATCTTCTCCCCGATCTACCCCTTTGTCACCTTTGTCACAGTCTGAAATAACAAAACCCGAGGTTTTAGTGACGTCTACCACTAACGTCGGTACTTTAATTTTCTGTGAATGAGGAACCTTCTTTTCAATACTGACTGGATCTATCGTATAACTTTTCGTCTCTGTAATGAAACGGCTGATTCCAGACAGATCAGTTCCGATACCAAAGAGGACACCAGTACATACCTACACTCTCAACCTGATACTTCTTTCGACTCGCGGCTTCTTAACTACGAAAACTTGACGCCACAACCTCTTCTGAGAACTCTTAGGGAACCTGACGTTCCTCTAGGTTGGTCAGGTAAGACTTCCTCTAGTCGGGACTCACAAGAAACCTTCCTTATTACGATTTCGACTTTGAAGTCATGAAACCGGTGGAGTACACTTCTCCACTGAGTAACCTTTTCTGACTACGACCCTCCCTAACCCTCGTCCTCCTTTTCCTCTGCTGTCTCCTACTCTACCGACCTACCGTAGTGGTTGAACTACCTGCGCTCAAACTCACTTGAGACCCTCTACCACTGCCTGTCCCTCCGGACCACGACACTAAGTACTCCAACGTTTCTCAGCCTGTGCTGACTCGCTGACTTGACTTGACTTGACTTCCAATTGATTTCAGACCACTATGACTACCGAGTAGTTCCTCTTTTACATAGTTAAATATTTCTCGTTCCAGGGAAGATTTTTGTTTTATATCGTAAAACATTCGAAAAGTTTCACACACTACCTATGGTGATCAAAATCTCTCATACTCTTTTTTACTCAAGCCTATCTTGAACTTGTACTGTATTTTAGTGTGACTGAGTGTTTCACTCTTATATTAAAAAAAGGGTAAAGTTAAGAGAAAGTAAGAAAAACTAATGTAGTTTCCTGTTCAGAGTAAGTCATCGGAATATAGAAGTGGTGAAGGGATTGTAAACGATTAGAGGTTGAGAGGGTGAGAGATCGATCTTAAATTACGTAACAAAGATAAAATAAATAGAGTAGTGGAAAGTAAATACCGTTTATTATGATAGAAAGGTAAATTAATGACCATGTTTTAAAGAAATTGAAAATTTATTTTTATATTTGTTTTCCCGTTTAAAACATTTTTATATTCACAGTTCCATTAATGTCAGGTTCACCGTGACCCTTTATTACTTTCGTCTTTGTTTTTGGGTTTCGTTTTTATTTTACTACCGATGTTCTTCCAAACTTTAAACCCCTAGTTACGAAGCAAAGTCTCCACGATGGAATAGCTTCGGAAATTCTTCGGTCAATTCGGACGTCTTCACCTTACCCAACAAGAGTTATTTACAAAGGAACAATTTTAGAAAGGGATCTTTGTAACGAAAGGAAGAGTGTCAAGAGAGAAGGAGACTGACAACACTAGAGGGAAGGGGGAGGAAAAATAAAGAATAGGGAGTTCAGAAAAGAGACGAGGGAGAGTATAAAAGGAGAGAATAGAGGGAAGTTTGAAGGCGACAGGAATAGGAGGTTAGTGACGGGTGGAGACTAGCCCGCACATGACGGTCGACTGGTTAGTCCCACGAAGTAGTCCGTAGAACACGAAAGTCGTAGGAGACTATAGAGGTTTTTTCCTGGAAGGGACCACCGAAGGGAGCACCGAGTCTACCATTTCTTAGGCGGGCGTTATGCCCTCCAGACCCCAGCTAGGGACCCAACCCTTCTAGGGGATCTCTTCCTTTACGGTGGGGTGAGACCATAAGAACGGACCTGTTAGGGGTACCTGTCTCCTCGGACCACCTGATGTCAGGTACTCCAGTGTGTCTCAACCTATCCTGACTCGCTGATTCGTGAATGTTCGTTCTTGAAAGGTCAAGACCGGTTGACCTTCCCTGATACGAAGTATCTCTCTTCGTAACGAGTGCTACGAGAGTTTGTAAGACCCCTTCTGTCCACCCAAAAGGTCCAGCGGTACGTGTGACAAGATAGATAAAATCCGTGTTTACCCTGTAGTTTTACTTAGACCGAACCTATTAACTACAGGAATTTCTTAACCATAATAAAGTAATTTAAGACCCCTATAAATCCCTTTTGAGATAGTTGCACTTCAACTTATATAGTTTGACTTGTCGGTTGAACCTTTGATAAACCCCCTTTTCACTAAAAACAAAGGAAGAGGAGATAGTAATACCTACCTCGAACTAACCCTCCCTTCGAAGTTCCCTGAAAAAGGGTGATCTATTATATTCTTTTATATTCTGAAAAAGGGTGCTCTATTATATTCTTTTGAAAGGTGGAACCTGAACTTTTATTGTAGTTTTAGACGTGAATCGAAAGAAGTGTGGAGAGAAGGAAAGTGTGTAAAGTGGAATCAACAGAAGAAAGATATAAGTCGAATCTCGTGTGTAT
Source organism: Capra ibex (assembly GCA_006410555.1). Taxonomy (NCBI): domain Eukaryota; kingdom Metazoa; phylum Chordata; class Mammalia; order Artiodactyla; family Bovidae; genus Capra; species Capra ibex. The sequence goes on along the minus strand of SJYO01016970.1, from coordinate 41,060,370 downwards.
TATTCCCTTAACGAAATCAAAACCGACTTAAAATGACCAGTTCGTTCTCTTTCAAAGTTCACCAAGTTAAAATCTCCATTAATTCGTTGGAAACGTAGAAGTTTTGTTTTGGGTGGTTCTGTCGACCTTAGTGTTTCGGAGTGGTGACAGTGGTGTCTGTCGAACTGCACAAATGGTCGATTGGTGTCCTAGTGGTACCCTCAGTATATCTATGGGAACCAGGAAGACAACCGGTAAACTGACTTTATCCTCCGACTCGGTTCGTCACACCTCTTATCCACTCTTCAGTACTCGACAAAGACACTGAAATTTGGGGTCGCCGTCGACTTTAACTCGTTTATTTTGTGATATCCACCTTTATCCAATAAACCCAATTAAATAAATTAATGGTCTTGCTTGATTGCTCCGTCTATAATAGTAATAATAAAAGTAAAATGTCTACTTTTTCAACTTGAGTCTTCAAGTCCGTGAACGGACCACTCGGATGTCGATGATTCAACCCTTGTACACACAATCAATGAGTCAACACAGGCTGAGAAACACTGGGGTACCTGACATCGGGTGGTCCTAGAAGACAGGGACCTAAGTAAGAGGTCCGTTCTTATGCCCTCACCCAAGTCAAGTCAAGTCAAGTCAGCGAGTCAGCACAGGCTGAGAAACGCTGGAATACTTAGCGTCGTACGGTCCGGAGGGACAGATAGTGGTTGAGGGCCTCAAGTGGATTTGAGTACAGGTAGCTCAACCACTACGGTAGGTCGGTAGAGTAGGAGACAACAGGGGAAGAGGAGGACGGAGGTTAGAGAGGGTCGTAGTCTCAGAAAAGGTTACTGAGTTGTGAAGAGTACTCCACCGGTTTCATAACCTCAAAGTCGAAATTGTAACAAGGAAGGTTTGTTGTGGGTCCTGACTAGAGGAAATCTTACCTGACCAACCTAGAGGAACGTCAGGTTCCCTAAGAGTTCTCAGAAGAGGTTGTGGTGTCAAGTTTTTGTAGTTAAGTAGCCACGAGTCGAAAGAAGTGTCAGGTTGAGAGTGTAGGTATGTACTGGTGACCTTTTTGGTATCGGAACTGATCTGGCTGGAATCAGTCGTTTCATTACAGAGACGAAAACTTATACGATAGATCCAACCAGTATTGAAAGGAAGGTTCCTCATTCCCAGAAAATTAAAGTACCGACGTTAGTGATAGGCGTCACTAAAACCTCGGGTCTTTTTATTTCAGTCGGTGACAAAGGTGACAAAGGGGTAGATAAAGGGTACTTCACTACCCTGGTCTACGGTACTAGAAGCAAAAGACTTACAACTCGAAATTCGGTTGAAAAAGTGAGAGGTGAAAGTGAAAGTAGTTCTCCGAAAAATCAAGGAGAAGTGAAAGACGGTATTCCCACCACAGTAGACGTATAAACTCCAATAACTATAAAGAGGGTCGTTAGAACTAAGGTCGAACACGAAGAAGGTCGGGTCGTAAAGAGTACTACGTGAGACGTATATTCAATTTATTCGTCCCACTGTTATATGTCGGAACTACATGAGTAAAAGGATAAACCTTGGTCAGACAACAAGGTACAGGTCAAGATCGACAACGAAGTACTGGGCGTATATCCAAAGAGTTCTCCGTCCAGTGCAGCAGACCACAAGGGTAGAGAAAGTCTTAAAAGGTGTCAAAGAACACTAGGTGTGTCAGTTTCCGAAACCGTATCAGTTATTTCATCTTTATCTACAAAAAGTCCTTGAGACAACGAAAAAGGTACTAGGTCACCTACAGCCGTTAAACTAGAGACCAAGGAACCGGAAAAGCTATTGAAGGAACTTGTAGTCCTTAAAGTGCCAAGTGTATAACGACTTCGGACCGAACCTCTGAAAACTTGTAATGAAATGATCGTTCACTCTACTCACGTTAACACACTATCAAACTCGTAAGGAACCGTAACGGAAAGAAACCCTAACCTTACTTTGGACTGGAAAAGGTCAGGACACCGGTGACGACTTAAAAGGGTTAAACGACCGTATAACTCACGTCGTGAAAATGTCGTAGTAGAAAGTCCTAAACTTTATCGAGTTGACCTTAAGGTAGTGGAGGTGATCGAAACAAGCATCACTACGAAAGATTCCAGGTAAACTGAAGTGTAAGGTCCTACAGACAGAGATCCACTCACTAGTGTGGTAACACTAATAGACCCAGTACTTCTAGAAAAAACATGTCAAGAAGACACATAAGAACGGTGGAGAAGAATTGTAGACGAAGACAATCCAGGTATGGTAAAGACAGGAAATAGTTCGGGTAGAGACGCACTTTACAAGGGAACAATAGAGATTAAAAGAACTTCTCTAGAGATCAGAAAGGGTAAGACAACAAAAGGAGATAAAGAAACGTAACTAACGACTCCTTCCGAAAGAATATAGAGGAACGATAAGAAACCTTGAGACGTAAGTCTACGAATATAGAAAGGAAAAGAGGAAACGAAAAACGAAGAGAAGAAAAGTGTCGATAAAAATTGCGGAAGGGTCTGTCGGTAAAACGAGAAAACGTAAAGAAAAGGTACCTCTACCAGAACTAGGGACAGAGGGCATGTTACAGTGCTTGGAGTAAGGTATCAAGTAGTCCGTGAGATACATAGTCTAGATCCGGGAATTTAGATAAAGAATGAAGGTGACATATTAGTATTCCCTAAACTAAATCCAGTATGGACTTACCAGATCACCAAAAGGGACGAAAGAAGTTAAATTCAGACTTAAACCGTTATTCCTCGAGTACTAGACTCGGTGTCAGTCGAGGGCCAGAACAAAAACGACTGACATATCTCGAAGAGGTAGAAACCGACGTTTCTTATCTTAGTAGACTAAAACCACAACTGGTAGACCACTACAGGTACACATCCCAGAAGAGAGTACAACAACCTTCTCCCACAAACGATACTGGTCACACAAGAGAACCGTTTTGAGATAATCGGAAACAGGACGAAGTAAGACATAAGGTTCCGGTTTAAACAGATAGGTCAGGCGATATTACTTTTCCTGTAGAAAGAACCCGCAATCAAGATTTTCCAGAACATCCAGAAGTATCTTGGCAAGTTGAAGTCGAAGAAGTCACAATGACCAACCCCGTATCTGAACCTAATGACACTATAACTTACCAAACGGAACCTTTGCTTGTCTCTAGTAAGACAGTAAAAACTCTAACGTAGGTTCATGACGTAAAGCCTGAGAAAACAACTGGTACTACCGATGAGGTAAAGAAGATTCCCTAAGGACGGGTGTCAGCATCTATATTACCAGTAGACTCAATTTAAGTGGGTAAGGTCAGGCAAAATCAAACGACTAAGGATCTTACAGTTGTAAGTGAGAACGGTAGAGGACAAACTGGTGAAGGTTAAACGGAACTAAGTACCTGGATTGTAAGGTCCAAGGATACGTTATAACGAGAAATGTCGTAGCCTGGAACGAAGATAGTGGTCAGTGTAGGTGTCGACCCATAACAAAAACGAAACCGAGGTAGGGAAGTAAGAAGGACCTCAATAAAGAGGTGACTAGAGGTCATCGTATAACCTATAGATGACTGGACCCCTCAAGGAGAAGTCATAGGATAGTAAAACGGAAAAGTATGACAAGTACCCCAAGAGTTCCGTTCTTATGACTTCACCAAACGGTAAGGGAAGAGGTCACCTCGTGTAAGACTACCAGGCAAGTTACACCAGGTGACCTCTTCCCTTACCGTTTGGTGACCTCACCCATCGGTAAGAGAAAAGGTCCCACAGAAGGACTAGGTCCCTAACTTGACTCCAGAGGACGTAACGTTCTTCTAAGAGATGGTAGACTCGGTGGACCCTTCGGGTGGATTCCACCCTTCGAACTCAAGTTTCCGTCTTCCGGACCGAAGTCTTCGAGTCGAGAAGTAGGGACATGGTCCGGGATCCGGGAGACCTACTTCGTGACAAAGAGGTCTCAAACCTCGGTTATTCCGAGACACTTCCTTTAGGTCAAAAAGGCAAAACTTTAGTTCAAAATAAGGTGACCTTTTTAAAGACCCGTGGCCTCATATTATTTGTAGTGTAAATTCTTAAGTTTTCTTTAAGATTAAAATATATAAACCTTCCTTCTTTTTTGAGTGAGTATATTTGATAACAATTCTTCTCCTTCGGAATGATTTAATTTATTTTTACTTGTCGAGACCTCGAACTTTGACTTTATCTACCATATCCTGAGGAAATAATCCCGAAGACAGCGTTTACTGTAAGGTAAAAACTACAACTCTAGAGATTTTAAAGTCGTTAAACCAAAACTAAAAAAAACTCAAACAAAAAAGGAATCGGGTTTGGATGAACGACAAAGATTACACTACCCAAAGACTCGCGTGTAAAGTGTTCTCTTAAGATAATGAATTATTAACGTTATCTTCGTCCCACGTAGGACCGTCATAAATAAGGATACCTCTCTCTCTCCTTTTTTTTTACACTAACGGACCCCGAGAAAGCACGGAAACGAGAGGTAACGACAAATCTGAAAAACAAAAAGTACATCCCGTCATCGGGTTTGGGTTGATTCATTTATTCACTTTCAGTGAGTCAGTACAGATTGAGAAACGCTGGGGTACCTGATATGTCAGTTACCTTAAGAGGTCAGGTCTTATGACTTCACCCATCGGCAAGGGAAGAGGTCCCTTAGAAGGGTTGGGTCCCCAACTTGGGTCCAGTGGGCGTAACGTCCATCTAAGAAATGGTCGACTCGGTGCTCCCTGCGGGACTATTTATCTACTGATTAGGAATCGTTCGTATAGGACATTTCATTACCCCATCCCTATCCAGTCGCATACCGGAGTTCCTCTGGGTCGTCAGAATCTTTTCCGTAATATTTATATGAAACAACCCCCTCGTTGTGGATCACCAACCTATCCCTTGACTAGAGACGTTATGTCACTAGAATGGAATAAAATTAGTAAATTAGGAATGAGAAGTATAGTCAGCTTAAAGGTGTGTAGAAATAGGTCTTATAAAAATAGATTATAGTAACACCCTCTTCTCTATTGTGTAATTCAGGATCGTACGGTTCAGGAGCGAATCTTCACCTCCAAATAGGGTTGTAAACCATCCTACCCGTCATCAGGTTGGTATCAGATTAAGGGGTTTTGTCGACTGTTTATTTACGTGACTGTTAAGACAACGGGGTTTACTACCTAGACTACCGTATATAACTACCAATCTATCCGTTCTTTTACCGATTCAGTGGACTCCTAAATATATATATATATTCAACGTCGAAGGACTATGATTGTATTACCTAACTGAACCAAAAGAACCAGACTACCTCCTCTGAAAAAAGGGATCTTTAGAAATGAAATCCTTAGAACCTCCACTCACACAATCAAACGATCCCGACGGTATTGTTTCACGGTATCTAACTCACCGAATTCGTTATATTTAAAGAGTGTTAAGACCTCCGATCTTCATATTCCAATTCCACAACCGTCTTAACCTAACTAGACTTCCGATACCTCCTCCTTAGACGAGGTCCAAAAAGAAGAACCAAATATCTATCGACAAAAAGAGAGACACAGAAGTGTCCAGGAAATGAGACACGAGATTAGAGGCGAAGGATATTCCTCCGACCAATATGACCTAACTCCGGGTGGGTAAACTAGACAGATGGAATTGATGGAGAAATTTTCGGGACTGAGGTTTATGTCAGTACAAGGCTCCACAACCCTCCATCATTAAGTTGTAATCTAAATATTCCCTCTGTGTTAAGTCGAGGATTGACACCTATTGGAGTAAATAAGATCGACTATCTCTTCTCTACGAATCGAAATCTCGATCGAAAGATTTAATTTTCAACTTTTTCAGATAGAGACCATATGGGTGTCGGAAAAATAAGGACTCAGGAAAGAGGTTATACAACAGTAGTACAACAAATATGATTAGTCTGAAAGACGGAGTGACAAGATAGAGGGAAGTAAATTACGATACGATAGAGACCTCTTTCTTAGACTATATTACTTCGTTAAAATTGAGTCTCGTTAAACGTACCATACAGTAGAGGTCTTATCACATTACTTTCCGAAACAGAGGTGAATTTCCTTTAAGAGGGCAGTTACTCATGTAGTTGTGGACACACACACCACTCACATACTCTAAAAAAAAGGAACAGAGTGGGGACTTTATTGTTATCCATCGCTCCGTGGATGATTTAAGTAGAGAAACGTTCTAACCAAAAGTCCAGTTACCCCCGTAGTGGGGTGGGGGAGTTTAGGCGGTTGTCTGTGTGTTTCCTTTGTCCGTTACTTGAGTTCGTTCTCATTAACTCCTTTCAAATTATTTCTCTGATAAACGCTTCCACATTCGTCCCAATTTCTTTTGGTAATCTCTACCTCTTTATAGGGTCCCGGTCGTTGTCGTCCTTCGGTAATGGTGGAGATCTAGACTTCCAGTTCCCCTTCCTCACGAGTGGTCTTGGGTTGTCGCGATCCCATCGATCCCCATCGACACCCTCCCGAGGGTCTGTCTTCGATACCCAAACTTCCCTCCATCAGGTCCCTTATTCACGATTCGAAGTGAAAGGAGGGTGGGAGGACAAAGGGGGTCGACGTTCGTTTACCTTCGGTCTCCAACTCCTTCAACTACACCAGCCATCCCAGTCGGAGGGTTTCGAGTCTCGTCCCACTCTTTCCAGTAAAAGGGAGGTGTACAAAGCAAAGAATAACGTATACTCCATTGACCCTGAAGGGACCACCAAGTCACCATTTCTTTGGTGGACGTTACGTCCTCTGCACCCAAGTTAGGGATCCAGCCCTTCTAGGGGACCTCCTCCCGTGTCGTTGGGTGAGGTCACAAGAACGGACCTCTTAGGGTACCTATTTCTCGGACTATCCGATATTAGGTATCTCAACGTCTCAGTCTGTGCTGACTTCGCCAACTCGTGTGTGTGTGCACTCCGTTTGGTAAGTTCCGGAACCTTGTTTCCTACTCACGATTAGGATGTGGGGGTAAAAGAGGAAGAGATAAAACTGACTACTTTACTGAATTCTTTTTCGAAGAGAATTAGTGACAGTTAATAAATCACATTTTCAAAACAGTATATAGGGTGGTGTCACTCAAAAGTATGACACAGGACCCGCAAATGAAATAAGGGTCGTAGTTCTACATCCTTCTTGAAAGGACAAACACAGACACGTCTGAAGTCGACAAAAACAGACTGGATGTAAGGAAAAGGAGAAAGGACGATAGTCATGGAACTAAACGAAAACTTACACTTTAACTTTAAGTGAGTAAGCACAGGTTGAGACGTTGGGGTACCTGATATGTCAGGTACCTTAAGAGGTCCGGTCTTATGACCTCACCCATCGGATAGGGAAGAGGCCCCGTAGAAGGGTTGGGTCCCTAGCTTTGGTCCAGAGGGTGTAACGTCCGCCTAAGAAATGGTCGACTCAGTGTTCCCTCCGAGAACACTACTCGGTAATCCCCGATAAAAAGGGGTTGAGCGTCAAATACACACACACACCCTCCACCCGCCCCGACTGGAACAGGGACCCGAGGTCTTTATCTGTGTACTGATTCGAATCGGTTTGTCTCGAGACGTAGAGGAAACGATTTCCTAATACAGTTTTTGTAGGAACACAAGGTATTGTCGGAGTACGGATTCTACATCCCGAAGACGATCATGTTATATGGGAAATATTCGACAGTCCAAACGTTCCGAATGTTTGTGTCCAAACATTCGAGTCACAAGGAACCTTATTGACGAAGTATCACTTCGGTTGTGTCCTTTGTCTTCTTTCCCCTATGTTTATTTCTATCTAAGAACCTAGATCGACATGGATTTCATGTCGAATCAAAATCAAAGTAATACCGAATATTAAAAGTATATTCGGTGTTAAGGAAAAGAATTCAGTCAAACTCAAAGACAGTGAATATTACCTTTAAGGACCGTTTGTATAAACAAATACAACTCAAGATGTGTAGAACAAATAGTAGTTCACCGTACCTAAGTTAAGGTACAACGTGACGTCCGCATCCATCTAATCGTCTCAACTTTTATACAAACAATCGTCTTTTTATTCTATGAAATGTCCGACACTCGACCGTGAAAAAAGAACTCTTATCTACGGTGGATAGTGAATATTTCTTATAGTGAATAAACCATTTTATGACGTTTTAAGTCAATACCCGGTAGGTCTCTTTATATATTGTTTATTAAAAATCAAAAAAAAAAGAATTATCTTATCGTTGTTCCGATGACCTCACTACTTTCTGTGTCACACGAATCTTTAACGAGGACAAAGGATATTTAGAAATTCGATGTAATTGACATAAGGTCTCGGAGTAAGTGAGTCAGACCCTTCCTATATGTGTCTTATCAAAGACAATGTAAAAGATAAACAAAACGATAATAAAAGAAAGTCCGGTATTTACACAAAGGTTCCGATAAAGGTCTCGTCTAAAAGTTTCTACTTCATCCATACATAACACGGTGTAATGACAAGTCCTAAAGGGGGTGGTTGTGATTTATTAATTTCTCACTTGAAGTAGGTTAGTAAACCGACTGACATGACTATGTACCGATACTTCTGTATTAAATATTACATCTACGTGGAGACATACACCTAGACCTCAGGTGACATCGAGGTGACTCCCAGGACTGGACAACCCTCTCCGGAGTATTTTTCCTTCTCCTCCGAAGGAGCTTTCTACGACCAACTCGTACCCGAACACACTACGTGAAGTTCTGGACTATAAATAATAGTTTAACGGGAAGTCTTCCAACACAGTTACGAGTGAAGGTGGTCGACACCTTTTTCACGGGTAAAAGAATGGTTTTGACTTGTAACCTAAAATAAATTATGAAAGTTGTATCATAATTATAGAAAATTTTTAATAAATGAAGAACTTTCATAAAACACGATGAACCATCCTGTTTTCTCATACAGTACCAAAGTACATAGAACGAAGAGAAACGAAGGATCGTTTTCTCGGCTGTTTAACCTTTTCTGGGACTACGACCCTTTCTAACTTCCGTCCTCCTCTTCCCCTACTGTCTCCTACTCTACCAACCTACCGTAGTGACTGACTCACCTGTACTCAAACTCGTTTGAGACCCTCTATCGTTTCCTGTCCCTTCGGACCACACGACGTCAGGTACCCCAGTGTCTCTTGACCTGTGTTGAATCACTAATTTGTTGTTGTTATTTAATTAAACCCCCCTTAAGGATAAAAATAGTGTAACTCAGAAGGGTAAGTCTTCCTAACACACGGTAAGGTAAATAAGTTTACAAAACAAAATCATTCAAAGCATCGAAAGAACCATATCTGACATACATGAATAACAATAAAAAGGGAACTTCAAAAGTTTGTAAGTAAAAAAAGAGTATTGTATATCTTTCGATATACAAAAAGAAACAAGTAAAACAAGAACCGACGGAACGATTTGAAAGAATAATTAGTATTGTGGAAATGTCAAATAAGAGAACCTAAAAGAATCATTAGCTAATATAGTCTTGTTTATAGACTACTAACAAAGAGGAGAAAATTTTTTATATATCGTGAACAAAGAAAGTTTACAGAATGACTTATAACTTTTGTGTACCCGCATAACGAAAGGAGGTTTGAAATCCCCTAAGGAAGTCGAAAAAACATTGATTCTACTACAAATCACTATACTTCATCTTTTAAAAGTAGACCGATTCTTTGTAGGAAGATCAAAACGAAATTATTGTCTAAAAAGAAAAATTTTTGTACTTAGGTAACTTCAAGAAAAGTCGTAGATAACCCTACTAACATATACAGGAGGGAAAATCAATTACTCTAAATCTAAAGAATTATAATTCTTTAAGAACGTAAATCCCTCATTTAGGGTTAACCACTCAAAAAGGAAATTATTTGGTGACCCAATCTAAAAAATCATAAATCGAACCTCGTAAACATAGCTATCAGTATTTACTCTAAACCAGACATTTGGAAAAAACTCAAAACAATGGTCGTAATAGAGTCAAAGTGTTTTATTTGACTTTTAGAAGTCAGAAATGGAGATCACCTGGTCTCGAACTCGCAATACATGAAAAAATTTCAGTAAGTTGTTGAACGAACATGTTGTCTACTCCAAGTCGGGAAAACATGTCCGACCAGGGGACCAAAGTAAAAGTAAAAGAAGGTTCCAATATTCAGATAAGTCAAAAGATAAACAAGGTTAAAGGGTTTAGGGTCTTTTGACCGGTAAACTTTGTATAAAAACCATGTACAGAATCTACTTAAAAGAAATTTTAATTTTTTTTTAGAGTAGACATAGACAGAAAAGAAGATTGTAACAGATGTATACAAAAGAAAGGGAGTACGATTCTATCAGAACGAGTCCAATTACAAAAAATTTCTTATTTTTACCTTGAAAATACTTAAATATTAAACAGACAGAGAAGTAAGTCGTGAAAAAAGACGAAATTTTATACATAGTTTAAAAATATAAGTGTTCACGGATCAAGACCTATACACGAGAAAAGGTAACTTAACAGATGGAAACATGGACACGGTCGTATTTTACTAGATTAACAATATTGAATCATCACTCAGACTCACTTGAGGCCCTCTACCACTACCTGTCCCTCCGGACCACACGACGCTAAGTACCCCAGCGTTTCTCAGCCTGTGCTGACTCGCTGACTTGCCTTGACTTGACTTGACTTATCATACAAAATTATATACCGTCCAGATCAGATTTTTGTAAAGAAAACCTACTTGAAATCATAGTGAGACTGTTGAAGGAGTATCAGGAGTGGGGACAAAGGACTTCTAAAACTAAGTCACGCGGTAAACTCCTTTGACGAGTAGAAGACCGACTCCCTCCCAAGTCCGATCCAAGTGTCACAGACCTATTATTTGGATCACATTGACAGTACTGTGTTACATTACTAAATTCAACCCTCAAAACTATTATTTTACATTTTAATTAAAAATCCCTAAATATTGATGGGTAGTTTTGAAACGAAAATAAAAATATAGTTTAACGAATACTCTTCGATTGTAGTTTATGTAGACCTGTACGGTCACTTAGATATTAGACCGTTTATTAGTTACCAAAACACCCCCCGACCACCGAGTCTGTCATTTCTTAGACAGACGTTACGTCCTCTGGACCTAAACTAGGGACCCAACCCTTCTAGGAAACTCTTCCCTTACTGCGGGGGGGGGGGGGTGGGCGGGGTCATAAGACCGGACCTCTTAAGGTACCTGTCTCCTTAGACCGTCCGATGTCGGGGACCCCAGTGTTTCTCAACCTGTGTTGACTCGCTGATTGAGAACACTCTACTCCGACTCTGGTTCTAATAAATATTGACGTAAGGAATCCGTAGTCTTTTGTATTTCAGACTCTCTGACTTTATCTTACTTCTAAGGTCTTATTAGAAGACATTCCGGATATGAAAACAAAGAGAGTAAGAAAGATTTGTGAATGTTCTTGTGATTAGATTAATATACTAATCAATATACTCGACCCAAAACTGAAACCGCATCTCTTAAACCTCTTTCGTAAATTGAAAAGACTCTGAGTCCAAAGGTAAGGATGTTGTGCCCTTACTATTATTGATAAGAGTCTCGTTCAGTAACAAAAAATTGTATATTTCGAACACATCCATAGTTATAACCCGAAGGGTCCACCGCGATCACCATTTCTTGAGTGGACGGTTGCGTCATCTGTATTCTCTGTGTCCAAGTTAGGGACACAACCATTCTAGGGGGCCTACTCCAGTACCGTTGGGTGAGATCATAAAAACGGACCTCTTAGAGTACCTGTCTCCTCCGACCACCCGACGTCAGGTATCCCATCGTCTCTCAGTCTATGTTCACTTCACTGAATGGAACGTACGTTTGACATGGTATGTTTACACTTAATTGTATAAAAGACAGAGAATAGTAGACGAAATGGATGAAATTAGTAGTTTCATAAGTGAAATGTAATAGGTAGTTTGTAAAAAACGGTAGAATAAAAAGAACTAAATAGGACTCAGGTTTTGTCGACGAGTAAACGGACAGAATCAATAACAACGAGAAAATTAAAAGACAACTGGGTTGATCGGAAACGTTATAGGAACGGGGAGAAGAGTTCATCAAGTCGAGAATTCTTACCCCTTTTGAGACAGTGTTTAATTAAAGAATATCAATGGCTGCAGATGAATTTTGGATGAATTTATCATTTAATTCAGATGAATTTATCATTTAATTCTTTATTTCTACTTATAACTATTCTTTAAACCTTAATCAAAATATAGACAGTTTGAAAGAAAACTGAAAATTTTATTTTACCAAATACTTTCGAAACTCAACGATCCGATATCCTACGAGGGTTCGAGTCTTACTCCTTGTGCCTTCAGACTTATGGGTTAGGACGTACCTCAGTTTTAAGGTTTCCTTAAACTCCTCACCCCTCCGATTCTGTCCCTCTTGAACATTTTTAAACTGTTACTGGGAGTCGAAGTAAACCTTTTAGTGAACCCAATAAAATTTTTTTCTTTATTTAGTCTCCGGAACGGACCGGTTTTAAATGTCGAAAAATAATCCGAAAAATTAGTGAAAGTAGGAAAAACAGAATCCATAAGACAAAAGAGTACGTACTTCATTAAAGTATTTTGAAAATCCTTTCTTTGTCAATATATGTGTGTGTGTGTATGTGTGTGTGTGACACGAACAAATGAGGACAATACACTTACTATATACCAGTATCCTCTTTAAACGCTTTCACACCTTTTTGTCTTTCCTTTTGATTAGTAAACATTATGTTCGTTTAATTGTCAGATCACAGATAGAAAAGTTTAAAATTACATATCAAAGATAAAAAAGAAATATTTAAAAATATATTTTTAAATTTGTAATTGAAACATGAGGACATTATGTATATAGAACGAAAAAAGTGAATGAGATAGTTTGTAAAAAAGTACTAAGACACCTTAGGAACTGAACATGAAGACCATTAATGTAAAACTTTCACAACTTGAGATTACCTATATCAAAAGAAAAGTAAAGAAAAGAAGTAAAACCGAATTTACCATTTGTAAATAAAATCAAGAATTTTTCTTTTTCGTTTAAAAGTCAAATATGGTCATCCACAGTAGGTAAGTGTGTTTCGGGTTTGTTCCTGTTGATTACATTAAACTGAAGAAACATCACAGATAATTATAGTTCGAGGTTGCAACATAAGACCGAATCGACTCGGGGAACCCACTTCCCATAAATCCAGAATTTATCTTTGACCTCTTCTCCACTGAAAACGGGAATTCACTTTCACTTTCAGTGAGTCAGGTCAGTCTGACAAACACTGGTGTACCTGACTTAAGAGGTCCGGTCTTATGACCTCACCATCGGAAAGGGAAGAGGCCCAATAAAAGGGTTGGGTCCAGGCCTCGTAACGTCCGTCTAAGAAATGGTCGACTTGAAGGTCCCTTCGGGACCACGAATGTTTCTTTCGAGAGTTCCACGAATGTTTCTTTTTTCTTTTTTCTTGTCAAAACTTTACCTTACTTAAAGTATTCGAATATGAAATTATAAGATTTTTATATAGTTAATGACCCTTCTCCAATAATTTTAGAATGAGACTCAATCGGTAAGTTTCTTCCAGTTAATACGATAAATAAAAAAACTTTCTCCCAGTTGTTATGTCTAGGATGCATATTCTTAAGTTCTACTCAGTTTTATACTATATAAAAATTTTATAGTTTGTGAATACTTTTTCAATACGTTAAATTTTTAATATTATTAATCTAAAAAACCATAGTACATTGTCAAGAATTCTCTCAAATATAGGTAATAGAAAAAGAGTGTTCTTAAGAGACTCCAATATTTAATCATTTGAACACAAGTTTCTCTAATCCGGACAACGAGTCCCGGTGTGTCAATAATTCGCTACGTAGGTCCAGATCTTGTTCGGAAGACTGAATCATACGGACCCAAACATCACACTTGACTCACAATAGGAAATCTCCTCCCCAATTTGGTTTGACCTAGAAGTCTATGCACAACAAACGGGGGAGTGGGACGGGGGTCTCACGAGTGAGTATTACCTAAAATTTAAAAAACTTATTCAACGTTTTAAAATTTTAACCCTGCAAAGGATGTTTCTGACCTCAAAGTATGTCTATAAACTCTTTTTCGTCTTCTATACTGATGACCTCAACATAAAGGAACATCGTTACCTAGACCAACCGACGAAGAGGGTACAGGAGAGGACACACGGGGTCAAAGTCAGTGAGGGATAACGGAAGATGGTCCGACTGAAGTAAGTAAAGAAAATAAACGGACGGAGGAACATATGTGTACTCGAACGTTTAGAAAACTTAAAGTCACAAAGTCCTTTCTGATACATGAGGAAAGTTGTTACGATCGGTACACTCCTATTCCCCGTCTCTGGTCCCACTATCTTGACGTACAGTTCTTGTGGTTCCTATGTCCGTTGACGGTCTTCGGTCCTTTTCCGTTTCTTTCCAAGATGAGTCTCGGAGTCTCCCTCGTACCGGAACGACTGTAGTACTAAAATCTGAGAATCGGAGACCTTGACCCTCGGTTATTTATAGATAACACAGTTCGGTGAGTTTCTTTTTTTCGGTGTGTTCTTTTTACCACGACCATACAATCGGGTAAATTAAAAATAAATAATTATAAAAAGAAGAAGAAATTTTTTTCAAAAAAAATTGAAATGTTATGACATAACCTAAACGGTATGTAACTGTACTTAGGTGGTGCTCACATGTACTCAAGGGTTAGGACTTGGGGGGAGGGTAGAGGGAGGGGTATAGTAGAGAGACCCAGTAGGGTCACGTGGTCGGGGTTCGTAGGACATAGGATATAGCTTGGATCTGACCACTAAACGAAGAATGTACTATCATATGTACAAAGTTACGGTAAGAGGGTTTAGTAGGGTGGGAGAGGGAGAGGGTGTCTCAGGTTTTCAGACAAGATCTGTAGACACAGAGAAAACGACAGAGCGTATGTCCCAATAGTAATGGTAGAAAGATTTAAGGTATATATACACAATCATATGACATAACCACAAAAAGAAAGACCGAATGAAGTGAGACATATTAGCCGAGGTCAAGGTAGGTGAAGTAATCTTGACTAAGTTTACATAAGAAAAATTACCGGCTCATTATGAGGTAACACATATACATGGTGTCGAAAGAATAGGTAAACAGACGACTACCTGTAGATCCAACGAAGGTACAGGACCGATAATATTTGTCACGACTCTGCTTGTAACCCCATGTACACAGAGAAAGTTAAGAACAAAGGAGTCACACATACGGGTCGTCACCCTAAAGACCCAGTATTACGTCAAGTTAAAGGTCAAAAAATTGATTAGAGGTGTGACAAGAGGTATCGCCGACATGATCAAACGTAAGGGTGGTTGTCACATTCTCCCAAGGGAAGAATGACCGTGTTTCTGTCTTTATATCTAGTTACCTTGTTTTATCTTTCGGGTCTCTATTTAGGTGTGTGGGTACCTGTGGAATAGAAGCTGTTTCCTCCGTTCTTATATGTTACCTAATTTCTGTTAGAGAAATTGTTCACCACGAACCTTTTGACCAGTTGGTGACCATTTTCTTACTTTGATCTTGTGAAAGATTGTGGTATGTGTTTTTATTTGAGTTTTACCTAATTTCTAGATTTGTATTCTGGTCTTTGATATTTTGAGGATCTCCTCTTGTATCCGTTTTGTGAGAGACTGTATTTAGTGTCGTCCTAGGAGATACTAGGTGGAAGGTCTTATGACCTTTATTTTCGTTTTTATTTGTTTACCCTATATTAATTTTAATTTTCGAAGACGTGTCGTTTCCTTTGATATTCGTTCCACTTTTCTGTCGGAAGTCTTACCCTCTTTTATTATCGTTTACTTCGTTGACTGTTTGTTGATTAGAGTTTTTATATGTTCGTTGAATACGTCGAGTTAAGGTCTTTTTATTTGTTGGGTTAGTTTTTTACCCGGTTTCTTGATTTATCTGTAAAGAGGTTTCTTCTGTATTTCTACCGATTGTTTGTGTACTTTTCTCCGAGTTGTAGTGAGTAATAGTCTCTTTACGTTTAGTTCTGGTGTTGCTCCATGGTAAAGTGTGGTCAGTCTTACCGACGCTAGGTTTTCAGATGTTCGTTATTAACCACCTCTCCCACACCTCTTTTCCCTTGGGTAAATTAAAAATTTAATTGTCACTGTAATAGACGAACCAGTGAATCCACCTCATAAATCTTACTTGTGTCGTCTCCTACTTCGAGTTTAAGACCCTTGACAGGTGTAGTTGGAGTTGTAGTTGTAACTCCTCCTCTCTCCTTAATCTTCCTGACCGTGTCCTCTTTTCCCAGACTCTCTACCTCCAATTTTTCATTCCCAGTTACTAGACTGGTTGGTGAAACTCCGTCTGGTGTCTGTCCGACTCTACTGGACAGACTTTAATCCTTCCATTTTCAAAGGAAGACTCTCGACCTGGAATAAGTTGTGTCTTATATAGTCTTATAAAAATCAAGGCTTTCAAGGTAGTCCTGGTCCACCATGGCAAAAGTTGTATTTCATTCACATTGTAGTTGTGTCTCATTCGTATCGTAGTCTACTAAGTCTCTCCAGTTCCTTTCCTTCCTCCCTCTTACGACAAACCTCGACCGTTACATCTCCAGTACTCGTCCGAATCCCTCTCGTCAAGGTTACTGTATTATCTCTGTCTTTGGTTGTTTGTCACCCAACTCCTTGTAGATCCTTAATCACTTCCTGTCTCTGACTCACTCGTACTCACTCCAGAAAAATGATTCTTTCTTCTCTGTCTTCAGTTACCGACCCCGACATCCCAGTCTTCTTTACACAAGTATATACAATCACCAACTTCGCTAAGATCGTGTGAATATTTGTCTTCCCTTCCTCGATATCTTCCGGTGGGTTCTCACCTTCCACCCTCACTCTCTTTACATTCGACCTCTAAGACCTCCTTTACCTTAGATCTCTTCACGAAACACTACAAACCCTGTTACCGTGGTAATAGTCTTACCTCCGGTTTAACTGATTCACCCCAAAAAAATTAACAGTTTTTAAAGCTAATACAGTGTAATATCAGTGTAGAACCCGAACGGAACACCGAGTCGACCATTTTTTAGGCGGACGTTACCCCCTCTGGACCTAAGTTAGGGACCCAACCCTTTTGCGGGACCTCTTCCCTTTCCGATGGATTAGGTCATAAGACCGGACCTCTTAAGGTACCTGACATATTAGGTACCCCAGCGTTTCTCAGTCTGTACCGACTCACTGAAAGTGAAAGTGAAAGTATCAGTGCAGAATGTGACTAAAAAAAAGTGGTAATTGACTTTATACGAAAATCAAAAGTCCCGAAATCCCTACTTAATCATTGAAAATTTACTCTTTGATAATAAAACGACAATTTTACCTTACAAATAAACAAACTACTGATCCCTACCTGTTTACTAGTCAATTTTCTCTATTTAGTTCTACTAATTAATAATATAATGACTCAATTAAAGTTACACTTTATGTTTGTGTAGAACTATTTAAAGACAAGAGTCTATTAGTAAGATTTTCGTTATGACGACTACCAAGGACTCCATTATATCAAAGAAGTTATCAGCTCCTAAGAAGTTTGAGAGTGAGTAAGTTATTTGTCAATACCTCGTAGATCAGTCGAGGCCCGTGACACACTCTGGTACTCCTGCACCGACTCCTGTTACGTAGAAGTCAGGAACGAGACTACGACGAGTGTCAGGTCGTCCCTTCGTTTGTCTGGTGACGTGATCACATTACTCAGAACCCTACTCCCTATGCCTCCCTTAAATCCGTCTGCGTCTTTTCGGTGGGTTACCTGAGATAGATACCTCATTTACCCAGTCCTTTCCGAAGAAACTATTTAACTACCTGTACATTCGTTTCTGAACTTCATACCATCCTAAAACCGTCTTCTTCCCTCCGACCCCACCCTTGCTTCCTTCACGCCTGTTCTTCTCCGAGGACCACCAACCTCCTTCTCGAGCGACCCCTTGAACCTCTTACTACAGTAAGTCACACCGACTTCGTGACTCGCGTCCTCCTTCTTTCTTCTGTACACCGTCCTCTACCGCGACGTGACCTTGGGACAACATTTCCCAGAACATTCCTCAAACCCGGAATAGATTCCGACCGTGCTCCGATCCCCTCTCACTGTTAGTCCCTTCGTCGACATAGTCTAAATGTAAAATGTTTCTACCCAATGAGACCCATATTACACCTCTGTCTAACTTTGACCCGTTCTCACCCTGTCTTTCTAGGTCTCTCTCTACGACCTCTGTTCTCTCCTTCTTTTTGTTACACCTTCTCTCGTTCTCTCATCTTATTGTCCCGAGCAACCACTTTATCACCTCGTCTCTCCCGACTGTACGGTCAAGGACCGAGTGACGTACTGCCACAGCGGGTTGTTGACCCCTGTGTCCTCTTCTTTTTTAAAGCCAATCCTTCTTGCGAAGAGAAGGTCACGAAAAGATAAAGTCTACTCGTTCGGTTTAAGTTTACTTCGTCTCTGCGAAACCCCCAGGAAAAGTCGGGGTGACAAACCTAAGTGACCGGAACCACACACCCGAGAGAATGTGGACACTAACAACGAAAGTTATTCAAAGTTCGTTTCGTTTGCTTTCCATAAGTGGACGTCTTGAAGTTTGTTCGTTCGTGTATCAGAGGGGTTGGGGTCAGGGGCGTTCCGTTCATTATTATTTGTGCCGTGGAAATTACATTGTCTGAAAGGTAAGGGTGGGCGTACGATCCGTAGACGTGTGTGTTTAGTTTTGGGAGAATTCAGTACCTTACTTTTTCACTTTTTTCATTTTCGTTTGTTTCTCACGAAGGACACCCCACTTACCTTTAAAGACGGGTCAAACAAAAGGTCCGTGAACTTTTCGTCAAGACTTATTAGTTTTGGTGTTCATTAATAAAAGACTTGACTCTAAAGACTCTACTCTTCCACTCCCTTTCTAGGGAACCTCCCAGAAACTATACTCATGGCAAATGTAGCAACTACGTCACGGACGAAACGAAGCTCGAGTCAAAGTTGGTTCTCAGAACTTTGTCTCTTCAGAAAACCAACCCTTTTTCGTTTGTCTAAGGATAGTTTGCTTTTGTACATATAAGTCAACTTGATTTCGTCTTGGGTTGGTATCAAACCCATTGAAAAGAGGGGAACTCTATCTTTGTAACGTAGAGTTAAAATATCCTTTAGAGAAAACGTA
The DNA here is from genome assembly GCA_006410555.1 of Capra ibex. Classification (NCBI taxonomy): domain Eukaryota; kingdom Metazoa; phylum Chordata; class Mammalia; order Artiodactyla; family Bovidae; genus Capra; species Capra ibex. The sequence continues at coordinate 41,041,162 of SJYO01016970.1, read as the reverse complement.
AGTCTATAAACCCTTGAAGCAGTTCCTGGATTCACAGAAAGAAGGTGGTTTTAGGCTCCGGTTTTTAAGTACAATGGTCATTAAAGACCGGTCTATTTACTTCTGGTCGTACACTCGCATAACACCATTAATTCTCATGTCCTAAGTCTTAAAACAACAGACACAAACTGGACTGAGATAGTGAATAGTCGACACACTAGGACCTGACGAATAAATTAGAAAGATTTAGAGTCAAAGGAGTAGACCCTTTACCCTTATTATTACTCTATATGAAATCTCTTATCAACACTCTATTAAGTACACCGTGTGTCATAGACCGTGTATCGTAATCTAACCGATTTTCTAAGTAAACCCCCAAAGGGTATTCGAAAATACGTTTTTGGGTTACTGGGAAAACTTGGGTTACTTGACTTATGAATGGGTGATAAACACGTATACAGGTTAGCACAGGCTGAGAAACACTGGGGTACCTGATATCGGACGGTCAGAGGAGACAGGTCCTCTAAGAGGTCCGTTCTTATGACCTCACCCAACGGTAAACGAAGAGGTCCCCTAGAAGGGCTGGATCCCCAGCTTGAGTACAGAGGACGTAGAGGACATAACCGTCTGTCTAAGAAATGGTGACTCGGCGGACCCTTCGGGGTCGACGAGTTATTTACAAGTAATAATCTAGGAGGTGGGGGTAAAAGGAGACGCGTTGACGTCGACTTGAGCGCTTAAACATCGTCGAAAATAGTTTACTTCCTTTCAGAGAGATAAGAATCAAGGTCTCGTTCCGGTGTTGATCCAACCTTTTCTTTCACTTTCACAATCAACGAGTCAGGATAGGTTGAGACACACTGGGGCACCTGACATCGGACGGTCCGAAGAGCCAGGTACCTTAGGAGGTCCCTTCTAATGACCTCACCCAACGGTAAGGCAAAGGGTCCCCTAGGAGGGTTGGGTCCTTAGTTTGGACACAGAAAACACAGGAGACGTAACTGTCCTCCTAAGAAATGGTGACACGATGGACGCTTCGGGGTTATTTGGCATAAAGGAAGGAAAGGAAAGACGGGGACTGTCGTAGTTCACAGGGTGACTGTAACATGACCTCAGAAACGGGAGTCTCTGTCGTCCCTTCTCATTGACTGAAAAAGATTGAATCAACACCAGAACGAGACACCGAGTCTGTCATTTCTTAGACGGACGTTACGACAGTTCCTACCTATCTTCCCTTTGCTTCCTTTATCCCCATCGTGTAAGGGTCCTGTGGACACCGGGTCAACCACGATTAGTCCAAGTTTGTCGTAGAAAGTATGGGTGATACCTCCGAGTCCCCGGGACTTTATCCATAGACCCTTCGGAGTCGTCGAACCTTTAGTGATATCCTTGTCGGAGGATGGAATAGAAATCTTGGGGAACTGAGACCAGGTCATAGGAATTAACGAAAGAATATCAGATAGGACCTAAGACGAAGTTCGGACCTGCAAACCTAACTGGGGACACAACGGGACGGATCTCCTAAGGTCGTAGAGTGAACCCACAGTTGAGACATCTGACTCCCAACTAGGACGGGACAATGAGGGATCTTTGGGTCGGACTTAGGTCGTAAGACCTTCGACCAAGCCTGGAGACTCACAATTCGAACCGTCCGGAACCGTACTGACCCAAATGGAAGAACCAATTCTCACTTCTAAGACCTCGGTGTCCGAGGTTTAGGATCGTGACGGTGAATGATTGATTTACTGAACCCGGTGCATAAAATGGTGAGACACGGAATCAAAAGAAGTAGACATGTCACCCTCCTAATCATCAGGGGTAGATTATCCTATCAATTCTCCTAATTTACTTAATTATGTACACATTTTTTAATATATTTATATATCGTTTATTAGGTGTCTTTATTTACACTTTTTATATTTATAATCGACATAAATGTATAAAATACGTATAATCTATATATATTAAAATGTAAATTAAAATATACAAAACGTAATGGTACGTAACAAAGTATGTTTCCCGAAGGACCTACTGAGTCGTCCATCTCAGATGGATGTTACGTTCTTTGATCTCTCTGCGTCCAAACTAAGGATTCAGCCCTTCCAGGGACCTTCTCCATTTCCGTTAGGTAATGTCTTAAGAACGGACCTTTTAGGGTACCTTTTAGGGTCCGAGGAGACTCGAACCGTCCGATGTCAAGAACCCAGTGTTTCTCTACCTATACTGTCTCGTGTACCGTATAAAGTACATTTGTAAATATATGTATACTTGTCTTAAGAAATATAATAATAATGACAACAACAACAGATGAGATAGAGGAACGTGTCTATCCCTCTGTGAGACCCATCCCAGAATTCGAAAGAACGAGAGTAGACTCCGGTATCTAAGTCTTAGGGAACAGAGATGTCTGAGACGACCCCGAAGGGTCCACCGTGATCACTATTTCTTGGGTGGACGGTTACGTCCTCTGTATTCTCTACGTTCAAACTAGGGACCCAACCCTTCTAGGGGACCTCTTTTCGTACCGTTGGGTGAGGTCATTAGAACGGACCTCTTAGGGTACCTGACCCCTAGGACCGTACGATGTCAGGTGTCCCTGTGTTTCTCAGCCTACGTTGACTTCGCTGAATCGTACACACGTGTCTGAGACGACATAAGACGTTTTGTTCCAAATTCAAGCTAATTTTGACTGAGGTAGTGAACCTTTCAATGGTAGATGTTACTTACGGCATTTTGTATAAGAAAGAATCTAAAGACACAACGAGGAGGAAGTCTATAGTAATAAATTTCAAGACATCACGTACGTGCACACGATCAACGAAGGCAGCACAGACTGAGGAACACTGGGGTGGTCCGAGGAGACAGGTACCCTAAGAGGTCCGTTCTTATGACCTCACCCAACGGTACGGGAGGAGGTCCCTTAGAAGAACTGGGTCTCTGACTTGGGTACAGAGGACGTAACGTCCTCCTAAGAAATGGTAACTCGGTGGTTCCTTCGGGTTTAAAGACATCATTAAAATACATAAAGAACAGGATGAAGTTTCCGAAAGATAGAGACCTCGTTTATCGTATTCTATCTTTATGTAGTTTTATGTACGATAAATAGTATACCAATTAAAATCTAGTACGATATGGGTTGTTGATAAGTAAGTCTCCCTTATCCCACCAAGACTTTTCTCGTCCATGACAGAGAAAGTAAACAAAAGAACCTTAACTTTACTCCCTTTTCAAAAGGAAACAAAAGTTTTAGTCGTTATTAGGTACCTCATTCTCCGAAGAGACCACCAGGTCACCGATTCTTCGGTACGACGATTATACCCTCCAGGTCCACGTTAGGGACCAGTCCCTTGATCTAGGATACACGACGTTGATTCTAGGGCACGTCGGTTTATTTATTTATATTGTTTAGTATTATTAGGTACTTAATTTGAATTGGAGGTACTCGTTATTGCAGCGACTGTAACTGTAGTGAAGTCTCTGTGGAAGAACGGAACTACCATTCACAGTGTGCTGTAGTTGGGGGTGGTTTGGGTGAAGGAAAGGTCGTTTATCTTTTGTCAATTCCTGCACTTAAGTGACAGTCCGAATTTGTGACTTCCTCTTTTGACGTAAACGAAGACCGTTTGTACTTCAGTCTGGAGACCATAAAGAAAGAGAAGACGTGGGTTCAACTTTAAGATCGTCCATTCACTGAATAACTTATACGTAATAATTCAATATTAAGTTCACTTGTAATTCTTTTTAGTTTCCACCTTTTCAATCCGTGGTTTATCTTTCCTAAACAAACAAAAAATCTTTCATTCTTGTTAATGTCTTCTCGGGTTCAGGTACCGATTGTCACAAATACAATGACAAAATTCTACTTTTCACAGAGTAGTCTAGTAATTTTAAAATTTAATGGACGAACTTCAATTGAAAATCACCTATTTTATCTTCTCACCGAATGACAAGAGTCTCCTTCTACTTTCCGTTTTACTGAACACAGTTGTCTTACTTTTAATTCATCTGGACCGTAGACCCGACCCTCTTTTATTTTGCCTTCCCGAAACTCTTCTTCCTCAAAGTAAAATTAGAATAGACCCACCAGAAAACAGTCTTTACGGGACCGACGGTGTCCCAAAAAAATCGTGATTACAGTTCCAGGAACACTTTGCGGTTCCTAGTCACCTGTTGCATTTTGTCAGGTATCGGAGACTTCTGTGACTTTTTTTTTTTTAGTAAGACTTCAGGAGTTAAGAAAGAGAATATACCATATATAGTCTGAGATAAACTTATAAAATTTATTACGACGGCTGCTACTTTAATTACACACAAAGAAGATGAAGAATGACCCATACAAAAGTTAATAAAAGAAAAATAGAAATTCAGACCCGGTACAAGGGCTCCATCCCTTTTGTGTTTCACTTTAATATGATGAAACCCTTCAAAATGATTGTGATTTTCACGTCCGTCTTGAAACCAACCATATGACGATAAATCTCTATTCAAAACGTCACCATGGTTTTCGTCTGAAATAAAAATAGAAGTTTCCTTTTTTTTTTCACATAACTAGTTTATAAACTCGAACACCACCGAGTTCCACCGAGGTTTGGAGAATTCTCCTTACTCCTTAATAAATATCCAGGGTTCCCATCAAACCCCGGTGATAGGGAAAAGATTTGGGTCACTTTAGGAAATCGACGTGTTCGTTGTTCCCTTATCGTACCCCTAGCTATAAGCAAGTAAGTAAGTGAATAGCTAAGTAAGTAAGTCGTGGTTCTTGAACGGTACATCCGTCATGACACGACCGGAGACACACATACTTTCACTTTCACTTTCACTTCAGCGAGTCAGCGCAGGCTGAGAAACGCTGGGGCACCTGACATGGGATGGTCCGAAGAGACAGGTACCTAAGAGATCCGTTCTTATGACCTCACCCAATGGTAAAGGAAGAGGTCCCCTAGAAGGACTGGGTCCCTAGCTTGGGCGCAGAGGGCGTAGCCTCCGTCTGCGAAATTGGAGACTCGATAAGGGACGAGAGTACTTCGATTGACTTTCCGACCTCTCTCCGTTTAATCTATTAAAACACTTACTTTACTGTTAATGTCTGTCTTGAGTCAAGATAGTCCCCTACATTGTTTTTTTTGAACACATCTGACCCACCTATACCTCCACGTCACGCCCCCACCCCGAGTAGGTTCAGAAAATTCACCAGGAACTCGACTCTAAACGTCCTGTTTATTCTCATTCACCCCTCTTACCACCCTGTAAGTATGGTACCTGCAAAGTATAGTACTCTTCTCATTCGCGTTTCCGGGACACAGTCCTTCTTTCCTTCATTCAGTCTCGTCCTTCTTCCACCTACACGGACTCCTGTCTCTCCAGTTCTCAACCACTACCACGTTCTACTCCGACCTTCCCTTTCGTCTCCGATCTGATAAGTCTGGAATACACGGTGTACCTTCCTAACACCTAAAAGAGGGTTCTTGTAACCAAGTTCAGTGACTTCCCCAACAAACATGACAATCTTTCACAGGGTTTTACGGTTTGGGTTGACCCGTGAACACTACTATAATACGAGTCCTCTAAGTTTAATTGTCACCACAATGGTAACACCTTCCTAGCTAGGTCGGATCCCCTTAATAAAGGTCAACAGTCTGATTCGACTAATTATGTTACATGAAGACCTTACTATATATAGAATTTAAAACCACCTTAGTTTAGTTGTAAGGGAGAGTAGTGTGTCTTTTGGTACGGTGCGCTGTTCGACAAAAGGATAAACTGACCACCGTCTTGACCTCGTACTTACCGATCTACCTCTATCATTTGACGAACTGTTAACAAAAAAGATCGACATAAAACGAGGAAATTAAATATATTAACTAAGTCCACCAAGTCCCTAAATAGTAACCATTCCGTAAGGAATAATTTACTTGAACTCGTAGATACTAGGATTAAATTCCGTTAGAGATACGGAAAGAATGTCAATTAAGAAGAACCTCATCTCAACGAAATGTTACAACACAATCAAAGACGACATGTCGTTTCACTTAGCCGATGTACATACGTATATAGGAGAGAGATAAAACCTAAAGGAAAGGTAAATCCAGTAGTATAAGTTTCATAGTAGTGTTAGGTAAATAAGTCGTTGATGACAAAATTTCTGAGATTTACGTTTCATTTCTGGTTTTGACTTCAGTTGATTCAAGAACGTCGAGGGAAGGAAACCGTATAAAAATTAGGAGGGTTGATCCATCCGAAAGAGTAGGGTACTTCTCCATCCGTAAGAATCAATTACAAACTTCTTAGAGTCTGGTCCTTTCCGATTTACAAACCAATGGATCATAAATCACCGTCTTGGTTCTAATCTTAAGTTTATGTAGACTAAGGTTATAGGTGATAGAAAGACATGGTACAACTTCATCACCTCTTTATTGTACTTAGAGTTTATTCTCTTTAATGGTCAAAACAATAAACCAACCACTCAATTCTCCCTTTTTTTAGAACCACTAAGAGTCAGAAGATAACTAGAGTTATATTTTAAATTGTTTTAGTAGAAGAAAATTACTAAGACCTCCTTATCCTCCAAGAAACAACACCTTCGAAAACCCTTTTCACCCTGGAAGACAGATGTATCTTCTGCAAGAAAGGTCTTGAATGCCCGTTACCTCTGGAACACCCACTAGACTACTTAAGATCAAAACCTTTCTGGTGAAACTTTCGTCACTTCACACTTACCGGCTCTACTCCACCACAAATTATTTACACGTACAGAGTACCCCACAAGACCCACCTTTGACCTTCCCCTTGGGAGTCCGAGTAAAACTCGGAACTAAAACAGTGGGTCTGTAACTTCGGCACCAAGGACTTGAGGTAGTGGACCTCCTTTTTTTGTAGAGAAACCGCAGAGGTCGTAGACGAGGAGGGGTCTCAAGTTCGCCTCCTCAACTCGGTTAGAAACTCGGAGGAGGAAGGTCCCAAACACGATGTAAATTTTTTAGGTTTAACAGGTAAAAAGAAAGTCATCAACGTAAGTCCGGTAAAAGAGTAAGTCACGTTATTGAGATGCAACTAAATCACACACACACAAGTCAACAAGTTAGCACAGGTTGAGAAAGACTAGGGTACCTGACATCGGGCGGTCCGAGGAGCCAGGTACCCTAAACGGTCCGTTGTATGACCACACCCAATGGTAAAGGAAGAGGTCCCCTAGCAGGGTTGGGTCCCTAGTTTGGGCTCAGATGACACAGAGGACGTAACGTCCGTCTAAGAAATGACGACTCGGTGGTTCCTTCGGGATATAACTAAAATGAGGAAGTTGTAATACAAATAAAACTAAAAGGAACCAACACCATAAAAGAAAATAAAAACAACTTTACTTCTTCGAAGAAAATGTCTGATGTCTCCTTCAGAAGGGAGACATTAAACTTTCCAGACGATGTGAAGAACCAACTGATTCAGTAACAGTATAAGTCTCGTAGAATTAACTTATAGATAAATAATAACATTTATTATTTAGTATTAAATTATTATTTTACTATTGTAGTATTATTTTAGTTATTACTGTTATCCGAACGAACTGCACAAATAGGGGGTGGAGGACGTCACTGTACTCTTGAAGTGCTACAAGAGAAAAGTGAGAATATAAAAGACAAATCACGTGGGAATGGGGAATGTACCCCGAAGGGTCCACCGTAATCACCATTTCTTAGGCGGACTTTCCCATCCTCTGTGTCCTCTGAAATTCAAGTTAGGGACCTGGTCCTTCTAAGGGGACCTCCTTCTGTACCGTTGGGTGAGGTTATAAGAACGGACCTCTTAGGGTACCTGTTTCTTCGGACCGTCCGATGTCAGGTATCCGAGTGTTTCTCAGTCTGTACTGACTTCACTAAATCGTACGTGTGGGGTATACACCCAAAACAACTTTATTTACTTTTGAACATCAACGTCTAGTAACGATTTAAAGGAGATTGTCATAAAGAGGAGACTAACTTCCTAAGAGAGGAATATGAGTGTAGTGGGGAAAAGTTACCGTCGTAGTCAGAATGGTAAACGAGGACAGAACAGTAGGGACAAGAGTGGGTTACAAGTCTTCTGAAGATAATAAAAGAAGTCTATGGAACTTCAGAGACTTAAGGCCGTACCCATTTCTACAAAAGGAAAATGAGATTACTTATTGACTATAGAAAGGACCCTTATTCTAAGGACTAAACAGACACCTATAAGTAAGTGACAGACGACCGAAGATCCCAACACCCATTTATCAAGGTACGATCAGACTGAGAGTAATAAAACGTTCATCGAATTTTTTTTAAAGAGATCTTAGAACAATAAATAAAATTATGACCTTAGTCCTTAAGGTGATCCTATACGGATTAAGACACTCACAAAAGTAATTGTAACAAACTCTGACTCACTCAGAAAAGTTTGACTTCTAAAGTCAAGAAATAAAATTTGAAAGCCCTAAAAAAAAAAAAAGAGGGTCACCAACAAATCAGTGTAGAAACAGAAAAAAAGGAAGAAAGATCTTTACGCATAATAAAAGTACTTCCAGAACTCCAGGAACAACAAAGTATTAATCACTTGTTCTACTGAAAGTATTGAACGTTAACCATAGTTGTTGAAGGAGTCTACATTACCTTATAAAACCAAAAATTTAACGATCGTCGTATAAGGTCAAAGAATCATCTTTGTTTTACGTTCACACATCCCTCCTAAAGTCAAGAGTAGATTCGAAAGGAGTGACATCATAGGTATCTGAACGAACTGTTTTTTTTAACCGGAGTCATAAGTGTCAACATTTGACTCGTTTTGGGTATCGAATACGACTGAGGGATAGGATTGTCACACTCAAAATATGTATTTTCTACGTTTTCTATTTTAAAGTTTCGGGCCATATATATATTTACATACATATGTGTGTGTATATGTGTATGTGGGTACATATATATGTATGTGCATGTGTAATAAACGGCAGAAGTTACAGACTTATTTTTCGGTGTAAATGAGGTATTTACCGTAGAGACACGATGAAGATAAGATTATTTAACTCAGAGAATTTACTGTGTAAAACCAGTAAGATTCATTTTATTCTTATACCGTAAGTTGTGGAAAATTCCTTTTAAGTTTTAATGTGAAACCTCAAACATTGAATTCATACGTCTTTTATACACTGTGTTTACTCTCGACAATCAGTTGTTCACTAAAAAAAGGGTAATCAGACCGGACATACCAACTAACTTCATCTGTCCGTTCAAATCTCCCTCCGTCTTTAGCCCTATACTTGGAGGAGACTGAGAACGTCTGTATGACTACAGACCTAGATGAAACGTACTTCTTTTCGGTTCTGCTTAGTCCAACAGAAATTCCTTCCATTACCTGAGTTCTTAAAACTCAGTCAGTTGGTGATCAAGACTTTCACAGAAAACAAACAGACTCACATAACGGTATCTGTACCGTAAAGGTTGTTCGTTGTCTCCTAGTGAATCTTCCTCGAAGAAGTTTACATTCTGCAGCTTGAAACATGTCAGTCGTTAATATGAGAGGATCCCGAATTTCGGTTTTTTGTTAAGTAAGTATTTTTTGTTGTTCTTAGTCTTTATTTGGAGATGACGTAAGAGTTAAGTTCAAAACAAGTAAAACATGATAAATCCTGACTTCGTTTTAGAACCTCAAGGGCAAACGTGAAGAAATTGATACTCTTAAAGAATATCTACACTTATATAGACAAATGAACAGATGTCCGTTTATTCAATGTTATGAATAGTTCTTAAATCTGGAATTGTCTCGTTCCTAGGTCTGAAACAACGTCCAAGTTCATGTGTTCCGTCGAGTTGTGTGTTACCAAGCTCCGCAGATCCCTTTACTCACATAATTTGTGTCACATTAAAGTATATTTTATTTATAAAATATATAAAAAACCACATATTATTGGAAAAGTTAGTATATTTTGTATACACCGTGGTATAGTCAAGTCAAGTCAAGTCAACGAATCGACACAGGATGAAAAACGCTGGGGTACTTAGCGTCGTGCTGTCCGGAGGGACAGGTAGTGGTTGAGGGTCTCAAGTGGGTTTGAGTACACGTAGCTCAGCCACTACGGTAGGTCGGTAGAGTAGGAGACAGCAGGGGAAGGGGAGGACGGGAGTTAGGGAGGGTCGTAGTCTCAGAAAAGGTTACTGAGTTGAGAAGTGTACTTCACCGGTTTCATAACCTCAAAGTCGGAGTCGTAGTCAGGAAGGTTACTTGTGGGTCCTGACTAGAGGAAATCCTATCTGACCAACCTAGAGGAACGTCAGGTTCCCTAAGAGTTCTCAGAAGAGGTTGTGGTGTCAAGTTTTCGTAGTTAAGTAACCACGAGTCGAAAGAAGTGTCAGGTTGAGAGTGTAGGTATGTACTGATGACCTTTTTGATAACGGAACTGATCTACCTGGAATCAGCCGTTTCATTACAGAGACGAAGAGTTATACGAACGATAGATCCAACCAGTATTGAAAGGAAGGTTCCTCATTCGCAGAAAATTAAAGTACCGACGTCAGTGGTAGACGTCACTAAAACCTCGGGGGGTTTTATTTCAGACTGTGACAAAGGTGACAAAGGGGTAGATAAAAGATACTTCCCTACCCTGGTCTGCGGCACTAGAAACAAAAGACTTACAACTCGAAATTCGGTTGAAAAAGTGAGAGGAGAAAGTGAAAGTAGTTCTCCGAAAAAGCAAGGAGAAGTGAAAGACGGTATTCCCACCACAGTAGACGTATAGACTCCAATAACTATAAAGAGGGTCGTTAGAACTAAGGTCGAACACGAAGAAGGTCGGGTCTCAAAGAGTACTACGTGAGACGTATCTTCAATTTATTCGTCCCACTGTTATATGTCGGAACTGTATGGGGAAAAGGATAAACCTTGGTCAGACAACAAGGTACAGGTCAAGATTGACAACGAAGGACTGGACGTATATCCAAAGAGTTCTCCGTCCAGGTCACCAGACCATAAGGGTAGAGAAAGTCTTAAAAGGTGTCAAAGAACACTAGGTGTGTCAGTTTCCGAAACCGTATTAGTTATTTCGTCTTTATCTACACAAAGACCTTGAGAGAACGAAAAAAGGTACTAGGTCGCCTACAACCGTTAAACTAGAGACCAAGGAGACGGAAAGGATTTTGGTCGAACTTGTAGACTTTCAAGTACCAAGTGCATAACGACTTCGGACCGAACCTCTTAAAACTCGTAATGAAATGATCGTACACTCTACTCACGTTGACACACCATCAGACTCGTAAGAAGCCGTAACGGAAAGAAACCCTAACCTTACTTTTGACTGTAAAAGGTCAGGACACCAGTAACGACTTAAAAGGGTTAAACGGCCGTATAACTCACGTCGTGAAAGTGTCGTAGTAAAAAGTCCTAAACTTTATCGAGTTGACCTTAAGGGAGTGGAGGTGATCGAAACAAGTATCACTATGAAGGATTCCGGGTGAACTCAAGTGTAAGGTCCTACACGCCGAGATCTAGTCACTAATGTGACACTAATAGACCCAGCACTTCTGGAAAAAACATGTCAAGAAGACACATCAGAACGGTAGAGAAGAAATATAGAAGACGAAGACAATCCAGGTATGGTAAAGACAGGAAATAGTTCGGGTAGAAACGGATTTTACAGGGGAACCGTGGTTGTATTTGTGGTGAAATTCATAAACCCGGTTAATATATGGATTATGTAGAACTTCCTTTTCTTTATGAACTTTTATTGAAGATTTAGATCCAATTACAATTCTTTAAGAAAAAGAAGGAAAAAGAGTCGTTCAGAGAAATCGAAGACACGAAGTCAAAGATATTTTAATCCCTCAACCCGATCTAATAACCTGATTCCCCGAGAAATCCTTCCCACTAACAGATCCAAGTTTAGTACCGAGATGGAGTAAACCCGGGCAATAAGTTCGAAGTCAAAGGAGTAGACATTTTATCCCTATTTATATCTTTTAGACTACAGTTTATGACAATATGTGTAGTTTACTATATAAAGTACATTACATAGATTTGGAATTATATACTCTTTGTACGTTACGAATATTCAACGTTAATAATAACAATAAACCTTAGAAACCTTCCGAATCTATAAACATATTGAGGTCTTGGTGACCCGAAGTCTCTTAACCAACCTACAGTAAGTCAGACTCGGAAACGGAAACCTGAACCTTTATTCGCAAGAGGGAATAGATCATTTATCCTAGAAAACGAGACAAAAGGAACAAATGGAGGAGTTGGGTTACTTCCTGTAAATGGTTAGTACGAGTAAAAAGTATAAGTAGACGAGTAAGTAAGTAATAATAATAGATTATTTAAGGTCCAGGACCCTAATAAATTCACTGGTACTTTGTTAGAAATATGAACATTTCGATAACCAATTTACTTCTTCTACCTGTTTTTATTAATACTAGATTTGAATATGTATAATATTTGTATAGTTACATTTGTTTCTAATTAACTCTCGTATCTCTACCCTCAGAAACAGACCCCCCAGAGTCTCTGGTCAAATTTTAGCAAGAATTTCCTACTTGCTCCTAAAGATTCGTTTATTTCTCCATTATCCGATAAGATCAGATACCCCTATCTCCATTGGTACAATTTCCTTCTACAACTTACCTTCGGCCTTTCTTCCTTGATTCGGTTCCCCTTACCACCCGACCTCTATTTCCAATGACCTCATCTCTCATCTCAAATGAAATTAATGACCATTTATAGTGCTGTTTCAAATATCGTAGAGACCCTAAAAAGGTAGTCAAAAACGATCTTCTTTTGGTTAGAAAGTAAATTTTCGTAATGTGTAAAACCTCGTGGTTTTCAACAAAATGGGGGAGATGTCTCAAGGAACCTCTTTTTTCGTTAAGTGTGTTACACATGAACACAGTCACACGCGCACGTGTGTCCGTGTGTGTGTGTGTGAGAAAACCGAAAAATTGAAAGAGGAATGAAAAAAAAAAAAAGAATTAAAAAAATGAAGGAAAAGACGTTTACAATTCTGAAACCTAACCCGAATAAAACGGATGGGAACGATGACTAAAATTAGAGATGAAATCTAATGCCTACGGAAACTTATTATTCCATTTATATCTTTATTACGTATATATTTTTAGACGATTAGTCCTAAGATTTCCAAAATCGACCATCCACATATTCTTTACTGTCACGAAAGGACTCACCAAAATTTTTTCACCATCTTTCGTATAAAAAATTTACGATCTTAAAGAATCATTTTCGGGTTTACATTGTTTTGGGATTGTATTTGTAACGGTAAAAATCTTGAAGAGTAGAATACAGTGTAAGCACACGATACGATTCGATTGTTACTAGTAATAACCTAATGTCTTTTATAAAAATTATTCGGGTAGTTATTAACGTATGAGTCCTCAAGAATAGAAAGATAGTGAGTCTAGAAACACCTCCAAACACCAATCTTCAGACTCAATTCCTCTCAATTCAGTTTAACGACTAGACAGAGCGTGGTCGACGTGACACACCCAAAAATTTGACGAAAACGGTTTTCTGAAAGTTTGTCCGTATTATACTGACGAATATTTCTCAGGACCGTCTTACCCAAGATTGTTCTGTGAGACTGTGACTTCTTTACTTTATCAAGTCTATAATTTTCTTAGTTAAACGTTTATTTGAAGACTTGGTATCACGTTAAGAGTCCACTTGAAAAAGAAGTCTCGAAAAAGAATTATCGACGGGGATTTTCTTCTACGTTTACGAAAATAGAAAACTTTACAAACTTCTAGATTTCTTTAGTAGATTGTATTTCTAAAACTAAAACGAGAATTTTGGAATCAGATGATTATAGTTACTATTACAATATTTTTAGTCAATCGTCGTCACTTGTCTATACTTGGAGGCAACCTTTCTGACTTGGGAAATCTGTACCACCAGTTACACTAATTCATATCATAGATATAAGATCTCATGACTATTAGATCCTCATCGTTGTTCTTCACTTGTCTATACCATCGTTTTGTTTTTTCTTCAGAATAATAGGTCTAAAATTTTGAGTAGTGGTCTCAAGTTCTCTCGTAATAGGATAAACACAAAAATTGTTACGTACTTCACGATTCACACTATCGTAACGCAAAGATAATGTTTATAGAAGGGACCACCAAGTTTACCATTTCGTAGATGGATATTATGCCTTCTGGGTCCAAGCTAGGGACCGAACCCTTCTAGGAGACCTCCTCCTTTACCTTTGGGTGAGATCATGAGAACGGACTTTTTAGAGTGCCTGTCTCGTCGCACCATCCGATGTCAGGTACCCCAGTGTTTCTCAACCCGTCCTGACTCACTGAAGCGAAAGATAATGTTTAGTGATTGTCCGAGACCAATACTTTATAGACCCACATAATCTTGTCAATAACCAAGTCTCCGTAGATAGTACCTGTAGGTAACCCGTTTAAATTACTAAGACGGGAGACCTCCTATGTTTTTTATTGGTCCAAATTTAGACAGAAGTATAGATGTCTCTCGACATCTATGCTTTCTTGGTTCTCTTATCAGTTGGTAGATTTGTTTAGAAACCCGAAGGGTTCACCGTGATCACCATTTCTTAGGTGGACGGTTACGTCCTCAGAATTCTCTGAGCTCAAACTAGGGACCCAACCCTTTTAGGGGATCTCCTCCCGTAACGTTGGGTGAGGTCATAAGAACGGACCTCTTAGGTTACCTGTCTCTTCGGAACGTCCGAGTCAGGTATCCCAACGTGACTCAACCTGTGCTGACTTCGCTCAATCGTACGTGTGGATGTTTCTTCAGAAATACTTGGACCATCTATAAATATTATCAATTTCTTGTACGAAGAAATTATGAGTCCATTATAAGTAATCTTAGACTGTAGGGTCAACTCCTCCATAGAAGACATAAACTAACACATAAACGTACATGAACAGACGTCTCCTTTCCGTTGGGATCCTGGTACAGGGTTGATACTCGACACATTAGGGTCCATTATATGAGTAAAAAGACTCGGGTCAAACCGAACTATTTAAATTTAAAATTTACTTTCCGTATTGACCTAGTAAAGACTCTCGGAAAAACCAAGAAGATAAAATATAAGATGCGAAATAGAGGGATCCAAATAATGTAGTGACTCGAGATGTATAAGTAAGTAGGTAGGTAGGTTATTTATAAATAACACTGAATGATGTATGGTCCGCGATAACATCTATGAACACTACCTAGTGACTTATTTTAGTTGTTCTAGAGACTAAAATTTCGAATGTAATAACCCATTATTCATTTGTTTGTTTATTATATTACTAGGAAATAGAGTCCATTATACGATCTTGTACTGAACCTTACCCCGAAGGGACCATCGAGTCTACCATTTCTTAAACGGACGTTACACCCTCTGGACCCAACTCAGGGAACAAACTCTTCTAGGGGACCTCTTCCCTTACTGGTAGATGAAATCATAAGAACGGACCTTTTAAGGTACCTGTCACCTTGGACCTCCCGATGTTAAGTACCCTAGTGTTTCTCAGTATATACTAATTCGTTGATTGTGAAATTGAAAGTGAACCTAACTCACCAGTCACCACCGACCTCTTCATGCTTCGTCGGTATACTTTTTTTCTCTATTGTAAGGTCTGTTTCTTTGTTCTTTAAGTTTCGGGATCTGAGGTTGAAGAGTACAAGCTCCTTATCTTTCTTCTCGTCACACTAACATCACATCGCTCACTGACCATAATTTATCACAATCGTCCTGTCCCATTTAGTACGTTCAGTACCTTTGGTCACATTCCTCAATCTAATAGAAGATCGACTCTACCCCGCCGGGACCTACGAAATAATCGTCCCGTTCACGGGATAGCCTAATACATACATTCTTCTAATAAGACCAAAGGGACTCCTCGTACCTACCACTTGTACGTGCTCACCCTTGTCTTTCAAACCTTCGAGAGCAGTACGGTCTCTCTCTCTACAACGACTAAACCTGCCTCTTTACCCATCTAAGATGACCTAAATTTTGGCTCCACGTCCTTTAATCTGCAAGAAGAACATCTGTCTAAAGTTGTCACTAGGAGATTCCGAGTTAGACTTCACTAGTGATACTTCGAAGAACACCAACGGACGAAGGTAATAAGAAAGAGACCAACAACGATCACCGTGGAGTTGGAGTCTAAAATGGGGTTTAGAAAGTACACGGGTTCTCCAACACACTGGAATCTGTCTGTTAGATTAGACAGACCCAGTAGTCAACAAACATGTGCCTTTTTAACCTGAACGATATACTAAACATACAAACGATCCAAACTGACCCAGACTATGACCCGTCTGTAACTTAGTACAATGTCCTTTGTTCACACTTCCTCCTACACAAATGTCCTACGGACTTTGTACACGTCTGTCACTTATACTCTTGAATACACATGACCCCTACCTTTACCACTAAATCGCTCTCACTCCTTGTATAGTTTCTATCACATTCTCTGATAAAATCTCCTACTAAAATATAATTTTACACCATACACTCTTCTTTCTGTAGCTACTCCTCCTGCCAGTGTTAAAAGGTGGTGACCGAACCGTCCCCTTGACTGGTTTCTCTACACTACGGGTTAGTTTCGTCTGGGACTGATATTTTCAACCACGATAACATGGTCATGAGGACCAACTTATAGTCTGAACTTCTATTGTAGACCCTTTCCACCTCTTTTCTAAGATCGACGAAGATATCAATGTTCCTTGATTATATAAATCTAAAAGGAATTTAACAGACACATAGGTAATTTACGAAATCAGTACTAATATCCCTACTGGAGGAAAACTATGACAAAAAGTTTACAGTAGTTTCTTACTCCTCTAAAACACTACTCTCTAAACTCCAAGATGTCCTAGGTCTCACTAACACTTCGTTAACTAATGTACGGGATAGACTAAGGACATCAACGACGACGACGATTCAACGAAGTCAGCACAGGCTGAGACACGCTGGGGTATCTGCCGTCGGGTGGACCGAGGGGGTAGGGACCCTAAGAGGTCCGTTCTTGTGACCTCACCCAACGGTAAAGGAAAAGGTTGTGGACTTTCACTTTTCACTTGCACTTCAGCGAGTCAGCACAGGCTGAGAAGCGCTGGGGTACCAGATGACGGGTGGTCCGAGGAGGCAGGTACCCTAAAAGGTCCGTTCTCATAACCTCACCCCACGGTAGCGGAAGAGACAGGACATCAACTTTTACAAGTTTATCGTCTAATTCTCAATGATTTACCAAAAGGTCTACCTTTCAAATTCGTAACCCACACAGACGTACGAATCAGTGAGTTAGTACAGGCTTAGAAACTCTAGGGTACCTGACATCGGGTGGTACGAGGGGGTAAATACCTTAAAGCGTCCGTTCTTATGACCTCATCCAACGTTAAAGGAGGAGGTTCGTAACCCATACACCTGTGAATTCAGTCGGAAGAATGGTGGTGTAAATTATTATTTTTCCACTGGATCCGTTAAATATCCAATTTTAACTATTTTACTTATTAATTCACAGATCATCTCCCAGGACAACAGAAATGTGAAAGAGGTAAATAACAAACATCTAAAAAAACTACTACCAAAAAAGGCGAGACACTATTGGATCCACCTACTCTACCGCCCACCGGCTCCTCCCTCACCCAACCACTCACCCGTTCTCCAAGTTCTTCCTTCCCTATATATCTATGTATATGTATCTATGTATGTATATCGACTAAGTGAAACAACGTGTCGTCTTTGATTGTGTTGTAACGTTTCGTTAATATGAGGTTATTTTTTTTACACAGATCATCTATACTCTTAAACCCTAGAGGTCAATGAGGGGTGCCTTTTCCGTTACCGTTGGGTAAGGTGATGAGAACGGACCGTTTAGGGTACCTACCTCCTAGGACCATCCGACGTCAGGTACCCCAGCGATCCTCAGTCTGTGCTGACTCTCTGAAGTGAAAGTGAAAAGTTAAAGTACGTGACCTCTTCCTTTACCATTGGGTGAGGTCATAAGAACGGACCTCTTAGGGTCCTGTCCCCTCGGACCTCCCGACGACAGATACCCCAGCGTGTCTCAGCCTGTGCTGACTTCGTTGAATCGTCGTCGTCGTCGTCGTCAATGAAGGGCTCGTGTGTGGGAGACGTGACAGTGAGTTCTTTTTGAACTCATCAGAAGGAGTCAAGTCAAGTCAAGTCAAGTCAACGAGTCAAGACAGGTTGAGAAACACTGGGGTACTTAGCGTCGTGTGGTCCGGAGAGACAGGTAATGGTTGAGGACCTCAAGTGAGTTTGAGTGCAGGTAACTCAGCCACTACGGTAGGTCGGTAGAGTAGGAGACAGCAGGGGAAGGGGAGGACGGGGGTTAGAGAGGGTCGTAGTCTCAGAAAAGGTTACTCAGTTGCGAAACGTACTCCACCGGTTTCATGACCTCAAAGTCGAAATCGTAGTAAGGAAGGTTTCTTTTGGGTCCTGACTAGAGGAAATCTTACCTGACCAACCTAGAGGTCAGGTTCCCTGAGACTTCTCAGAAGGATCGGTATGGATTTACAAAAATATCCAGTCCTTCTATCAGAGTAATTAAAAGTAAAGAGGACTGAAGGACCCTATCTGGTCATTCTACGACCCTGTCTCTCTCCTAATACCTTTATACCAAAGAGGAGACTTCTTAGGTTGTCGTTTCAATAGAGAGAACCAACAAGTACCAGAGTAGACCAATACAAGAGTAGGACTTAGGTATCTGTCATTCACAACCTTTCCTGAAATTCTACAGAACCAGGGTGAAGGAATAAAGTGTCTACTTCTTTGATGTCAGATCTTTGATGTCTAGGAACAATGTCTCTGAACGATTACCGTTTCGGTCTTAAAAGGAGACCAAAGGAACCCTTGGTGACGTAACATGAAGAGAGTGAGACGTGGTGGTTGGTAATATAAAGTACAACACAACCCAATATCCAGTATCACACCCATATTTTTCTCTTTTTCCACGACTGTTTTAGTAGAAGTCTTTATCTTCATGTAAACACAGACCCACTCGTGTTCCCACCGACGTCTGTGAAAACAAGGTTCTAAAGAAACGCCAAATGTGTGACGGTAAGATTTCAGGAACCCTTTAAACGACACTTGTAAAGATTTCTTTGACACTTGGTCGAGTGACTAAAATAGAAGACGTAGTTTCGTTTTCATCACGTTGTATTAAATGAAAGTCTGTTTATTCAGGGGTACGTTTAGTAGAAAATAAAATTGGATTACATCTAACGTGGATAAGAGTACACTAGTTAAAAAGGGGAAACGGAAAACGAATATAAATGGGAGTTAAAAATTTTACTTTGTCGTAATCAAAAGAAAAAACATGAAATTTTGGTAAAAAAAGGGATCTTGTTTCGTAGATAAGTCTTTTCACTTTTTTATTTTGCACGTTAAATTACTTATTGATGATTCGTATTATGGAATGAGGGTGTTAATGGTGTCCAAGTCCTCAATTTGTAACAATCGTGTGTCTGTGGAAAAGCGAGACATAAAGAAAGGACTAAGGTTGAGAAGAAGGGGAAATATGTCTTCGTAGTATGATTTAAAACACTGTAAGTAAACCCAAAATATCAGACAAAGATAAGAAAACCAGTAATAGTTCTTTAGTGTTGTTCGCATGAAGTAAATAGTTTCAGAGTTCAATGTATATGAAAAAGACAGGGGGATCTGTTAGACAAAATCCAACTGTCAAAGCAAGTCATGAGATTTCTATATTCTACATTAAGGTGACATAGTTTTGAAAATAACAACTAGAACTCTATGTTGGACAGTCACATTATCAACGAAAAATCTTTTTTTCAGTCAGAGAAAAAGGGACCAACAAAAGTTCTAAAAATAATATTATATAGTTGATTTCTCGGAGAACTACTTTCACTTTCTCCTTTCGCTTTTCCAACCGAATTTTGAGTTGTAACTCTTTTGATTCTAGTACCGTAGATATCAGGGTAGTGAAGTACCGTTTATCTACCCCTTTGTCACCTTTGTCACTGTCTGAAATAAAAAAACCCGGGGTTTTAGTGACGTCAACCACTGACGTCGGTACTTTAATTTTCTACGGACGAGGAACCTTCTCTTCAATACTGGTTGGATCTGTCGTATAATTTTATTCTCTGTAATGAAACGGTTGTTTCCAGGCAGGTCAGTTTCGATACCAAAAAGGTCATCAGTACATGTCTACACTCTCAACCCGATATTTCTGTAGACTTACGACTTCTTAACTACGAAAACTTGACACCATAACCTCTTCTGGGAACTCTCAGGGAACCTGACGTTCCTCTAGGTCAGTCAGGTAGGATTTCCTCTAGTCAGGACCCACAAGCAACCTCCCTGACTACAACTTCGACTTTGAGGTTATGAAACCGGTGAACTACGTTTCTCGATTGAGTAAACTTTTCTGGGATTACGACCCTTTCTAACTTCCGTCCTCCTCTTCCCCCACTGTCTCCTACTCTACCAACATACAGTTGTGGTTGAGCTACCTGTACCCAAACCCATCTGAGGTGCTCAACCACTACCTATCCCTCCGGACCACACGACGTCAAGTACCCTAAAGTTTCTCAACCTGTGCTGACTCGTTGACTTGACTTAACTTGACTTATCATTAGGGTTAGTGGAATTTGTTTTAAGTTAATAACTCTAAAAAGACCTGGTAACCTCACTAAACTTCCACCCCGTATTAGACCCACTTTTGACCAAATGAAGACGAAATGGATATAAGGTTGTTGTGTTTGGAACCCCTAAAGTGGAATGGTTCCTCTTTAAACTATTTTACAGAAAATGGTCTAAAGAGTGAAAGTCTCAGACCTTCGACTCTGTACTTTTGTTTTCATATTTAGACTCTCTTGTCGTATTCGAGAGTTTCAATTTCGTTCAAGATTGGAAACGAAGAGAGGAACCTAAGACCAAGAAATTCAAATTAGATCAATTAAAGAAGTAATAAAAGTAGTAAATTAGAGAGAAAAAAATTAAAATTAAAAATGAAATAAAATGAAATGTTATAACATAACCAAAACGGTATGTAACTGTACTTAGGTGGTGCCCACATGTACTCAAGGGTTTGTACTTGGGGGGAGGGTGGAGGGAGGGGTATGGTAGAGAGTGTCCCAGTAGGGTCACGTGTTGGGGGTTCGTAGGACATACGACGTAGCTTGTATCTGACCGCTAAGCAAAGAATGTTCTATCATATGTACAAAGTTACGGTAAGAGGGTTTAGTAGGGTGGGAGAGGGAGAGAGAGTCTCAGGTTTTCAGACGAGATGTGTAGACACAGAGAAAACGACAGAGTGTATGTCCCAGTAGTAATGGTAGAAAGATTTAAGGTATAGGTAAATTAGAAAATTTGATTATTAAAATCCGTAAAGTAAGTCGTAAAAACCAATAATGTCACACCCTCAATCAAACTTTTTAGACCTGACGGTATTGACTTTTTACCTTGTGAACACATATAAAAGTGTTAGTTTAGGAGTTTAACTTTTAGATAAGGGATTGTTATACTCTATATCTTTCGGATCTCTATAAATTTTTTTTTATTCATTACCACCATTTAGAATTTATTTTAACTCTGTGATCATATTCGTCTCAACACCGTTCGCTTAAGAGGACGTATTACGATCAGGACAATTTTTCACCTTGTCAAGAGAGGTTTTCGTTGTACCGGTACATCTCACAGTAATCTCAGAAATTTCTAAAAGTGGTGTACAACTTTATAAATGTACCTTTATTGGGGTTGGTCAGTTGTACTTACCTTACGAAATTGTTCAATAAGATCTAACTGTAATTCGGAAAACACATCCGTAATTTTTCCTATTAATAATACTGATACACTTTTTATCTTGTAAATATTATATTATAATTTACGGTTATCTTCTTGTAATTCATTATACAAACGATATATTTTATTCATATATAGACCTTCCATTTCTCGTTTTTGACGTGTTTATCATATAGATAAGGTGACCTTATCCTCGTTTCCAGTAAAAAAAGGAATTTTTAAGAAACATGAACAATGTATCAAAAGAGTTCTTATTTTGGTCCCTAAAGTTTTAAATTTGATCGTTGACGGTACGATTATTAAAAAAGGTTTGTTAACGTCGTACTTTAAAGTAGTATAATTTTTCTTTCTTCTTTTTTCCTTTTACCTTCCGTCTCTCAACAAAGGTGAATCTTAGACGTTGACCAGGTTTTGGTAAAGTCGAAGAAAGAACACACTAGGGGATACGTCGAGTGTTTTTGTTGAAACCGAAGGATATTCGAAGTTTAAACAAAAATTTTTACTCTTTCATTTATCTTTTAGACCTAGAACTAGAAATAGTAGTCTGAAACTAAGTCAAGAGTTACCTACTCCAAGTCTCTTTACAAATATAGTAAACTTTTATTAAAAGTAAACAAGAAAGTGAGAGAACCTCGTAATCACATTTATATATAAATATGTATTAGTGAGTAAAAATCAAATTCGACAAAACACGAAATTTTTCAAAAAAAAGGATTTGATACAGAAAGGAACTTAAAGAGTAACAAACTGATTTCACGATTAGGAGGAAGTTAAAATTAAAAGTTTCAGTGAAAGAGGTTCACCGTAATAGACTTAAGAAGTTAGTTTTAATCCTGGTGCATGGATATAAACTTATCATGAGGTAAAGATCGTATTCAATCCCACGTATTGACGTATAAATAAACAGTAGACAGAGGTTATGCTTCAGACGGTTTTCCTTCCTTGGTGAAGACGAACTAAATATGATACATTTACATAATAAATTATATAATTTATAATACATGAATACATACTATTTGTTCAGAGACCAATCGAAAAAAGGAGTAAGTGTCAAGATGGAAGTATAAGATATAAAACCAACACTTCAAGAAAGTAAAACAACGTTGCTACCACTGAAATACTTCTCTTTTCTACTGAAAACATAAGTTTGTATTACTAATCTCCTTGTTTTAGTATTTTAAAACGAAAGAAAAAAAAACGGGTCCTCTTAAGTTACTAAGACGACGTAGACTCTACAAGTATAAAGTGTTACCTCCACATGTTTAAAATACGTTTATGGGACTATGACAAGCTGTTAAATTTTACGTCAACGACTTTCCCCTATTACATGAGACACTAGAGTGATTCTAATTCCCTTCACTTCTGTGCCATAGGTGGTTCTTAGACTTACAGACATTTAAAGTCAATAGGTTATTATCACAGAGAAAAAAAGATATATTAAACCTGTCAAGAATACGGTCGATAATGTAGACGTTTAACAGTTAAAAACTAGGAGGAGGAAAAGTTCATCTATAAGATTCGTCTCTTATAAACTTATAAATACCATTCTATAACAAAAGTAGAAGATCTGAATTCTCATATATAAGTAAAATTGTAAAAAGAGTGATTACTTTTGTCAATTTGTTTGTTCATAGTATATTTGACGACTCAATCTTTATCCAGTATAACAGAAATTTTGTCTGTACGACAACTTTTAGTCCCTTTTTTACTCTTGTGTACAGTTTTGGGTACCGAATTCTCGATAATGGAGATAAGTGAATTTCAAATTCCAAACCCAAAAAACAACCCCCACACACCTTAATTCACTCTACTAACTTTTGTTATCAAAAGATGTAATGAAAAGAATGACAAAACGTTCTTGTCTCTGTCGTTTCAGAAAAGGTAATTGGTGCAAACATCTGAATATACATGTATCCCAGAAAAACCAAAATAAAAACCTAGGAACGATAGTATGACTCTACTACAATAAATAATTGATAAATGACGTAAAGTACCAACATGACTTCTTTTTGATAAACTAATTTATCGAGAAAATTTAAATCATTTACTTGAATATTAAGTCGTCACTTTCCCCTCTAAACTAAAACTCTCAAAAAGGAATAGGTTAGAAAAAAAAAGTTGGGTCTTAGTGTCGAAACAACGGTCGACTTCAAGACCAATGGGTATCCTACACGTCGAAAACAATATCAGACGCAAAAACCTACACAGGAATACAAAACCGAATGTTTTTTCCACTCGTAACAGCTAGAAACGAACGCGATCGAAATGACCCCATATAGTCGTCAAGAAATGAGTAGTCTCATACATAACGAAAACGATCTTATTAAACTAATTGTCTGTCTATTATAGAAAAGAAATTCTACACGGATAATTAATTTGATGATTGAACCTTGTCTTCGAATAAATGAAATATCGGTGAAGTAAGGTTCTTCTTAAGTCACCGAAGGTCTCTCTATACAGTAATAATAATAAGGTTTTACGACTCTCTTTCCCCGGTACCTTTCTGGTTTTCCCTTTTCCTTCCAATTTTTTTAAAAATTTTTCTACGAAGGCCGAAATTTTTTATAATAAGGTACACCTGACGTTTAAATTAAGATTCAAAGGTTTCAGTCCCGTCTACTTTGACAATATTCGAAAGGAGTTGAACAGTTAATTCTTTGTTAGTCACTCTTTCAGAACCTTCTACGGTAGTCATCAACTCTTTCTTTGACGGTCAAAAAAAATGTACTATTCAATAATCCTGAGGAACGAAAATTTCTTTTAGTGACTTTTCAATACGTCTTTCTATTTTCTTGCCATTGTTGTTTTTAGAGAGACACGACCTCTTATAAGAAAAATTAGATAGTGTTTTACCCAAGAGTTTCTTTAATGTGGTAAGACTCATAATACGTTCCTACAATCGTGGAAGTTCATGTAGGTGTCACACTAGTGACCGGAGTGTCATACATATAAACAAAGGTCTTTCCTTAAACTTTTCTCTCTGTTTCTTCCTTCTCTCATTCTATTCAGGACACCAGAATTCAGATGACGCCTTCCTTTTCATTTCCGTATTCACTCTTTTCTACAACTCGTCTTTCGGAAAATAAATTTCGGGAAATGTATATACAAAGGGGAACTTTCACTTTCAGCGAGTCAACACAGGTTGAGAAACGCTGGGGTACCTGATGTGTCAGGTACCTTAAGAGGTCCGGTCTTATGACCTCACCCATCGGAAAGGGAAGAGGTCCCCTAGAAGGGTTGGGTCCCTAACTTAGGTCCAGAAGGTTTAACACCCACCTAAGAAATGGTCGACTCGATGTTCCCTTCGGGTTCTTATGATCTCACCCATCGGATAGGGAAGAGGTCCCTTAGAAGGACTGGGTCTTTAGTTTGACCCCAGAGGACTTAACGTTCGTCTAAAAAATGGTTGACTCGATAGTCCCTTAGGGTTTCAGTTCTCGGATTCAGTGTAAATTATGAAACAGTGTCTGACGAAGTTGTTTCTTATCTTTAGTCATTGTGTGTGTGTGTGTGTGTGTGTGTGTGTGTGTGTGTCCTTACCTCTACCCCTTCTCCTCTTCTGTTTGGTACAAAGACTGAAAAGAACGTCTTCATAGGGTGGTCGCACGTACTGGGATTGTCACTTATGTACAAGTACCGTCGTCACTTGTGACGATTTTTCGGCCGTGGGTGTCCATGTCACTGTGTGCCCCTAAACCCTTCCCTTCTCACAAGAAATGTACTTCGGATATTAAAATTAAAAATATAATTTTCTTCCCTTCTACAGAGATTATGTCTTAAAATCATAAAAGACATTTTTCGGTTTCAAAGTAAAAGTGACTTAACTACGAAACAGAGCAAGTAACTTTTATTTGTTATACCATCTCGAGTTTCAAACGTTATCCTCGGTTCAAACGTTATCTCCAACCCAGTTTGAGATACCCTTTACATCTTAACCACGAGTTAGAACTTTGTATTCTCAAACCTTCCCCATACACAAGGGGACACACACACATATACACACACACAAACACTCCGTCTCCTTTCCTCTTTAAAACAACTTCCCGAACCGTGTATTTCTTGAAAATTTCGTAAATACGGAATAAAGACAATGTCTACACTGGGCATTAAACCTTGAGGGACCGTGGGTCCGTACTTGGTGGAACCGGTCAAGAGATGTTGAACCTCCCGTTCTAAGAGACAAAGGACCCGGTGTCTCTCAGACTGAACTAAACTGATGTATGTAGAAGACGATCTCAAAACAAGTCAGACCTGGTCACTGACACAGCCAGTTATCCCTAAAATTGTCTGACGGAATCATGACAACTCAAGAGAGTCTTGTTTATGGGAGAACGTTGATCGAAATATCTTTCGGGTCGAGTACACACGAGTTGTTTGTCTGGAGTGACCCTACCTTAGGGACAAAAGTGTAGACGAAGATCGTTTCGTGGTCGGTCCTCTTGTTTGTGTAGATGTTTTTACAAAATTTCTACTGTCCCCACGGTTTAGACGTTTCGTTTACCCGTCGACTCTCGGTCTCATACGTAAAGTGATATCCGATAGAGAAGAAAGACATCCCTAGTGGTAAGGAAAGTATTAGTCCGTCATCTCCTTCTACGAACTTTTGAATAAAATAAAGACTCCACATCTACACATTGTTATCGTATGATTATGTAAACATGTGTTGTGAGAAAATATTGAAGAATTGGGGTCAACTGGTGACGGGGTTGTTAAATTTACGAAAGAAGACGGGAGTTAAAAGGAAAATTTTTACAAAGATGGATGGATGAACTGTCCGTATACCTCAACCCTCGATGACAGATGTAAAAAAGGAAAACGACGAGTCAATGTATATACATCAACGTCAGATCACTTACATTGAACGGATATAAGAGGGATTTATTCGTATTAAAAACGAGGTTTATCTATAGAATAAAAGGGTTTAAAGGGTTATAAAAGGTCTACAGGAATGTTACATAAGATACTTTTTCTAAATGAAACGGAAGTCAAATGAAAGGTTTACCAAATGAAACGACTGTACAACTGTGGTCACCCTCCTTCGTAACGAGTCTTAGTTTTCACTGAAGTCAAAAACTGTGAAAAAAGATGATAAAAATACAAAAGTACCACGATAATTAATGTTTGGTCGGATAAAAACCTCTAGTACGATTTTAAAACTTGTTTGATTCTTTTGGTAGAAAGAAACAGTTTGCAACAGGACCTTCCATTTCGGGTACTAGGTAAGTCGTTTTCCGACTTCAAGAATCTCCAGTGACGGTTCGAAGTCGGTACTACGGCGACAAGAAATGTCCAACTTCACCGGGGGTAGTCGGACCTCGGCGATAGGTCTGGACCTACCTTAAAGGTCTTAACTCTCTGAGATGACTCGGTCCTGTTGGTCCACGAGAACGAGGGCCCCCGACTCCGGTGGGACCCTTGGTCTCACCCAGACGGACTGAAAAGGAGGTCCTAGGCACTACTTTGTGTCTACACAGTCCTTTTGTAGACATACTAGGGGAGAGGATCATTGGTAAGTCGGACCTTTGACCGGGACCGAGAAGTTCTGTCAGAAGGAGACGTAAGTAAACCGACTCTCTAAGATTTCATGTACATTGTACACTAATAAGAATCGACTTTATAAAAGAAGTGAAGGACAGACGTACGGGTTCCGAAGACTTCGTCGGTTACACATACACTGTAAAAGTTAAATCCAT
Source organism: Capra ibex (assembly GCA_006410555.1). Taxonomy (NCBI): domain Eukaryota; kingdom Metazoa; phylum Chordata; class Mammalia; order Artiodactyla; family Bovidae; genus Capra; species Capra ibex. The sequence continues at coordinate 41,013,721 of SJYO01016970.1, read as the reverse complement.
TTTACCCTAACAAATCATCAAAATTTTACACATCAACGGACGAATAGCAATGAAATTTTCACTCTGGACTATACAGTAATACGTATGAATATAATAAAATTCGTACACACTACGACCTATACATGTCATGTCATGACTTACACATTAAACTTAGTTCATGCTACAAGATGACTCAACCTGTTGGACCGACCGAAACGTCTCCACAAGGGTCTTAACAAACACCGAAAGACGTACCCCATAGTTCACCCCTCCTGTCGGGAGTCCACCAGGTGAAGAGGACCAACAGGCTCAACATGAGACTGTGTGGACGTAGGAATCGAGACATACAAAGTTTCCCTTAATAATTTCCTATGTTAAAGACACTTTATTTTCGACCAAAATTCTCCTCGATTAATACTTTATCTAAAATGATCATCATCCTTCGACCTCTTATTTGTAAACTATGAGTCGTTGACTTTTATAGACAAAAGAACCTCCTCCCTTTACTAATGACATCGGTTGTACACGTTTAGACTGGAGCAAGAATTTCTAACAGTGTGTCGAACCTTGTCAACGAGAAAACCAAAAGAAAAAAAAAAAATTAATTTTTTTTATTAAAAAAAATTTGTATATCAACCTTCCGGTGGTTTTACGGGAAGATCCCGTAATCAAGATTCAAAAACTGGATTATCGGATAGTGGAGGTTGACCATACATAAAGGATATTTGTTCGGGGAAACGAGGTATTTGTGTTATGATAGTAGTTGTAGTCTTTTAAATGTACCAATGCAACGACGGGGATTAAGAGTCTGGTGTAAGTTCAAAAAGGTCTACAGGAATATTACATAAGATACGTTTCCTAAGATAGGTCTTAGTGGGAAACGCAAATCAACAGTGTCGAAACAACGCTTGAAACCAGACCTGTCGAGGAGTCGGAACTAAAGATACCGAAACCGAGAAAACTTCTAATATTCGTCAAGAAGACATCTTCCAGGAAACTAAACCGAGTCAGACCACGAAGAAGTATTGATTTTAGTCGAAAATAACTGGAAATCGGTTTTATTGTACCTTCACTACGACGACGACGATTCAGCGAAGTCAGTACAGGCTGAGACACGCTGGGGTATTTACCGTCGGGTGGTCCGAGGGGACAGGGACCCTAAGAGGTCCGTTCTTGTGACCTGACTCAACGGTAAGGGAAGAGACCCTTCACTACGATGAAAGAAAATTAACGTAGAACAGTCCACCAAGCTTTAGAGTTGAACAATACAATGACTGTTGTTCGTAAAACTAGGGAACTGATTCGACAATAGACAGTTCGAAAGAGGAGACATTTCAATTGAGAAAAGGACAAATATCACTGTCAAATATCCCTCCATGAAAGTCCAAGACACTTAGTAGACAAGGAGTAACTTTACGGTTAGATCAGTAAACAGGTAGATAAATTATATATACATACTAAAGGACAAAATAAGTCACCATTTGTAGATAATGAGAGAAATGACAAAACTACGAACTTAACAGGGTAGGAACCGGTCACCCGTGGATGAGTTTGACCGAGACCACAGAAAGTTGGTCCAGAGGTAGTAAGGAAGTCGTGAAGGAACGAAAGACCGTCTTGTTCTAGGGGTCGAGCACAAAAGAGGACAGGGTCACGACTTTAGTCAACAAAGGGGTACCTAGGGACTAAAGAAATTTACCTCTTACCAAAAATCTTCGGTTCTAAATTCGTAATCATTCACAAGTAAGGATAACCCTAAAGAAACGAGGTCCTAGGAATGACCTGTCTTCACCCTGTATGTATGGGTGTATATGTGTTTGCATCTACATTTATACACACACATATATATACAACACACATACACACATCTATGTTTAACATGCACGATTCAGTGAAGTCAGTACAGACTGAGAAACGTTGGGATACCTGACATCGGGTGGTCCGAGGAGACTGGTACCCTAAGAGGTCCATTCCTATGACCTCACCCAACGGTACGGGAGGAGGTCCCCTAGTAGGACTGGGTCCCTAGCTTAGGTATAGAGAATACAGAGAACGTACCCGCCCTTGTAAGAAATGTTGATCGTGGTGGATCCTTCGGACCTACGTTTATATGTACATATATATTATACATATGGATCCATACCTATATTTATACACACACATATATATATATGTAATATACGTATGTATATGTGTAAATGTTAACACAAATAAAGACATAGGTGTAGACGACAAAACTTTAAGTACTCAAGTGTGGATACGGAAATTCAGATTACGTTGTGTTGTTTCAAGTAAGATCTGAATAAGGAAAGATAATAAACAAGGAGAATACTGTAACTCTTTATACTGAGAATAATAGGAATTATACAGTGATAAACTAGTCACGGGGTCCTACTTCGGCCAGAGGGTAGAACCAACGTGGGGGAGGGGGGTGGCGTACTATCGAAGGAGAAAGACAGACCCAAGAGTAAGGGACACGCCCCCCGAGGGTGGGGTACCTACGGGGATGAGGTACCTACGGGGGAAGTGAGACGAACCCGAGATTGTGGGGTCAGACCCACCGAAGAGGTAGGAGTCGACCCCCGGTGTCACCGAGGGAACCGGACCCTACAGATTGGATACCGAACACGAAACATGACCGAGAGTCTCGAACGGGAAACACAATTCAAGACTAACGGATGTTACTGATGACCAAGTTAAGTTATACGAAATAACCGTCGGTAAGGAAGGGATAGACGAATGTAGGGATGACCGTAGAGGAAGTGAAGAGTGTATTTGAAGGACGGGATCGTAGGAACAGAGTCGAAACCGAAGACCCCATTAAGGCCGAATCTGTAGGAAACTAGGAGGTCCTGATCCCCTTTCGGATAAAAGGGTGATAACGAATATTGACTACGAAGTAGGAGAGGACAAACAAGGAACTGAGACACATGTGGAAACCTTTTTAGAGAAACAATGGGAAAAGTAAATTGGTGATTCAACGGTAGACAACGGGGAAGATGAGGGAGATCGATACACAGGTCGCGGGACCCTGTGTCTCAGGAGGATCCTAGACTAGAGGAACGAATCTTCACAGTAGAACTTAAGACCACTTATGTGAAGTGGAACATTGTAAGTGTAAGAAATACACTCCCCTGGTGAACAAGAAACCCACTAGATTTAGGAGAAGGGTAAAGGGTCAGACAAAATATTAAAAAGAGAACATAACCCATGTATTCTAAAGAGACGTACAGTACCTTCTGTCCGATACGAGTAGGATGGACGAACAGTTGGAAACAAGACACTTTTACTCTTTGTCCCTTTAAACTTTAAAAGATCCACCCACTAACGTAGTTATAATTGTACATTAAGGGGAAGGTGTCAGATATAAAAGTCATTCTTCTACAACCACTTAAATTTGCCTTCGATGGGAACCTACAGTAAGTAAGTGGAAAGTAAAAAGAGAACGACTAATCACAAACACTAAGTTAGATACTCAGATTCGATAAGAGGTGAAACGGTATATTAGGTGGATTTCCGTTATTCTCACAGATAGTTGTTTGAATCTTTAATAGGGATTTTGGTTGTGAACACCTAAGAATGTAAAAACAGAAGGTTCAGATAGGTAAGAAAAGAGTAAAATCCCTGACGAGATTGGTGCCGATTTTTAGAAGGAAAGAAGGGTTCAGAGGAATCGTGTCTCGAAAAATACTTTCAAAAGTTAAAGTCAAAGGCCTAGAGACGACCTATTTTCGGAAGTGGTTTGGTACCTACAGACAGTGACTGGAGACAGGAATTCTTTCCCACAGGTAACTCAGACCCAAGTTGTCTTCACCTTTTTACTGTATATGGTTATAATGACACAACCTATTAAAAAAATATTATATCTTTTCTTAGAAAAGAGATGTTATTAAAATTTCAGTGTTTTTCCGAACACCTTTTCTCTCGAAGGACCAATTTATAGAAAAAATTACTTTGTTTTGATTTGTGTTAACATTTGATTATCTTTGACTTAAGTGTCGGGACGTTCTCCTCTTCCCTCACTGTCTCCTACTCTACCAACCTCCCGTAGTGGCTGAGGTACCCGTACTCAAACTCGTTTCAGACCCTCTATCACTTCCTGTCCCTTCGGAACGGAGGAACCCCGGTGAAGTCCCCTGACTTCTTAGTCTGTAATGAATCGGTGACTTGTTGTAAAGTTGTCGAAGAGGAAGACGGTACTGGGGAGATCTCTGGAAACACGAAGAGGTACGGTTCGTGAGGATCAGAGAAAAGAGAAGACATACATTATAGTGATAGACGGGGGGGGTAAGGGAAAGATCGTTCAGGAAAGTTTTCCTGAGACATTTGAAATTGTATGTTTTTAATATAACTCGGTAAAACCTTTTTTTTTTTTAGAGTAAAACATACCCCCTCAAAAATCAAAAGTACATATAGTTCTAATATTACCGTAGATACATACCAAGAAACGGTCTTTGTGACTTGGGATAAACACTGAAGAGGAGTCGTACCAGAGAGAGATGAGACAGGAGACCCGACATTAATACCCAGTATCAGGTTTTACTGACGTCGAACAGATTACCTGTACTGTGAGTGAAGGTAATAATAAGGGAATGAAACCTTCAGTATTACTTTACGAGAGAACTCGATCCGATCCTTCTGTGTCAACTTATGGAGGAGGTAAAATCCAGGTTTTGTAGCCTCTTCAAGAGATTTTAGGGGTCATATTTTGGGTCTATAGAGGCTCGAATGAGTCTTAATGTAACTTTTTGTATTGTAACGTAGTCTTTATTTGCAACTGACTTTTATATAGAGAAAGGTCAGAAAACTCTTGTACGGGTTTACCTCTACCCAAAGTAAGTGTTTCCTGTCTTTTTTACAGTAATTTTTTTTTTGGGACAGGAGGAGCATTCCCGTAGGGAATACTTGAAAAGGAAGGTGAGAGTTGAACTCAGAGATATGAAACCTACGAGATGGGGAAAGAGATTAAGAGAGAAAGACTTTAAAGTTTGGGAAGAAACTGTTTCGAGGTCAATGACGGAGAAATCTAAGAAAGGGATAAGTCCCCTGTTATAAGGATAAGAACCGGGATCACAACACTAAGAAAAATCCGAAGTCGAGTGACCTACCGACTTCGAGTAATGAGAAACGTCTCGTCCACGACTTTACCTTCCTCCTACCCGGTCTTAGCCAAAGTCAGGTCACCCGTTACCACTTGTCAAAACAGTTCAGGTTAAAGGAAAGGTAATGTAGGTGGTTTTCCTCGACATCTGAGTTACCAAACAAATGATTAACCAGGTGATTTCATTCGTTTAGGCGGTGGGGGGGCGGGGGGGGTGGGGCGGTGGCGGGTTTGTTTGATACGAACCCTTAGTCATATCAAATTCGAGTCTAATTCTTTTCTGAGTTAACGGAGTGAATCCGTCCTCAGTAAACCAGGAGTGGTGATACTTTATTCCAAATAGAACGTAGGAGACCTTCACGGACGGTCGTAGGATTTTCTTCGACTACAATTAAAAATTATAGACAAGTGAAATAGTTGCACCCTTCACCCGATCTGAATTAATTTAATAAGACTCAGTCTCAAAGGTGAGATTACCTTTAGTTCGATCCCTAGAAGATAAAAAGGAGGTAGGGTACTATATATAATTTACGACACCCCAAACTTAAATAAAGGATCGTTGTCAGTTCTTTTTACCGCTAAAGACCCTTCGTAAGAAGAAAATTGTATTTCTTTGGGTTCACTTACTTGTACTCTTTATACCCTTGGTAACTGACGGTAGGTCAACTTCGAACTTAATTCGGATTGTAAAGAGTTTGTCATGAAACTCTAATTTGGGAGAACCATACACTCCTGGTTTCCTCACTAAATTTTATTGGTTTCACGGAGAGGTAGGAAGAGTAGGGACAGATTATGGTGAGACAGTAGGATTTCCTTAAAATACAATTAAAGACTTAAAATTTGTTTTACGATATCTTTAAGGTGACAGGTCTAAAATTTTACAGATCTTATAAGTTAAAATGTACACACTTCCACTCCGGACTCTATAGTTTAGACTAGTGTTCTTTTCTATAAATATTTTGAGTTGTCTTATTGGTGTCTTTGAGGTGTCCGAGACGTTGGTGTCTCAGATGTTCCTAGGTGTCAGGTTGAAACAACTACCAGATTTCTTCATTTTACTAAAAAGTACCAATTGTGAGGGTCATAGTATTTCTCTGATCTTTGACATTGAAAATAAAGAAAACGAATAGACAAAAGGGTGAACGAAATAGAATGTGCTGAGTTAAAGTGTCTGGCATATAGGAGAGGGATTTCCAATTGAGTGGGGAGAATAGAGGGTTGAAGAGGTGGGTACCTCCTTCTGACTTTGTTCCTTTCTCCTTCCCACCCCTCGTACACCTCTCTGAGATGACCCCGGGAAAACAATTAAAGTGAAAGGAAAAGAAAGAAGAGGAAGAAGTGGTCCCGAACAGGGGTGGAGGTTCGGGGGTGGACGGGAGGTCCCGGTCACAAGAGAGTTGTGGGAGGAGACGAGAACTGGGTTCTCTGTGACCGTATTGGGAGAAGAAGTAGGTTCTAGAGAGAAGGAAGATTGGTGTGCACTCTTCAGACCGGGGTTTGACCAAAACTAACTTTACCAGTCACCTTTACTTCCGATCTAGGGACTGAAGACCCAGAGTCGAGGATAGAAAATGATGGGGGTTTGAGTTTTCCTTTTACCTTTATTCTGGTACACTGACCATGAGATTGGTGATATTTAAAGATGGGAAAATTTCTGTCGATAACGTAGAAGTCGTGGAGAGAGGTTCTTCTCTCATACGAAGACCTAAAAAAAGAGTCTACATCATAATTGGAGAATTCTCTTTAAACAGGGTCCACCCGAATTCAAGTATCAGTACTTGATATCTATTGACTGTAGTCGACTAACCGTAGGACCGTGCTGATTTTAACTTTTGAAGAGGTGAGACTGACGGGAAGTAATGGTGACTAAGTAACGGTACTAGAAACCGGTTTACTTGTACTCAGATCTGATTCATAACACAAGTCCCGTGCCAAAACGGACTCTACTGTAAAGATCCCAGACTCAAAACAGGACAAAATTTAAAGTACACGTCACGACGACATTATTAGTTTCACTCTGAAGAAATTTACACTCCCTTTTTGTTTTAACTACGGGTATGGTCACTATTTTTGGGGTCCGTCATCATCAGTTTTCTGAGGTGATCTATCGACTCGAATTTAGGAAAGTCAATTCAAGTCAAGTCAACGAGTCAACAAAGGTTGAGACGCTCGGGTACCTGACGTAGTACGTTCCGGAGGGACAGGTAGTGGTTGAGGATCTCAACTGAGTTTGAGTACAGGTAACTCAACCACTTCGGTAGATTGGTAGAGTAGGAGACAGCAGGGGAAGAGGAGGGCGGAAGTTAGAAAGGGTCGTAGTCCCAGATAAGTTTACTCAGTCAAGAAGTGTAGTCCACCGGTTTCATAACCGCAAAGTCAAAGTTGTAGTCAAGAAGGTCACTTGTAAGTTCTGACTAAAGGAAATCCTACCTGACCAACCTAGAGGAACGTCAGGTTCCCTGAGAGTTCTCAGAAGAGGTTGTAGTGTCAAGTTTTCGTAGTTAAGAAGCCACGAGTCTAAAGAAATATCAAGTTGAGAGTGTAGACATGGACTGATAACTTTTTTCGTGTCGGAACTGATCTGTCTGGAAACAATCGTTTCATTACAGAGACGAAAAATTATACCATAAATCCAACCAGAATTGAAAGGAAGGTTCCTCATTCGCAGAAAATTAAAGTACCGACGTCAGTGGTAGACGTCACTAAATACTCGGGGGGTTTTATTTCAGACAGTGACAAAGGTGACAAAGGGGTAGATAAACGGTACTTCACTACCCTGATCTACGGCACTAGAATCAAAAGAGTTACAACTCGAAATTCGGTTGAAAAAGTGAGAGGAGAAAGTGAAAGTAGTTCTCCGAAAAATCGAGGAGAAGTGAAAGACGGTATTCCCACCACAGTAGACGTATAGACTTCAATAACTATAAAGAGGGTCGTCAGAACTAAGGTCGAACACGAAGTAGGTCGGGTCACAAAGAGTACTACATGAGACGTATATTCAATTTATTCGTGTCACTTTTATATGTTGGAACTACAGGAGGAAAAGGATAAACCTTGGTCAGACAACAAGGTACAGGTCAAGCTTGACAACGAAGGACTGGACGTATGTCCAAAGAGTTCTCCGTCCAGTCCACCAGACCATAAGGGTAGAGAAAGTCTTAAAAGGTGTCAAATAACACTAGGTGTGTCAGTTTCCGAAACCGTATCAGTTATTTCGTCTTTGTCTACAAAAAGACTTTGAGAGAACGAAAAAGGTACTAGGTCGCCTACAACCGTTAAACTAGAGACCAAGGAGACGGAAAGGATTTTGGTCGAACTTGTAGACCTTCAAGTGCCAGGTACATAACAACTTCGGACCGAACGAACCTCTTAAAACTCGCAATGAGACGATCGCACACTCTACTCACGTTAACACGCCATCAAACTCGTAAGAAACCGTAACGGAAAGAAACCCTAACCTTACTTTTGACTGGAAAAGGTCAGGACACCGGTGACGACCCAAAAGGGTCAAACGACCGTATAACTCATGTCGCAAAAGTGTCGTAGTAGAAAATCCTAAACTTTATCGAGTTGACCTTAAGGTAGTGGAGGTGATCGAAACAAGTATCACTACGAAGGATTCCGGGTGAACTGAAGTGTAAGGTCCTACAGACAGAGATCCACTCACTAGTGTGGTAACACTAATAGACCCACCACTTATAGAAAAACATGTCAAGAAGACACATAAGAACGGTGGAGAAGAATTATAGAAGACGAGGAGATTCCAGATATGGTAAAGGCAGGAAATAACACGGGTAGAAACGTACTTTACAAGGGAACCATAGAGATTAAAAGAACTTCTCTAGAGATCAGAAAGAGTAAGATAACAAAAGGAGATAAAGAAAGGTGACTAGTGACTCCTTCCGAAAGAATACAGAGGAACGATAAGAAACCTTGAGACGCAAGTTTACCCATATAGAAAGGAAAAGAGCAAACGAAAACCGAAGAGAAGAAAAGTCTCGATAAACATTCCAGAGGAGTCTGTCGGTAAAACGTTATGGCTCTCCTTCTTAATTCCTACAATTAAGAAAACGTACAATTTAATAAACTTGGAATTGAACGTTCTCTTAAGTCATAAACCTGAAGTTAAAGAAGACCCTTAAAGTGTTACCCTCCCTCAAAGATACGTTTCAAGATAGTAGAAATACAACAACCTTTAAAGACTCATCTTATACAACCACATCGTAAAATTAACATAACGGATTAGAGACCGTTCGATGTCACCCGTCACATCAACCTGTAGTAAACCCTACCCTTTATCTTCTCCTTCGTTTCAGAGTCGGAACCTATGTCACATCTAAACCTCAATTAGAGTAATCATATGACAGACCTCGTGAAAATACGAAGACATCTTCCTATGGTTTACTAGTCATCCACCATGTTTCCTTCGTTGGGTACTTCCACCTTTATTCTGACGGAACTAGTTGTCGACCAGAGGAGGGAAAGTCTCTTACTCGTGACAAAGCCAACTGTATTAAGTACTACTTAGGGTTTCCTTCCCTCCTTTTACCCCCTTATAAACCCCCTTACGTTACCGTGGGTGAGGTCATGAGAACGGACCTTTTAGGGTACCTGCCTCCTCGGACCACCCGACGTCAGGTACCCCAGCACTTCTCAGCCTGTGCTGACTCGCTGAAGTGAAACTGAAAAGTGAAACTACGTAACCTCTTCCTTTACCGTTGGGTGAGGTCATAAGAACGGATCTCTTAGGGTCCCTACCCCCTCGGACCACCCGACGGCAGATACCCCAGCGTGTCTCAGCCTGTGCTGACTTCACTGAATCGTCCTCGTCGTAGTTGGGGTTGGGGTAAATCACCTCGACCAGATAGTGTTTCAAGGTTCGGGACCCACGATTAAAGATAGCACAGGAGAGATAGGACATAGTAACCTTCCGTCTCCAGGACCTATAACAAAATAAAACTTCTAGTTTCAAAAGAGGAACTCACCCGAAAGATTTTCCAGATTAACCACACACTTACTCTCTATCATTTCTCGTAGTCATTAGGTAAAAAGAACGTCTGTGGTGTATGACACGGAATCGAAAGTAACATTATTTAGATTGTAAAACTAGAAAAGGGACATAAGTCAAATCTCAACCAAAAGAGTTAACCTAAAATTGAGTCCACACCTCATCTCCACAAAAAATAAAAATTAATACAATTTGGTCTCTACATTCACGTTTAGTGTCCTCTCAATTCTCATCTCAAACAATCTCTGTTAAGTAACTAGACTTCCACGTACTTTTACCACCTTTTGTTCGGTCCTTTACATCAAACTCGGTTTGTATTCTTATTGAAATCCACAAAATAAAAATCGTTTTTCCCCTTCGTATCCTCCATAAACTCGTCCCTTCTTTGTAAAGGTCTCTGTTTAAAATGTTCCTTATTAGATCAACAACAACAAGTGAACGAGTCAGCACGGACTGAGAAACGCTGGGGTACTTGACATCGTGTGGTTCGAAGGGACCGGTAGTGGTTGAGGGCCTCAAACGATTTTGAGTACAGGTAACTCAACCACTACGGTAGGTTGGTAGAGTAGAAGACAGTAGGGGAAGAGGAGGACGGAAGTTAGAAAGGGTCGTAGTCCCAGAAAAGGTTACTCAGCAGAGAAACGTAGTCCACCGGTTTCATAACTTCAAAGTTGAAGTCGTAGTCAGGGAGGTTACTTATAAGTCCCAACTAAAGGAAATCCTAACTGACCAAACTAGAGGAACGTCGGGTTCGTTGAGAGTTCTCAGTAGAGGTTGTGGTGAAAAGTTTTCGTAGTCAAGAAACCGTGAGTCGGAAGAAATATCAGTTTGAGAGTGTAGGTATGTACTGGTGTCCTTTTTGGTATCGAAACCGTTATGCCTGGAAACAGTCGTTTCATTACAGAGACGAAAAGTTATACGTCAGATCCAAACAGTATTGAAAAGAAAGTTCCTCGTTCATAGAAAATTAAAGTAGTGACGTCAGTGGTAGACGTCACTAAAACCTCGGGTCCCTTTATTTATTAGAATATCGACATACATTTATCTGACTTCCGTCTACTTTCTACTATTGGTTCTTCTCTCTATTACCGACTCCTTTGTCAGTTCTTCCTCTTCATTATAGTATCTATACATCGAACTATCTAGATAACTCCCACTTTCTTCACGTCAATTAATTTTTTTTTACGTCAACAAGTCGAAACCTTCAAATCTCGTCTCCAACCGTTTGAAAAAGATATTTCCTGTTTTAGTATAAAAACGACGAACCCGATATGTCTGAAGTACCGGTAAAAGTTGAGAGGTACCAATCGTACTTTCGCAGATGTGTGTTATGTATAATTATTTACTTGTTAGTTCCGACATAAGGTTATTTCGAAATGAACGATTCTGTAAGTCGGACACACGACACCAAACGACTAGGGACCGAATCTTCTGATACCGTGGTCACGACTATAATTAATTCGACAGTGGAGATCCGATATTTGAACAAGAGAACCCTACGACCCCGACCCTGAGACGTTTAGTGTTAAGACGAAAGGGAGACGAGGGACACTCTAGACCTCGTCCCTCTTCCGTGTACGAGGAAGTACAAAGTTAACGACAAGGGTAGTCCCAGTAATGTTACCAACCAATGAGACCTTTGACGTCACCCAAGACTAAAGGTCAAAGAAGGTATGAAGATCTTGGTCGGAGATTATCTTGACGGAATCACTACACTCGTGGTCGGGTGGATCGTGGAGGAGGTGACCCCAAACTCAGAACAGTAGGACTCCTAGAAGGAGACTCAAGGACTCGGTAGTCACGGTTCTGTCCGTCTCTGGAGAGGAGTCTAGGTTCTAAGATCCAAGATTATTGAGATTGAAAAGGGGAGACAAGGTTGTCGGGACGTTTACCATCGACGAAAGACCTGAATGATAGAACTCAATGGAGTCTTAGGGGAGAATGAGACGGAAAAGTTAGGAGGTTCCAGATAAATTTAATAAAGGACATAATTTAAAAGAGACAACGTTATTAACCGCACCGCAAGACAAAGGGAGTGACTTACGACTAGGTGCGTCTTGATATAAAACATATACGAGGCAACGATTCAGTACAGGATGAGAAACGTTGGGGTGCCTGACATCGGATGGTCCGAGTCTGAGACAGGTACCCTAAAGGATCCGTTCTTATGATCTCACCCAACGGTAAAAGAAGAGGTCTTAAGACATATCTTATCCCTATATACCCTCCTATGTCTATCCTTTATACTCTTAATATGCGAACTTCCTCACATGTAATTCAGACGATTATCTTTGCCACTCAAACCCCACGACTGTTTACTTAGTGAAGATCTAAAGATCAGCCGTTGACCTATAACTTCTTTTTTTATATAATAAGTGTACCTCGACGACAAGTATACTTATCTCTAGTTTTTGATTCTTTCATACCGATCTCATCTTTTCTCTCTCTTTACCCTTGATAGAAACAAAAACTCTGTCTATTACTTCTCTTTCTTTTTTTTTTTCTGTTTCTTTACTAATACAGTCTCCGTCTTCCTTTTCAACGTCTTACACTCTTCGGTTCTCACTCAAAATTATTCCACCAGTTAGACTCGTTTAGAACATTTATAGTTCCCTCTGAATGCCTACTGAAGGGTTACCCATCAAAAGTATCTCATCATTCCATCTTAACCTTCCCAACCATTCTCTTTACTTCGGTCATTCTTGATAGAAAATAAAGAAAAGAATTCACTTCGGTAAACTACTACTTTCCTTCTATCTACTAATATATGTGTAGATGTTCGGGTTTATTTAGTTTTAATTAATTAATTCAATTGAAAACCGTCTTTTCAATAGTCTCCACTCCCCGTTACCTGTGCGTATCCCATTTTCCTATTGTGTACATTGTGTACTCACCTCTTTTACCTCTTTTCTCCCACTCCTACCTACCTATCTCTTGGGTCGACTATATATCTCCTTTTTGTGGAGAAAGAGACTCTAGGTCTGTTTAAAGTACACCCCTCCTGTCTTCAACTTGAACAAAACTTTTGACTTTGACTGGATTAAGGAACAAAGGACACAATGTGTTATTACTCTAGTCTGTATAAAAGGATGAGGATACGATCTGTCATAAATCTGGTTCATTATTATTATCTATTAATAAGTCCCTCACACTAATCCCTTATACTACTTTGACACCTGGTGAGACAGATCTAGGGAGAAATTCTGAAGATGGGATCGACGATCCATACGATAACCGACGTACAGAAAAAGACAGTAAGGAAAGGTTCTAGTAGAGTCGACGTCAACTCGTGATTAATGAACCAGTTTCGACGGAACTGGTATTGAAGGAAGGTCCCCATCGGATATAGGTCACTGTACCGGGTTATTTCCTGTAAAGACTACTCAGTAAATTTTATACATCTTGAGTGATACCCCCTAAAAGACTCTAATACCTCTGACATAGTGTCCAACTGAAGGGAGGACCGGTAAGACTGAACGGGGAAGGGGGTGGAGATAACGTGTCCACAACTAGAGTTCCTGTGTGGGATTACTGGTAGACTTTATGATTTGACGGGGTCCTAGACGAAATACCTCTTGGGTTGGACATTACAGTCGAGATATTGAATGAAGATTGTCGAACGAGTAGGTTTGGATGAAATTGTTGGAACGGATGACACGGATGATTTAGTTGAATAAAACAGTATTTGAAACGGGTCGGGGTTGGTTAAAGAACGGAACCTTCTGGATGGAATTTCAGTAGAACAGATCCGGGATTTTGTGATACCTATTGAATAGAATTAAAAAATAAAACTCTGAGAGTTTCACCACAGGAGACAATGAAGTTATGTAAATCATCGGACTCGAAACGAACTAATTATCCAAAAAGACCACTAGAAGATCTCTTGACTATCGACTCTCAAAAGTAGTCTATAGTAATAAGAAGGGATCCAAATCTTTCAGACCATCGAAGTCTCCTTTTCCTTTTCGAATCTTTTATATAGAACCGGTTAAATTATTCTTTAGTTGAGACTCTTCAAACAAAGGATTGAACTGAACCCTAAAACGTTCCTTCCTACTAGAGGATCCCCCACTGTCACCAAGGTCTTTGAACCCTAGTCTATTTTACCACATCCTGTCAGTCTCGACCGTCGACTATATAAGTGGAACATTAACCACAAGGGTCTTCAGGATACCTCGTCAAACCAGAGACCACCTTCACCTCAGTAATTGTAGAAGAAACTGAACCGTCAGGTCACGAAGGAACCCAAACTCTACCGGGAGAAACTAAGACTCGTGAGAGTGGAGAGGAAAGGAGGGTCCTAAGAGTAAAGTTGAAGAGACGACAAACATCCGAGTCCTTCCTTTCAAACATCGGTGTCTTTCGAAAAAAAAGAAGATACACATTTTGTATAACATCCTTAAACCCTCGTGTATCTGTTTATGTAATTAAAGGGAACTTTATTAGGATCTCTATAATGTTCCGGTAAATAATACAATTCTACTTGAAACTACTTGAGTTTATACTATACTAGAACTCTTCTTCACATTAGATAAGAGGACGGAAGAGATAAGGATTTTATAAGTCTCCACCTACCAAGGATATATCAATAAAAAGTAATCAAGAGTGATCTGACAGAAAGAATAAATAACTTTAAATTTGATTGAAGAAGGATGGTAATTACTTTTACCGAGTAAGTCATTGATAATGACTTGTGGAGATCCTGTTCAGGTGATTAGGAGAGTACTCCTAATACAGGAACCTCTACCAATCATTTGGAACAGAGGTGGAAGAGAAGAAACCCGGTTCACCTGGATTAAAAAAGGAAATAGGTTAAAGGTTCTCTGTTAAAGTTAAAGGAAAGAACTTACGTAATAACCACTTCCATCCCCGCCCCTTAATTAATTCGGTTCAAGTTGGGTGTTTTCTAGAAATGGAGTTTAATGGTCGAAGATTCAGAACTTTGAAAACTTCAAATCCGAATAAACTTCAGTAGACCCAAAAGGGGAGGAAAGTAATAGAAATCATAGTTGTCGTTAGAGACCACGGGCCTCCGTGACTTATAATGTTAAAGTTCATTGGGTGGGTTGAGTGAACTTTTCGTGGAACTCGGTGTCGACCAACACCCTCTGTAGACCCTCGGTATAAATGAATCTCCGTATTGCTTGAATCCTGTGGTACGAATCTCTCTTTTACTCTGACTCAAGACCACGGATATTGGTTCTTTGAAACGGTGGGGGTGTTTCTTGTTTTATATTCGAAACGATTCGTGAAAGGGCTACCATATTAAACGAAGAGATTTCTTCACCACGAATCACAACGACATCTTGTTTAATTGTATTCTTAGAAATTTTTTCTGTTTGGACTTAAGTTTTGACTGTGAATTTTTATGTAACCCTGTGTGAAAAATTAATGTACGAACTTTCTTTCAAATATTACACTAATATGTTAAAAGTGGTTATTAAACAGATTTTAATCAGTTAAAAGATAAGAGTATTAATAACACTCGAAAAACCGAAAGTGTGGAGTGTGGAGAAGTAAAAGAGTGTCAATAGTGATCGAAACTTAAAAATTCAAAGAAATGTAATGGTGAAAGTAACAACGGTTGAAGAGACATGAGTACCCCCTCCTTCGACCCTCACACGACATCCCCTCGAACCTAACTTCGAACCCCTAAAAACGTCTACTTGACGATGTAGGGTAGAGTTAATATGGGTTAGCGTAAATTGGAGGTGTATATTAAAAAGAATAAAGAGTTTCGTACAACGGAAAACAGACACGTAAATAGAAGTGTCACTGACTCATCAGTAAAGTGACGGTCAGTTTATGTGAGTTCCAGAGTAAAAGGAGTAAATGTTTTATCGAAGATTTCAGCGAAGATAATGATATTAAAAATGGGAAGACCGTAAAATCTTAGAAATCGAGGTAAGGGTCGTGAACTTAAAGTCACAAAAAATTTCTGGAATGTACCACTTGTAAAACATCCAATAGTCTCGGATAGTCAAATGGCAACTTTTACACATGAAGTCGAGAAGTAAAAGGGGTCCACCCACTCTACTGGTAGGACCATACATTTTACAGTATTTAAATTAGTCGTTCTGTGTAAAGACAAAAAACCATTTCAGACATGAAGAATTTCGACGTAACAGTCCGTGAGACAGCAAATGAAGAGACTAAAGACCCTTTGAGACTTTCGAGGGTTCGAAAGTTTTTAGTGGGTTCAGTGCTCTCTAAGAGATGAAGGTAGAAGATGTGAAACTGTTGAAAGATTCCCTTTTCCATCAGACAAAAGAAGTTAGTAGTTCACGGTTAAAGGGGTAAAAAATCATCAAAAATAACATTGAAAAAAGGTAGAACTTTCAATCTACCTCTCTTTCCCTAACTGGGTTAATCTTACTCAACTTTCCTTACTGAAACCTTTGATTTTGTTCGTCAAAATGAATACCGTCAAGAGGCACCCATTATACAAACTTAATCGTCGACGGATTAAGAATCCACACGTCTTATACTTATATACACAATGTTTGAAGAAAATTCACTAAAGTTTCATTTTGTTTGTTTGTTGGAAATGTTTACAATATCTACCGTTAAAGTCACGAAGGACCTGAATTTATCGTTAATATTCACTCTTTAAAGTTTTAGTCTTTTTAACTCTACTTTTAAAGGTGTTTTGCACCGTGTCTAAAAATATTTCTCATAAAGTAACATTAGTGACAGAAAACAATGGTCGACAGTCAGAAAATTCTTAAATATCACTAAAATTCATTTCGATATAACCTTTTATTTTTTCGATGTATCAGAAGAATAGATCATGGAAGTTTTTGAATGAGGTTCTCTGTTTCTCGTAAAATTAGAGACTTCAGACAGTCCCGGTTGTCTCCAGTTCCCACCCTTACCCCTTCTTCTACTCTTAAAGACTCGGTCCATTGACGGATCCAACCGTATATGCGTAAACTTCTCAATCTACTCTAAAAGGTCCTGATGTATCCTTCGGGGTGCACAATGTATGTAGGGTCCCGTACTCTTTCAAATCTTGTGGATTTGTCTACACTTTAGTTGATCGTAGACCTTCCTTACGGATAAGAGGCCTCAATTGTTGGTCTCACCCATTTACATCTATTTTTCGACACACAGGTTGTCGAGACCTCAAACTTCTTTTCCATCGGTCTTCACCAATTTTAACTATATTTGTTTTTATGTCGTTTATCATACCACACAAGTGTACCCCCACGTTTGATTTAGACTCCTCTTCCTTCAGTAAATGGAACGACCCGAAGACTGAACCCTGAACTTTCAAAGGGTGACAGGTTGAAAACTGTACTGATACAAATAAATCATGGTTTAAATATCACCCGGGGACCTCATCCTTTACCGTTGGGTGAGGTCATAACAACGGACCTCTTAGGGTACTTGTCTCCTCTGACCACCTGACTTCACTGAATCGTGTATGTCACCCGTCTCACTTACGTTTTATATAGTCCGAGTTGTTCTCGAACGACTCGGACTTTCAAGTACCGATAACTGGGTAGCGACCGGGACAGAAGGGACGGAGGAATGACGAGGAAGGAAAAACTGAGAGACAAAAAGAGGAAGTGACCGAGAAAAAGGTTCAAAAGAAAGAACTATAAATTATGTAAAGGGGTTTAATTAGATAAAAGGGACTTCTCCTACCGGTATAAGGTACACGAACCTTTAAAGAAAAACTTAAGAGAGGTAAAATACGTAATCCATGTTAAATAAGTCAGAACCCTCCCTTATATTTCTACTCATAATATCGGTGACTTTGTAAGTAAATGAATAAATAGGTTATTGGTAAATAACTCATGAATTGTTCACGATCTGCAACTCTTTGACTTTTATCCCTTTATTCTACTTAAAGAAAAGGAGTTTCTTAGTGTCAGATCCTTTCTTCCTTCTGTGTATTTCTGGGGGTTTCTGGAGGGTCTCTGATTCACTTATTGACTCCCCGATAGTCTGTACGTCCTAACAAACTCTTGTAGAACACCGGATTGTACTGAGGACAGAAACATAATGAAGGTCTAGTAAACGATTTAAAATCTGATACAAAGTGAAACGATATATCTCACATAGAGACATACACTACAAATAACAACAAGTCAGTTCAACACAGACTGAGGAACACTGTGGTACCTGTGGTCTGCGGAAACAGGTACCCTAAAGGGTCCGTTCTTACGACCTCACCCAACGGAAAGGGAAGAGGTCCCCTAGAAAGACTGGGTCCCTAGTTTGGACGCAAAAGACGTAGCCGTCCGTCTGAGAAATGGTGACTCGGTGGTCCCTTCGATTCTAGTCTAAATATGGGAAAAAAACAACAACAACAAAACCACAGAACCAAAAAAAAAAACAATACCACAATATTTAATTTTTTTTTAATTTTCTTCACACATAAATTCCCTCCACTAAAAAACTCGATCCTTAACTTTGTACCTCAAGTTAAAAGGATTGTGACTCTCCCTCTTTTTCGTCGTCTTATACACGTCCTGAAGGGACCACGAAGTCGTTATTTCTTAGGTGAACGGTTACGTCCTCTGTGTCCAAACTAGGGACCCAGCCCTTCTAGGGGACCTCTTCCTTTACCGTCGGGTGAGGTCACAAGAACGGGCCGTTTAGGATACCTGTCTCCTCGGACCACCCGATGTTAGGTTCCTCTACGTCTCAACCTGTGCCGAACCCGTGATTTGGTGATGGTGATATATCATACACGTTTACGTATTCCCTTACTTTGAGAACCCCACAAGTCTATTTTGTGGGGTTCCCTAGTATCTCGTGAACCACACCGCCCTCACCGGTCCCTGAGGACCTTCCTTTTCTTGACGACCAGTTTGACTCCTCTGATCTGAGATAGGACATCAGTCACTTCCTCGTGACCGTCAAAAATTCCTCTCCTCACTGTACACTACCCTCTTACCTTTTCTACCCTAACATCACTCCCTCCGATGTGTAAACCTCTGTCGACGTCACCTCTGCCTGACTCCGTTGTCACCGTCACCACATTCGCTTTATTGGTTAAACTCGTTATAACTTCTTGGTTTCACGGTACTGAAGTTCTTGACAAAAACTTATCGGTCACTCCCTCTCTCTTCTCTGTCCGAAAATACACCTATCATCTACTACAGCAGTAAGAGTGTCTGTAACTTACATACCAGTGACCTTCAAATCTGAGAAACCCCTCGTTTTTTCAGTGGTCGTGTACTCTTCGCTCCATCGTTGTCGAACAGGAGGGGGAGTGTCGAGTGTCTAACGGTACCTAATGTAAGGGAACAAGCTTTGGAACACTTACTACAGTGTTCCGTTACATACTAACTCACAGTTCCTACACCAGAACTATCTCTCCTGAAACGCCACCTTGTCATACTGTTTCCCAAGACCCGATCGTTGTTCTTCTATATTGTAATCATCGATAAATTACCGTGGGGTGAGGTCATGAGAACGGACCTTTTAGGATACCTGCCTCCTCGGACTATCCGACGTCAGGTACCCCAGCGATTTCTCAGTCTATGCTGACTCGCTGAAGGGAAAGGGAAAAGTGAAAGTACGTAACCTCTTCCTTTACCGTCGGGTGAGGTCACAAGAACGGACCTCTTAGGGTCCCTACCCCCTCGGACCACCCGACGGCAGATACCCCAGCGTGTCTCAGCCTGTGCTGACTTCACTGAATCGTCGTCGTCGTCGATAAATACATAGATTGTGTCATTTTGGATTTATATATTTCGTTTATAATCGTCTGGATTCCCTCTTTATTTGTCGGTATACTATTTTCATCCCCTAATGATTACCTGTCTATTAAGTCTATCTTTTAGATATTCCTTTGTAACCTGAATTCACTGTGTGATCTGGTCCACCTGAATCTGTAAATATCCTGTGAGGTAGGTTTTCGTTCTCTTAGGTGATAAGAGTTCACATGTGTCTTGTAAGAGGTCTATCTATACAATCTGGTGTTTCGTTTAGTATTATGTAAATTCTAATTTTTAGTATGGTTCGTAGAAAAGGACAGTCTTACCATATTTTGATCTTTAGTCAATGGTCTTCTTTTGAGTTTTACGTGTTTATACACCTCTAATTTGTCGTACGATGGCTACTTTCTAGTTACCCAGTGACTTTTTAGTCTCCTCTTTAAAATTTTTAGAGTTCTGTTTATCTTCACCTTTATGTTGTTTTACAAACCCTATGTCCTTTTTATCAAGATTCTTCCTTCAAGTCACTATTTATACATGTAATTCTTTGTTCTTTCTATATTTTATTTGTGAATTAAAAAATGGAGTTCCTTAATCTTTTTCGTGTATACTTCTGGTTTCTCTCATCTTCCTTCCTTCATTGTTTCTATTCTCACCTTTACTTATTTTTGTCTCCGATTTTCTATCATCTTTTCTAGTTGTTTTGGTTCTTAACAAATTTTTTTTTTTCTAATTTTTTATCTGTTTGAAAGTCGATCTGAATGGTTTTTTCTCTCCTGAGTTTTCACATTTTGACCTTTACTTTCTCCTCTGTAATTTAACTATGGTGTCTTTATGGTTCTTAGAGCTCTGACGATACTTGTTAGTATATGGTTGTTTAATCTATTAAATCTTCTTTACCTATTTAAGTATCTTTATATATTGGATGGTTCTTATTTAATACTTCTACATTTTTAAACTCGGTTGGCTAATGACCATTCCTCTAACTTAGTCAATAGTTTTTGGAGTGTTAATTTTTTTCGGGTCCTGGTCTCCCGGAGTGACCACTTAAGACGGTTCGCATCACACACACACAGCCCCCCGTGAAAGTTTGAGTAACATACTCCGGTCGTAATAGGACTATGGTTTTAACTTATTCTTGTAATATTCTTTTCTTTTAATGTCCTGGTACAGGGATTACTTATATCTACGTTTTTGGAAGTTGTTTTATAATCGTTTGGTTTAAGTTGTTGTGTAATTTTCCTAGTATGTTATACTAGTTCACCTTAAATAAGGTACTTACCTTTCTACAAGTTGTACGTGTTTTAGTTGTACTCTGTGATGTAATTGATTTATTTTCTGCGTTTAGTACCAGTAGAGTTATCTCTGTCTTTTTCGTAAACTGTTTCGAGTTGTAGGTAGTACTATTTTTGAGAGTCTTTTCACCCATATCTTCCTTGTATTGAGTTACATAATTTCCGGTGTATACTGTTCGGGTGTCGTTTATAATATGAGTTACGACTTTGAGATTTTCGAGAACGGGATTCTGATACTTGTTCTGTTCCTATGGATGAAAACGGTGAAAATATGTTGTATCATTACTTTTAAGATCGATGTCGTTCATCCGTTCTTTTTCTATATTTTTCGTAGGTTTAGTCTTTGTCTCTTTATTTTGACAGAAATAAAAGTCCACTGTACTACAATTAAAATCTTTTAGGATCTCTGAGGTAGTTGTTTTGGATAATCTTGATTACTTATTCAAGTCATTTCAACGTCCGATGTTTTAGTTATATGTTGTTAGTTAATGTAAATATATGTACTTATAACTGGATAGTCTTTCTTTCATTCTTTTGTTAGGGTAAGTGTCAACATAGTTTTTTGTCGTTTTTTAATTTTATGGATCCTTATTTAAATTGGGTCCTCCATTTTCTGGACATGTGACTTTTGATACTCTATAACCACTTTTGTTAACTACTGTGATAATTTGACTTTCTATAGGGTACGAATACCTAGTCTCCTCAATTATAATAATTTTACAGATATGACAGGTTTCGTTTCCGGTTTAAGTTTTCCGTCGAAAGTGTCTTCATCTTTTTTATTAGGATTTAAACATACTTGTTTTCTGAGACTTATCAGTTTCGTCAGAACTCTTCTTATTTCACCCGTTGTAGTGTGAAAGACTAAATTTTGATATAATTTTTCGATACCATTGGTTTTGTACACCATAACTGTATTTTTGTCTGTGTATCTAGTTTCCCTCTTTTACGTCTCGGGGTTTTATTTGGGTACGTGTATACCCGTTAATTAAATACTGTCATGTCGGTTCTTACATGGGACCTCAGAGAAGTCATTTACCACGACCCTCTTGACCTGTCAGTGTACGTTTTCTTACCTGGTGGTAGGGTATAGTGTGTGTTCTGATTGAGTTTTACCGAATTTCCGGACTTGTATTTTGGGTTTCGATGTTTTGAGGATCTTTTTTTGTCTCATTCGAGGAATTGTATCTGGAAACACTATAAAAAAAACCTAAACTATGGTTTTCGTTTCCGTTATTTTCGTTTTCGTTTATTTTCCTTGGTGTAGTTCGATTTTTAGTAGACAGACCGTTTCCTTTGACAGTCGTTTTACTTGTCCGTCGTTGTCTTACCCCCTTTTATACACGTTTAGTACACAGACTATTCCCCGACTATAAGTTTTATATATTTCTTCAGTATGTTGTGTTATCTCTTTGTTTCTTTGAACTGATTTTTTTACCCGTTCCTTGGACTTACTTGTAAAATGGTCTCTTCTGTATACTTGTCAGTTGTCCATGTATTTTGTAAAGGCTTGTAGTTATTAGTGGTACCTTGACGTTTAGTTTTGGTGTTACTCGATAGTGGAGTATGGACGTTTGCAAACGGAAGAGATCTCGGATTGACTTATGTGACCCTCACACCTCGATCTTTTCCCCTAGGGTGCACGAGGAGAGGAAGGAGGGTTGTATAGGAAAACTCTAAAGGAGTAAGTTCCAGATTAGAAAGTGTCCAGTTCGAGTTCTGGTTTAGTTCCAGGTCGACAGGAACCCTTAGTTTATTCGTACTTTCAGTTAACAACCTAATATTGGGGTGAAAGGACGAAAACAAGTGGTTGGTGAAGGGGAAGTTTTTTTTTTAGACCCGAGCGTAAAACCTCACCGAGACTATCATCGATCTTAACATTTAAAATGGGACAAACCTGAAGTCAAAAGAAGAAATGTCAAACGAAGTTCATTCCTCATGAGATCCACTGCATGTACTAAAGAGTCGAGAATAGTGGAATATTCATTTGTAAATATAAAGAAGGGGTTCAATCAAAGGAAAAGACTGATCTGACAATAAAGGACCTTCCGTTACTGACGGGACAAGTAGAGACTTAGGGTCACTGGACCGTGTCCCAGACTGTGTCTCTCGCATCTTAATTATAATAACTTTTTTTACTGACTTACACACTGAAAGTAGAAAGCGATTACTATGATACGGGGTAAGAGGACGGACGGAGGACCTTACTTTTGGAGGTTCATGATGAGACACTAAGGGAAGAGGAACGTTTTGTGGGGGTGAGGTGCAACGGGAACGGACAAGTTAATCCTGTGTTAAGAAGGGAAACCCACAGACAGAAAGTCTAGACCGAAGGGAAAGGTAACCCACGACCTGTCGGTGGGTTTAGAGACGTGGAGTGGAATTTAAATCTTCTGGAATTGTAATATGAGTGAGACGAGAGTAGAGAGGGAGGGTTTGGGTACTGTCGATGGTGGTGGTGTAATTCGAAGGCACCAAAACACCGAATTTTGAAGTTTACAGATGTTACCTGTAAATTGTAACGAATAAACTTATACTAAGGTTGGGTGTAACCGTGTTTACGAGACGATTGGACAATAAGTACTAGAAGATTTGTAAAGGACAGAGTCCTCCATCGAATAATGACAAACAGGATAAGATTATGAGAGGGGTGAGTGATAGACTCACGTGGAGTAGGTAGTTCTGGATCGAACAATGAGGAGGTTGTTGGACTTCAGAAATGTCCAATATAAGATCGAGTGTCATCACGACACAGGGAGTGAGTGGACTGTTTATTATCGTAGTGTAAGCAATAATCCTAAAACGATTACGAGAACAGAACAGTACACTAGTTCAGAACAGTGTACTAGCACAGAACAGTAGAGTTCATAGGACACTCGAGAAATTCCCATTTCCTATCCAAAGTATATAGTAGTACAAGAGACAACAGACTACTGAACTTGTTGTTATAATTCTCGGTTATAAGTCAAGTCAAGTCAAGTCAAGTAAAGTCAGCGAGTCAACACAGGCTGAGAAACGCTGGGGTACTTGGCGTCGTACGGTCCGGAGGGACAGGTAGTGGTTGAGGGTCTCAGGGGGGTTTGAGTACAGGTAACTCAGCCACTACGGTAGGTTGGTAGAGTAGGAGACAGTAGGGGAAGAGGAGGACGGGAGTTAGAAAGGGTCCTAGTCCCAGAAAAGTTTACTCAGTCGAGAAGCGTAGTCCACCGGTTTCATGACCTCAAAGTCGAAGTTGTAGTCCCGATGGTTACTTGTGGGTCCTGACTAGAGGAAATCCTACGTGACTACCCTAGAGGAACGTCAGGTTCCCTGAGAGTTCTCAGAAGAGGTTGTGGTGTCAGATTTTTGTAGTTAAGAAGTCACGAGTCGAATGAAATAAGTCAAGTCAAGTCAGCGAGTCACCACAGACTGAGAAACGCTGGGGTACTTAGCGTCGTGCGGTTCGGAGGGATAGGTAGTGGTAGAGGGCCTCAAGTGAGTCTGAGTACAGGTGTAGCTCAGGCACTACGGTAGGTCGGTAGAGTAGGAGCCAGCAGGGGAAGAGGAGGACGGGGGTTAGGGAAGGTCGTAGTCTCAGAAAAGGTTACTGAGTTGAGAAGCGTACTCCACCGGTTTCATGACCTCGAAGTCGAAGTCGTAGTAAGGAAGGTTTCTTTAGGGTCCCAACTAGAGGAAGTCTTACCTGACCAACCTAGAGGAACGTCAAGTTCCCTGAGAGTTCTCAGAAGAGGTTGTGGTGTCAAGTTTTCGTAGTTAAGAAGTCGGGAGTCGGAAGAAGTGTCAGGTTGAGAGTGTAGGTATGTACTGTTGACCTTTTTGGTATCGGAACTGATCTGCCTGGAATCAGCCGTTTCATTACAGAGACGAAAACTTATATGATAGATCCAACCAGTATTGAAAAGAAGGTTCCTCATTCGCAGAAAATTAAAGTACCGACGTCAGTGGTAGACGTCACTAAAACCTCGGGGGGGTTTTATTTCAGACTGTGACAAAGGTGACAAAGGGGTAGATAAACGGTACTTCACTACCATGGTCTACGGTACTAGAATCAAAAGAGTTACAACTCGAAATTCGGTTGAAAAAGCGAGAGTAGTTCTCCGAAAAATCGAGGAGAAGTGAAAGACGGTATTCCCACCACAGTAGACGTATAGACTCCAATAACTATAAAGAGGGCCGTTAGAACTAAGGTCGAACACAAAGAAGGTCAGGTCGCAAAGAGTACTACATGAGACGTATCTTCAATTTATTCGGCCCACTGTTACATATCGGAACTGCATGAGGAAAAGGATAAACCTTGGTCAGACAACAAGGTACAGGTCAAGATTGACAACGAAGGACTGGACGTATGTCTGAAGAGTTCTCCGTCCAATACAGAGAGTCTTAAAAGGTGTCAAATAACGCTAGGTGTGTCAGTTTCCGAAACCGTATCAGTTATTTCGTCTTTATCTACAAAAAGACCTTGAGAGAACGAAAAAGGTACTAGGTCACCTACAACCGTTAAACTAGAGACCAAGGAGACGGAAAAGATTTTGGTCGAACTTGTAGTCCCTCAAGTGCCAAGTACATAATGAAATAATCAACTAACGAATACACACGATCTGTGATATTGTTTACGAAATATAATTAAAAGACAGAATAATGAATTTTGGTGGGATATACTACCTACAATAAGTAGTCTTCCCCTTTGACTTCGTGACTTTATAATTCATCAAGTGTAATCTTTCACTTTCACTTCATCGAGTCAGCACAGGCTGAGAAACGCTGGGGTACCTGACATCGGGTGGTCCGAGGAGGTAGGTACCCTAAGAGGTCCGTTCTTATGACCTCACCCAACGGTAAAGGAAGAGGTCCCCTAGAAGGGTTGGGTCCCTAGTTTGGGCCCAGAGGACGTAACGTCCGTCTACAAAATTGGAGACTTGGTGGTCCCCCAGTTGGGATTTTACTCTCTTGAAACGAGTCGAAAATGTATATCATCCGAGGAGGTTTTTAATAAATTAAGTTGTGAACAAAAGACAGAAAGGAGGTTCACTGACTTCGTCTTCGCTACTCTTCCGTCTCAAACCGTCACCCGAGACTTTGTCGGAACTCCTTTAAATCCCCCTCAAACATTAACTTGTCATCCGGACGGTCCCGGTCCATTTTCTAACATTCTACTCCTTTTGTACAAAGTCTTTGGTCAATCTGGTCATAGACCCTTTCATTGTTTTACACTTTTATGGGACCAGCTATTGGATACCTTTTCCTTTTACAAACTTTGTTGATAATGACGTTCGAATGTATAAACAAATTGATCCTGTAAACCCATAGTACCCTTAAAAAGTCAATCTAAAACTCTTCATTCGTACGATCAATTTTAATTCTGTTGTAAAACATCACCCTTTTGACACTGATGTTATCCTAAGTTAATGTACATCGTCAAACGTAAACTCTTACATTGCACAAATCCCGGTTTTTCCCTCAAGTTTGATGTAAGACCCGAGTAAGAGTGGGAACCCTTGATATTTTATCCTTGTTATTTGGAAATGAAAGGTAGGTTTTATGAAAGGACCCCAGAGGGTCTCGAAGAATCCCGCCCTGTTGGTATTGTCTCTAACTGTACTGTCGACCGAAGTCATGATTTCGGGTCGTTCCGTGCCAGACCGTGACATTATTGACTGTGAGTCCATTGTTGTGTACCTTCCTTCAACGTTGGGATCCGTCGGTTCACTGGAACGACACCTTCATCTCTTCCGTTACCTTTGGTTACTCAAAACCAGTCAAGGGACCCTTTCTCGAGAGTTTTTCGAGACTTAGTTTTTCTTTGGTTTTTCGAGATTGGACTTTTCCTACCGTTAAGTGTAACTAATTATGAAAGTTGATATGTTCATGTCACAAGTCACGAAATATGTACAGCAGAGTAAATTATCAGTTTCGACATACTCCTTTACCGAACCCATCCAATTCAATGTGTTCAAGGGTATCGGTTCCACACTATCTCTAAATGTCGACCTAGAAAACTAAGACTTCAAGTAGGTATAATAGAAAACAAGTGGTTCTTTTGATGGACGAGGGACCCGAGATTTTAGTCTAGACAACGAATTGATCAACATACCGGAAGTCTCCGGAGAATTATCTCCTACGGTTCCAACGAAGGTTATGATACTTAGAGAGTATAATAGATTATTTCCTTACTTCTTTTTATCCATCTTTACCACACAAGTTAGGGTAACACCTGTGGAGTGGATTTAAAAACATGGTAATTCCAATCTATTACCATGTTTTCTTAGTTTTGACCTTAAGTATCCTTCGGGGTTTGAACCTCGTCTATTAATCGTACCACTATTTGTGTGTTCCCGGTTGTCTGAAAGTCAAGTCAAGTCAAGTCAGTGAGTCAGCACAGACTGACAAACGCTGGGGTACTTGGAGTCGTGCGGTCCGGAGGGACAGGTAGTGGTTGAGTGTCTCAAGTGGGTTTGAGTATAGGTAACTCAGACACTACGGTAGGTCGGTAGAGTAGAAGCCAGCAGGGGAAGAGGAGGACGGGGGTCAGGGAGGGTCGTAGTCTCAGAAAAGGTTACTCAGTCGAGAAGTGTACTCCACCGGTTTCATAACCTCAAAGTCGAAATTGTAGTAAGGAAGGTTTCTTGTGGGTCCTGACTAGAAGAAGTCTTACCTGACCAACGTAGAGGAACGTCAGGTTCCCTGAGAGTTCTCAGAAGAGGTTGTGGTGTCAAGTTTTCGTAGTTAAGAAGCCGTGAGTCGAAAGAAGTGTCACGTTGAAAGTGTAGGTATGTACTGGTGACCTTTTTGGTATCGGAACTGATCTACCTGGAAACAACCGTTTCATTACAGTGACCAAAACTTATACGATAGATCCAACCAGTATTGAAAGGAAGGTTTCTCATTCTAAATTTGTTGGAGTAAAGAGGATTAGACCGGACGGAAGGGTGTCCTCGATCCTGTTCGGGTCCTAGAAACCCAGGAAATCGAAAACAAGATATTTACTCACTATATAAGGGTTCGGTTGACCTGACTCTCTAGTTTTTCTTCCAATACCTCTTGCGTATTACGACACACAGAGGATGTTTTATATTATAACCAACAGAAGTGTACTCCCGACGAAACTAAAACACCTTTAGTAAAAGTTCCTTTCCGATAAGTTACCTGTGTCTTCAATAGAAAGTGTTCAAACTTAATCAAAATAAAATTCTATTATGTTGTTTCTTACTTCACGACTATATACAATGTTCTATCTACTTAGAACCTTTGGAACTTTTACTCCACTGGACTTATTTTCCGAATCGTGAGTGACTGTGTGTCTTCAAGAGTCAGTCACCACCGATACGGTCGTCTTAAGACTTTAATAATAATGACAAAGATTTTCACTCTTACTTATATTTTCTTTGAAAGAGTGTCACAGATCGGGTACCTTCTGAGTTATTTTAAACTCAGGGGAAAGGTGAACACTCTTAACACAAAAAAAAAAGAAAAGTAATCTTTTTATTTTGTTCATTTTCGGTAAATATGATCGTTTCGTTCGTTAAGTTTCGAGTGGAAGGAGAGGAGTTAAGTGGGTTGAACTTTTACCTCTGTAATAACTTTATTTGGTCTCCCGAGTCAAAGTTCTCTCTTAAAAAGAGAAAGGTACTTCAGAGGTTCTTGTGTAAAATAGGGGAACAGGACCTCACCGGAGTCAAGTCCCTGAAATAGGTCTTGACTTTCGTTCACCTCAAGAACAGAACCAATATGTCCATGTGTTCCGTATAACAACGAAGCAGACCTTGAAATACAACAAAAAGAAATCTTCCGTAAGACAATACCTGGTGTACCAAAGACTGAATCAGTTCACGATCAAAGAATTAGTAAGTCTTTTGAGAGTTAAGTTGGTCCATTTCAATTAGTACATACTTCGGAGGAGGGGAAAGGAGTCATTTTATGGTTTTTTCGGTGGTCGAAAACAACTAAAGTGACATCTATTAAGTAGGACGGTGAATTACCTTCTTTAGATGTTTGCTGAAGTAGACTCTTAGTGTTAACACTTATGAAAGTGAAAGGGTCAAATCTAAAGTCTTAAAAGAACATAAAGATTGGACCTTTAGTACATAATTCATGAAAATCTACCCTCTCTGGACGAAAGTATACAAAAACATATCTTCAAGTCTGTTCAATCTGTTTTTGTACACTGTATAAATTTTGAGTCCCTACTTTTCATTTTATTTGTAAACATATGTTATACCACACCCCTGACTGACGGCATAGTTGTGAATAAAAAATAACGACGGTCTTGAGACTAAAGTCATCGGCACCGACAAACTCCAGAACCTCAATTAAACTTTCGTTCGTTCGTTTCTGAACACGCTGAACGTCTTAGAAACCTCTAAAATTTTAGAATTTAGAAACGTCTAAAAATAACTAAAGATCTATAAACCGATTTATCGACCCATGTTCCCAGTACCTCTTGACGTAGGATTGAGATTCGTCTGTTTGGCTTGTCTCTGCTTAGGAAAAGGGACAGAATGGTATGGACGGATGTAGATAGT
The DNA here is from genome assembly GCA_006410555.1 of Capra ibex. Classification (NCBI taxonomy): domain Eukaryota; kingdom Metazoa; phylum Chordata; class Mammalia; order Artiodactyla; family Bovidae; genus Capra; species Capra ibex. Next base: position 40,984,145 of record SJYO01016970.1, on the reverse strand, counting down.
GATCCGACGACCAAGACACTTTACGAGGAAAAGTGGGCACTAAAGAACCGTAGAACACAGTAAGTCGAACAAAGGAGGGGGCACAGATCGGAATCTTCTAACTTCTGTAGTCTATTCCTTTGTACGTAGAAATAAGAGGGGATAGATGTAGGAAGGGGAAGGATGAGGAATGATAGTCCCAACACTGACCGTCGTGAGTCTCACTCAAAGATCTTAAGTCATCGGTTTCTCCCCTCCCCCCTCTTTTGGGTGTCAATTCAACAAAACGAGGTTGTCTGGGTAAATCGGTAAAGTAAAGGTCCTTTCGTAGAACGTGTTTCTTCAGAGTCACTCCCTTTTAAAGACTTGTAGAGGGTAAAAACTTCGACCAATCAATCAAGTAGGAATAACTCTACTGATTAGAAGGGTTGTGACAACGAAGAAGAAGCACTGAAAGTTGAAGGATAAGAAAGAAGGATAAAGATTACTGTTATTGTGACAAGTCTTAGAATAGAATCCTGTTACTTATCGATTCACAGTATCTATTCCGTGTGTACCTCACTTACTTAGAAGGTCTCTCCGTATTTAACCACTGTTTTTCGAAATATCTCCTCTGTTAAGAACTTGACTGAGACTTATACTCAGTCACAAACAAACTCCCAATTCTCCTGGTAGATCGACCTCACCTACACTCCCGATTGTCCTTCAATAATCTCTACTTTAACAATCCGTCACTGAGTCACTAAGTGTCTGAAAGGAATATACAGTAAGATTCTAACCTAAATTAGAACCCTCGTCACCCCTTCGTGACTACCTGACTAGGTCTTTGAGGGTCACTATTACAATAAGTGTCTCCCTTTTGTATTCACCCCTTCAGTAAATTCACCTTTTTATCGAGACAAACCCCAGACACCTCAAACTTCTCGACACCTTGAAGTCTTCCATAAGTTGTCCATTAATCCTCGAGTCCTCTTTCTAGAGGTGGTTCCTGAATAGTACTCACAATTGTCAGACACTCATCAACTGTTTCACCACCGAACTGAAACTAAAGGGTCTTCTTGACGTCATACTCTACTCTTCTACTGTCGTTAGACCTTGAAGTTGTTGCCCATGACCCTTCCCTACTAGTCTCACCACCCCACTTGGTCCTCTCTGGGTGACGTAATCTTAGGTTCCCTCCTTTCTCAAAGTTCTTTTTTTTTTTTACAGTCGGTAAGGGTTACGAAGGTTCTTTACCAGTTCAATACATTCAGAACTTAAAACAATACTTACCGGAATCATTTTCGGTAAAACCTCGTCCCCCAAAGTCTCCCGACCTCTCTCGTACGTCCAACCTTCTTCTGATCGCTCCGTTCTGTGACTCCTCAACCAGGAGGAGACTCGGAAGGTATCACCTTCACCGACCCTTCCATACCCTGTAGCGACTCCAGGACCGTTTTTTCGATCCCTTCTCATCTCGTCTTGTTTCAAAGACAGACCTCCTAGTCTATAAAGAAGACCCCCTAGTCACTCTCCTCGTAACATATAGGAGTGAGTACTCCTATACAGGACTAGAGGTAAACACCAGTTCGTGAGTCAATACAACCTAGGGGGAGACTCTCGTTCATAGAACCCTCAAGGTCGACTTGACTCCTCATACGTCTCCCGACCGGGAACATGACACTCGTATTTTGATTCTTACTACGTTCGGTGACAAACGTCTTTCTCTTCACGTGACCTAAAAGAGACTCCGGAGAAAGTCGAGATTTTACAATACTAAGACACTAATTAAACGATTTATTTAATTATCACGTTTGTCATAAAGTTCCCCTTACAAATTTAATGAATACTCTTGTTTGAAAAGTTCATGGGAGTTCGTAGTATTTTTGTAGGTCAGGGTATCTTTATTAACTACGTGGTTAATATTTAGAAAGAATCGATAAATAACTTCGTCTAAAGGATTCTTGATACAAACCGATGTAAGATAAATGGATCAAGTTCGATAACAAACATAAAGTTTCGGTGACTTGGTGTAAAGAAATTTGTTGTACAAAGTCGGACCGGTCGGGGGATCATCTCGACTTAATAATTTCAAAATATAATACTCGTTCTACCCAAGAACTACTTAACCAGGTAGAGACCTCTTTACGGGTAGAAGTAAAATTAAATCCTGTGTCGACGATCTTAACGTCTGAAGTAGTTTTTACCGGTGTCTCTTGAGTCTGTTGAGTGTCTTTGTAAAGGAAATCTAACCGTACCAGAAACTCCTGTTTGGTGTGAGATTTTACAAACACATTGTCCTTTTACACCACAGTTCTACTAGTTTTGTTCTATCTTTTACTATATAAAAGTGTTTTAAACGTATGTAATAATTTTTTTTATCGGTTATCACTTACATTTTTTACTCTTGTGGTGCAAATTTCCTCTATCGTACTATTTTTACGTCTGTCTAATTTATACGAACACTAGTTATCTGGGTTTTAATTGTTGTTACATAAAGAAAAGAAGTTTAAACCCTCTTGTAGTCGTCACGAGGGATAACGTCGTTTTCATCTACTTGGGAGAGTCAGAAACCGATAAAATATGAACCTACTTTACACACTCGATAAATTGTTAAGACTCGTAATTAGAAGTAAAATGTCGATTCCTTTGATAGTCTGTTCCAGGACCGTCTTTAGTCTACCGTGTATGTTAGACCCATTAAATTCCGCACAAATTACTTTTCGATAAATGTCTTTACACTTGTTCTAAGTCCTTTTCGTTCTTCACTACCCTATTAAGGGTGTCATCGTCCTCGTTCCTGGGCTTTTTATTTGAGAGACATCTTCAATGAACAGTACTGGACACTGGAATCCCTTCGCTATGTCAGTTGGACATTATTGGACCCTTTCTCTCTTCCAACCTCTGGAATAACAGTTGGGTGGAAAGTGTAAAGGACGACAACGGAGACTGGCCGGTTTGGGTTCATCTTCGGTCTCTAGTTCCCTCGGCGAACTCAGTCAGAGATACCTGGTGGAAGGTCCTACCTCTCCCCTCCTCCCCGGAGACCTCGTAGTATCCTACTGTAAGTAATACTACCTATCATCTCCATTGGAATATTCCAACAAAATCCCTTTTTATCTCTTATTCAACAACTGTGTCTTAGACTGAGTGTTATACATCAACTGAATTATTTATAATCGTCGATGATAATAAAAATAATTTTCGTAGTAACTTAACATAATGAAGGTTTTCTCCATCTGACAATCACAAGATACTGATGTTATTGTTTAACGGTGTTTACATCAACGAATTTTGTTCAATAAAAGAATCTCATACCTCTACTCTTCGGGTTTCGGTCAAAATGACACAATGTTAGTCTAAAGGAAGAAATCCGGAGTCCCCTTTCAAGTAGAAGAACGGAAAAGGTGGAAGACCACCGACGGTCGTAAAGAACCGAACAACACGGAAGGAGGTAGAAGTTTCAGTAGTAAGGTGAGAGACGAAGGTTGTGATGTACCAGAAGAGAAACTGAGACTGGGGGGTCTGAGAGAGAATATTCCTAAACACTAATGGAAATCTGTGGTGGACTTATTAGGGTCTATTTGAGGGATGAAGTTGTAGAATTAGAGCTAGTATAGACGTTTCAGGAAAAATAGTACAGTTCCATTGTATGAGGACCCAAGACCTCTAATCTTGTGCCTATATCTCTCGTATAACTTTTCGTCTCTGTAATGAAACGGTTGTTTCCAGGCAGATCAGTTCCGATACCAAAAAGGACACCAGTACATACCTATACTCTCAACCTGACACTTCTTTCGACTCGTGACTTCTTGACTACGAAAACTTGACGCCACAACCTCTTCTGAGAACTCTCAGGGAACCTGACGTTCCTCTAGGTTGGTCAGGTAAGATTTCCTCTAGGCGGGACCCACAAGAAACCTTCCTTACTACGATTTTGACTTTGAGGTCATGAAACCGGTGGAGTGTACTTCTCAACTGAGTAACCTTTTCTGAGACTACGACCCTCCCTAACCCCCGTCCTTCTCTTCCCCTGTTGTCTCCTACTCTACCAACCTACCGTAGTGGTTGAGTTACCTACACACAAACTCACTTGAGACCCACTACCACTACCTGTCCCTCCGGACCGCACGACACTAAGTACCCCAGCATTTCTCAGTCTGTGCTGACTCGCTGACTTGACTTGACTTGACTTGACTTGACTGACTATCTAAACCCTATTGTAATAAGTCAGATGGTGTCTACCTAGGATCTAAAGACCTCGATTCACCTTAAGTGAATGACACGTTAATTTATCGACAATGATGGACTGAAGGTGTTGTAGGTTACAATAACAGAACATGACCTAAGGGGTGTTTTTACTCTCGGGTCTTCTTCACAAATATACATCTGTCAAACAAAACCTTCACCAGGGTTTCTCGTACTCACTACCTGACTCCTTTCTCACTTCTACCCTTTAGGTTAAATTCCTACGTAATAACCGAACTGGTAGGGACATCCGACGATCCTAAAGTAGGTCGGTTCTGGAAGACTTTTTCTAAATCTTATATAAGGTCTTACCAGACGAGGTCTGTCACCCTGACCACCCTCTTGTGATCAAGACAGTTGATGACTGACACTCAAAGGGGTGTCCCACGATTTAGGGAAGATGAAGGTTTGACGTGTACGTACTCAGGTCCGTCGAAGGGGTTCCACGGGACCCTACGTAGTCAGGGTCCCGACCTTCAATCTCTATACACTCGTTGATTCCACTTAATGCGGTTGACCAACCGACAGTATTACGGATTTCAATTCTCACCAGGTCTTCTTGTATTCTACCCCGTATTTTCTACAGATCATTCACCGAGACACAATTCTACCTATTAAAAATGAAAGACACGATGTCACTCTACAGTCCTAATAAAATGGGTTCAGGCGATAAAAGAATCTCCTTTGTAATCCAGGTAATGTACACCAACGTCTATTTTCTGGTCTTCAGAAACTTTGTTCTTTTTTACGTTATAAGAAAAACTTGTGGGTGAGTACCAAAAGAAATGTCGGACTACCTCTTCTAGTTGTGATTGTTTTCTATTGTGTATTTATTTATAAGAACTCACAAGACCACGAAAAATGGATCGCACCCTTAGTCTCTTCCAAAGGAACTTTTTAATACTAATTCAACCCTGAACTTCTGATTCCTCCCCAATAAATTGATTTATTTCCCTTGTCGTAAGGTATGTCCCTTCTCGGACACTTCATCTGGCCTTGTATCGTATAAGTTTCGATTCTCTCAGGTTGTACCGACCTCACTCACCATCCTCTACTTAAACTTTTTGACCCTTCACCACCCTGTCTCTCTCTAATAAGTCCCAGAGTCTCCGGTTATTTCGAAAACTAGAAGGGGAACCCTTCAGCCGCTTCAAAAAAAAAATTATTTATCCTCTAACCGTTCTAATTTAACGTACAAATTTTCCGACATACCACCTCCTCTCCCCGATCCTTACTTACGTTCCCCTACTCACTCAGGATCGCTCTATTACTAACTGTTTGACTTTTGTGTTCAGTGACACTTTTCTTTGACCCAGTTTGACCCAGTTAGTACCCACCTAAAGTTCGATAGGGGGGAATGGGTAGGTATTCCAACAAATATTGAAGACGTTTTCGACTCCTAAGAGTAAAGTCTAATATCTGTGGTCCACCCAATCGTTTCTACCACTGTTATTACTACTTCTTTCTCTTCTTCCTCCTCCCCCTCTCTCTTCTCCACCCCCTACTCCCCTTTCTCCTCTCCCTTTCTTCCTCCCCTTCTTTTCCTTCCCCCTTCCTTCCTTACTTTTTCTTTCTTTTCTTTTCCTCTTTTATTTTCTCTTTTCTTTCTTTTTTCTGAATTTTTTTTTGTCTAAGTATCGTAATGGACCTTGTTTATCTTGACTTCCTTCAACCACCTAAGTATAAGAAGATCTGATCACAAAGAGGTGGGATAAGAGTTGACAATTGTGAAACCAAGTTTATTGAGAAACGACACCCCTCTAGACGGGACGCACAACATCCTACAAATTGTCGTACAGACCTGAGAGGTGTGATATCCAATCATCGTTGGAGGGAGGAAAGGTTCGACACTGTAGGTTTTTATGGTGGTTTGTATCAGTTTACACGGGGTCCCCCTTTTTTGGTGGTGGTCGACTCTTGATAAGATGATCTGGAACATTCAAAAACCACGGTAATCTTCCTTATACTTATTAAATTCTTCGGATTTTTGTGCTAAAGAAAACAGAAATTGGAGTAAAATACCTATAATCAAAAATTAGAAACTTTTGTGACCTAAATGAAGAGTTAACAAAACTAATTACTATAAAATCAAGTTAGTTCTCCTCGTGAAATAACGTTGGACAGACGACAGACTCGGTTTTACAAAGTGCACACCTTTTATTCAGTTCAACTTTTTGTTCAACTCAGTCATCCAGAGGTCTTGACACACACTCATTTGAAAATACGTTTAAGTAACCAAGAAACGACGACTTTCTCTTTGTGACTCTTCTATTTTTTCCAACCGTGACTACTTTACTTTAAAAAATAAAAAAAGAAGTAAAAGGTGTGTGGTCTTTCTCAAATGTTCTAAAAAGGTACTACGTCTCTTCGTTAAAATGAACGTTTAGTAGTTTGGTGAGTAAGAGAAATTTCTCTTATTTGACCGGTATTGACCTTTAAAGAGAGTAACGTTACAATATACAGGGGGAGGTGAGGTAAAAAGTCACGGAATTGACTTCCCTATAAAAAAAGGTTATACGTTTAGGTTAGCACGTAATTTCGAGCGAACGGTAACGAAAACCTAATTTCTAGTCTCAGGAGTCGTTCCGAGGGATCAGTGCAGAATTGGGTGCATAGGGATACAACGCACACGAAACCGGTATGGTGAGAACAGGGTTAAGAAATCTATAAGGTACCAAGACGGGTCGTGTCCCGAAACGTGCGTAAACCGGGAAACGGACCCTTTGGGAAGGTGTTGTAGAAGTTAGGTCGATTGAGCAAGAGTGGGAAGTCTCTCGTCGAGTTCGTTGTGAAGGAATCTCATTAAAGAAATTGGTTTGGGGTGGTTTGTGTGTTCATTTATTTGCGGAGAAACTATCAGATTATCGAAGTATATAGAAAAGAAATATGGAGATTAATGTGAACAGTGAAATACACACGAGTCACCAAATCAACAGAGACTGAGAAACGTTGGGATACCTGTCATCGGGAGGTCCGAGGAGACAGGTACCCCAAAGGGTCCGTTCTTAAAACCTCACACAACGGTAAAGGAAGAGATCCCCTAGAAGGACTGGGTCCCTAGCTTGGGTCCAGTGGACGTAGAAGAAATAACCGTCCTTCTAATTCGGGTGAAATAAAAAAATTAACAAATAATTAATTAAATAAAATTAACCTCCGATTAATGAAATGTTATAATACCACCAAAAACACTATGTAACTGTATTGAGTCGGTACCCACATGTACACAGGGTGGTAGGACTTGGGGATGAGGGTGGAGGAGTGGCGTAGGGAGACCCAACAGGGTCTCATGGTCGAAACTCACGGGACGAAGTACGTAGTTTGAACGGGAGCAGTAGATAAAATGTATACCATTATATGTACAAAGTTACGATAAGAGAGAATAGCAGGGTGGAAACGGAAGAGGGTGTATCAGGTTTTCAGACAAGAAATGTAGACACAGAGAAAACGATAGAACGTATATCCCAGTAACAATGGTAGAAAGATTTAAGGTATACATACACAATTATATGACATAAACACAAAGAGAAAGACCGAATGAAGTGAAACATATTGTCCGAGGTCAAAGTAGGTGGAGTAATCTTGACTGAGATTACGTAAAAAAAATTATCGACTCACTATAAGGTAACACATATACATGGTGTTGAAGGAATAGGTAAGTAGACGGTCACCTGTAGATACAACGAAGGTACAGGATCGATAACATTTCTCAATTCGGGTGAAAGATAAATATGCACACGAATAAACTAATTGTAGGTAGAGGAGGTGAATCGACAGTAGAGATACCTCGTCCTTTATACAAACAGAATGGTAACACACGGGTCGTGACTTGTATCATCCAGGAGTTATTGATAGTAATTTATTTATTTAAGTACTTAAGTAATCAGTTATAACATTATGACCGGTGGTGTATGAAGTCTCTGGTCGTTTGAGAACGATGACAGGACAGTGGACAAAAACATTTATTACACAGTCTTGTGTGGATAACCTTGTGTGTGGGTAAGCAAATGATAAACCCACCACGATCGCCATTTCTTAGGTGGACGGCTACGTCTTCTGTATTCTCTGTACCCAACCCAGGTGTCCAGCCCTTTTAGGGGACCTCCTCCGGTACCGTTGGGAGAGGTCATAAGAACGGACCTTTTAGGGTACCTCTCTCCTCGGAACATCCGATCAGGTACTCCAGTGTTTCTCCGTCTGTACTGACTTAGTTGAAGCGTACGTGTGTCCGACTAATAAGATATCTCCGTCGTTCTTCATCAACACCGTCTCTCGTGTAACGGGTGTTTTGGATTTTATGAAAGACCGAGACATATCTTTCAAACGACTGAAGACTAGATTCAGTAAATGAAGAACAAACTGAATGTTCGGTCACCGGAAAGTTAGATTAGTGTCCTTATATACTTTATTTTATTACACTATATATAAAAGCGACGGTTTTATAAATTATCATTGTTAGGAATTTACTTACGCAGGACACACTATCGGTCACTTTACTCGTGTAATGAATGAAACGAAGTACTCTGGGTTTATCTCGGGGTAAAATAAAATTTTTCTTTCACGAGTTGAATTGAGTCAAAGAGTCTTAGTCCTTCGACTACCCCTCGGTTCATACAGTCGTAGTCGAAAGACAAAGAAGTTAAATCAGTAATTGACTTACGACCCCTGTCACCACGTACCACCGTTAAGTGTAAACTTTACAAAGTTCACGATTTGCGGGAACCTGACAAGTTCCTCACCTTCACTTACCCAATTTTATCCTGTCCTACCACATCGTCATCCTAGGGACCCTTCATCATTCTTGAGTACTGTCGAGAATGTGATCCACCCAAGTTCGTACCGTGGTGTACCGACCAAGGAACCACCGTTTTCCCTTTTTAACTGATCCTTCCTGACTTAACCCGTTAACTGTCGCCTTCATCACCTCTCCCGTAACTTTTCGAGGTACCCCATGACTGACCAGGGTTCTCAGATTTCTCCAGTCTACACCGGCACTCTTTTACTGTCCGGTCCTTACACTCTTCAGTTCCCCTTCCTAGTTTTTGGTCCTTGTTTTTCGAGCTTTCATTCTTCCGTCTTAGGTATACTGTGTTCTAGTTCTCTTGGGATCTAATTTTTGGACCCGTTAGTCTGTGACCCTAGTTCCGTTTCCCAGTCTCTGATTGATACCCCACGGGTTTACTCTTGCATCGAACGACCCTTAAACTGAAAGACTCCTGTTGGGACGGGTCTCGGTCTAAGAGTCTTGTGTCTGTGGATTAGACTACCACCTCCGTTAAAACAGATGGATCGATGGATCTTTCCCCTCTCTTCTATTAAGAAACGTCCTTATTCTTTTCTGGTCGAGTTATAAAGAAACTCGGTCGACCGAACCGAACAGGGAAGTCCGGGCAAGAAGGAAGAGCAGAGGTATAAAGACTGTTTACGAAAAGACTTTTTACGGAGTTGACTGGTTCAAGTCAAATAACGAAGGATTAAGAGGGAAGTCATTGGGAGTTCGAGTCGGGGGTGATGGTTGTTTGGTCTTATAGTACACGGAACGGGGCACAAAGAGTTTACAGCGGTCAAGGGATAAGACGAAAAGGAAAAGAGTCACCGTAACAGACCCTACCGAAAAAGGTCAATATAGTGGATCTTTTTATGGATGAGTAGACGGTTCAAGGTTGGGTTTACAGTGTAGAAGAACCATCGAAAAGGTCTGGAGGGGTGGAGAGTCCTTCTTAATTAAGGTAGGAGAGACATCGGAGTCACGAAGAATGTATCTTGAAAGTATTTCCTAAATATACTGAGGAGTAAATGTGAATCCTATTCCTGTTTTGAAGAGACATACCGAAAGTCCAAAAGACCACCGAGTCAACCGTTTCTTAAACGGAAGTTACGTTCTCTGGACCGAAATTAGGGACCCAGTTCTTATAGGGAACCTCTTCCTTTACCGTTGGGTGAGGTCATCAGAACGGACCCTTTAGGGTACTTGTCTCCTGTCTCCTTTAAGCGTCTGATGTTAGGTACCCCAACGTTCTCAACCTGTGTAGAACTGATTTGGTGGTGGTCGTTGCCTAAATACTAAGGGGTAAATCGAACCTTATTCCTATTTTGAAGAGACATACCGAAAGTTAAAGAACATATCCAGGGTAGGGGGAGTGGTTAGAACATGGGGTGACGGAGGGTACCGAGGGACTGGAACTACCCCGATAAAAAAGACGATTCTTCCGAGAAAAGCGGAGAGAAACGGATCAATTAGGGGTCATAAGAAAATCTAGAGTGGACCCATCTCGGAAGGGACTGAAGACTGAGTTTATGGGGTGCCGTCCAAGAATCTCGAGGGTCCGGAGTGAAAGTAACGGGACATTGTCTCCGTCAAGATCTTAACGAAGACATTAATAAAGACAGTCGAAGGAGGGGGTACATGGTGTATATAGTCCTGAACTTCTTTACATAGACAACAACATCCGGACATAAAGGACCACAGGTCGGGTTACGGACCGAGTCTCAATCGTCTCACGTTTCACCAGTTAATTGTGTGAGTACAGTATAAAAAATCGAACACCCAGAAGGGAGACGTCTATGTCTCGAGGACCCTCGGTCCCGACATTGAGAGTCAGGGAGTCTGGGAGTCACGCACAGTGTCATGGACGGTGTTCCATTTACGAGCCAAGTACACAAAACAATAATATAACATAAGGTAAAGTTACAGTTTAGACTGGTCGTTAACACCAAGAAACTAGTATTTCCACCGTTCTGTCCTTTGGTAGGTACTCCTTTCGTAGAAGGGTACCGGTACAGAAATAAATATATTTAAAGAAAGTCAGTGGAGTGTCGGTGTCAGTTAGGATTTCCTTTAGTTGACACTATAAGCAACCTTCCTGACTGCGACTTCGACTTCTAGGTTATGAAACCGGTGAACTACACTTCTCGACTGAGTAGCCTTTTCTGGGACTACGATCCTTTCTAACTCCCGTCCTTCTCTTCCCCCGTTGTCTTCTACTCTACCAACCTACCGTAGTGACTGAGTTACTTAAACTCAAACTCGGATGAAACTCTATATCACTTCCTGTCCCTTCGGACCGTACGACGGCTAGTACTCCAGTTTTTCTCAACCTGTACTGACTCGATGACTTGTTGTTGGTGGTGATATCAAAAGGGAGTGACTGTCGTGGGAAGGTAAGGACTACGGGACCAATAGGTACGTCTTAAGAACCCCCCACCGAAAAAGAAGAAAAGAACTTGAGGTTGAGAATCTGAAAGAGAGGACCATTAAAATAATATTAGGGTAAAGACGTAGAGCGTGAGAACGTGGGGTCAGAACACGACGTGGTGTTCCTGGTACTAAACGAAAGAAGTAAGACGGTTGAATTGAGACGAGAGTAGGAGGGTGTGTCTAAAAGAAGGTCTTCGTTCCACTGTCGCACTTCCCTCATGGTCTTTTCATTTTTATTTCTATCACACGGAGGTGAGTTTCGTTTTCTTAATACTTCCGTCCACATCCTCCTTAGTAAAAAAAACTTTTCTCCTTCCACCCGTTGAACACTAAAATAAAGACCAGATTTCGTTCTCCTTTCTTTACCCACGTTAATTTGAAAGACTATGAATTCACCATTTTACGCTGTACTTACCAAACGGCAAACTAGAACCACTGGATCAAGACTTACTTCCGTACCCGACTCTGGTCTCTAGTCGAGTTCCTTTTGGTTCCGACACCGTCCTCTGCTGTCCGAGTCGTCTCCTCAACCCTCCCCGAGGACCTTGTGTGAACCAAAACGGTCCCTGTCTCAAACTCACTAGAGACGGGAAATAAGTCACGAATTGGATTGTAGGCCTTACATCTATAAACCACTTATTTACTGCGACAGAATGTCCAACCTTAAAGAACACTATGAAAATTCCTGTTTTTTCTTAAAGTCTCCAATTTTTTCTCTCACATTTTCAGTGACCTAATTCCCGAAACATTGCGAGCGACGCGAAACTTCTGGTAAAGGAGATACTTTACATCGCGGTCGGAGACCGCACGCCCACCCGAGTCAGTACAGACTGAGAGACGCCGAGACCCCTGACGTCGGGAGGTCCGCGGAGACAGGTACCCCAAGAAGTCCGTTCTTATGTCTTCGCCCAACGGTACGAGAGGAGGTCCCCCTAGAAGGACGGGGTCCCTTGTGTGGACACGAAATGTAGAGGACGGAACCTTCGCCCAAGAAATGACGAACTCGGTAGTAGTCCCTTCGACAGTCAATAAATTTTTATTCGTTATATTGTCGGAATTCCGGTTTTATAGGATAGGGTAATACGTTCTATGTAAAAGAGGTAAACTTCTTAGTATAAGACATTTTATAAGTATATTTTGGAATTTCACATTTTAGTGACCCGTGAATTGAAACTATGTATTAGGTAACAGGACGCAAACGGAAGTTAAGGAAAACTGAAATTGGAGAGTTCTCCAAAGTCCTTGGAGTACTTGAAGTATCGACGAGATGGACTCTTTGTGAACGTTCGAGTCGTAAAACACGATTTAGTTGTCGTAGAACGCGTACGTTGAGATCTTTAGAGAGAAGTCTTGAAAGGCACTACTTGGTCAAATCCAACGACTCCAGTCGTTAGATCCAAAAGTCCAAAGAAAAATTCGTGTCAACTTAATGTTGCAACAAAATTGAAGACGACATATCGTTTCACTAAGTTTATATATATATTTTACATGTATACACATATATATACAAGAAAAAGCATAAGAAAAGGTAATACCAAAGAATGTCTTATGACGTATATCAACGGGTACGACATGTCATGTGGAATAACAAATACGTAAAATATATATTATCAAACTTAGATGATTGGGGTTTGAAGGTTAGGTAGGAAGGGGATGAGGGGAGTGGGAACCGTTAGTTTAGACAGGGGAAACACGAACTCAGACAAAGACAAAACATCTATCCAAGTAAACAAAGTATGAAATCTAAGGTGAATATTTACTATAGTATACCATAAACAAAAAAAGAAAGACTGAATAAAGTGAATTATACTATTAGAGATCAACGTAGGTATAACCACGTTTACCGTCATAAAGTAAGAAAAATACAGACTCAACAACAATAAGTCATCGCGTCAGCACAGACTGAGAAACACTGGGGTGCTGAGAAACACTGAGGTACCTGACGTCGTGTGGTCCGAAGGGACAGGAAGTAGTAGAAGACCTCGAACGAGTTTGAGTGAAGGTAACTCAGAAACAGGAGACAACAGGTGAAGAGGAGGACGGTAGTTAGAAAGGGTCGTAGTCCCATAAAAGATTACTCAATCGAGAAACGTAGTCCACCGGTTTCATAACCTCGAAGTCGAAGTCGTTGTCAGGAAGGTTACTTATCAGTCGGAAGGTTACTGACCGATCATCATAAGGTAATATATATGTCGTAAAGAAGTATACATATATAAGGTACTTCCATTAAGGTAATAAATATATATATATATATATATATATTGTAAGGTAATATATATATATATATATATATATCCGAAGGGACCACCGAGTCTACCATTTCTTAGACGGACGTTACGTACTCTGGGTTCAAGTCAAGGACCAAATCTTTCTTTCTAGGGGACCTCTTTCCTTATCGATGGGTGTGGTTATAAGAATGGACCTCTTAAGGTACCTGTCTCTTCGGACCCCTCGATATCAGGTGCCCCAGTGTTTCCGAACCTGTACTGACTGAATGATTTGTGTGTGTATGTGTACACACAAATATATATATATATATATGTGTATATATAGAGTGTAGAAATAGGTAAGTAGACAGTTAACTGTCCAACGAAGCACAGGACGTCCAAATGACACTTATCACGGTGACACTTGTATCCCCACGTACATATAAAACTTAACATCAAAACAGACCTATATATGGGTCCTAACCCCAATGACCTAGCATACTGTTGAGTAAAAAATCAAAAACTCCTTAGGGGTATGACAAAAGGTATCCGCGACGTAGTTAAATGTGAGGGCGGTTGTCACATCTTCCCAAAGGAGAAGAGGTGTGGAAAAGGTCGTAAACATTAGACACCTGAAAATTTACTGTCCGTAAGACTGGTCACACTCCATCATAGACCAACAAAGCTAAACGTAAAAAGACCAACAATCGATACAACTCGTAGAAAAGTACACGGACAACCGGTAGACACACAGAGAAAACCTCTTTGAAGACAAATCAGAAAGCCGGGTAAAAAACTAACCCAACAAACCAAAAAAATAACAACTAAACATGATCGACAAACATATAAAATCTTTAATTCGGGAAGAACCAACGTAGTAAACGTTTGTAAAAGAGAGTCAGGCATCCAATAGAAAAGTAAAGAAGTACTAAGGAAAACGGTATGTCTTCGAATATTCAAACTAATACAGGGTAAACAAATAAAGACGAAACAAAGGAACCTTCTGACAGATCCAGTAGTCACCTTAGTATATATACTGGCCTTCTCGTCAATTTGGAATATCCGAAGAGGACTCTGTTAGTTATTCGATACCGTTCGTCCGCTTCTTTAAAGAAGTCACTGAGCAGATTCGGTCAGGTGATTATGGAGACTTTCGAGGCAGTCACTGTGTCCCGTCGGTGGTTGAAACACTGACTTTAAGAAACATAGTCTCTTGACGTCGGGTAAAGATCCTCTGTTCTGTACCCGTTCTAACGGGCACAGACGAAAGGGAGAGACGGATAGCACTGAACAACGTCACCATATAAGACAACAGTCTAGGAGATGTCTTGGTGGACTACCATCTAAGATACTGGTACCACAAGACAAACGGTTGTTCTAGTTGGAGGAGGTTCAGATCTGTCTTTAGGTGTTCGAGAGACGACGACACTGTCCTGAGTCCGAGATACTCTGGTGTTTGGAAAAATTCTAAGGTTTCACGAGGAGAAGTCTTTTTTAGACACAGAGTGCCGAGAAAGTCGACAATAGGTGACAACATTACGATCGCACCATCGTTCTACTCCTGTTGCCCCACATAAGATGTAAGAAGATTAGTTTAGAGTCAGAAAGTCACTCAAGCTTAGTTTAGAGTCAGAAAGTCACTCAAGCACAGAACTTTAACACTGAAAGTGTTCACAAAGACGTCTGCAGATCAAAAATAAAGGACCGTAGGGGGAGGAAAGGTTAGGTCACGGAACCTCGAGACTGGAGAAACTGAAACACAAAAAGAAAGAAATTCACTTTGTCCTTCCGAGGTCCCCTAACCCTCCCCTCCTTACGAAAAGGGGGTCCCCCACCCCACGCCCCCTATTCCGAGACCGAGTCAGAAAGGGAATCTCTCACGGAGACGATACCTCTTCGAAGACCACACAAAGTATTACTGAGAAGGGGAGGGGTCTCGGATGTCCCATAAAAAGAGTCTAGAAGTAATACTTCTAGATCGTGAAAACGGACCTTTTAGGGTACCTGCCTCCTTGGACAATCCGACGTCAGGTACCCCAACGATTCTCAGCCCGTGCTAACTCGCTGAAGTGAAAGTGAAAAGTGAAATTACGTGACCTTTTCCTTTACCGTTGGGTGAGGTCATAAGAACGGACCTCTTAGGGTCCCTGTCTCATCGGATCACCCGACGGCACATACCCCAGCGTGTCTCAGCCCGTGTTGACTTCACTGAATCGTCATCGTCATCACCCCAAGGACCTTCCTTTTGAGTAGTTCCACGTCTCAGGGGGAGATTCTGGTACTGAGGACCCTTAAAGAGTGAGAGTGTAATGAGGTGTGAGTCGGAGATCGTTAGGTAGCAAATTCACAAGATGGTCAAATACCTCCGAAGGGTCGACCGAGTCACCATTTCTTAGGTGGACGGTTCGTCCTCTATGTCCAAGTTAGGGACCCATCCCTTCTATGGGACTTCTTCCTTTACTGTGGGATACCACGGGCTGACCGTGGGTCATAAGAACGGACCTATCTTCTCGGACCTCCCAATGTTAGGTACCCCGACGTTTTCTCAGTCTGTACTGAATTGTTGATTTTTGTTGTTGTTGTTGGTCGCATACCGAGGTCCTCGAAGACAAGAACCGACTATCTTTTCTAGTACTGACACACAGAGACTTGCGGGGGTAGAGAGGTCTAAAGTCCTACCGTCAAAGGGACGTTGGATTCGAGGGACATTGTCGGTTCTTTTCAGTGACTAAAAATTAAACATGTCTAAAAACAGTATTCTCATCATCATTACTGAAGGTTTGAAACATGTACAACTCCGGTCTTCGGTGTTCACTTAAGGATAACACTCAAGGAAGAACGGGGGGAGTTGGGAAACGAGGAAAGAATAATGGTTTGTCTTCCTTCTTTTTCATGTACCGGTCTCGGAAGTATGGGACACTATCACTGAATAACCCAGCACCTTGCGACTGTGAAACCACCTCCGTCAGTTTACAACGAAGAGTCGAGTTGTAAGACAGGAGTGGTCCGTATTTAGTTGAGTAGTTAGAGACTTCAAGGGAAGTCGTGAACGATTCAGTGTTGTGAATAATTACTCAATTTTGTAAAAAATGACATCATGGTCAAGACAGATTACTATTAAATGGAGGTTTAGTGAGGAGAGAGAGGGGAAAGTGGTATTAGAAGTCAAACCATTTAAAGAGACGGTAAAAACAATTATGTGTCAACATCCGAATATTTCTTTATGTCGTCGTGTCTGGTGTCTTCCTCGTTTAGACTTACAAAATGGAAGTATTAACTAGTCTCTCCATAAATACTGAACTCTCGTAAACCTTTCCTACTACAAACCCCGCGAGACTTTACTAGACTTTCTATACGGTTAGTATGAGTTTCCAAATAAGTCAGGAATCTGATATACGTCCACGGGAGAGAGTACAAAGTAAGTTTACGAAATAATCCTACATGTCAAAAACTTCCTCGTTAGATAACCGTTACATAACCACCTTTCCTTTCCAATTTAGACTAAATTTACATGACGTCTACTTTCCGTCAGAATTAGTGACATCTGAACAGTTAATTGATGTCGTCAACTTCACTTTGACACACACACACACACTAAACTCGTGATAGGATAACTATACAAGTTTCGAGTAAACGAACCCACGTACCCTGAATTAAAAAAAGTTTAGAGACTCCAGTACATCAAACTACCGATTATATCAAAAGTTGAAGAAACTTACGACCTTCTTACACTTTCCTTCACCTTCTTTGGGAAAAAAAAAAAAAAAAAAAACATAAAAATTCGGAACCGAGAAGGACGAGGGGAGAAAAAATAAATTTTCCAATTAAAATTATTAAAAGTTCCTCAAAAACTCACAGACCCATTTTTACTTCAAACTTTACGATTTGATAGTACTCGTCTCCTTGTCCAATTTTAATAACACCGACAAAGTACGACCATATAAAGTATACCTCTTCGTTTATGACGAGTCCAAAGAAATAAACGGTGTTTCACTTTTCAACTTAATATAGGTACGACTATTATTAAACTTGATTGTATGTCGAACTCACTCACTCTCTTCAGTGAGTCAACACAGGCTGAGAAACACTGGGGTACTTGACATCGGATGGTCCGAGGAGGGAGGTACCCTAAGAGGTCCGTTCTCATGACCTCACCCCACGGTAAAGGAAGAGGTCCCCCAAAAGGACTGGGTCCCTAGCTTGGGCCCAGAGGTCGTAAGGTCCGTCTACGAAATTGGATATTAATCTTCGGGAGAAGATCGAATGATATACTCTTCATCAATGTAGAATTTGATCCTACACTCCCAACGGTCGACAGGAGGAAGTTTGTGTACGATATTTCACTGTCTGTAGTATCTGAAAACGTAAGGGGTAACGTTCGGTGACCTACCCGGACACTCAATATCTCACGAGTCAGTGAGTCAGTACAGACTAAGAAACGCCGGGACACCTGACACCGGGTGGTTCTAGGAGACGGGTACCTTAAAAGGTCCGTTCTTATGACGTCACCCCACGATAAAGCATGAGGTCCCTTAGAAGAGTGGGCCCCTAATTTGGACCTAGAGAACGTAGAGCACGTAACCGTCCACCTAAGAAATGGTGATCACGGTGGACCTTTTGGAGACACTCGATATCACACTGAATACTCATTTAACATAATATGCCTACTACGAGAAATTAACATGGGGATAGATTGGTGACTTAAAAGACGGAAGGACCACTCACAAACGGAAAAGGTAATCTGGCACTTTCACCAAACCCGAGTTTCTACTTGTTCTTGTTACCGAACATATCTCAACTTAAGTATTTACAAGAACCGTTTTGTTCCCTTTCTATCTTCACTAACCTACACTACGAGGTACAATGAGTACAAATAGAACTTTTGTACTCCAACCATTAGAACCGACACCCCCACCTTCTTCTTCGGGTGGTCCCGTCTCTTCTATCTGAGATGGTTCAAAGGGAGGTCTTTGATGGACAGTACTATCTTTCGTAATTAAGACTATAAGTCCTGATTATCTCAGATTCAAATTTTTAAGAACAACACGAACTTGACCCCATTTAACGAGGAATTGACGTCGGCATGACCTCTTCGATACTTAGAGGGTACATATAGGTGAACCTCCGTAGGGTATTTACGGTATTGATAAGTGTTGTCTGTCCGTCACCAGAGTTCAATCCCGAAAGGACCACCGAGTCACCAATTCTTCGGTGGACGGTTACGTCCTCTGTGTCCAAGTTAGGGACGCATTCCTTCTAAGGGACCTTTTCCTTTACCGTTGGGTGAGATCATAAGAACGGACCTCTTAGGGTACCTACCTCCTCGGATCGGTCGAATGTCAGGTTCTCAAATGTTCGAATCCAGAGTTTAACCTCCAGTCGAACAGAGGAGAGTTGATTAATTCGAGAAGGGTTCGTATAAGACAAGAACTCTCACAGACTGAAGATCGACGACGGTTGACACCGTTAAGGAGGTCACTGGAGTAGACTCTTTCCTGTACAAAGGAGTTGTCGTAATCGAAGACTGACAGAAACAATTACAGAACGTACAGAGACCCATTTGTACATAGAGTAGAGGTACGTCTTCATCTGACCGGAAGGCGACCCACACCCTCTGTAGAACCAGTGGGGAAGTTTTAGGAGAATCAAAGTTGGTCACGACACCTCCGAAACTGGTGGAAGTTCCTCAGATCTGACCTGTCGGGACAAGAAACCCGGATACGGTTCATTAAGAGAGAGAGAGAGAAAAAAAAAAAAGGGTAACTCCGGAGAGACTAAAACGTCGTACCTTTAGAGTCTCTGACCGAGACGTAAGGACTTATAAATATGACCTTTAAGTCCCGTACGTACTCCAGTCAGAACCGTTGACTCCCTGTCCACGAAACTATCTACAAAGAGGGAACTCGGGGACCTATCTCAGACAGTGTAAGTACTCCTTGAAGTATACCAGAACCGTGTTAGTTTGTGGTTAATAGGTATCGGTTAAATTACCGTGCAGGAGTGTGACCGAAAGAAAGGGACAAAGTGAGAGAGACGGAACGTGAAGCCGAAGGACTCCAATGTAAGTCTTTCTGAAGGGACGTTTGTTCGGAAACTAAGTCTGAAACGCACGCACGTACGATTCTGGGAAGTCAACACAGGCTGAGAAACACTGTGACACCTGATACCGGGAGTTCCGAAGAGACAGGTACCCTAAGAGGTCCGTTCTTCCGACCTCACCCAACGGCACGGGAGGAGGTCTCCTTTGAGATGAAAGTCCCTTTCGGTTCGAGTCTACGTGCTATGTTCCTAAATTTAACCCCAAAAATTCAGAGTATTGTTTTACAGTCGTAACGGTGAAAACGTAGTAGATAAAAGGTCTCCTATTTCTAGAGGAAAGTTAGAGTGACCCAACAGACAGTATCTTGGGAACACTTTTAGAAGACTTTCTTTATTGGATGTTCTCCACCAACTCTCTTTTATTGGAAATACTACTGACATAGTCCTAGGACTCCCTTTTGTCTACCGTGTGAGTGTAGAGTTATTACACTTATTGAGTTCCTACCGAATATCTGTTTCCCTGAGTAAGGTTTCCACACAAATCCTACCTCGTTTTAGTCATCCTTGGGCCCGAATCGTCGACTGTAATAGGAACCGCATCACAACGGTCTATTTTATATCCTACGAGACAATTTAAACTTTAAGTCTATTTGTTATTTCCATCCATACTAGGGGTCATAACGTGTATAACGTCATATATAAACAAATAGACTGTAAGTGTAAATTGACTGGTTGGATATAAACAGAAACAATTTATATCGTAGGAAAAGAACCTGAGTTCCCTTCTCTCTTGTAAACTCTTGGACGTTCTCAGTACATCTCGTCTGATAAGACCCTCCTCCTGATTCCAAACTAAATCCCTAAGTCCGTTGAGTTCGTTCGAGTGTCCTTCCTTTGACCTCTTATTTGTGATACCAGAATTAGAAAGTAGAAGGAGACTAGAAAACGGTCCTGAGTGGTGACCGACTTGGGTTGGTCACTCGGTCTATTATCCCCTCTGACTGACTCGTACCTGTCCGTCCAGTTGGAGACTCCCGTGACCCGACCCACTTTTCCCACCGAACTTACAGACCTCCCCGTTCACCCTCTCTAGGTCGAGGCACCGGTAAGGAGGACGAGAGTCACCTGGAAGAGGTTCACAATGGAGAGTAGGTTCACTTCAGAGTCTGTCACTGGAGGGATCTGGCCCTTGGTTCGACTAATATTGATAAGGAAGGAGAGTCGAGGAGAAAAAGTACTAAGAAGAGGGAAACAGAGTCATCACTACCAAAGTAATTAAGACACGAAAAATAATATGTTTCTGTTCAGAAAAACTTCTAATACACCCACGTACGGGTGATTCAGCGAAGTCAGTACAGGACAGAAACACTGGAATATCTGACACCGGGCGGTCCGGGAAGACAGGTTCCCTAAGAGGTCCGTTCTTGTGACCTCACCCAACGGTACGGGAGGAGGTCCCCTAGGAGGTCCCCTAGAAGGGCTGGGTCCCTGACTCGGATGTAGAGAATTCAAATGACGTAACTGCCGTCTAAGATATGGGATCACGGTGGACCCTTCGGACTCCTACACCATACTTATGTTATTTTTGTCAAAGAAGTGATAACCTTGAGAAGATTGGGTTTCCTAGACGGGACACAGTAGTAAGACGTCCAAGATAAAGGGAAATTAAGAAATTGAAATTAGGAACAACAACGGCCATATAAAACTAACGTCTAGTATACGTTCTAGTCCAGAAATTGTAAACATTTACTATGTAACTCTCGGTAGACTTTTACGAGTACAAACTTTACTGGAAAGATCAGATATCGAAGGAGACGTACCTCGTACACCACCAAGATGAGTACCGTACTAAGTCTTGGTAACCGTATTTCAATTAAAAGATTGATCCTTTAAAGTAAAACGCGGAAATAATACGAAGAATTATAAAAGAAATAATGACAGTGTTCGTGACTATAAACGGGAAAAAAGTCTCAACAAAAGTACTTTTTTGTTACAAAATCAGTATGACACCCCCTCAATGACAGACTTGTCTCCCGTCGTTTCACCATACCTCCGTCTACGGTCTCAGGGGTGGATCTGTTTACTGAGTAAGGACAAATCTTCTGTACTAAGTTTTAAATGTGAAATCTTGTAAATTTTTATTATTGTCCGACTCCTTGAAGGGTCCCGTGAAAAGTTAACAACTTTAACTGACACTCTATGATTTTACAGTCAATAGGAATTATTCTAGCTGTCAAACACTTCATGAAAGACACATGTCCAAAGATCAGACTCATGAAGCGTACAGTAAAGTAAACCACGGGTGTCGTTGGGGGACTCAATCTACCGTAAGACTGGGGGTAAAGTATTCGTACCTTTGATTCTACACCTCTTCAATTCATTGGACGGTTTCCGGGTATCGGTCATATTGTTCTTGTAACGAGGAACGAGGAAAAAGTGTATGTTCTTCGGATTGTCCTCCATCTGCACTCAACAGTGCCATCAAGGAGTCACTAAAGTCTCTGAGGTCTAGATTTTACAGACATATAGTAGATTCGTATCGTGAAGATACAGTACCAGGTTTTACCGACGACTTCAAGATCGGTAGTGTATGTGTATGTTCTGTTAGGTCTTCCTCCTGTTTTCGGTATCCCGTTTTTTATTCGGTGGATGGAATGAATTTAGACCCGATTTTAAATCGGGGTCCGGTGTATGATAAAGATACCGAAGTGCATCGATGATTCCACCGAACTTCTTAATTAGAAAATAAGATCTACTACTATCCGGATCTATTTTTAAACATCACAAGATACGTTCCTCTTTATCTTGTCTATACCCCCACTCGTTGGGGAGAGAAACGGTATCACCAACTGACCCATATTTGGGACTACTAGACTTGCATCTCCTCAGGGTAAGGAATGTCACGATAAATATTATACGGTTTTGGGGAACGGGACCACAAAGGAAGTCATTTCGTAAGAAAAGACGAAAGTCACAGAATATAGTTAGTATTTCTGATTGAAGAGTCGACTTATCCTCAAGACCGTCTACTGGTCGCTCCCGAACCCTATCCCCGACCCTCTTATTCTTCGACCTTCGGATTCGTACACCTAATTGGTGTCTGGACTTTCTCGACGGATCTATACAGAAACATCCTTTTATGGGAATGTAGGGTCGGTGTCTGGAATTTCTTTGGTGTGTATAATTCCGGATAGTAGAAAGGTAGAAGTAAATATAATTAGCAAAGGAATTTATTTGTTTAAGAGTTTTCTTTTATATTGTACGTCTTTAAAGTGTTTTGGGTACGACCATTGTCATTACTTTTAAGATAGTCGTTTTCGTGTAAACTAATTAGTATATGTACGTACTAAAAAGAGAATATGGTAGACAAATCTTCTACTTTTTACATAAGACGACCATCAAACCGTACTTCATATAAATATCTTTCTAAAATAAATATCAGACGGTCACCTAAGACTCGGACGGTACTGTATCGAAAGTCTTGATCCATACGACTTTACAAGTTTATAATTACGGTTGTTGTAAGAATAGTAATTTTGTACTTTCAATTTTACAAAAGTATAAACCAAGTATAAAACCTCAGACACCGACGTCTGACTCGTTAGATAAACCCTGAGTCAAATTTTTCATAATTTTATCGTAAGAAATCGGAACCAATCAGAGACACTAATTACCATAGATTTACTAAGACCAATTGGTTAAAATAAAAGACCGATAGGTCGTAATTCTTTGTATTCCGAATAGAGTTTTTTATAAAGGTACCTTACCTTATATATGTACATTAGTCGTTAAAACTCACTACTTCTATGGTGTAATATCCCTGACGTTTCATTAGTTCAGTTACCTCTCTACAACTTTTAACTCTACAACCTAGAAACAGAAACACTCTTCGTCTCTCTACTAATTTTACATTATGACCTTAGAGAAATTTTTTTTTGTTGGGTGTACTCCTACACTGTAAGTGTAGGATTAAGTGTGTGTATAACGTACTCAATTTTGACGTTAACGTGAACTAACATGAACTTTAAAGTTCCTACGAAAACATTCGATTACTTGGGTGACTTCCGTTTTCGGTTGACACAACTAAAACACCCAATATGAATATTCTTTGTCCGTCCCGTCCATCTCCACCCTTTGCAGGTGAAAACGATACGAACTGGAGAGTGTAGAGTCATACATAAGTAGATGACGTGTAGACTGAGTAGGACACTCAATCAGATTTTTACCCTCCACCAACAGGACAACAGAACCCGTGGACGGAGTTCACAGTGACTATGTATCGTTTTGGTGGGGGTTCATCCGAAAAACACCAGATATAAGAAAACTTTGTAAAAATATGATTGGGTGTCCTGTAAAGAATAATAGTTATTTTGGACCAGAAAAGTTCGTTATTCGGATTCCCTGTTTGTTATGTAAGTGTTTATTATCATACTCCCTTTATCCAAAATAAATAAATAGAACTGGTTCATTAAATAAAAGTCTTGTGATTACATTTACATTATGTGACTTGTTACTCCGTCGTAGTAAATTCAAGTAACACTTGTCCTAAGTTAGTTCAAACCGAAGTTAGTTTTATCTAAAATCCAGACAGAAAGAAAAGGATAAAGAAATAAAAAAATTTAACTCCCTTTATTTGAAATTCGACATAAGTTTGAGTTGGTCAAAGTTGGAGGTCTTCTAAATTCCGTCTAGGTATATCCGAAGACCTTTTTTTTTATTATTATTTAAAACGGAATAAATTTTACCCCCTTTTTAGAATAAGTATCTTTCTGTGAAGAGATTCTTAAGACTTAACGTAATTATTTTATTAGTTGTAGAACACGGTGAACTTGCCTTGTTGTACATATCAAGAGGTCCACAAATAGATATATTAGACCATCCTTTCCTTTAAGACTGTCTAAATTTCTCCCTAAGGAAGACCGGGACAATCCTTTTCTCGGATTACTATCTATCTCTGTTCGTATCCTCCACACCGGTACCCGTTACAGTTCCTGAGGAGATCCTTAGAGTCATCGTCCTGGGGTCTCGGGTACAACGGTGTCCAGGACGGTCCTGTCTCCACCTGAACAGAACCACTCACGACACCCTTTGTGAACTAGGAGAGCAGACTAGAACAAGTCTAAATTTCCCTATTTGTAGGGACGTCCCAGGAAGGGACCTGTTTATAGAGGGGTACTCGTGTCACGGGTCCTCCAGTCGAATCCGATTTTTGAACCAAGAAACAAAATGAACGATTCTATAAACGTTTTCTCGGTCTCTACTCTACTAGTTATCTCTGTCACTATCTATAGATGACTTATGTCAGTATAGACCCTGGGGTTCGACTCGTAAAGTATTGCAATGGAGTAAATTAGGAGTGTTGGTGAGCGGCACCCTACAAACTCCCCTTAAAAACCAGGTTTTATCCCCGTCTACGGAGAGTCAAAGGTTTACAATTATTCAAGAAAAATACACTGTCACTTGTCCTCCAATTCTTAAAACCCTGTTTGTTATCTCAGTGTTCCCAAAAAGTCTCGTTAGAAGGAAATAAAACTGAACTCCAGTATAATGTATTATTAGTCTGTGAGGTACAGGACCCAAAAGTCGAAAGACTGTGTCTAGAGAAAGGAATTTACTACTACCAAAGGTTCCGAGACTAACTCTGTATACAGACAGTGATGGAGGAGATGGAGGTTTTGGACAAGAGAGTCTCCGTCTACTCCGTTTTCGTACAACCAGGTGTTTTTTTCATGTCACATATTTTGTGTCAGTGTCAAAGAGAACCCGACTGGACGAAGGGACGCTGTAGATTCTTCTGAGTGTGACTACTTTAGTTCGACGTTAAAGAGTAAACCCCGCTTGACTCTCCAACAAGGTCTCGTCGTTCCTACGTTTTGGTACCGTTAAGTCTTGTTTAAGTCTTGTTTCGATTTCTACGGGATACGGTGGGATACCAGATAAGATCAAGGGAATAAAATAAAATTATAACAAAATGACTTTGCATTACCAAGTTCGAGACGAAAAGAGTTCTAGTAAAACATTTAAACTACACAGGGTCCTACATCTTTATTAATAATGTATCGTTTACTGGTTTTTCATCGGAACCAGACACAGGCCTCAGAACTGGGTCCAAGGAATCGTATCCTTCTCGGAGACTGGTACGGACAAAATGTCTACTCCTCTACTCCGGTCTTTCGAATTTCGTTGGACCCACTTTACGTTCATTAATTTTTCACCGTCTCCTCCTTTAATCTTGAGTCTAATATATTAAAATTTCGTCCAAGAAACTAGATGATCTTATATACCAGAGAACCTTCGGTTGTACGAACGTAGAAACAGAACTGGTCAGGATTCTATTATTTTTTAATCACTGTTCTTTATACATGTCCACCGAGATTCGGACGTTAACACGATTCCTAAACCCATCTCCCTTTTAAGTAAGATGTCCTAATCTGATCTTGGGGTCCCTCAAACAACGATTGTGTGATAACTTTGTTTAGTCCATTTGCGAGACTCAGAGAAGTTAACAGACCTTACCAAGTAATCGGTCAATTAAAAGAAAGTTCTTTTGAGGATTTTCCTAAAAAAAAAAATTTAAACCTCCAACTCCCACCTCTACCATTACTTTGTATAATAAACAGGAGATATTTTTTATAAGAGATTCGGGTACGAGGACCTTAGTTTTAATCCGTCTTTTAAACTGACACAAGTTTCTCAACACTCTGTTTCCTAATTCTTGAACAGTTTTCACTCATCGTTCCTTTCTCATTGTAATGACTTAAAAGTACCAATCTAATTTGGTCTCATACTTGGTCCCTTCTTCCCGTTTTATCTACCTCTGAAAACTCTAAACACTAAGTGTTCAATCCCATCTTCCCCTAACTACCAGTTATAAGACAGTCTCACTGCCACACCTAAATTAGTATATTTTAACAAGAACTGGTACTTGATATACTTTCAGTCCCTTTGTGACGAAGTAGTTTTACCGTAATGGAACCTTTTGTGTGCCATTTAATTTTTCGTCGTCGTTTCGTCCGGTATAAATATTTGTAGTTCTATACACTTAAACACGACTCTTTTTGACGTTTTTCAAACAACCGGTGGAAGAACCGGTTTTGGGTTAACAGCAAACTCCATCTAAGCTGAACTTGGTGGTTCGATAGATTTATAAGAAAAGAGTCAAAGGGGCGGTAAGGGAAGGGAAGAAATAGGAGACGGAAAAGGGAAGAAGGAGTTCTCCCGTGGTTGTGGGGCAGGAACCTTTTCCTCGGCGATGGACACCTAAAGTGTAACTTGGAATTTTTGTAGAGAGATTGGTCCTTTCTTGGACCAATGTCTGGTTATTTGGCTATTGCTCTGAAGGATAAAATCAAAGTTTATAGAGATTTTTGTGTAACGTAAAACAAATTTAGGTCTGACTAGTAATTTGTGTTTTTCGATCGTACAAACCCTCTCCTTTAGACACCCTGACAAGTACCAGAGTTTTACTTTCTCTGTTTCAAGTCGACTTGGGGTTGTCAATGTGTCCGGACACGTAAGTGTCAACGTCCTATAAAAAGAAGACAGAACCACCCTCGCACTTTTCTCTGGA
Source organism: Capra ibex (assembly GCA_006410555.1). Classification (NCBI taxonomy): domain Eukaryota; kingdom Metazoa; phylum Chordata; class Mammalia; order Artiodactyla; family Bovidae; genus Capra; species Capra ibex. The sequence continues at coordinate 40,956,928 of SJYO01016970.1, read as the reverse complement.
ATAGAACATACACTCTGACCCCGTGCGTGTTCGTTCGTGTGTCGTCGTTGTTCGTCAGAAACAATTTTAAGTCCGTCACCTGTACGGTCTCCAAACGGTCTCTTTCGAATTACAAGGAGACAATTTGTGTGTTGTCCGTAAAAATGGAACCAGTTCCTTATAAGATATCTCACATAGTGTGGACATTTGGACCATTTAAGAAAGTTATTCGTGAAAGTGTGTATTATTGTGCGAAGAAAAAAAAGGATTACGAATAATTTAGATCCCAACTCACCATTTTAGGTATTCATCGTGCTATAACATAAGACAAAAGACATGAATAGACTCACTACACTTCGTAACAATGGACATCAAAACAAAAAAAAAAATTTCCAAAACCTCGATCACTGGCACACCATCCTTAGTGATAAATATTTCGAGTAAACGTATCTCAAATGACGAAACTAGTTTATTTTAAATGTTATTAAATTTAGATTGTAAATTGTTATGTGTATTAACAATAACACGATGTTCAAGTAATCCGTATTTACCATTCGTCAAACGTATTAATTAGAAGAAAGTACGTCCAAAACATAGAAACCTAAAACCATCTCAGTTTAAAACTATAAAACGAGAAGCAAGATGAAACCGAGACCAATAACTATATTTCAGTGATGGTTACGATAGTGAAAAGAGATTTTAGGACGGAAAGAGGTATAGAGGAAAGAAAACAGAAAAAGGAGAAGGCGAACAAGAGAAAAAGAAATAGTGTCATTGTCAGTCCCCGAAATCACAAGGGTAGTAGAAAGGAACGTGTGACAGTATAAGACTATAGTGAGCATCTTCTCGTTCCGAAACCTAAACTGAGACTTATAACTCCTAGGAACCAGGGTCTAGGAGGTAGGAGAACACGGGTCCCCACTCCAAGAGCCCTTAACCAAACAGACGGTCATGAATCAGTGACCCTATTAGACATAATTAAGGGAGAATCGTCGAATTTCGTTATATTTAAATAAGAGAACATCAAAGTGTCCGATCTCCAGGTTTTGACTTCAGTGTCGTCCCGGTAAGAGAGAGACTTCCGGAATCTTGTCGAAGAAGGATCGAACGTTGTTCTAACGGTCGTTAGGACTAGGGGTGGAACCGAGAGTAGTGAGGTCAAAGGGGAGGTAACAGTGTACCACAAAAGGGACAAACAGAGACAGACTGTGTCAGGATAACCTAAATGTTTGGGTGATTGGATCCTACGGGGAAGTACCTAGTGACGGAACAGTACCGTTTCCCCGAACGTATTGAGTTACTTCGATACTCGGTACGGTACATCCCGGTGGGCTCTAGTTTGGTCAGTTAGAATTCCCTCGAGTTGGGACTTAAAGTGACCTTCCTGACCACGACTTCGTAGTCATAAAACGAGTAGACTACACTTATCTGTTGAGTAAACCTTTTCGGGGACTAGGACCCTTTCTAGTCTCCGTCCTTTTCTCCAGTAGTCTCGGACTCTGCCGACCTGCCGTAGTGGCTACGTTACTTGTACTTGAACACGTTTGAGGCCCTCAACCAGTTCCTGTCCCTCCGGACCACACGACGTCAGGTCCCCCAACGTTTCTCAATCTGTGCTGACCCACTGACTTGTTGTTATCGTCGTTGGGTCCTACTGGAGTAGAATTGAACTAATGTAGCCGTTTCGGAGTCAACGGTTTATTCCAGTATAAGTCTCCAAGACCCATCTGAACTTGAAACCCCCCCTACGACCAAATCATGTAGTGTACAGGGATAGGATAAGGTGTGGGAAGGACTTCCCAGAAACTAGACGAAAGGAGAGGATGAGGGGTAAGCTAAACGACGGTACAAAGATGTGGGTTAGTCATAAAGTATAAATAATTACTTTATTGATAAATAATTTTCTTATTACAAGGTCTTCGTACGAGAGGTCCTCCGAACTTCAATACTATCAAAATTCCAGACTCTGATAACTAAGGGCCTTGTCCACTCACCTAGTACTATAATGGTGACGCACCTGTCTCGTCTTGGATTCGGTTGCTCCTTGGGGTCCTCTTACCCCCTTTGCACCCCTACCTCCTACTTATCAACCCGTAGAATCTCGTCTTTCCACTTTCCTTTTGTCAACTGAAGTTCCTCCACCCCTCTCTTCTGTTCAGTCCCAGTGTCCCTGTGTTAAGAGTTAGGTCTCTACTACCTTTAACGCGCCATCCTCTGTCGTACTCTGTCTCAAGAATGGGTAAAGAAGCATAAGTGACAAAAGGGAGACTCCTTTTGGAGTTGATTTAATTTTCGTTGATTGAAGAGCAAAGAAAACTATCCTTTCTTTTTATATAATTTTCAGTTTATACTGGTCCTGTTAATTTAGTCTACCTTGACCCATCTTTCTGTACATGATTGCCACCAAGGAAATGTAAAGACAGAGTCTTATGTTAGTTTGCACGTCACCGACCTTATCTACCGTCTGGGACTACCTTCTTGCCCTCTTACTTCTCCTTCGACTCCCGAAACGCCAAAGAACTCTCAGACGGGACGAATAGAGATAAAGACGTCCCCGTCCTTGTCTTCTTCACAAAGTATAAATCTCGTCGACCCGACTGGATGTGGAGTCGTCCACAAAGGACACCTTCCCAGAACGCCTATTAATAATGGTTTAGTATGTCGGTCACACCGTTTTGAGTACCCACTGTATGACTACTACAGTGACTTATTAATAGTAAAAACAAAGATTCCCGAACTTTGACGTAAGTACGACCACCAGTGTCTACTGGAAGTTTACTGTATTCAGTCCACTACTTTTCCTTTACGATGATTCAGTAGAAAACTCTGGTCTCGTCTTTAAAATCGGTTGACCTATAAGACCCGTCCCGAGTTCCACTGTAAGTCGGTCGAACGTATCTGAGTCTCCAACAATCTCGTCTTATTCGGACTCTAAAGAGGACTAGGTCGGGGGAGAAATTGGCGACTCCTTTGTCTCCGAATCTCTCTCCTTCACTAAACAGGTTTTGAGGGTGTCCATGATGTTCCGTTTCGGACCTGAGTCTGGACCAGAGGACTCTGTTTACGAAGAAGGTGAGGTGACACGACGTCTTAAAAGTGTCGGTAGACTTCTAGTCCAATCGAAGGTACGACGGTCTTCCTATCTCCGGAAGCCTATATAAGTTCGGTTCCGTTGTATATTTGAGTTTTTCTTTTACTTTTATTCTTTTAATCGAATAAAGAAATAGTGTGTAAATAACACGAGACTAAGACACCGTCTGTAATGTAGGTCGACGACGACGACGACGATTCAGCGAAGTCAGCACAGGCTGAGACACGTTGGGGTGTCTGCCATCGGGTGGTCCGAGGGGGCAGGGACCCTAAGAGATCCGTTCTTGTGACCTCACCCAACGGTAAAGGAAGAGGTTACGTACTTGCACTTTTCACTTTCACTTCAGTGAGTCAGTACAGACTGAGAAGCGCTGGGGTACCTGACGTCGGATGGTCCGAGGAGACAGGCACCCTAAAAGGTCCGTTCTCATGACCTCACCCCACGGTAATATAGGTCGTGAGTTGGTAATAACCTCGTAGACTAGGTTTCTGTATGTCACGTGATAACTCCTGGTGGTAAAGTTAAAACTAGTGGTAAGAACGAAAATCGTAATAAAATAATTAAGTTGTTTTATATAAAATGTCCAGGTTAACAGGAGTTTATTTATGAAAGGATAAACTATCGTCACTTATTTTTCTTCCGTTCCCACCAACCATAACCACTCCTGTGACTACAATCCAACATTTCGGGTTCCAACTACACTGTCTAAGACCTTCAGTTTTCACCCTACTTTCAATGTAAACTAGTGAACAACTATACCCGTGTATACCCATGTATTAGAGACGTTGTGTGAGGTGGGATCGGAGTACAAGGGAATCTCTTTCTATGTATATACCTGATTTTCCATTTACGATGAGTAGTGGGGAAGTTGACAGATAAAGCAGAAGGACGGAGGTCGAGACTCAATACCCAAACAACAACTTGTCCTCTTGTTCAACTAGTCAATTTTGTAACTACGACTGGATCGTATCGTCTCGACTTAAAATACACAAAAGAAGAGTTGAATACCGATGTAACGAATCTCAAAGATAGAAAGGGGTTGTTCTATTGTTTCAGGACATGTAAGAAGGAACTTTAATCGACTTTTCGAAAAGAACCAGAGGCACAGATGACAACGTTGGTATCTAGTTCGGTAGTAGAGGTGCTACTTTCTCTTAAATCACTAGAGGGACAAAGTCTGAAACAAATACGTACTTAGAAACCTGTGTCACTACAGAAATATTTTGTAGTGACATTAATATAGTAACAGATCCGTCAGTACAGGACTTACGGTGGGGCTTAACCTAACGGAGGTACTAATCTTTACTCGAGTATTACCCAACTTATAAACTTAGTATCATAGTAAACCAGAGTTCTAAGATGTCACCGGAAGGGAACAAGAAACCTAGTTGATCTTAGATTCGTAAGTAGATTCGTATGAAGATGTATTAAAATAAGATGACACGAGAGGAACCTTCTTTTCGATACTGTTTGGATCTGTCGTATAATTTTTAGTCTCTGTAGTGAAATGGTTGTTTCAGGTAGATCAGTTTCGTTACTAAAAAGGTCATCAGTGCATATCTATACTCTCAACCTACTATTTCTTCCGACTTACGGTTTCTTAACTACGAAAAATTGACGCCACAACCTCTTCTGAGAACTCTCAGGGAAACTGTCGTTCCTCTAGTTTGGTCAGTTAGGATTTCCTTTAGTTGGGACTTATAAGTAACCTTCCTGACTGCGACTTTGACTTGGAGGTTATGAAAGCGGTGGACTATGCTTCTCGGTCGAGTAATCTTCTCTGGGACTACGAGTTCTGACTTCCGTCCTCCTCTTCCCCTGCTGTCTCCTACTCTACCAACCTACCGTAATGGCTGAGTTACCTGTACTCAAACTCGTTCGAGACCCTCTGTTACTTCCTGTCCCTACAGACCGCACGGTGTCAGGTACCTCAACATCTTAACCTGTACTAAATCGTTGACTTGTTGTTGTCGTTACGAGAGGAATTAGAAGAGAAGGATAGTCTAACCGGTGGTTCACCTAAGTGGAGGTGGATATGTGATAAAAAAAATTACCTAAAAACGAAAACTAATATACCAAGAACGGGGAGTATTATGAGACCTCTTGCTTTACCGTTTGGCGAGGTCATAGGAACGGACCTTTTAGGGTACTTGTCTCCTCGGACCACCCGAGGTCAGGTACCCCAGAGTTTCTCAGTCCGTGTCGGTTCGTTGATTGTGAAAGGGATTATGGGTTGGAGAAGGGTAGGTCTGTAGCAAAGTAGATAAGGTTAGACTGGAAATGAAATTTTATGTAAGATTCGTGGTCGAGGAAGTACTACAGTAAACATCAGTGGAATCATTTATTATTAAAGTAGAAAAGACCTACAAGGTATGATAAAGGATTCTTAGTATTTGACATCTTGGAGTACTATAAGTTGTATTCTGAATTAATATACGATATAATATAGTAAAAGGTCAATAAAAGTACGTGTCAATTAAGTATTTTATCTTTAAGATCATAGAGGAAATTTCCCAACGAAGTAATCTAGACGTAAACCGTATGTCAATTGAGTTCAAAGGTAGAAGAAGGGAAGGAGGAATAGTCACCCAACCTCAATTGTCGACTATTATGGTATAGAAAGTATCGTCCTTAAATTAGGTTCGTATGTTATTAAGAACCCGAAGGGGTCACCGAGTCACTATTTCTTAGACGGACACTACGTCTTCTGTACCCTCTGAGTCCTAGTTAGGGACCCCTACCCTGCTAGGGGATCTCCTCCCGTACCGTTGAGTGAGGTCATAAGAACGGACCTCTTAGGGTACCTGTCTCCTCGGACCACCCGATGTCAGGTATTCCAGTGTTACTCAACCTGTATTGACTTCACTGACCCGGACGTACGTACACGTATATTATTAAGAACTAGTTATGAATAACTGATCTTGTACCGACTGGACCTCTGGGTAAGGGTACTTAAGACTGTAATTTATACATATAAATACATGAGAACCAAATATTATAACAGTTAAAGATTTTAACTATGAAATTTTAACATAGATTATTAGGTAACGACGTTTGAAAGTAGTATAGGGTGAATACATGAATTTCAATTTTTAATAAGACTTTGTACCTGTCTGATGTTAAGAGGGAGAACTACTATATCGTAACGGTAGTAGGTAACACTGGAAAAGAAACTTTGTACACTTATGACGTTCAACCGTTCGGAACGACTCTTCACGTGTAAAGGATAAAAATACATACGGAACGAAAAGACAACCGTCCCCTTTTGGTCTCGAGATCTTTACTCCTTCGAACAGACTTAACTCAGGTTGAAAGGTTAAGAGTTTTGGGAACAGACCTGTCGACGGGAAAACTCCCTCACCAGTCAAAAGTGAGGACTAAAGTTCTCGTCGGAACAAGAGAAGTCGATAAGAAAGTGTTTGAAAAAAATCAGTGATTTTAAATTCTGTAAACAAAGACAGAAGGGTCTGTAACAAATATGAAGAGGTAACGACCGGTCCCACGTGTTAATGAGGGACCTTATTTTCATGAGATTTAGTATAAATAAAGTGAAAGTCGATGATAGGTCCTTTCGAAGAAACTCGAAAGACACATCACTATTCTAAGTATACTATGTGTTAATAGGAGTCGGTACCTGTAAGACGTTTATTAGGGGTCAAACCGTTAGCAACAGAGGAGTTCACCATAAAGAAACGACCCTCCATAACATGTTATTTCGTCTAGAAAAGTTTCTTAAGATTAGTAGACTCAGATTTTGTTGTAAAATAAATAAAGTTCACCAGTCACCACAGGGTTTACGGGGACGTTTAATCTAATTTTTAATAGGTCAAGTACACATTTGTAGGGTGATTAAATGGATCACAGACCGAGAAAATAAACTACAAGTCCTTAAATTTATTAAATTCCAACAAATCGAGAGTCAAGTTGAAAACGAAAGACCTATAAATGAACTTTGAAGCGTCATAAATAAATTCCGATAATCTTTACGACCCCCTCCTGAAAAAAAAAAAAAAAAAAAATGACGAGTCCTCCGACCATATCGGAACCAAGTCGTAAACATTTCTATTACGCCGACACCCGAATGTCGTCAGAACGGACGAGTCACACAGAGCCTTAAAGAGGACAGTACTTGGGTGGACTTGACGAGTCGAGACAACTCTAAGGATGGACACGGTACCTTGACTGTCGAGACTTGTTTTGATTCTTCTGTCGGTTTAAGAAATGTCGTAAAGGTCAGACAGTAAAAATTTAAATTAAAAAAGAAGGTAACAATCTTCGATATCACAGTTTATGTCCATATAAGAAGGTGAAAGAGTGACAATCCAGAAGTCCTTTAACAAGTTAAACTCAGAGTCAAAGGATAGACGGTTTACCTTTATTCTTTACAGAAAGACCTTTCTACTAACACCCCTAGTTTACTATACTGAACCCTCTCGTAGACCGTTCTAAAACCCAATTAAATGACAGTTTTGTTAGGGTAGAAGAACATATAAATGGTTCTGAGAGAGGAATTAAGTTCTATACTGCGAAACATATGGGGTTTTGTAAGAGAGAAAGAGACGAAAATTCACGGGACTTTGAAGTAAGAACTTGAAGGAACGGGACAGTATTGGGTAAGGTTTCAATAACTTTGAGTAGTCTAATTTCATATTTAATGACTATAGTTGAATTTCAAAAATTAGATATTTACCCTTAAAACTGAGTTAATCCAGAGGGTCTCGAATTCGATTTCCTCACGGACTTTCAATGTCTTAATATCCGTAACCTAACAACTAATAAAACTAGTTATCAACAAACTCACGGGTGATACACGGTCCCCAACAAAATCAGTGACCCTTGTAACGTTCCTTGTTTTTCTTCTTTAAGGACGATCAGGAAACCGATTAGAGAACTTCCATTCTCGGTACTACCAATTAAACTGGATAAGTTCCAGTGGTTATTTCTTGATCGTTGTGTTATCTAACTCCCCTTTTAAATCTTGTTTCTTAAGGTCAGGACGGACCTCTAGCGAAATGTGAAAGAGCACTTGGTGGGAAGGGCGGTGGGGGAGTGGAGGGGTGGCGTGAGGAACGTCAAAATGTCTATCACGAAGACGTCGGTCTACCCCAATTCCTGATGTAAATGTCAATTTTACGAGTTTTATATCGACCACCACTACCCCCTAAACCAAATAATCAAGTAAAAATACATACTCTCTTTGACATCATTTTTTTTTAAGTCACAAGTAGAAAAAAGTTAAACAAGATTCTCTAAAAACCGTAATTTCGAAAAAGTGAAAGTTTACAAGGTTGAGATCGACATAAATACACTACGGTTTGGTTGATCAACTTTTTAATGTTCACACCCTTTAATCGGTTGAGAAACAGATGTTTGACGGTTGGTTGGTCCAACGGACTATAAAAAAAGAAGTGACTTAACAGGGTAGTAAGTTGACTTAACTGACTGTTACCGGACCCTCTAGGTTTTGTTTCGTGTTTAAGACAAAACATATTAAGTTTCATAACTAAGTAACAGGAGACCGTCTTATACGAGTAACATCTTGTATCTCTATTATGTCTGTTATATTCTTTTGTTTTTAGTGGTTTCGAAGTGGTATGTGTTTATAACTGGGAACCTCCTAAAAAGTACGCATATATGTATATAATCTTTTGACCTACGACGAGATTCATGTTAAAGATAGGTCTAAAAAGAAAGGTAAATTACATATAATATTTGTACTAATTTATAAGAATTTTCAGTATTAAAAAACGTGTGAGAAGGGTATATACCTACATCGGTATTAAAAGGATTGTTAGGGGATTCCCATCCGAAACCCCAATAAAGGTTAAAACCGATGATATTTTTTAAGACGTTATTTGAAAATTTTTGTATTTAGAATATACAGAGACTAATAATTAAACCATATTTTTAATTCGTTCTGATGGATATTCGACAATTAGGTGTAACGATTCTGAAGAGTGGTCGTTTCAATGCATCGTTTTCTAATATCGTTTAAATGTAAGGATGTATATTCGACAAAAATTCTTACGGGACAAGTAAGAGAACGGTCAAAAATTAGAAATGGTCAAACTATCCACTCTTTTTGTGATCAGGGAACAAAATTAAATATAAAGAATATGACAATTACTCTTAATTATCAATTTTAAAAAGAACTGGTACACATAAAAAAGTACTAGTGAGAATAAAGATTTTCCGAAGAGAAGTTTTACTCCTTTTCGTTTATCGTTATCTGATTTTATTACAAAAATACAAAGGTAGAAGTCTTTTCATTTTTGTTTTTTCGTGAACATAGTATAAAAAGAGAAGAAGTCCACCTGTACTTTTTACTTTGGAGACTGAGAAACGGGAATATCGTTAATATTAACCTAAATTATCGAATTAAGAACAAGTATTTGAAATTATTTCACGATCTCAACTCGTCTCTTTCAAACTTCTCTATTTAAAAGACGGTTCACCCACGACCAAAACTCCGAGAGAACTTACTGTACATTTAAGTTTACCATAAGTATAGACTGCCGGTACGATGAAAGACAATGGAAGGGTCTTTCCGACCACCTTTCGATAACTTGAAACTTTTAAGAGAAACCGACGGAGGAACTTCAGTAATCGTCTTCAAGGTAGAAGACTTTCACCAATAAGATCTTGAATATATTCCGTTTTAATTGTCAATACGAATTAATGAAAGTGAGTACACAAGTGATTGTAATTCACAACAGTCTGGTAAATAATAATGTCTTAGTATTGGGAGTATACTAGTAAAGGAAGTTAAGACGGGTTGAAAGGAAAGGAAAGACGGTTTTATTCGTCTAGGGTACGAGTAGATACTTTTCGTTTTAGGACACTGTCGAGATTCTTTGTTTGATACAACGAAACTATGTCGGAAAGAACTCTAAAGTAAAACAAAAAGTTTATCATATAAAAAGAAGAATATTTAAAATTTGTTCTTCATAGTTTTAGTCGTGTACCGATGATCCAGACCCGACTCCGGAATATTTATTGGTAAGGTCGGTCAGAATTACACCTTTTTACCTTTTGGTCAAAGATAATTGTTTTTCTTTTAAGGTAAAAAAGCATATACTGAGAATGAGACCGGGTCACTCTTTGTCGTGAAAAGGAAAGGAGTCACAAATAATGTGTACCTACACAAATGTCACACCGTGATCACCATTCCTTGGAGGGACGGTTGCACCCTTCGTATTCTTTATACCCAAACTAGGGACCCAACTCTTCTAGGGGACCTCCTCCCGTAACGTTGGATGAGGTCATAAGAACGGACCTCTTAGAGTACCTGTCTCCTTGCGTTTCTCACTGTACTGACTTCGCTGAATCGTACGTGCGTATACAAACGTTATATCGACAAAGTTAGAAACATCATTCCCGTGTTTAGACAGTGGTACGACTAAAGCGACTTTCCAAACAGAGACGTCTTCGTTTAACCATGACAGAAGGTTAAAGAGAGAGTTTGATTAAAGTATAACTCTACCTCCAGAAAGAATTGTCTGTTTTTCCGTTCTGGGAGGAATCAGTTATCCGTGGTGGTCTGGTCGTCCTTTTACTCTTCCTTTATACTTTCCCGTGGGTTAAAATCGATTGAGACAGAAAGACTCCTCCATAGAAACCAGTAGAGGGGAATGGAGACTCGATCATATGTAAAATATATCAGAAGAAAAGTATGTGATATCCTTGTCAAAGGAAATTATCTCGCCCTAGAAAATTATGTTTCCTTTCAATTTCTTAATCAGGAGATCCATCCTTTCTTGAAACGGTGGTGATATAAAAGGGGTTGTGAAGTTTATAAGTTTTGATCAGTTTGTAGTTCTTAATAATTTGTACGTAGTTTCAACTTACTTAATATGTCACTTGAAACATGCGAATAGTGGATCAAAGGGGTAATTGTAAATGAGATGAAATAGTGATAGGTAGGTAGATTTGGGGAAGGTAGACAATCAACACAATAACAAACTACTAAAAAACTACTTGAAGTTTTATTTAACGACTATAGTCGCACACATAGAGAGGGTTTTATGACTTCGGACTTGCATTAATCTCAAACCGTAAACAAATCAAAAAAATAAACTATATTTTACATGTATGTTATTTTGTTTGGATAGAATTTACATGTGAACACCTCACAAAGTTTGTGTATGTGAACACGTTGGGATTAAAAATGTCTGTCTTTTAATGTAAGGTCTTGTAAAGGATAAGACGAGGACAGGGACTGTTGATGACTAAACTCTGAAAAAAAAGGATAATATCTAACCAAAGTAAACAATATTTTACAGTATAATTTCCTGCTTATCGTATATAAGACGAAACATATTCCGAAGAAAGTAAGTCGTCATACAAAGTCTAAATAATTGTTGGCCATCAACCGAGATAAAATAACAACTCACCATTAAGTAACATACGGTGTCAAACAAATAGACAAGATAACTACCTATAAACCAGACGAAGGTCAAAAACCGGTAATACCCATTTTAACGATACTTGTAAGAGCAGTACGTAAAACATTTGTATACCAAAACGAAGGAAACCCAGCTATGGATCCCCACCGGAACAACCCAATGTCCCTTCCACAAACAAATTTACATATTTCTTTGACGGTCTAACACAAGGTTTCGATAACATGGTAAAATGTAAAAGTGGTCACTTCCTACTCTCCAGGTCCACGAGGTGTTGGAGAGGTTTTAAACCACAGTAGTAAGAAAACAACAAGTCGGTGAGTCAGCACAGGTTGAGAAACACCGTGACACCTGACGTCGTGCGGTCCGAAGGGACAGGAAGTGATAGAGGGTGTCAAACGAGTCTGAATACAGTAAGCACAACTACTACGGTAGGTTGATAGAGTAGGAGACAGTGAGGGAAGAGGAGGACGGGAGTTAGAAAGGGTCATAGTTCCAGAAAAGGTCACTCAACCGAGAAGTGTAGTCCACCGGTTTTATAACCTTAAAATCGTAGTCAGGAAGGTTACTTATAAGTCCCAACTGAAGGAAATCCTAACTAACCACACTGGAGGAACGACAGATTCCCTGAGAGTTCTCAGAAGAGGTCGTCGTGTCAAGTTTTCGTAATTAAGAAACCACGAGTCAGAAGAACTACCAGGTTGAGAACGTATATACTGATGATCTTTTTGGTACCGAAACTGATGTGTCTCGAAACAGCCGTTTCACTACAGAGACGAAAAATTATGTGAGAGATCCAAACAATATCGAAAGAAAAGTTCCTCGTTCACAGAACTAAAGTACTGACGTCAGTGATAGGTGTCACTAAAACCTCGGGTTCTTTTATTTTAGATAGTGATAAAGGTGAAAAGGCGGTAGATAAACGGTGTTTCACTACCCGGACCTACGGTACTAGAATCGAAAAACTTACAACTCAAAATTCGGTCGAAAATTTAAAACCGATAAAGGAACCCACACCTGTGGTGACATAAAATTACTACAAAAAGAGTCGAATAGTAGTTATGACAACTACCAGTGGCAAAAAATCGATAGGAGAATAGTGGAACCCTTTGGTCACCGGGTAATCGAAACCCCTTTGATAGAAAAAGAACGAAAAAACCATGACTCCACCACTTGTGTCTCTTCTTACGTTTCAGGTTTTTGTTTACTGTTACATACCATTATAATTTTTGAACTGTCTTCGGACTATTGGGATGATAGTAGTATGTCTTTTGTATTATACGTAACACATGAGACGATTCGGTGAATTTCTTCGAAAACAGTAAAAAAAAAATACTAGAACACTCCACTCATATGATAGGGGATAATGTTTACTTCTTTGACTTTTAGTTTTCTAATGTTAATTCGTTTGTTTTTGGGTCAACGGGTACCAGTGTGACGATAGTTCTTCGAACGGATTGAGTATTTCTTTCTTCTCTGAATTTTCCGGTGGATTTTTATAGTAAATTGAATGTATTATATCACCTTCACATACAAAGGTGATGACCTTTTCTGTAAGTATTAGAGTTACTGGGAGGTTTCCCGTTCGTCTCCTTTCTTCCACATAAAGAGTCGTAATAGACACCGTAAGTGTGTTACTCAATTAGGTAATAGTCTGGAGTCAGATTGGGGGAATTACCCATTCAGTCGAAAGTATATCAAGTAATAGAAAATGAAAGAAAACAAACGAAGTGTCTACCTTATGAAATTTTGCAGATACTTCTTAAAAGGTAGACCTGATCTAGTTGGAGTTTGTGTTCAGTTTCTTCTCCATATACAAGGACACGGAGGTGACCCTAGTAGTCCTATCCTTCTGAAAAGGTTTTTGTTGTGTTCAAACCAAAGTATTTAACCCGTCGTCCCTCTTGTTAACGTTACTCATTATTAGTGAATACACGAAACGGACACCATTGAAGTCCAGGCCAGAAGGGGTCGAAACGTTCTACTCTGGAAGCATTCTACCGACACCACTGTCAGTCACCCGACAGTCAACCTAAACCGAAATTTCATAAAAAAAGGAAAGTAGACGAGTGTAAGGTATAAATAGAACAACAGTAAGAGGAGATTCACTAAAGACCACTATGTAACGGAAAATTACTGTGAAAATGAATGGAAGTAAGTAAAATGAGAGTGTTCGTTACCCCTTATTCCTTCCTCTAACTCTACGTCTCTGAAGTAAATAAGTTGTAAAATTTTAGGGATAATTCAGTCCGTCAATGACTCGACTTTTTTTACCAGGAAAAGAAACCTTTCGAATACAAATACCTGTCTCTGTGTTCATATAATTCTTTATTAATCGATGTCTACATTTTTAATGACATATTCTAAATCCATTCCTCATAATTCCTCCGTCCCTTCTCTCCTACTGGTTCCAATCCAATGAAAGATACTCAACGTTCCAGACTTATCTCTATGGTCTATCAGACTAAGAAATTATGAAGAAAGTAGTTATTTTTATTTCCAAGTCAAGTCAAGTCAGCGAGTCAGCACAGACTGAGAAACGCTGAGGTACTTGACGTCGTGCGGTCCGGAGGGACAGGTAGTGGTTGAGGGTCTCAAATGAGTCTAAGTGCAGGTAACTCAGTCACTACGGAAGGTCGGTAGAGTAGGAGACAGTAGGGGAAGAGGAGGACGGGGGTTAGGGAGGGTCGTAGTCTCAGAAAAGGTTACTCAGTTGGGAAGCGTACTCCACCGGTTTCTTGACCTCAAAGTCGAAATCGTAGTAAGGAAGGTTTCTTTAGGGTCCCGACTAGAGGGAGTCTTACCTGACCAACCTAGAGGAACGTCAGGTTCCCTGAGAGTTCTCAGAAGAGGTTGTGGTGTCAAGTTTTCGTATTAAGAAGCCACGAGCCGGAAGAAGTGTCAGGTTGAGAGACTTCCAATGAAAAATATCTAATTAAAAATTTTTATATACACGATAAGATTTTTTATAAATTTCTCCGGATGTTTTTACATGTTATTCTGTTTGATAAACATACAACTAAAAATTGGAAAGGTTTCACCTAAGTACTATGACAGAAGTCTGTTTGAACTGACAGAAAGAAGAGAGGAAAAGAATATAAAAAGGGTGTGATCTGACTTGTGTTCCTACTGATCTAGATAGGGTACTACAGTTCTACGAACCCTTTCAAACCATGGTTAAGAATGGGAGGAAGATCGTCGATTGTACACCTTTTGACACCCTAAGGGATATCCGGTTGTCTGTATACAGAGTAACGGGAAGTTTAAACAGATTAGAACTTTGTGTGTGGGGAGGTGAGTTAAGGTTCTAAGAAGTAAAAAGTTTTCAACAGTAGTTTATCGGAAATGACAAATGAAATAAAGATTACAGAAAGGTCCCGTCCGATCTCCCATCTGTCCCACTCCCCTCTCCACTACTTCTCGTTAAAGAATATTGTCATCCTGGGGTCTCTGGATGACAATATCCATAAGTATACGTTAGTAAAAGTATTAGGAAGTGACCTTACCGAAGTCGATGAACCTTAAAAAGAAATTTCAAATCATCGTGGGATCAAAGGTGACGAATCCTAGACCACAGACCTTTTCCTCGTCTTATCCCTGTCCTCCCCACCCCTCTCCTTCTGTTCCTCTCTCTCCGTGTGAGACTTTTTGTCCTTTGTTTTCAGCCCTAAGCCAGATCATTTTAGAGTACTGTTAAAACATACCCTCAACCTGTACCATGAATTAGATCACCTGATTTAATTTGGTTTACTCCTGTTCGACAATGACTCGAAAATTCATGTTACAAGTTAAAAACAATAGGAAATGGTGAAAGGAATCTTCTATTTACGTAATTTTTATCGAGGAGAAGAGAATTTCCTCCACTGACAAAATAAAAGACCAAATCCGAAAGTAGGTAGAAGTGAAGGATAGACAGAGTCTCGAAACTCTTTATACAACGACGGACCTTTTTGGGTAAAGAAGTCGAACGGTAGTCAAAAGGGTAAGGTAAGTAAATCCGAAGTCGGGGAACTCAATACCCTCCGATCACATCGGAAAATTGACAACATAGTCTGTTTGAGGTTAAGGTCATTATTTGATACACGACCTAAGTGAAAATTGTAAGTACCTTTTAGTAAAAATTTTTTACCACAAACCTTGTGAGACGACCGTGAAGTTCGAGGTAAAGACCATACAAAGTTGTTTTTAGATAAATACCTAAGAAAAGGAGAAGAGTGTGGAGGGAAAAGGAAAGGGGGAATTCTTTCAACCTCTTGGACATTCAATTTAATTACGAACTACATTAAAGGACATTATGTTCCGTATCCGAGGTCGTGATTGATAGCAAAGTACCTTTTTGTCAAGTACCGAGGACCTACACCTCAATGTGGGAACTTAATACTCAGCACTAGTAACGACTCATCTAGTGAAACCTCGGTCTTTTGTCCCACCATCGTCCTCTTTCCTCAACCGTCGACCTCCCTTCTCTCGTCCAAACGACCCTCACTCACGGTCTTGCCACAAATTCTTTTAGTCTTTACGTCACCCCGGTTCCCTTCCTGGTCATACGACGTACCTGTCTCTCTCTTCGGTCCCCTCTCGGCCTGACAAGACCCGATCTGAAATCGGACGGTACACCACCTTATAAATTAACTTGTAAATTAAAGGTTACACTAACTATTTACTTTTTAGGGTCCTATTATTACGAAAAGTTCTCCACTATATTTGGTCAGAAACTCTACAGTTTCATCCGTTTATTCGACTACTCCGTTTCCTTAAGACAGCCGACCGAATTTTCGTTAGACATATACAAACATCCAGACACTAATATGGAGAAAGATTTGAGTAGAGATTAGAGAATCCAGACCTTTAATTCGGATGTACGGTCTGAAAGGACATGACTAAATGGACAAATGGAACTGAATCCAGTCCAGTTCAACGACACACTTATCCTGAATAGACCACCACCTAATAACATCAAATATAACGAAGGACTGAGTCGAATTTATGTGTAGGTCTTTGTAGGTAAATTCAATGACACCAATTGAGAGGATTTAAGGTCCCTGAAACCCAAACTCACCTAGGTTATAAACTTATTTTCCAGTTTGACCACCCGATCCAAAGAAATCTTTATTGGAGTTTGAGGTAAGAAGACGAGATATTCCGTTCTATATCAGTACCTTACGGATGACACAGGGATAATGGGTTTGTCATCTCTCATTATTTAGTCTGGTGTGTCACTCCATACACATGTCGACGTTCTGTCCCTATTCTATCAGTACCCCCTAGGAACCCTATCATTACTTAGAAATTAGGCAAACTTAAATATAAGAAGAGATCTCTAACAAACATATTATTTCTGTTTTCACGACGTTATTTCCCATTCTTCTTCTTTGGCACTGAAATAGTAATTCCTTTTCTCTTTGAATTCAAAGACTTCATTATTTCCTACCTCCTTTCGACCCTTTATTACCCAAAGACATGTCGTTCGTGTTCTTGACCAGACGTCGTAAAGTTCATACCTCCCGGAGGTAAGTACGTATGGGGGTCTCCTCAGAAAGAGTTGGAGTCGTGATGACTGTGAAACCTGACCTATGAAGAAACGACACCACCCCGTCCCCCGCCAGATACATGACATCCTACAACTCGTCGTAAGAACTGAAGATGGGTGATCAACGATCATCATGGAGAATGGAATCGACACTGACGAGTCTGACAGAGGTCTGTAACGGTCAAAAGGGAACCTTTCGTTTTCCTGACGACAAACTCTTGGTCACGTAATCCCGTTAATGATTCTGATCAGATCTTTAAGTTAATCTGAAAATGAACTACCATAAAGTTCATTCTATTTTATTGTCTGTTTTGTATCACCTTTTCTGTGTCCAAAATTTCAGTTCGTTTATTCCTAAGATTCAATTCAAATAGAATAGATTCAGTGTCTCAAATAATTTACTCTCCGTGACCTCTAATTTCTTAACTCATCGTCTTTTTTCCCTGGTACTGGTTACAAGTCATAATTTTTCACCTATGAGAAAATTTTTTCTCAAGGTAAGACACAAAGGTTTTCTTACACACATACACACACACACACACACACATACATACATACACATATATCGAATGGACTCGAAGATCTTATATTTGAGTAGTAATTCACTTAACGAATTCAGAGGATCAAACAAACCTAATACTTAGTTAATGGATGGTACATGGTACGTGACACTATACGGGATCCCTAAGTTACCAACCTTTTGTCTAGACCAGGAATGGAAGGATAATTGGGATTAATGGAAGGATAACCTTTTTGGGACCACCGAGTCTGCCATTTCGTAGACAGATGTTACGCCCTCTGGGACCAAGCTAGGGACCCAGCTCTTCTAGGGGACCGCTTCCTGTACCGTTAGGTGAGGTCATGATAACGGACCTTTTAGGGTACCTGTCTCCTCGAACCATCCGATGTCAGGTACCCCAGCGTTTCCCAGCCTGTGTTGACTCGCTGAAGTGAGTGAGTGAGTGGAAGGATAATTGGGATTATTGGAAGGACGCCCGATATCTATAACAAATCGTTTTAGACCCTTCAATTATCCGACCCACATCGTGTATACC
Organism: Capra ibex; assembly: GCA_006410555.1. Classification (NCBI taxonomy): domain Eukaryota; kingdom Metazoa; phylum Chordata; class Mammalia; order Artiodactyla; family Bovidae; genus Capra; species Capra ibex. The sequence goes on along the minus strand of SJYO01016970.1, from coordinate 40,938,871 downwards.
CACAACCCTTTCCGTTAGATGTACCCGAAATTGACAAGGACGTGTAGGAAAAATTAAAACGGTTCTTACGTTCTGGAACTAGGTAGAAGTGATCCCGGTATAGAGTCCTAATACAGGCGTAGTTCGTCGGAAGTGTCTACTCTGTCACACAGGGAGATCCTGTTCCTCACCGGAACGAATAACAAACGATATTTTGTTCAAGGGTCAGAGGATATTTCGATAAGTGACACGCGGACCGTAAGTGAACACACAGACATACAACGGAGAAAACCTAAACCCTGTTCCCCTGGGTCGTGTTGTACCACGAGTACGACGAACGACGCGATACTAATCATGTCAGGAAATAAAGACTGGGTCCTCAGAAGAAAGGAAGGTTATCAGTAAATTTATAAGTCAAGTCAAGTCAGCGAGTCAGTACAGACTAAGAAACACTGGGATACTCAGCGTCGTGCGGTCCGGAGGGACAGGTAGTGGTTGAGGGTCTCAAGTGAGTTTGAGTGTAGGTAGCTCAGGCACTACGGTAGGTCGGTAGAGTAGGAGACAGCCGGGGAAGAGGAGGACGGGGGTTAGGGAGAGTTGTAGTCTCAGAAAAGGTTACTCAGTTGAGAAGTGTACTCCACCGGTTTCATGACCTCGAAGTCGAAATCGTAGTAAGGAAGGTTTCTTTAGGGTCCCGACTAGAGGAAGTCTTACCTGACCAACCTAGAGGAACGTCAGGTTCCCTGAGAGTTCTCAGAAGAGGTAGTGGTGTCAAGTTTGCGTAGTTAAGAAGCCGTGAGTCGGAAGAAGTGTTAGGTTGAGAGTGTAGGTATGTACTGGTGACCTTTTTGGTATCGGAACTGATCTGCCTGGAAACAACCGTTTCATTACAGAGACGAAAACTTATACGATAGATCCAACCAGTATTGAAAGGAAGATTCCTCATTCGCAGAAAATTAAAGTACCGACGTTAGTGGTAGACGTCACTAAAACCTCGGGTTTCTTTATTTCAGACTGTGACAAAGGAGACAAAGGGGTAGATAAAGGGTACTTCATTACCCTGGTCTACGGTACTAGAAGCAAAAGACTTACAACTCGAAATTCGGTTGAAAAAGTGAGAGGAGAAAGTGAAAGTAGTTCTCATCAAATCCGATTGCAATTCGTAATCATTCCGATTGAATGACGGAATATTCCTCTCATTTTAGTCTAGATTTTGGAACTATTACCCCAGGTCATATGTTCCCGAAGTTTTGTAGTCGTTCTTTTTCTTCAAAGACCTCACTTATACTTCTCTCTAGGGGTACGAAGGAAACCACGTTGTTCTGATTCCTGATTGGTCAGGGTTTACTTAGTCATCTCGTACCGAGGTCCACACTTGAGAAATGCTTTTTTGTACTTTTCTCCAACGAACTACATGAATGTGTGTTTCTTCCTCCAAATGTAAAGACTACCTGACAAACTCCTACTTTATAAGGATCTGAAGTTCTCCCATTCTTAAGAGCCAAGTGACTTTGATAAGTCGGAATCTTGTTTCTGGCGTAATTTCTACAATGGTACGGTAGATTCAGAGACCCACGTCTACCGAAGGTCAATCAAGGACACTCAACTCTCCCTCTTTGCCCTATATTACTTCAGTCCTAATTCCTGGTATTGATTTTTTGTCAAGACTTTCAAGTCCCTTTACTGACCGTCGTTTATCTAATCTTTAGATTATGTAAAATTCCCTTAACATAACAGTTTCTGTAGATCTATTCTATAGATCTATTTGGATCGGAGTTTTCCGGATACTGATAAATCACTCAGAACTTCGTTGGGGGTTCGTCTTTAACACACATTTTGGATACGTCAGGGGTTCCTTCTGTAGGTAGGTGTGAATGAAGTGCACACAGTTACCGTTTATTATTTTATTCCTTCTTAAAGTCTCTCCTGTCTTATTTCTCCGTACCTTTTGTTACCTGTTTCCTTAAGAAAGACTTCTTGCCTTAGTCCCAGATCCGTTTCTTATACGATTATGGGTCCTGACTTTAGGGCGGGTGACCTAAGGTATTAACGATATACGGTTACCGACGAGACACGTAAGATGACAATCGAAAGGACGGGAAAGTAACAGATAACTCACACACATAATCCCCTCACTCCCGTTTTTTGATGAACGTAAAAATCCAGTATACAAGAATCTGGAACTCCTCAGTATTGACTTGGGCTGTCGTCTGACACATAATAGACTCCTAGAACAAGAAACTACTCCTTTATCCCTGACGATCCCGACGCACCGACATGGGATCATCTTCCTGACTACTACAAAATAAACACCCTTCTTCTCACTTTATGTATAACCCTACTGTCTCTGTCGTCATACAAGTGATTTTGGGTTGAGTGAAAATTTCACATACGAAACTTAAGGCTGTTTATCCGATACTTACTTTAATACGTATGACGGTTGAACAGAATATCTTTACAAAGAGAGTCAACAGATCCGAATAGAGTTGGATCGTACGGACGTCTATATTTCTTAGTCTGTCCTTTGAGATTCTGGGTCCTCTGTCTCCTCGTGGTTCCACCTTCCTCGTCCTCAAGGACTAAGTGGGGTCTTTCCCAGAGGGTGGTTAATCCTTACGGATGTGACTTAAAGAATGACAATTCTTTATTTGAAGACGACACAATTTGGTGACTCTAAACTTCAAAAGAAACCATACGCACGATTCAGCGTAGTCAACACAGACTGAGAAACGGTTCGATATCTGATATCGGGTGGTCCGAGGAGACAGGTACCCTATGAGGTCCGTTCTTATGAATCACCCAATGGTAAAGGATGAGGTCCCCTAGAAGGACTGGGTCCCTACCTTGGACCCAGAGGACGCCGAGGACATGACGTCTGTCTAAGAAATGACGACTCGACGATCATTTGAATCTCCCTCTTTCACGTCGTTAATAATGATTTTGGTCTCTTTTTGTTTTTTCAACATGTATTTTCTTTAATATTAGAATCATATTATATTAAATCGTACTTATTATGAACGTACGAACATTATTACATTTATGATTAATACCTACATTAGTTTTAAATACGGTATTAAAGAACTCTCCTATTCACTATTTTCTCTTCCTTTATCCTCTACCTCTCTTCCTCACTCTCACACCGTTCTCTTCTCACTTCACTTTTACTTTCCTAATCAGTGAGCGAGTCAGTACAGACTAAAAAACCCTGGGGCACTTGACATCGGGAGGTCCGAGGAGACAGGTACCTTAAGAGATCCGTTCTTATGACCTCATATAACGGTAAAGGAAGAGGTCTCCTAGACTTATGTTTTCTCAATTTATGAGTAGAAGGCTCAAACCTTTAGATTTTACCTTTCTAGGTCTTTATCGTACGATAAATCTTTCTACCTCTGTTTATAGTCTCGTTTATAGAAATTCTCACCCCTCTCCTCTCGTCCCTTCCGACGTAAAACGTAATCTTCGAAACATCCTGACAAACAATTTTAATACACACTATGTTGAAACTATTTGAAACTATTTGTAGTTTTCCTATATTTTCTTTTTCTCATCTTGGACTTTTTTTTTCAGTGGTATTTCATTTTCGGTAACTCCAACCTCTTTTCGACATCTGACACCATAAGATCTTTGGTTTTTCTCTCGTACAAAACTCTTCTCCTACAATTGTCTCGTGCTCTACGATAACTCTACCAAGTCAAGTCAAGTTAGCGAGTCAGCACAGACTGAGAAACGCTGGGGTACTTAGCGTCGTGCGGTCCGGAGGGACAGGTAGTGGTAGAGGGCCTCAACCATTCTTCTGACTTTTAACGGGCAACCTCAATCGGAATCACTCTGGAGTCACTCTCTTCCAGATCACACCGTCCCACCCCCGTGACCCAGACGACGAAGAGGACGTAGTCGTCCGTCTAAGGAATGGTGACGCGGCGGACCCTTCGGGATTTCACCCCCCGTTCTCCCTCCATTTTTTTACCCTCTCACGGAAACTTTGACGAAATCTTTTTCGATTCGAGATACATATATTATACTAAATCTCATAAGTAAAAGATTCTAGGTACTAGGTAAAGACGTAAATTTGGAGTGTGTCTACACATTTTTCTCTTCTCTTTTATTTACTCGAATGAATTGTAAATGTTTTTTAGAAGACGGTATGAAGACTTTGTGTCTTAATTCCTCAAACGATGTCAGAAATCCGTTTTGGTGTTAAACTCCGGGTTTGACGGATCTTTTGATCCAAACTTACAGTGTACCGAAGACCATACTTAGAAATGATCCAGAAAGGAAGTTCGTTAATAAAGAAAATAAAAGACAAATTTCCCTCCGTTCTATCTCAATGTACCTTACGTGAGTTATTTTATACTGATCTATGGTTTGTGTAGTAGGTAGAAGAGTCATTAAACAGGAATACTCATAATCGAGACTAACGAAAAGAATCATTTTTTCTAAAAGTTTAGGGAAAGATTTAAAATGTGTATGTAGACCCTTTGTCTTTGAACCTTTACCGACGAACTGTACCTTTGTTTCTTTTAATTTTTTAAGTTTCTTCTTCCAAACGTAAAAAGTATTTCTTATTTTTCATCTAGTGTTTAGGAGAATCATGACAATATTTTATACTACGTAAAGAGTAACAAAATTTGTGTATTTCCTCATGTGAAAAAATTGATTTTATCCCAGTCAGTGGTAAAAGTTCCTACCTTTTCATACTTCCTAAATGAAAAATTTCTTTCATTTTGTGTCCAAAGACAATTCACTCTGATATTTCCATTAACGGGACTAAATTTTCCATTTTATAATTCTTCTCTCGAAAAAGTTTTACTTGGCCTCTTCATTCTGTTCGTTAAAACCTCTGGATTGACCCTACTTACAGACAGAGAGGTCCACCGGACAAAGGAATTCTATTTATAAGATTTATAAGAACGAAACCCTTTGAACAGAAATGAATCTATGGGACTCTTAGTGAAAGGGTATAAATGGGAGTCCTTTTCAGGATGTAATCGATACGAGGACCCTATTGACAGGGTATTTAAGATCACGTTAGACTTACTCGTAAGTACTACAAAGTCCTTGTTTTAATGTGAGTATAAAAGCATACAAAGTTATTGTAAGTATAAAAGTATACAAAGTTATTGTTTTATTGTAAGTATAAAAGTAATTTAAAGTAATTTAATGGGGTTGATTACTCTATCCATGGTGGTACGAGTAAAAACAAAGAGGTCACCAGTACATGCCTACACTCTCAACCTGACACTTCTTTCGACTCGTGGCTTGTTAACTACGAAAACTTGACACCACAACCTCTTCTGAGTACTCTCAGGGAACCTGACGTTCCTCTAGGTTGGTCAGGTAGGATTTCCTCTAGTCGGGACTTATAAGTGACCTTCCTGACTATGACTTCGACTTTGAGGTCATGAAACCGGTGGAGTACGCTTCTCAACTGAGTAACCTTTTCTGAAACTACGACCCTCCCTAACCCCCGTCCTCTTCTTTCCCCGCTCTCTCCTACTCTGCCGACCTACCGCAGTGACTGAGTTACCTGCACTCAGACTCACCTGAGGCCCTCAACCACTACCTGTCCCTCCGGACCACACGACGCTAAGTACCCCAGCGTTTCTCAGCCTGTGCTGACTCGCTGACTTGACTAACTGTGTTCGTTCTGACACAGTTTTACTCCCGTCTCTAGTTCTGTTACACAGAGGGTCCGTTCCTACCAGTCTCTAACGGTCGTTTGGTGGTTTGCCATCTTCTCCTAATACTTCTAAAAAAAGTCTCGGAAGTCTTCCTTGATTGGGAACTGTGAAACTAGAGTCTGATTCGGTGAGCTAAATTTCATAAAACAATGACACACACACACGTACGATTTAGTGAAGTTGGCACAGGTTGAGAAACACTGGGATACTCAACATCGGGAGATCCGAGGAGACAGGTACCCTAAGAGGTCCACTTTTATAACCTTACCCAACGGTACGTGAGAAGGTCCTCTAGGAGCGTTGGGTCCCTAACTTGGACGTAGAGAATATAGAGGACGTAACCGTCCACTCAAGAAATGGTGACCACGGTGGACCCCGGGATCGTTTATTTATATGGACAGGTTTAGTGTCGGTGGCAACAATTCAGGGACTACAATTCTCTCCTCGGTGACTGAGAAGTAGGTTTCCGAGAGACGACCAGTGTGAGGGATGGAAAGGGAGTAGAGGAGGAGACACGAAGAGGAGATCTGTTTTCCGTAAGTTCTGGGCGATACAGAAGGTGGAACGGACCACGGGACCTCTTTTAGACAGATACGTCAAGTCCGGAAAAGGGTCTCTGACACAAAACACACACACACACACGCACACACACACACACACACAACCCCCACCTCCCACCTTCCCGATTCGTCCTTTATCGACTCACAAGGTCGGGTCCTGGGATCCTATCTACTCTTTTGACTCTTGTCGTCCCGACCCTCCTCCCTAGTCTGAAGGATTCGGTATTGGGACGAGACAAAACCTCTAATACTGACAGAAAACTGATCTTCGACCCGGATGACGAACACCCCGAACCAAGGTGATTAAGAGCCAGATAAGGAAATAGTCCAAATTGTCGTCAAACCTTATAGTAGTGGTAGAGGTCCAAAGACTTTAGAACGACGAGAACGTTCGACACTGGGTAAAGTGTCGAAGACTTCCCCCTCAGTATGACTTTTGGTGATGGACGCTCAGTCCCCAGCCTAGTACAGGCACGGGGACGAGAGGACTAGACAAGTCAAGTAATACAAGATTCATAAGTCTCCGAGGGGAAGTAAAGTCAGGTAGTTCCCAAATACAAGAGGCTCTCATACTCTACCTGATGAAGGGATAATGTAAATTACACTTTTTTACGGTCACCTTTATTTTCTCGAGTATGTAGATTTACTAAATTTAATTCATTTTATTTTAAAAGATGAGAAAACTTAATCCGGTAATTTTGGTATCGAATCAGATTCATGTCATAATTACTCGTTATAGTGTTCCTCTCATAATTAAAACGTAAAGGACTGTATTTTTAAATTTTGTACGTTAAAATCGAAATGAAATCCATTATAGAATATAAGAGAACTGAAAATAAACCCCTATGGTCTTTAATCCCAATTTTTTACCCTATCAAGTTTTAGTCTACATGACTCAGGAATAAAACTCTGTCCTATGGGAGAGTACAGTACCATATAACCTCCGAATTTTACCTAATCTAGTTTACCGTAAAGTGTAGTTTCGTAGTCGCCTCCTCCACATTTACTTTGTAGAAAATCTCGACAACCAAATTATTTAAGTTGTTGAAATTCAAATTACTTCTTACCTAATTGGTTCTAACACACCGTAGAAGTTCGTTGACCCTAGAGATCGTCAATCCATCACCACCAAATCAGAAATTCACAATAGGATGAGAAACGCTGGGATACCTGATATCGGCCGGACCGACGAGACAGGTACCATAAAGGGTCCATTCTTATGACCTCACCCAAAGATAAAGGAGAAACCCCCTAGAAGGACTGGGTCCCTAGTTTGGGTACAGAGGACGTGACATCCGTCTAAGAAATGGTGACTCGATGGTCCCTTCGACCTATCGGATAACTGTAGGATCGTAAGTCAAGTCAAGTCAACAAGTCAGCACAGGTTGAGAAACGCTGGGGTACTTAGCGTCGTGGAGGAACAGGTAGTAGTTAAAGGCCTCAAGTGGCTTTGAGTACACGTAGTTCAACCACTACGGTAGGTCGGTAGAGTAGGAGACAGTAGGGGAAAAGAAGGACGGGGGTTAGGGAGGATCATAGTCTCAGAAAAGGTTACTCAGTTGAGAAACGTACTCTACCGGTTTCATAACCTCAAAGTCGGAGTCGTAGTCAGGAAGGTTACTTGTGGGTCCTGACCAGAGGAAATCCTACCTGACCAACCTAGAGGAACGTCAGGTTTCCTAAGAGTTCTCAGAAGAGGTTGTGGTGTCAAGTTTTCGTAGTCAAGAAACCACAAGTAATTACCCCAGGATTTCAAACATGTCACCCCGTACGGACGTGATCCCGTCGAGAGGACTAGGTTATTCAATAAACATTCTGAGACTTAGATCCGAGATGTCTCGAGACTTTTCAGGAACTCGGACACCCTTCTGACAGGTATGGTCATGTCGACGAAACTCTTCCGAGTACCAAAAGGAAACCGAAATCTGTGGTGATTAGTGTAGTTTAGTTTCCACATACTAATGTGTGGTCTTCGGAAAGGTCGGTGGTCTCCTAGGGTCAGACCGTTAACGGTAGAACCTTGTTATCGGTACAGGAAATTAGTCCGTTAGGTTAATCGGTGTGTGTTTACTCCTTCAGCTACATGGATTTCGTTAAACAGACGTTTTTTAAATTTTGGAGGGTATACTTAAACGTTAGTTCCTTTTGGAAGAAGGAAGAGTAAATAAAAAATTTGACTTTCAACCTGTGTCCTGTCTTATTCCGTTTGGAAAAGTTGAAACTCTTAATGGAGTCTCTAAGATTTCATAGTCGATTGCAAAACAAACTTGTTAAACACTCACACTCCGATTCTAACCATCAAATTAACGTAGTACAAGGGATTGTTCTCTACCGTTTATAACATAAACTATTTTTTTATCTCCTACAGAATAAAGGTAACAATAGATCAGAACGTTACTTTCTCACGAACAGTATCGGACGTCGTGACAGTCAGTGTTTCCTCGTTTCTATTAGGAATAAAAGGACTAGAGACGTCATGGGTCGAAGAGACTCTCGTCTTGTCATTGGTCTTCGGACGTTTCGTCTCGTGACTATGAACGAATAAAAAGACAAATTGGGTACGTAACAAGAAATGGTACGTGTTTAGTGGAACTTAAGAGGGTATAGGACAGGAAATAGTCTTTCCTTTAAGATGACGGAATGTCTCAAAGGGATTATCCAAATGTAAAAATCTCTACCTTCCGTTACTGTGGGTTGAGGTCATGAGAACGGACCTTTTAGGGTACCTACCTCCTCGGACCACCCGACGTCAGGTACCCCAGCGATTTTCAGTCCGTGCTGACTTACAGAAATGAAAGTGAAAAGTGAAAGTACGTAACCTCTTCCTTTACCGTTGGGTGAGGTCACAAGAACGGACCTCTTAGGGTCCCTCCCCCCTCGGATCATCCGACGGCAGATACCCCAGAGTGTCTCAGCCTGTACTGACTTCGCTGAATCGTCGTCGTCGTCTCTACCTTCTCGAGACTCTCAGTTCAGGTTTGATGAAATATTTACTTATAAGACATCGGGTCCTCCATTTTACTACACAAATTCTAATGTACCGATCAATAATCTTCCGATCCCTAATTCAAAGTCTTACGGACAGAGGTATCGGACACGAAATTAACACTTGGTCTACCTATTCTTTTAAGGTCCTGGACAAAATTATCTGTAGAGATACTTCATATTTCTTACCAAAACCTTCCAGGATCCACCCTACCGTAGTGTTGGAATCCCCTAGAAACCTTTCGTCTCCTTCTTGTACTAAAGGAGTGAATCCATTAGTTCCACATCGAACGTACACACAAGGTTGTCCCTTCCCTTGGCACAAGTCTTCACAGACCGTACCTCTTGTCCCCTCACACACATTGAGACCTTTGAGACGTTTGGGTACGGTTAGAAACCTATTTTCACACTCTGCGAACCTCATCTGAGGTAGAGGACTGTCCTGACTCGGCGTATATCACTGGTCCTCCGAAAAGACTCCGTTCGACACCAAACATACTTTATAGATGTATGGTTTGTGGGGTTTTACTTTTCTATGTGTGGGATATTAATACGACATAGTCTAAAATAGTTAATCCGATTTCGAGTCTTGATACAAAGAGTGTCAAGGGTATGGACATAGTAAGATTCGATCTCAATAGTTCTCTTTGAACACACTATAACCCTTTCGTCTTTACTTTGTCTTTGATTATGAAAGTCTTCCAGTAGTACCAGTGTATGACACTGGTAGTTCGGTTTCCACGGGTCATTCGGAGTCGAAGAAAAAGAGTAGAGATGTAGGTCAAGTAGTAGACTGTGGACCGTTATGACTGGTTATCACTGGGGCCCTGACGGTACTTCATCAATTGATGTCTGGGTGTCTCCACTGGTGATGTGACTCCGTCACTAACAAAAGTACCGAGACGGGTACACCAGAAGGTAGTTCCAGTGTAAGACGACCGGTCTATAGGAAAGTAGAGGAGGTAGAGGGGGAGAGATCACGTCTACAACCTCCGAAACTTATATAACACCTCTACTGATACGCTTGTTAGACATGAAAGGTAGGTTAAAACGACACTCGGATTTTGACGACATTCTTTATTACAGACATATATTTTTATTCTTTTCGACCAGTAATACATCTAAAATTTCAATATGTTATCTCTTATCTTTAATCCGTCTCTATTAGTAACAACTACGTACGATTCAGTGAAGTCAGTACAGGTCGAGAAACACTGAGATACCTGACATCGGACGGTCCGAGGAGACGGTACCCTAAGAGGTCCGTTCTTATGACCTCACCCAACAGTACGGGAGGAGATCCCCTAAACGAACTGGGTCTCTAGCTCGGGTTTAGAGGATATCGGGGACGTAACGTCAGTCCAAGAAATGGTGACTCGGTGTCCTCTTCCGGTTGGTGACAACGAACTTTAAAGGTAGTCTAGAAAAAAGATAGGGAAGGATGGGGATGAAAACAAGTACCACAAAAACAAAATGAAAAGTGGTTAACCCCAGTCTGACATATAAGAGAAATTATAGGAAGGAAAAATTAAATTATGACTGATAAAATTATAGGAATTTGTATGAAATTTTCTCACGAACGAGTATACTGTACCGTATTAAGTGAATTCGTTAAGGGACACCAACCTGTAAATCCGACAAAGGAAAAGAGGAAAACGATAATATTTGTTACAATATTATTTGTAGGAAAAGGTATTTATACAGAAAACAGTATAGAAACCTATTCAGGACCCTTTACCTTAAAGACTCTTTTCTACACTATAAAATTTCTGAGAAGTATACAACGGAAGATGTTTCCAACGTAGATCGATATGAAATTAGTCGTCACACCTGTTCTCGGTGAAAAATCGGTTAAATAACTTTAATAAACTCTAATGTTTAACAAACAATCACCTGATATAAATGGAATTGAAATAGTACCACCATATTTTGTGACCTTTTTGTTTCGTTTATGTTAAAGAGTTTGAGATCTTCTTTCTTCTTAGTCTGTATATGATTATTAACGGTGATTATAACATTTTATGAAAGTATTACCAGAATTCATCTCATACAGTATCATCCTTCTAACCGATATTGAAGTCTCCAACCTCAATTCCTCTCACTCTTCCCTCCCCTTAATGACTACTCACAAGTCTTTTTAGACCTCATAGTGTTCGTAAAGACTTAAGATTAAAGTCTACGTTTCCACAGTACGATTCCTTGGGGACACATGGAACTCGGACCTTTTACTTCTACCTTGTCCCTACAATATACTAGGAATCAGTAGATTCCTCGAAATTGTACCGTCTCTATAACCTCTCTAAGACCGGTCTGATGTCTAGATCTTAGACACCTCTTTCGTGTTCCTCTACCTAGGTAAGTTTGGGTCCTCTCGGGAAAGATTGTTCGTCTCGGGAAAGACTTACCTTACTTGAAGGACACACTGAGTCTCAAGAAGCAGTCTCCTCCGAATCACATCTCCTGTCCACTGATTCCCCAGAGACCAATCGTACCTCTAACCCGACCAAACCAGATACCCAACAGAATCGGTTTCTTCTGACCTTATATAACCCTTCTTTTCTTATAAAATAAATCCTTTTACTTGAAACAGAGTTTCGTACTTTTCAACCTAGTAGACATGTATACTCTTTCGGACTTAATTATTATACTTGACGATTGCCCACAGTACTGTCGATCGTAATTATAAAATACGAATAACGAAAACTCCGTGACAAAATTTAAATGATACTTGTGACAGAGTAAAATAAGAGTTGGGAACCACTATGCCGTTTATCTTTATAACGGGTAAGGGGGAGGTACTACAGGAACAGGGTTTAGGACCTTGGACTGTTATACGAGTAAATACACCGTTTCCCTCGAAATATCGACACCAATTCAATTTCTAGGATGTACCCCTCTAATTGGACCCAATAGATCCACTCGGTTGTATTATTGGTCTCTGGATATTTACTTTCTCCCTCCGTCCTCCCAGTCTCAGTCTAATCTTCTACGTTGTTACGTTCGTCTTCAGTCTCACTGTACAAACGTCAAAACTTCTGCCCTCTTCCGGTACTTGGCTCCATAGTCCGTCGAAGAACTTGTCTTCACTCCTTTACCGAAGAGGGGAGTTCGGACGTCTCCTTTACGTCGGGACGGCTCAGAGACATCGGTTCAGTCTGGAAAAAGACTGGAGACTGGAACTCTTGGTATTCTATTATTCAGTGATTCAAACACCAGTAAGTACTGTCGTTGTTATCTTTAGATTAGGTCCACCAACGATGATGGAAGGTCAAAAGTCTACTTCTTTTTCTCCGTGTCTATCCAAAAGTCCTGGAAGTTTGATCATTCGTCACCATTCGACGACGACGATTCAGTGACGTCAGCACAGGCTGAGACACCCTGGGCTCTCTGCCGTCGGGTAGTCCGAGGGGGTAGAGACCCTAAGAGGTCCGTTCTTGTGACCTCACCCAACGGTAAAGGAAGAGGTTACGTACTTTCACTTTTTACTTTCCCTTCAACGAGTTAGTATAGACTGAGAATCTCTGGGGTACCTGACGTTGGATGGTCCGAGGAGATAGGTACCCTGAAAGGTCCGTTCTCATGACCTCACCCCACGGTCACGGAAGAGACCACCATTCGACCCACGGAGAGTTTCAATCGCACAGTCCTATCATCGTAAAGATAAATACGGAAGGAAAACGACTCATAAGAGTCTCGGAGTCGTTGCTTCAGGAACAATCCAGAGAACTTAAATAAAATATCAGTCTATTTCTTATATTTGTATTCTAAAAAATACTGAGTCTGGGTCTAATTAGTTTAGGTCGGAAGAGAGAGAGACACCTTATATGGTGTTTAGTGGTATCAAGGAGAATTAGGTAAATACCTAGAGTATAAGTACTTTTTTTTGTTTTTGTTTTTGGTGTAATGAGAACGATGTATTTTATCTTGAAAGGAAACGATATGGCTTTACACGGGGAATGTTTCAGTTATACACAGAGGACCATGGGATCTTAAATTACTAGTCACAAGCCAAATAGGTCATAATAGAAATGTCTGACTCCGGGATTATAAATTCAGAAAGAAGTATATCACAGGAGGGTACCGGTTTAGTCGTACCGATAAGATGTGACTCTATAAAGATCGAGACAAAGAGTTCCTGCACCCCTTTTTTTATTTTGGCTCACTTTACTACCAAAACATTTAAAACGACCTTAAGAGACCGTTTCGACTCTTGTTTTAGATTCCGAAGACTAAGAGGTATTTAAGGGGGTTGAGGGTCAATGTTTACGAGATAATATTTTTACAAGAAAACCAAATCAACAAACCGTTATACGATGATCTCCTTAGGCTCAGTTTTTATGTTTACAGTTATTTGAGTCCTAAGTTACCGACTCGCTCCTGAAAACTTTACTTACCTTTAAGTAAAACTAGAGCACCATTTTATGGTTACACACTACTCCTCCCTCCCCTCACAAAGTCGGCCACTTCTGACCTGTCCTTTTAAGTTTCTACTCACTTCTGTGATTCATTAACAACAGGACAACAAGTCCCACCACAGAATCCGGACATCCTTGACTCTCAGGGCAGAATACTCCTTTATGTCAAAAGTAAAGAGAGTTACAGAACCGTGACGAAAAAGAAGGGACGACCGACTCCCTTAACCTATAGGATGTTTATTTTCACGACTCACTTCTACTCTTTCTTGTTAAAACAACGACTGTCCTTACAAATTTTTTAACTGTGGTAAAGTATTCATAAGTAACCACGGTTTATACACGGTTCAATCCAAGACCCCTTTACCTCACTTATTTGGTGTCCTCACCGTCGACACTCCGCGTCCTCTCCGTCTCTCCTCTGTGGGGTGCAGGTTCCAGTCCTCGTCGCCGACGAGAAACGACCTCGTCGACACTTCTCTATGGGGTATAGGTTCTATTCTCTTTGGGTTCAATCCATCATCCACGATTCTCTCCCGTAGTCACCCGTCTGTCTGACTTTGGTGTTAGTGACTTTTGATCGGTTAGACTAGTGTACCTGGTGTCGGAACAGATTGAGTCACTTTGATTCGGTACGGACACCCCGGTGGGTTCTGTCTGTCCAGTACCCTCTCCAGACTGTCTTACACCAGGTGACCTCTTCCCTTACCGTTTGGGGAAGTCATAAACACGGAACTCTTCGGGTACTTGTCATACTTTTCCGTTTTACTATGACTTTCTACTTGAAGGATCCAGCCATCCACGATGACCTCTATACGATGACCTCTATGCGATGGGTTATACGATGACCTCTAGTTACCTCTTTATTTAGGTCTTTCTTACTTCCCTACCTCGGTTTCGTTTTTGTTATGGGTCAACACCTACACTGACTACTATCTTCGTTCCAGGTTACGACATTTCTCATTATAACGTATCCTTGGACCTTACAGTCCAAGTACTTAGTTCCGTTTAACCTTCACCAGTTTGTCCTCTACCGTTCTCACTTGCAACTGTAAGATCTTTAGTCACTTGATTTTACCTCACCTTACCCACTTAAATTGAGTCTACTGGTAATATAGATAATGACACCCGTCCTTAGGGAATCTTCTTTGCCTCATCGGTAATATCAGTTGTTTTCTCAGGTTTTACATCATGAACCTACGTCAGAGACTTTACTGTCTTACTAGAGACAAGCAAAGGTTCCGTTTGGTAAGTTATAGTGTCATTAGGTTCAGATACGGGACTTGTCATTGCGACTTCTTCGACTTACTAAGATACTTCTGGTTGTCCTGGAAAATCTTGATTGTCAGTTTTTTCTACAGGAAAGGTAATATCCCCTGACGTTACATTTTCATATTTCAGTTCTTTGTGGACCTCATTGTCCGTTTAAACCGGAACCTCATGTCTTACTTCGTCCCGTTTCCGGTCATCTCAAAACGGTTCTCTTGCGTGACCAGTATCGTTTGTGGGTGAAGGTTGTTGTGTTCTCTTCTGAGACGTGTACCTGTAGTGGTTACCGGTTGTGACTTTAGTCTGACTAATATAAGAAACGTCGGTTTCTACGCCTTCGAGATATGTCAGTCGTTTTTGTTCTGGACACCGAGTCTAATACTTGAGGAATAACGGTTTAAGTCTGAATTTAACTTCTTTCACCCCTTTTGGTGATCTGGTAAGTCCATACTGGATTTAGTTTAGGGAATACTAATATATGACCTTCACTCTTTATCTAAATTCCCTCATCTAGACTATCTCACGGACTACTTGGTACCTGCCTCCAAACACTGTAACATGTCCTCTGTCCCTATTTCTGGTAGGGATTGTTTTTCTTTACGTTTTCTCGTATAACCGACAGACTTCTTCGGAATGTTTATCGACACTTTTCTTCTCTTCGTTTTTCGTTTCGCCTTTTCCTTTCTATATGGGTAAACTTATGTCGTAAGGTTTCTTATCGTTCCTCTCTAATTTTTTCGGAAGGAGTCGTTAGTCACGTTTCTTTATCTCCTTTTGTTATCTTACCCTTTCCGATCTCTAGAGAAGTTCTTTTAATCTCTATTGTTCCCTTGTAAAGTACTTTTCTACCCGTGTTATTTCCTATCTTTACCATACCTGAATTGTCTTCGTCTTCTATAAATTTTCTTATGTGTCTTGACATGTTTTTTCTAGAAGTGTTGGGTCTATTAGTGCTACCACACTAGTGATTGGATCTCGGTATTAGGACCTTACACTTCAGTTCACCCGGAATCTTTCGTAGTGATTCTGTTTCGTTTACCTCCACTACCTTAAGGTCAACTCGATAAAGTTTAGGATTTTCTACTACGACACTTTCATGACGTTAGTTATACGGTCGTTTAACCCTTTTGAGTCGCCACCGGTGTCCTGACCTTTTCCAGTTAAAAGTAAGGTTAGGGTTTCTTTCCGATACGGTTTCTTACGAGTTTGATGGTGTGTTAACGTGAGTAGAGTGTACGATCGTTTCATGACGAGTTTTAAGAGGTTCGGTCCGAAGTCGTTATACACTTGGCACTTGAAGGTCTACAAGTTCGACCAAAATCTTTTCCGTCTCCTTGGCCTCTAGTTTAACTGTTGTAGACGACCTAGTGTCTTTTTCGTTCTTTCAAGGTCTTTTAGTAGATAAAGACGAAATAACTGATACGGTTTCGGAAACTGACACACCTAGTGTTATTTGACACCTTTTAAGACTTTCTCTACCGTTATAGTTGGTGGACTGGACGGAGAACTCTTTGGATATAAGTCCAGTCCTTCGTTATCAATCTTAACCTGTACCTTGTTGTCTGACCAAGGTTCATCCTTTTCCTCATGCAGTTCCGACAGATAACAGTGGGACAAATAAATTGAAGATACGTCTCATGTAGTACTTTTTGTGACCCGACCTTCTTCGTGTTCGACCTTAGTTCTAACGGTCCTCTTTATAGTTAGTGGAGTCTATACGTCTACTGTGGTGGGAATACCGTCTTTCACTTCTCCTTGATTTCTCGGAGAACTACTTTCACTTTCACCTCTCACTTTTTCAACCGAATTTCGAGTTGTACTAGAATCTTTTGATTCTAGTACCGTAGCCAGGACAGTAAAGTACCGTCTATCTACCCTTTTGTCACCTTTGTCACAGTCTGAAATAAAAACCCCCCGAGGTTTTAGTGACGTCTACCACTGACGTCGGTACTTTAAATTTCTGCGAATGAGAAACCTGTCTTTCAATATTGGTTGGATCTCTCGTATAATTTTTCGTCTCTGTAATGAAACAGTTGTTTCCAGGTAGATCAGTTCCGATAACAAAAAGGTTATCAGTACATACTTACAATCTCAACCTGATATTTCTTTCGACACTCGGTTTCTTAACTACGAAAATTTGACACCATAACCTCTTCTGAGAACTCTCAGGGAACCTGTCGTTCCTATAGGGTGGTCAGGTAAGATTTCCTCTAGTCAGGACCCACAAGTAACCCTCCTGACTACAACTTCGGTTTTGAGGTTATGAAACCGGTGGACTACACTTCTTGACTGAGTAAACTTTTCTGGGACTACAACCCTTTCTAACTCCCCCCCTTCGCCTGCCGTCTCCAACACTACCAACATACATAAGTGGCTGAGTTACCTGTGCTCAAACCCATTTGAGGCCCTCACAACCACTACCTGTCCCTCCGGACCGTACGACGTCAAGTGCCACAGCGATTCTCAACCTGTACTGACTCACTGACTTGACTTGACTTGAAAGAAACATAACCTAACTGAGAGATACCAAGTGTATTATTATATTCTGTAACCGACTGGACAGAAGTCTACTACAGCTAATCTAGGGTCTAAAAAAAAAAAAATTCAAGGGACAGGGACCTAGTTTAGTGTCGGTGGACGTCACCTTCGTACCGCAGGATTAGTGACCTGGGGGCCCCTTAAGGGAGATCGAAGACAGAGAGAAAAAAAAAAATTAGAGAATGGAGAAGAAAGGTTATACAACTGGTAAAAATTCCTTCTTAGAACATCCCGTACTACGGACGGTGACTGGTATTGGAGGTCCTTTCTGCGTCTTAGAGTACATAGAGTAACCGGCAGTAGCCCGGTATATCAGTAAGGGTCCCTTACGTTCCGAAACTACCCAAATCAAGATCAAGGTAGGTTTGTTGTACCCGAGATGCCTTCCTTCACCGAGAAATCTTCTTGTCACTTTATAGCAATGGTATACATACCTATAACTTAAGATAAGATGAAAGGAACTCCTCTCATGTAAGACCACCTGTGAAACAGTAAAGGTGACGGAAGGATGATTTTGACATTTCGTATGTCCTCTCGTTCTCCTGGCTTCCTAAGGTCACTAATTGTCGTTGAATCTGTAGATGGTCACCTGGTGGTAGACGACTAACCTCTAAGGGGGTTCACCTATGTGCTTCTCGTACTACTGTGACATTAATAAACTTAGTAGGGTGACTTCGTCGTACACGAGTCAGTACAGACTGAAAAACGGTGAGAACCTGACATCGGGTGGTCCGAGGAGACAGGTACTCTAAAAGGGTAATTCTTATGACCTCTTCCAACGGTAAAGGAGGAGGTCCCCTTAGAAGGATTCGGTCCCTAACTTGAGTACAGAGGACGGAACGTCCATGTAAGAAATGGTGACTCGGTGGTCCCTTCGGGACTTTTTGTCGTGACACAGGTGATTTATTAGTAACAGCCTTTTGACTTTCGCAATCAGCGAGTCAACACAGACTGAGAAACGATGGGATACCTGACATATCGGGTGGTCCGAGGAGACAGGTACCCCTAAGAGGTCCGTTCTTATGACCTCACCCATCGGTAAACAAAGAGGTCCCCTAAAAGGACTGAACCCCTAGATTTAGACCCAGAGAACGTGACGTCTAAGAAATGTCAGACTCGGTGGTCCCTTCTGGTCAGTAACAGATCCGAGACAAACATACTTATAGAGACGGACAGAAGAGGGAGTGACTGAAGGGTCAGTCAATTAAGTCGTGAGTCAACATAGACTGAGACACTGGGGTACCTGACGTCGTGTGGTCCAGAGGGAAAGGTAGTGGAGAGGACCTCAAATGAGTCTGAGTACTGGTAACTCAGTCACTACTGTAGGTTGGTAGAGTAGGACACAGTAGGGGAAAAGGAGGACGGAAGTTAGAAAGGGTCGTAGTCCCAGAAAAGATTACTCAGGCAAGAAGCGTAGTCCACCGGTTTCATAACCTCAAAACCGAAGTTGTAGTCAGGAAGGTTTCTTGTGGGTCCTGACTAAAGGAAATCCTACCTGACCAACCTGGAGAACGACAGGTTCCCTGAGAGTTCTCAGAAGAGGTTGTGGTGTCAAGTTTTCGTAGTTAAGAAACCACAAGTCGAAAGAAATATCAGGTTGAGAGTGTAGGTATGTACTCAGGACCTTTTTAGTTTCGAAACTGATCTACCTGGAAACAACTGTTTCATTACAGAGACGAAAAATTATACGACAGATCCAACCAGTATTGAAGGGAAGGTTCCTCGTTCACAGAAAATTAAAGTACCGACGTCAGTGGTAGACGTCACTAAAACCTCGGGGGGGTTTTATTTCAGACAGTGACAAAGGTAACAAAGGGGTAGATAAACGGTACTTTACTACCCTGGTCTACGGTATTAGAAGCAAAAGACTTACAACTCGAAATTCGGTTGAAAAAGTGAGAGGAGAAAGTGAAAGTAGTTCTCGGAGAAATCGAGAAGAAGTGAAAGACGGTATTCACACCACAGTAGACGAATAGACTCTAATAATTATAAAGAGGACCATTAGAACTAAGGTCGAACAGACATATCTTTCTCTATAAACCTGTATCCATACCTGTGTCCGTTCTGACACAGTTATACTCCCGTCTCTACTTCCACTATACAGAGAGTCCCTTCTTACCAGTCTCTAACGGTCGTTTGGTGGTTTACCATCCTCTCCTAATACTTGTCTAAAAAAAGTCTTGGAAGTCTTCATTGTTTGGGAACTGTGGTACTAGAGTCTGATTCGGTGGCTTAAATGTCATGAAACAATGACACACACACACGTACGATTTAGTGAAGTTAGCACAGGTTGAGAAATACTAGGATACCTGACGAGAGATTCGAGGAGACAGGTACACTCTCCTAGGAACGTTGGGTCCCTAGCTTGGACGTAGAGAATATGGAGGAAATAACCGTCCTCTCAAGAAGTGGTGAAATCGTAACCGACCTTAGAACTAAGGTCGAACACGAAGTAGGTCGGGTAGTAAAGAGTACTACATGGGACGTATATTCAATTTATTCGTCCCACTGTTACATGTCGGTACTGCATGAGGTAAGGACTAAACCTAGGTCAGATAACAACGTACAGGTCAAGATTGACAACGAAGAACTGGATGTATGTCTAAAAAGTCCTCCGTCCAGTTCACCAGACCATAAAGGTAGAGATTCTTAAAAGGTGTCAAACAACACTGGGTGTATCAGTTACCGAAACCGTATCAGTTATTTCGTCTTCATCTACGAAAAGACCTTGCGAGAACGAAAAAGCTACTAGGTTGCCTACAACCGTTAAATAAAGACCGAGGAGACGGAAAAGATTTAGGTCGAACTTGTAGACCTACAAGAGTCATGTACATGACAACTTAGGACCGAACCTCTTAAAACTCGTAATAAAACGACCACACACTCTACTCACGTTAAAACACCATCAAACACGTAAGAAACCGTAACGAAACCCTAACTCGTAAAGAAACCCTAACCTTACTTTCGAGTAGAAAAGGTCAGGACACCGGTGACGACTCAAAAGGGTTAAACGACCGTATAACTCCCGTCGTGAAAGTGTCTTAGTAGAAAATCCTAAACTTTATCGAGTTGTCCTTAAGGTAGTGGAGGTGATCGAAACAAGCATCACTACGAAGGATTCCAGGGGAACTGAAGTTTAAGATCCTACAGACCGAGATCTACTCACTAGTGTGGTAACACTAATAGACCCAGCACTTCTAGGAAAAACATATCAAGAAGACACATAAGAACGGTGCAGAAGAATTATGGAAGACGAAGACAATCCAGGTGTTATTTCCTGTCCTTACCATACCTGGATTGTATTTGACAGAAGGGTTGACAAAATTTTATAGGTGTAAAATAAAGAAGGGGGTGACAAGACGGAGAGGGAGGGGAGGTCGAGAATCAGTCTAATCCCCTTCGTGTGACTAACTTTGATGGGTGGGACCGGTCCATGGTATCATTGGTAAACATACTCAACAAAATACTGTCCTCTAGGACTATTCCTTATGCCTTGATTATCCGGTGGTGGTTGTCCTTCTCCAACCCTTTCCATCTTTCCTCTGTGGCGGACAAGCAGGTGAAGGGTCTTAGGGAGAGTGATCGTAGGTAGAACCGACTCGTTACGGACGCGGTGGTCCTTTCTGAGACTTAATCTTACCAACCGGTTTCTGGTGGGTCCTTGATTAGGGTAGTGGTATTTTGGGTTCCGACACTCGGTGCGTCGTCTCAAGACCCAAGGGAATGGGATGACGAGAGGTGGACCTACGGGAAAGGGTTATTTTAGAGAACGAAACAGTCGTGTACGCAGAGGAGCCTGTTAAGTAAAGGCTCACAATCTGTTCTCGGGTCAAAGTCCGGGACTATCCCCAGGGGGAAAGGACGTTGTTCTAACGTACGGAATTAAAACATCTCGTCTTAAAAAGTTGTTTAATCTCACGTAACAAACAAGACAAAATTAAGAACTCTTGTAAAACCTTCTATCCGACATGTTTTCTAGACTACACGGAATCTCGACATTATATAATAGTCCGAACTTTTCGATTATTCTCAGATACCTTTCTTATTAACCAATTTTCTTTATCACTTGAATTCATCCCCTTTTTTCCCGTTTAAAATTTCTCTACACTTTTCAAGAAGGAGGACTACCAACGTCATATTATTATGACCCTGTCAGGTCATACCTTTTCTTTATTCATAAATTCTAAGTACACCCTCCGACAACTAATAAAGGATATTAGTTGTTGGGGTATCCCGACAATTTGATCCGAACTTCTTTTCACAGTCACCGGACTTTTTGTTATGGTTCGTGTTTACACACTTTTCGTGTCCAACGAGTGGAGTTACTCCGCAAGTGAAGTTTCACTTCTTCCTCTGACCTTTGCAATAATTTGGACAGTCCTATATCTAACCTTGAGTAAAATTCCAATTGTACTTGAAAAAAACCGACGGAATGACAACAACCCACGAAACACCCAAAACCGTCGTTCAAAGTTACACACCGAGTAATCTTCCTTACCTTACAACCCTAAATGACCGATTATGACCTCTCTTTAGAGAGGACCCTTTGAAACTCGAAACAGGTCTTTATACCATGAAACTATTCTTAGTTTTATAATTGAACAAAGTCGTGGAAGAAAGTACTTTTATTGTAATGGAACTAAATTCAACACGAGTCACAAGAACGGACCTCTTAGGGTCCCTGCCCCCTCGGACCGCCCGACGGCAGATACCCCAACGTGTCTCAACCTGTACTGACTTCATTGAATCGTCGTCGTCGTCGTCGTCGTCGTAAAGAAAGATCCTCGAGTTTGACTCAAAATACACCTTGTAATAAAGACAAATAGTAGTGTTTAAGGGAAACTCCTTTCATTCCCCATCCATAATGACGACGATAAAAATTTCAACCCCTTTGTCTTCGAGTCTCTTACTGAATTTATTTATGGTGACGAAAGTGTACGTCTATTGTCGAATTACGTTTCGGTTTATGGAAGTAGCTAGATTTATCCGATTCGGTCGGGGGGTTTCGATACACTAGTAAGAACTCTAACGGGAGATTCAAATATTCTCTTGAATCTTGGTGGCTGACGAAATCTCCGTTCTTTCCTCTTTAGACACGATCGTAGAAGGTGTCGACCTATACGATTCTAAAATTTTTATAAAATAAATAAACCGACGTAACTTAGAATCAACGTAGTAGACCTAACGGTAACGTCGTGTGTCCGAGTCAACGACATCTCGGGTCCGAATCGACGGGGACGATCGGAGGCCGTACATCCTAGAGTAAAGGGTCTAGTTTGGGTGTAGGGGACGTAACGTTCCGTCTAAGAGTTCGTGACCTGATGGTCCCTTCAGGGACCTATACGGCTTAAACACAGGTCAAAAAGTTGACGAATAAATGTTAAGACCAGACTAGAATGTCCAACCGTAGAGGAGAAACGAGGTCCGGTCAAACTCGTAATTGAGTCTTGAGGTTTGCGAGTCGAAGGACTATGAAACAAAGGATTTCCTTGTCCCCTGGGACTCTTTTGTGAACTCTTCTTGATTCGTAAGGGAGGATAAACGATGGTGTAAGAGAGTTGGGAGTGCCTCGGAACCATGGGATGAGACACTGTTAGGGTGACTCTTAGAGGGCCGGATTCTACCGTCAGTTCACCTTTTCGTAACAGTCCTTTGAGACGGACGTAAATATATCGGACTGTCTGAATCGTCTTAGTGGACGTCGAGTCACCGACCAGTAGTGTTTCGTCGGTTAAAGGTAATCCAGTATTTAGTGGGAACCTGACGTTCCTCTAGTTTCGTCAGTTTGGTTTCCTTTAGTTGGGACTTATAAGTAACCGTTCTGACTACGACTTCGACTTTATGGTTATGAAACCAGTGGACTACGTTTCTTGACTGAGTGACCTTTTCTGGGACTACGACCCTTTCTAATTCCCGTCCTCGTCTTCACCCACCGTCTCCTACTCTACCAATCTATCCTAGTTACCGAGTTATCTGTACTTAAACTCGTCTTAGGACCTCTACCACCTCATATTCTCTCGGACCGCACGACGTTGGGTACCCCAGTGTTTCTCAACCTGTAATGAATGGTCGCTTGTTGTTGTTGTTGTGTATTCGATGTTGGTCGTCTCAGACTTTTAGTCATCAAGAGTCGGAACTGATGGGAATTCTTAGTTGGGTACCTCGAAATTTTTGTATAGTGTCGGACCCGAGAGATGAGAGGTTACTGGATCGAGAATCATAAAAAAAAGGTAAAATGAAAAAATAATGTAAAAATTCTCGTCAGAATTCAAGTGTCGTTTTGACTCTCCTTCAACGTTTCTAAAGGGTATATGAGGGGGTCGTACGTATCGGAGGGGGTAATAGTTGTAGGGGGTAGTCTTACCATGTAAACAACGTTAGTCACTTGGATTTAACTGTGTCGTATTAGTGAGTTTCAGGTATGAAATGTAATCCCATGTAAGAATCATCACAATCAACGAGTCAACACAGACTGAGAAACGCTGGGGTACCTAACATCGGTCGGTCCGAGGAGACAGGTACATTAAGATTTCCGTTCTCATGACCTCGTCCACCGGTAAAGGAAGAGGTCTCCTAGAAGGGTTGGGTACCTAGTTTGGACACAGAGGACATAACGTCCGTCTAATAAATGACAGACTCGGTGGTCCCTTCGGGTTTATATTGCATTCACGATACATTTATTAACTTTTACTCACCGTTTAAGTTCAAAACAAGAAACCTTAAAGTACCTAGAAAAAAAGTATATAAAAGGTAGGAAGTCAACCTAGTTACCTATACGTCTGTACTTCCCGACTGACATAAAAGAAGAGAGGTTTATAGTTTAAGGATCTTTTATATATTTATAATATATGGTTTATATATTAAATCAAAGTTTAATTCAAGTGGCTAAAAAAATAAACAACCTAAAAAGAAATTGGACAGTACATTGTATTGACGGTACTCAGAAACCTACACCGTAGGTTGGTTTTTTTCTCGACGTATAACAGTGAGAGACATACTCTCCACATTTATACATTCCACTGTTGCAAAAACACCTGATAAAAATGTTGTACTATTTAATAGTTATAATAAGTACTGAATTTATAATACATATGTAATATCTAGTAGAGGTATAGTTGTTAATACATTGTCCTTGTGATCTTTTATTTTTAAAATATTACAAGAATACGTCACGAATTCACTAACTTACAAAATAGACTTCTCGATACTACATTTTTAATCTTAGTTTCAAAACGAAAAACTTACGTACCCAACATTGGGTGTCTTTTACTCCTCATTTAACTAGTCCTAGAACAATCAAATTCTTCGTTTTTTAAATTCTTGGTTTTATACGTGTGGTAATTTTTATGATTAAGACTTTTAATACATCGATTTTTAATTTAGTGGGCCAGGTTCCATGTACGAACCATAATATATAAGATGTTCAAACCTGTTTACATATATAAGTGAAAATATCATAGTCTTAAAAGTAACAGGACTTTTAGGAGACACAAGATGGATAAATAGAGACGAAGTGGAGTCGGGGACTAGAATCATAAAAAGTTTACAAAGGACCTCAACTCTCGTTGTCAGGGAATACGAGACATTATTTTAACTATTGTGGTACCTGGACCGAGATACGATTCGGGAGACGTACGTAAGAGAATGACGTCAGAGAGACATATGAGACCCTGTCAATGATAGTAATAGGAGTAAAATGTGTACTCTTGGGACTTTGTATATATCCCTCCGACTTTTACAACGGAAATCTTTACTGGGACCGAGGTGTCGATTTCGTGTAGTTCCACTGTCACCCGATCCAGTAACGGATTACGTCTTATGTTTCCCCTACCTTAGAATTTGGTTCTCGAAAACTTAGGTAAACGAACGGTTCGACAAGGAGACCAGTTACAGTCCATTGACGCACGACCCTTCAAGTACATCCCACTCAGGATTTCGGTGAAGGTGATCCATTCCAAATTTAGTGGACTACTTGGAGGTAGTTGTAAACATATACTTGAAATCAAACTTATCTGTAATTCTGGTTCGAATGTCCTTTGTTTACATTGGATTGTGTTTATCTACTTCTTACCCCATTCCCTTGGAAGAAAAAAGGAACCCTATTCCTCTACCGTACCGACCTTGTGACCCTATCAAGTACCACGACGACGACGATTCAACGAAGTCAGCACAGGCTGAGACACACTGGGGTGTCTGCCGTCGGGTGATCCGAGGAAGTACACGACACTTACACTTACACTTCAGTGAGTCAGCACAGGCTGAGAAACGTTGGGGTACCTGACATCGGATGGTCCGAGGAGACAGGTACCCTAAAAGGTCCGTTATCATGACCTCACCTAACGGTACTAACATAAATTTATCGGGAAACCAAAGGGACCACCGAGTCTTCCATTTCTTAGACGGACCTTAAGTCCTTTGGGCCCAAGTCAGGGACCCAGGCCTTCTAGAGGACCTTTTCCTTTACCCTTGGGTGAGACCATAAGAACGGATCTCTTAAGGTACCTGTCTCCTAGGACTACCCGATGTCTGGTACCCTAGCGTTTCTCAACCTGTACTGACTCACTGATTGTTAAACTTTTTTTTTTTTTTCTTGTTTTTGATCACGAATGAGAAAGAAGGGGACCTTTATGACTGTTATAAGAAAAAAATAGGGTCGTCCACTCCAAAGGTGAGGATTGAGGTCAAGGGTTTTCACCATAGATTCTTACGAGAGTGAAAGACCTGGTCTTCTCAACGAAACATAGATTTTTCGGGATTGAGTCACCTGAGGTTTTATGTACATTAGTATTTATCTGTCAAAAATAGTCGTTTACGTCCCACTCGTTAGTAGGATCGAACGTGTTCCGACGGTCCAAACCGTAAGATGTAAGGTTAAAACCCCTTTATGGAGTCAAGGTCCGTTTGACCATCCCCAACACCTAGTAGGGTGTTACTCACACACATACGATTTAGAGAAGTCAACACAGACTGAGAAACGTTGGAATACCTGACATCGGGTGGTCCGAAGAGACAGACACCCTAAGAGGTCCGCTCTTATGAACTCACCTAGAAGGAGTGGGTCCCTAGCTTGGGAACAGAGGTCACCGAGACCGTAACGTCCGTCAAAGAAATGACGACTTGGTGGTCCCTTCGGGATAGGGTGTTACCGTTGGAGGAAATAAAATAAGATCCCTACGGTAGTGTCTTCTCTTATGAAGACGTCACATAAGTGTGTATAAACGACGAGGGAAAAGGTCGACAACACATTTACGAGTACCTTTGAAGGGGACCAGGACTTCCTAAAGTCCCGGACACGGGAAGACTGTGGGGATACTTAATCCACTCCTCTCTTACTAAAGGACGTCGATCAAATCTCGGTCCCGGTTAAAAGTTCTATTGAGTGAGAGAACGGAGGACTCTGTAAATATGTTACCACACTAAGGGTACTTACGTAAACACAATGGGTGCCCACATTTATGGACAATCAAGAACCATTTAAACTCAAGAGAGTCTTCCAACACTTTTGGAATCGACGTACCACCAACGTCCGTTGACGTTAGAAAGGATTACATTATACCTTTAGTAACAACTATAAATTACTGTTCCGGAAAGGACTCCTTCTTACTTCTTACTCTTTAAGATGAAAGGAGGGGTCGTAGGACGAAGGGAAAGGAAGGATTTATACATTAAGGTGTTTCCATTAAAAAATTAGAGTAAAGACTCCGTTTCTCGTTACAATATCAATTCTTAGTTTTACATTGGTCAACTTTAGACTATAAAAGGTAGTCTTCCCTTTTTTTTCAGATACCTAACCGATTCTTTACTTTTAGGGTAAAATTATTTTAAGAAAATTTTTTAGTTACGGTAATTTCCGTTAATGACTCGTATAAAGTAAAATTACATTTAGGAAAGTAAATACCGATTAAAGGAGAACAAAAACACCATTCCACATTAGTCCTGAATTATGAAAACGAAAGAAGAATACCCCGATCTGATTCCGTTGTGAAAATTCCTTTCGGTAATATTCGTAGAGGTGGTACTAGGAACCACGAGTTCAATGACTACACTTCACACCGACTTCCAATTTTCGTCTACATTCTCGTGATTTGTAATTCAATTCCCATTTACTATCTCATTTCTTATCGTTTCTCTCTATTCTTTTGGAAGGATTCACTAGTTACGTTTCTTTATCTCCTTTTGTTATCTGATCTTTAGAGAAGCTCTTTCTCTATGGTTCCCTTGTAAAGTATTTTTCTACCCGAGTTATTTCCTGTCTTAGTCATACCTGGATTGTCTTCGTCTTCTATAATTCTTCTCCACCGTTCTTTTGTGTCTTATTGATATGTTTTTTTCTAGAATTATTGAGTCTATTGGTGTTACCACACCAGTGAGTGGATCTTGGTCTGTGGGACCTTACGTTTCAGTTCACCCGGAATTCTTCGTAGTGATGTTTGTTTCGATCACCTCCACTACCTTAAGGTCAACTCGATAAAGTTTAGGATTTTCTACTAAGACACTTTTAAGACGTAAGTCATACGGTCGTTTAAACCTTTTGAGTCGTCACTGGTGTCCTGACCTTTTCCAGTCAAAAGTAAGGTTAGAGTTTCTTTCCGTTACGGTTTCTTACGAGTTTGATGGTGTATTAACGTGAGTAGAGTGTATGATCGTTTCATTACGAGTTTTAAGAGGTTCGATCCGATGTTGTCATATACTTGGTTCTTGAAGGTCTACAAGTCCGACCTAAATCTTTTCCGTTTCCTTGGTCTCTATTTAACGGTCGTGGGTGACCTAGTAGTTTTTTCGTTCTCTCAAGGTCTTTTTGTAAATGAAGACGAAGTAACTGATTCGGTTCGAAAACTGACACACCTAATGTTGTTTGACACCTTTTAAGAAGTTCTCTACCTTTATGGTCTGGTGGACTGGACGGAGGACTCTTTAGACATACGTCCAGTTCTTCGTTGTCAATCTTGACCTGCACCTTTTTGTCTGACCAAGATTTGACCCTTCCTTCATACAGTTCCGACATATATCAGTGACGAACAAATTGAATGTACGTCTCATGTTAGTACACTTTTTTAACCGAATTTTGAGTTGTAAGTTTTTTGATTCTAGTGCCGTAGACCAGGGTAGTTAAATATCGTTTATCCACCCCTTTGTTACCTTTGTCACTGTCTGAAATAACAAACCCCCGAAGTTTTAATGACGTCTACCACTAACGTCGATACTTTAGTTTTCTACAAATGAGGAACCTTCTTTTCGATACTGGTTGGATCTGTCGTATAATTTTTCGTCTCTGTAATGAAACGGTTGTTTCCAGGTATATTAGTTTCGATACCAAAAGGGTCATCAGTACATACCTACACTCTCAACCTGGTATTCCTTTTGACTCGTGACTTCTTAACTACGAAAACTTGACACCACAACCTTTTCTGAGAACTCTCAGGGAACCTAAAGTTCCTCTAGTTTGGTCAGTTAGGATTTCGTTTAGTCAGGACTTATAAGTAACCTTCCTGACTACGACTTCGACTTCGAGGTTATGGACCCGGTAGACTACTCTTCTTGACTGAGTAACCTTCTGAGACTACGACCCGTTCTAACTTCCGTCCTCCTCTTCTCCTACTGTCTCCTACTCTACCGACCTACCGTAATGGTTGAGCTACCTGTACTCAGACTCGTTCGAGAGCCTCAACCAAGTACCTGTCCCTTCGGGACCGTACGACGTCAGGTACCCCAGTGTTTCTCGACCTGTGTTGACTTGTTAACTGACTTCACTACCTCACCCCACTAAGTAACCTTAAACTCAGTAACTCATACACGACCCACGACACACGACTCGAGTCTGATGTGTCCTAATGTTTCGACTTATTCTGTGTCGAACCGAGGTTCTTTGAATCTAGTAGTACTCATGCAGGTACAAATAGATTACGTCTTTACCTTTATTATGTCGTCTGAAATTTTAATTTCGGTTATAAAAGAAAATATCATATTAACAAAATTTTACAACAATCAGAGAGTATATGTTATTTAACTTAGTCGATATACGTATGTACATAGAGGAGTGAGAACCTGGAGGGAGGATGGGGAGTAAGGGTTTGTAGATCCAGTTAGTACTAAGTTTTCCTGTGTACCTAGGGTTACAAGTAACGCCGTGATAATTGTCATCAATTACCTTCGTTGGATTTACAAGTCGCCATCTTCTTACCTATTTCTTCTACTCCACGTGTACATGTTACCTTATAATGAGTTGGTATTTGTCCTTACTTAACCCAGTAACCATCTCTACACCTATCTGGACCTCAGACAGTACGTAGTACGGTATTCAGTCTTTCTCTTTTCGGTCGTAAAACAACAACATTTTACCAAAATACAAATCTTCGTTAAAATGATAACCCATATAAAATTTTAATTCAGGGAACTTTGTAGAGGGACAACACTTTCACCCAAACCAGACCCGACGACCTCACTTCCCGAGTCGCCTGAGTCCCACGTCTTTGACAACCGTACGGTGCACTGAGACTGAGTGGAGGTTAATCCGTTAATCAGGGTGTAATAAACTCATGGGTTAAATGAAAATGTAAAATTTCAACATTTTACGTATTACTAAAAAAAGTGAAGGATTAATACTCATTATTTTTAAATTCCCTTATATTTCAAATTGAACAGACAATTAACTCCCCTTTCTCGGTACGATTTAGTCAGTTCTTGTCTTACCAGTGGCTTCTTTGTGTCTTCTTTGACGGGCACTCCTAGGGCAAACGATAAAATTAATCGCAGACAGTTAATCTTCGCTTACTGTCACCCCTTCCGTAGGACTAATTACTTTAGTAGTAGGGTTTAACTTTCCCTTCCAGTTTTTCTTGTACTACAGAGTAAGCTGAAGTAGAACTCCCAGACTGTGTGGCTTTAAAGAGTTTAGGAGAAAATCTGGAGTCCTCTGATCTGACAATTATACTGGTGAGTTAATTGAGACCCATATTAATTGACGGACGGATCGGGACGGATGTTGGTTTTGAGAGACAGTCGTTCTAATCACGTCGACCGTGTGCACTCCCCCGACTGAACCAAAAGAGAGGACGTGTAACTACCTCCTCCCTGGTCCCTCTCCTGTAATGTTCAGTGGTGACGTATCTCCTGTACCGACAAGGAGAAGCTAAACAGGTCTCGTCCGTCCCCTGGACACTCGTATAATCGACGACAAACTTGTTTAAAGTGTCACGAGATCCGGTTAAAGTCGTCGATCAAACCGTCGATTTGATCAGGTTCAGTATTTTCCCCTCCGAAGATTTCGTGTAAGTCAGTGACTCTTTGTCGGTTGAGTCCAAGGTTGGTTATTGGGGAGGACACTTCAATCATTCGTCCCGTAGACAGGAGGCAGAATTGTTTGTTCCGTGTCTACGGTCAGTCTCGAGTCGACCCGAGGTAACTTGTGCCGAACGTCCGGTGAGAGCTCCGGGAGGAAAGAAGTTCGAGTCGTGTTTCGTTTTTTAGAATTAAAAATAGGTAGTTTTAAAAACGAATAACTTCACTACGGGACCAACCTCCTTAACTACTAAAGTCACTATTCCAAAAATACTGTTCTCGGAGTGAGACACAGAGTACGGGGAGGTAGGGGTTTTAGAAAAAGATTCTCACATTGTACACTCCTCTTCGCGAGTGACATTTGTTGTGATTTTACCCTTGGTAAACCTTTATAGATCTACTTGCTACTTGTGAAAACTCCAGTCTTCATTTTGACAAACCTTTTACGATTCTCTTAGCATTTGTATGTTCACTAATCATAGGGACAAACATAATAATAGAACCAGTAAATGTCTACGTCAGTTCCGGAAAATCAATAACAGTCCTATTGACTTTTGTAAGACTTTGTTTTTACCAAGTTACAAGTAGAGTCACCTTTAATGATACTTTTATCATTGCATCCTCAGGATAAGTGACTTTACTAAAACAAAAATTTAATTATCCTCTCTCATTCTTCTCTTTTTCCTACTTTACTTGTTAGTTTACTATCTTGTTTAGATAAAATTTTGTACTTCTACACCTCTTTAAATGTCGTAAATAGTTATGGGTTTGAGGTCACTCTGGTTGACGATTCCTCTTAACCACCCCACTACAGATCTTCATTCTTATACTTTTTTATTCTTTTAACTTTTCTTTTGCGAAGGAGTGTCTGTGTTGTTTAAGATAAAAACTGATAAAAAATAAAATTACACAACGTTAAGCTAACTGGACATCGTACGTACCACAATTCCGGTTCAAGACGTCACACTGACAGAGTGACGGTCAGGGATAAGGTATGAATAGTCGAGACACTGAGGTCCGTTCAATAACTTGAAGTACGAAACGACAAGAGTGGGTATCTTACATACACTACTATTGTCAGGGATAACGCGTCCCAACTGAGATCTCAAGGTGTCCGATTACACACACTTCACGAATCGTGTCAGGAGGTAATTACGATCGAAAACGATGAAATAAGTCAGACCTTGACTACCTTGGAACATTTAGGACTTTGAGTCCTCCTTTTTGTTACGTACGCCGTCATCGAGACGTTGAGACGCTTATATTCTTTTTGTAACTTAACATGTGGGACTTACACACTCAACATACCATACACTTGATGTAAAGTCATTTCTAGAATGTCTTCCTATTCCATTCCTTTTCGAAAAGGAAGGAAAAAGATCCTTCTCAAAAAAGTACATTTACATTACTTTACTACCTCAGGATAATGAAATATCTTGTTTACATTAAAAGGACTTAGACTTAAAGTAACAGAGGAAGTAGACACTCCCTATGGACTCCAACTTCATAAAACTTGGTTACAAACTCTATTACTTTTATTTCTGTACATTTATCTTAACACCTTTATTGGTTTGTCTCCGATAAATCAGTCTGTAGAGATATTATAAGGACGCTACGTCCTCTGGACCCAAGTTAAGGACCCAGGTCTTCAAGGGGATCTCTTCCTTTACCGTTGGGTGAGGTCATAAGAACGGACCTCTTAGGGTACCTGTCTCCTCGGACCGTCCGATGTCGGGTACCTCAGTGTTTCTCAACCTGTGTTGAATCGTGAGAGAAAGAAAGAGATATCATATCGTTCCCTCAGTCAGTGGTAGTCGACACAAAATAATCCCTAAGTTTTTTATCCGTCCCTTCACCCTTTCGAAATATCACTTTTTTCACCTGCCGCAGTTCATGTAAGACCAACCTCCAGAAACTTCGACCTCCACCCGATGGACCTTCACTCTGTGCATACACTGACCAAATCCTCGTGTCAACCGAAAGAGACCAACTAAGATTTAACCTTACCACCCCCATTTCACCCCACCTGTTCTTTATCCCTTGTCGAACAAAAACAGATCAGCGATTCAGCACAGACTGAGAACCACTGGGACACTTGACATCGGACGGTCAGAGGAGACAGGTTCCCCAAAGGACCCGTTCTGAGGACCTTACCCAACGGTAAAGGAAGAGGTCCCCTAAAAGGACTGGGTCCTCAACCTAGGCTTAGAGGACAAACCGTCTACCCCTAAGAAATGGTGAGTCGGTGGACCCTTCGGGTCCCTCGCCCATCATCAGTGACTGATCAGGAATGAGAAAGGCCGGTCAACGATGTGTTCAATTATAAATAGACTGTGTTGACTACCGACGTCCCTAACACCCGGTCTCAAGAGAACCGTTTATACCAAACCGGTGACAGGTTTACCTGTGGATAAACCTGTTGTCTAGTGTATAAACCGGTTACTAAGGACGATATTTCCTACCCTTCAGAATGGTCTTAAGAAAATTCATATTGTTGAAAGACATCGAGGTTTCTTACCGTGATCCCTCATATATATTTTCCACATCCGTCTTCTCTCCTTATTTCACCTTTTTCTCTCTTTTCGTTTAGTAGATTCAACGTTAACTTTCAAAATCTTAACTCATATTGGTATACTAACGTTTGATTCTTTAAGTCACGAGACAACGGTTTGGAAAAGGTAGACCGAAGTTTAACGGGGTGCACCGGGGGTAAAGTGGAAGAAAGGAGAAGGGAAAACCTGAGATACTGACTACGAGTGTCTTTGGAGGTCTTCGAACCCGGTCCTTCACCTGAATCACCAGAAACTCCTATAGCGACACTTTAAATGGGTCTCCCTTATCCGAAATGACCGAGGACGAGTTTCCTTAGCGATGTCTCTACACTACGACCTCCTTTTGTGAAACCCAGACCGGAGTCATCTACCACACTAAGTTGAATTTCGGTACTCAGTCAACAAACCGTCCTATAAGTACCTCTTTTTTCAGGTTATTTGTCTTTTATCTTTCTTAGTGTTTCTTGCTAATCACTAAGAGGTAAAATTCTCTTTTAACTCTTATAATAATACAGGAACACAACTTAAGAGTCGTGTTCATGTTCCTTCTATAAGTTCTTCAGTATTCCACCTCTCGGAGACACTTATATTACTTACAGTAGATACACCTTTTTTGAAGTCGGTGAAAGGTTTAGAATGACACAATTTCACATGGAGACAACCTCATTTTAGGATATTTAAGTCATTCATACCTTTACGGAAATACCTAGTAAAAAGAGAACTCTTAGTACAGTCTAGAGTGGACCCATGTTTTCGATAGTCAAATTCTTCATACCTGTTTGGACGGTAACAGAGAGTATAAATTCCTGAAGAGACTCATAAGTATTCCTTCTACATACAATTTACACCTTTTCAGAAGATAACAGGGAGTAGGAAAACCCCATGTACAGTCTCCAGTGTTACCTTTTAAAGTTATATATACTTTTATTTCTTACACCCCTTCAGCAATCAGTAAGAAGTATACACCGTCCGTCTGAGACACTACAGGGGGTTCCTGGGGGCGAAGGACCATAAGTGTAGAAACCCGTTAAGGGAGAGAACTTAAACAACAAATCAGTGTTTCAAAACATACTGAGAAAACGCTGAGGTACCTAACATCGGGTGACCGAGGAGACAGGTACCCTAATAGGGTCTTCCCTATATTCTCAGTGAACGGTAAAGAAAGAGGTCCTCTAGAAGGGTTGAGTCCCTGACTTTGGTCCAGAGGACGAACCGTCCACCTAGGAAATAGTTACTCAGTGGGAGAGAACTTAAACCCGACTAGATTTTTAAATAGTTATCTTGTCTCGTTTCTATTACCTTATAGTAGAAACACAGGACACAAAAACAGATAAAACCGATGATATTGTTTTATGATATCTGATCCATCGAATATTTGTATTTTTTAAGTAAAAAGTAACAAGACCTCCGACCTTCAGGTTCTGGTCCCACGGTCGTACCAACCCACTCCCGAGAGAAGACCCAGTGTCTGAAGAATAAAGGAGTGTACCACCTTTCCCCTTCTGTCTCCCGGTCTCTAGAGTGACCTCGGAAAGAAGAATATTCCGTGATTAGAGTAAATACTCCGAAGGTGGAAGGATTGAATTCGGAAGGTCTGGGGTAGAGGATTATGGTAGTGGACACCCCTAATCCTAAAGTTGTATGTTTAAACCCCCAGGTGCTTGTAAGTCTGATATCGTAGACCGATGTGTTCCAACACTGAAGATAGAACGATC
This sequence comes from Capra ibex, assembly GCA_006410555.1. Taxonomy (NCBI): domain Eukaryota; kingdom Metazoa; phylum Chordata; class Mammalia; order Artiodactyla; family Bovidae; genus Capra; species Capra ibex. Next base: position 40,903,902 of record SJYO01016970.1, on the reverse strand, counting down.
GTCTGAGAGAGGAAACGATTGAAATTACTTTATTCGAATGCACAACTTCTCCGGTTCAACCGGTCTTTGATTCCCGACGGAGATCAGTTATCACTCGTTCTTGTCTCTAGAAATCAGTTTATGGGACGTTCCTTGGCTTAGGACTGTTGTCGGTACACTCAAACAATCCTCTAGGAGGGAGTCGACTCGGACGTCTATTCTGGGGTCGGACCGACTATGGACTATGGACCGACTAAGGAACGTCGACACTCTCTGTGACTCGTCTCCTGGGTCATTTAGTGTGGGTCTAAGAGCTAAGTGTCTTTGATACTTTTTTATTTTCACATGCCAAGATTCTACGTTTCAAACACCAATGTAAAAATATGTCGTTATCTCTTGATTATGTAACAAGGAGTTAGTTGTAAATTCTTACCCTTCTTCGGAGTACTTACCTTTTTAACTCCCTTTTACTATCCAAAAGTTTTAAGTGTGTACTCTTATATGTAACCTCTTTTGAGTAGGTTACATTCTTTGTTTCCGTAACAAGATATGTAAAAAAATTATAAAAATTTTTAAATAAAAATTAACCTCATATTAACGAAATGTTACAACACAACCAAAGACGGTATGTTGTCGAACTTAGTCGGTATTAATATGTATATAGGGGAGGGAGAAGTTGGAGGGAGGGTAGGGGACAGAATATATGAGATTCTGTGTACTCCTGAGTGTAGTCTCTGTTACGTATCTCTATACTTCGTCCCCCTTCGGAAGTGATTACCAAATGTAGAAAGACATATACACTCCTCCATATGATATCTATTTGGTATACTTATTTTCCTTAAGTTCTGACGTCCTCTTTTTGCAAAAAGGACAATGGTAAAACCCAAGGGACCGTACCCATGATATGTGACCTGATTGTTTCTATTTAATTGTTTTGTTTTTGTTCGTCTTTACATAATCGTACACTCAACACGAATTCGAACCCTCGTCAGTCTCTGCTCATTGAGTTGTCCCACCAATCTTGCACTCGATTACATCGGAGAATTGTTTCATTGTGACTCGAAAATTTCCTCACTGACTTTCCTCTTGAAACTCAAAGAACGCCACCATTTAATACTCTTCTATTTACACGTCCCTTTGACCACCTTCTATTCCCGATCAATCAGTTCCGACAGTACACCTAAGGAGACTATGGTGGAGACCCGACTATTTCCAGATTTCACAGGTCACTATTTGAAGGCAGGAAGGACCATCTCTCCTGTCCCCAGTTTGGAAACTTTTAGATGTAAGACGAAAATTCATTTGTCCCCTCCCCTCCTGTCTCTCTAACAGAACATAGACGAAGAAAAGTTGACGGAAATCGAGTTTTATTAGGAGTACGGTCTCACTGTATAAAAACCTACCGTATAAGACGATGGAATGGTCTGGTAGACATTTAGAAAAAGATTAGAAGCTGTTACATGCTCTAGAAGGTGATACCTCTCTGGGATATTTACACCTGTTACATCCTTTCGGAAATCGACAGGAAATAAGGGTCCTGTCTACCCTCTTGTTGAGACCTCTCGTTCGTCACACCCTTTTCGAAGTACGTGTCGTAAAGTGGTGACATGTTCTTTCATGATCCTCCCTTTATAATATCTTCCTCTAAGAAGATTTATCCCTAAAGGAAATAGTCATTGAGTAGGAAATTTTTACCTAATGATTGAGTAATTAAAGGTGTAAAATATAAGTCTGTATATAATGTCGCTATTTAGATTCTTGGAAAAGTCGATGTCGTGTATGTAAAACTATATGTACCAAAACCAATACAAACCCAATACACCTCTAATAAAATAAAGAGAATCTCTCAGAAAACCTGGGTATTCACTAAGTTTTTCATAGAAGGAGTAATAGAGTAAAAAGTACAAGTTTTCAAAAGTCTAATGTTTTCTTCATGTATAAGTAACATCTCTTAAAATTAAATGTAATTTTATATTTCATCTTAAGTATGTCGTAGGGAGTAGTAATTATAAAACCCAATAAATAAAAGGTTGAAAGACACGTCTTCATTCCAAAATTTACCCAACACCTCTCACTTATGTCCCTCTCAAGTAACTTTCCCTCTCTTTCAAAAAAGAAAATACTCATTTTATTTAATAAGGAACATCTACTACCATCATTTACCGTTATCTCCCGTCTGTGACGTGTACACGTTACTCTGTCTAATGTAAAGATCTTAAGATTTTTGTTATTGTCCAAAAATCAATACATAGTGAAACACTCTCGTCCAAACTTAAAAAATGAATAAAAGATCCGACCTTTATGGCACGGTAAAAAGAAAGAACAGTAACATGAAGGACGGAGTCCTATTTGTTAGATGTAAACGAATCGGGAAGTCTTTGGTATAAAGCCAGTTTCTTTGACCTCAAGGTTAGGATTCACGTCGTTTGCAGAGAATAAGGACGAAAAGTCATTCAAATCCTGGGTAAAATCTACTTATCCGGAGAGGTACGAAATATTAAATTTTATCTAATAAAAGAGAAGTATAATATTATTACTGTCTTTTTACGATCAGACAACTGTCAATGATATCATTGGTCCTTGTTGAATGAAGAAAATTTGTCCTTTACCTGTGAATGGAGATTCAAAAACGAAGTAAAAGCCTTCGTTTTTACGTCAGTATACGAAACATTTCTACTGTGAAAACTTATCATATATGGTATGTAATACACACAAACACACACACACCAAACACATACATATACATAAGATTTATAATTAAGTTTAGGTTTTCTCTGTGGATAGTATCGAAAAAGAAACTTAATCAAAGACTGTCTGTACACTTTAATAAACTTTACGTTTGTTATAGGTTCTCTATCTAAATTGTGTACCGAAGAGAAATAATATTAAAAAACTTTGAATGTCCTTTACCAACCGAGGAAGGGAATCTCTTGATTTCCTACGAATTATCGAGATTCAGTACGTTTTCGTAAAGAAAGTCACTTTTTCTTACTTGTCAGTAATCACTCTACTGATAGTTATAAATGTAATAAGTTCCGTCAGACATGGTCTCGTACTTCCTACATCTATCCACCCCTTTTCAGTTCGTAAAAATTAATCCTTGTTTTATTTGTAGTCCTCTGTTGGACTTTATACTTTATTAAGACCATGGGTTCATACGGGTTAGTCTTGGACCTCCACCTGTCTAATCCAAGTCCTTTCATTTAACCAAGAACCTTTTATGTGAAACTTTATCTATCGAAATAATACGTCTTACTAACTTTCTGACTCTAAGGTCCGTTTAAGTATTTTTATAAGGACGAGATTTTTTTTTAGTACGAGTTTAGATAGTACCGTAAAATTCCTCACGACTGAGGTATTTAAGACTGAAAATAGTTGTCGTGAAGTTATTACAAGTCTTTTATTTGAAGTGTCCTTTTGGAGCCCACAAGTTAATCACAATTTGCAAAATCCCGTCTTTGACTCTATTACTTTAATACTCCTGTTACCGTCGAATTGTAAAACTCCGAGTGTTCTCTAAATACGTAAGGTTATATTGGAGTTCGATACGTATACCGTAGTATTTTTTCTTACCTAAGGATTGTCCCGTCCCTTAAACTGACATGAACAGAATTATGATCAAGAAACAGAATTACCTTTCTGATTTTACAGGGAGTGAATAAGAGTCGTGTTTAAGTCCGAAGTGAGGGGGTGGAAGGTCTAGGGGTGGTAGTAATGAGTTTTTGTAAATTTACCTTATATCTAAGAAAGAGTTCGTAGTAAAGGAGAAATCACGTTTAACGTACTCCGGGTGACCCCGAGGACACCCTTGAAGACCAGATTTTTTTCAGTCACCTCTTTACGACCGGGAGAAGGGTTCGAGACGTGATTGTTCTCACTCACCAGTGGGAGTATGGTCAAAAGGTCTTAAAGTCGTCCTTCATTTTCACTTTTACTGAACACCATGGTCAAAAGTACGGTCTCCGTAGACCGACATGGGAGAAGGACGAATGACCAGGACCGTACTTGTGTACAAAAAAAACCGTCCACCCCCCAACACACCCTCCCTGGAAGAACCTCACAGGAATACCTAAAAAGTCATAAAGAGAGTTCCGAGTAATCCCATCTCCTGTCAACCTTTTTAACCTTTCGGAGGACTTTGTACCGGTGTACCTACTGAGAGTCCAGTAGGGGGTCGTCAGACATCTTTAAGTTCCTGACTTACGTTTCTCCAACGTCACCCGGGTAAGGAGGGTCTGAAAAGTTCGTTAAGTTGTCAAAGATTTTTTTTTTATTAAACCTTTATAACCCATCGAAAACAAAACGGTCAACTCCAACTGAGAAAGTTCTAATTCCCGACACTGTTATTCCATCCCTTGGTGAACCTAAAATCTTCGGGTAGGAACCCATCTTTAATAGAGAACCGAAGTCACTGGAAAACTTCAACTGAGAAGAGAAACCTTATTGACAATGAGAAGTTCCACTTCATGTATGAGTATGTGACTGTACTAATATCAGGTAGTAGGGTTGTGGTCGAGAATACCCCGTCTCCTTAATGTTAAATGACCGCTGCGTAGGAGACTTTAAGGTGTTCCTTACTTCACATTCCTTCAAACCTCAGTACCTCAGGACCCAGACCCAGACCGGGGTGATGAACTAGAACTCTTACAACAAATTGAAAAGACTCGAACACAAGAGGAGATACTTTCCCTATTACGGATGAAGGGTACTGACAGTACTCCTACTTCATTTCGTCGTGTTTCCTTTACCAACCATGTTACGAAACGTGTATCATTTTCGAGTCATTTACCTAGAATAAAACACTTTGATAACTTTCTACATTAGTCGAAAACCGTCCTTTTCTCGAGAGACGTCCTACGGGGAAACAGAACGGTGGTTGGAATTTGGTCCGTGGGGATACGAGATGATAAAAACCGAGATTGTATAGAAAGTTTAGAAAACTAGTACGTTGTGGAACGGAGGAGAGAACCAAGAAAGGTATCTAGTTTCTTCATCTTTACTTTCATTAATTGTCTACTGGTCGAGAGAAGGGATCGAAGGGGAAGTCATTAGAGTACTTGTTTGAGTGTTCTTCAACTGTTTAGACATGAATCACCCCCTATCACTGCCGAGACTGGGGGTAGAGTTACTGATTGACTCTAATTAAGGATCAAAAGGAAATTTTCGAAAGTACCAACTCGTCTTAGAACCCTCTACTAAAGATCCCTTGCGACTCAGGTGGCAGAGGGGTCTAACGACCGTAGGACTAATATCCGTTGAACGGAAAGATGATTGAAGACACTCATAACTCAAAAACGTTCACCACTCGTCGATCCCGTTACGAGAGAACTGGTCATCGACCGTTAACGGAAACTACTACGGGAGTAGAAATCTTAGGAAGTGAAAAGGACCCTTCACTACCATGACGTAGAAAGTGTTCGAGAGGACCCAAGAAAAAGAAGGGTCATCCCTACTACCGAGTCTGCCATTCCTTAGACGGACGTTACGTCCTCTGGGGACCCAGCCCAACCCTTCTATGTGATCTCTTCCCTTACTGTTGGGTGAGGTCATAAGAACGGGCCTCTTGGGGTTCCTGTCTTCTCCGACCGCCCGATGTCAGGAACCCCAGTGTTTCTCAGTCTGTGTTGACTCGTCGATTGTGAAAGTATGAAAGTATCCCTACTTGGACCGTAAGATGAAGGTCACAGTTCGAAACCCTTCCTACCCTTCTCCGTATTTTAATATCTGAACTTTATTGAAGTTCCCCGGTAAGACGTAGATCTTTATATTTGTAGTCATTATTACCGACGGTGAATACCTAAGGAAAAATACGAGTAGTTGGATTCACGTAATTTAGAGTGGGTCAGAAGTGTTGTTACTCCACTCTACAGAGTAAAATGAGGGTGAAATATCCAATTCTTTGACTCTATGTCCCTTCCAGTACCTGAGTTTGGGTCCAGGTATACTTTCGTGTTGAGTAAGAGAGTTAATACTATATTTTAACGAGAGATCGTTAGATACAACGACAGGTAAGGGAGACCTTTACAGAAATTCCTACTCTCTCTGTCAAAGTCACAAGTCAATGGAAACATTAGTTCTTTAGCAGAGATATAGATCGACACTAAAAGAAGGGTTGATGAAGTAAATAAAACTAACCATCAGAAAACTCTGACTTTTTTGTTTTGTTTTGTTGTATCGTATGAAGACTATTATCGTTGGTATAAGTTGATTCTATTCCAAATTCAGTAGACAATCAAGAAAAAGAATGACCATTTGAAGAGGACCGAAGGGACCACCGAGCCACCGTTTCTCAACCGGACGTTACGTCCTCTATGTCCAAGCTAGGGACCCAGTCCTACTAGGGGACCTCTTCCTTTATCGGTGGGAGAGGTCATAAAAACGGACCCTTAAGAGTACCTGTCTCCTCCGACCGCCCGGTTCAGGTACCCCGGTGGTTTCAGACTGTGTTGGATCGTTGATTTGTCGTTGTTTGAAGAGGGGTATGAAATCAATGTGTACCTCTTTAAGTCCTCTGTTCCTCTCACCCCGAACCTTCCTTTCCTCCGATTTGTTCCCATGTGGTCACTACTTTCAAAGTGACCCACTAACACCGAGTTAGGTCGTTACCCAGACCTAGTCACATCTAGTGTGTGACCACAAAATAGTCCCTGACCGGTCGATCGATACCCATAGAAGTCCGGGTAGTCAGTAACCAATTCCCAATAGGATGACTCCTATACGTAAAGGTTCTTAAAGTACGACAGGCACCTTTGTTTCGTCCGAGGGAGTTGGATTCCCGTAGGAAGTCTATTTATCAACGTCCACAACCGTCGACCCTACAACGTCCACAACCCTCGACCCTACAACGTCCACAACCGTCGGTGAACATGCGAATATTTACCTTTCTCCGGACTCCCTAATACCCATCTCGTATCTGTCGTGGACGGTACTACTGATGTCTCCCAGGGGTCGAATTCGTCAGACTGAAGTTCTACTACATTTTCGTTATGTGTAAGCCATCTTTGGTATGAACCTTAAAACTAAAAAAGGGGGTCTGAACACTATACGTCGTATACTATATTAGTATATGACAGAACACTAGGACCCGTCACCGTTGTCGGTGTCCTAGTGTTCCCATTTGTTGACTAGGTGAATTTTGGTGAGACATGGGTCTGTTGGTAGACAAAAAGTGAAAGTCGTGTCAGAAGTTATGTAACGTGCTCGAATAAGTTGTGAAATGATATTTTATCCACAATACAATCTACTAAGCGGTTGACGTCCGAATAAATTCACAAGACTCGTACCAAATTCCGTTCGATCCGATTGATTCGATGCCACAAGTCACTCAAGTCACATAACTTACATAAAAACTAAATAGTATAAAAGTTAATAAGTCCTGAAAATTGAACTAGTCCCACATTGGGTAACAATTCCTCTTACTCATTATGACTCCTTTCGTTTTCCTAGAGAGGGAGCACACCCGTAAATTGTAGGCAATTACGAAGGGTCCTGGATTAAATGAAAGAGAGGAAAGTTCGTCTCTCTCTCTTAGAAAGGAGATAACCTCTTCGTCGTCTCATCCTAACTTTCTGTATTCAAACACCTACTTGCCAACCCAGCTTTGGACCGTGAGGGATCGACACGGTAGAACCCGTTCAACGAGTTTCGGGGGAATTTGGAGTAAGAGGAGTAGACAACCACTCGCTAGTGAACGGAGTGCCCACCCAGAGATTCCTACCCAACTCCATTACAGACAGTCCACGAATCGACTCACGGACCGTGCGTACTTCACGTCACTTTTACAGTCAGTAAGTCGGTACAGGTTAAGAAACACTGGGGTACCTGACCCCGGGTGGTCCAAGGAGACAGGTACCTTAAGAGGTCCGATCTTATGACATCACCCATTAGGGAAAAGGTCATCTTTACCATTGTCAACATAATAACTATAAAGAAAAGGGAAGAGGAGGGGTACGCTGGTGTTTCTGCTCGACTACCCTACGAAGGAAATTTATTGACGGTTGAAATGGTTTAATCTCTTGTGGTAATAACTCTGAAGGGTGCACCGTGATCACCATTTCTTGGGCGGACGTTTACGTCCAATCCGCATTCTCTGTGACCAAACTAGGGACCCAACCCTTCTAGGGGACCTCTTCCCTTACTGTTAGGTGAGGTCATAAGAACGGACCTCTAGGGACACCTGTCTCTTCGGACCGCCCGATGTCAGGTACCCCAGTGTCTTGACCTGTGCTGACTCACTGATGCGTGTCGTGTGACAACTCAGTCGAGGACGGACAGGGACAGTCTTATGTAAAGTACTGTATCTTTTTCTTTCATTGACGACCCGTGTAGACACATTGAAATTTTGACATAACAAAAGAACTTAACATAGTTCTAACTATTAACTCGAGTCTTAATTTCGGTAAAGGTTTTCGAGTGAATATAAAGAGTTATGACGTCTGACGAATATAAACGTCTTCCCATGAAAGACGTTGAGCCCCGACGTCTGAACATTCCTACGGACAGTAGTCGACTCATTGACGTGGGACGGTGCACGGTCCTGGAGGGTATTGTGTCCAGACGCGAGTAGTAGGAGGTTCGTCCTCGACGAAAAAGAAAAGGAACTATCTCGTACCTACAGTTCCGACAAGTGTTTCACAAAAGACTAAACTTTTAATGTCGTACTGGGAGGTTAACAACCATCGGAATAACCAATTGCAGCACATCTCTTTCGTGTTTACTTTTGCCATGAAACGTTCACGGATGGTAAGTATCTCCTGGAGGGACCACCGAATCTACCATTTCTTAGACGGACGTCACGTCTGGTTCCAAGTTAGGACCCGGCCCTTCTAGGGACCTCTTCCCTTACCGATGGGCGAGGTCATAAGAACGGACCCCTTACCGATGGGCGAGGTCATAAGAACGGACCCCTTACCGATGGGTGAGGTCATAAGAACGGACCCTTTAGAGTACCTGTCTCAGGCACCCAAGTGTTTCTTGACCGGTACTGACTCCCTGATCCGTGTGTACGTGTGGTACGAATCTCTGTACGAATCTCTTCCCTTCCCGAGATGTCTGATATCGGTAAAAGTCGTCGACAGTGAGTCACCTAGTCTAGAACTGGGTCCCTAGGTACACGGATGGAACCCATCTTAGATTTCACGTAGGACATAAGGTTGAATGGGGAAGACCTTATCCATTTACTCGGAACGTTCCTTGTGGAGACGAACCAGTTTAGGTTCTATAAACCTAATCTTGTACAATTAACGACAGAAATGAAAAACATGTGTACTATTTGAATATTAGGACGTCACATACTCTTGTTTGTGGTGTGTGTGTGTGAGAAAAAAAGGGGAGTTACGTGTAAGTAAAAGAGGAAAGATAAAATATGCACCCAGAAGGGGCCGTAAACAGTATATTCATGTACGTGCACCCATCGCATATTTTCTCGGGACGTTTCGTTAGAACCAAAGTAATAAAGGAGGTACTTGTCTCGGTAGTCTGATCGAGGTGCAAGAGTCAAGTGTTCAAAGGTTCTAATACGAGATCATGCCGAGTGACACCCCAGAGTCGTAGAAGGAGGGACATGTGCACAAACAGAGTAACTGTGATTACTTTCAAAACGTACACGCAAAACCCCGATTCCTCGGGAGACCTACGAGAGAGGGTGTAAGTCTAACTTTCCGACCCGACCTTTTGTTTTATAGCGAAATGACAAATAAAAATAGTGTGGCCAAAAATAATTGGTCTAGAGGGCACTACTCCCGGTCCGTAGAGCCGTCGTACTAAGACGACTACCTCTTGTACACATCAATTAGAGGAACACGAGACTAGGTATCCGGTCCGAACCCTTTCGGTCACACGGCTGTTCCGAAGATTCGGAAGGTGGAGACGGCACCTACACCTTAACATTTTTAGTCCAAATCTAATAAACCTAGTGTGACCCTAAACAAGATATTGACTACTCCTAACATCTCTGAAAACCGACCTTTTGACGTTTCCAGAGGTTTACAGGAGTTTTCCGGAGAGAATGAAAGTGTAGGACTCTTCCTAACAAAGGTTTTCTTTTTACCATTTCATTTAATTAATTGGAAAGGGTGACTAACTTAAAAAATTTGTTTTTAAGAAAAGTGAAAGAAGGGAAAAGAGAGGGATGGGTTTTCGACTTCACTGAGAGTTTGTTCGGTCTGAAAAACATCATCTTTTAGACTAGGAGTTCTACTAGAGTTCCCATATCTAATAATCGAGTAAGTAGGTTAATCTCTTTTAGTTATTGAAGAACTAGATGGAGATTCCGGGGACTTGTGAATGTATAGTATTAAGATGATAATGAGTTCGATGATCTCTGTGAAACATATAACGAAAAACTTCTTCTGGAAATTTGTCGATGTGTATTATACCTTTCTCTAGGGTAATATCAGTCTACCCTCAATAAACAAAAAGGCAGAGTTACATACTAATTTATACTAATTTCTATAACACAACATTATTCCATTGGAACCTTTCGACGGAACCCCCTTTGGTCTCGACTACCTAAGTAATCAAATTTCAACCCTTTACCTACGTCGACGATTCGACTTAAGTTACTCATACCTTTGTCTCCCGTCCACGGCCAGGGGTACCGTCCGAGACGTCAACATCGACTCGACTCTCGATAACCATATCGTCGAAGAATCCTTTTGATTCTTTTATCTCAGTTTACGGATCTGAAGTGACTAAGTTTCACTATTCTACCGTCGTAATTGAACTGGGATATCTTTGAACTCTTTATTTAAGATGGATCCTCGAATCGTGTTTCTTCGTCCCTGTTGTACCAAAGTACTCAGAATTTTAGTAGACGTGTATCTATAAGACTTTCTCTCCGTCGACACTACATGATCCTCCGACCGTCTCGAACCTCCTCCAGTCCGAATAAGTGAGAAGTCGAACGGGTCGTCTCACTGGCCGTAACCTACAAGAATAGTCGTGAAGTATATCCTGTAACACTTCGTCTCAATACCAGAGCAATCTATCTTTCAAGACTCAGTCTGGAACCCTATAGAGTTATACGATTAATCTCCCTCAGTCTTTTGTCTGTTTTCCCAATAGAACTCTTGGTCTAAGTCATCGGTCCAATTTCTTTCTCCATCACGCCTCGGGTGGATACCCAACGTCTTTCCTTCAGTGGTAAGAGGAAACGTCCGTTCCCTAGCTCCGTTTCACTTCCTCTGGTCGTCTAAGTCTGTCGTCCAGCACCGCTTAAGATTTAGGAACCTCTGGGGAGGAAGAGAAAAGAGTCCGATATGAGTGATCCATGAAAGTAGAACAAAATACCGAAGCTACGATATGGTCACAGATGTTCATGTATGTAACTTCCGCTTTGATATTGGAACTGGAGAGGGAACGGACACACTAAAGTGAATATGTTTCATGTGTCATGTTACGGATTGTCCGTAGAGTTCTTAAAGGTGTAGGGTTTGATTTGGAAACTAAGGTTGTCGGGGGTAGAGTTTTGGATAAGGAATGACGACGACGACGACGACGACGATTTACCGAAGTCAGCACAGACTGAGAAACGCTGGGGTACCTGACGTCGGGTGGTCCGACGTCTCAAAAGGTCCGTTCTCATGACCTCACCCCACGGTAGAGGAAGAGGCTAAGGAATGATCCAGAAAGGTTAAAGTAAATTATCGTGGTTGTAGGGGGGTTTGACGAACACTTTAACCGTCTTAGTAATTATGAAGAGAAAGACGTAAAGTCATAGGCACCAAGGATTTGAACACACGTGTATCCTTAGTCGACCCCTCGTGGTTTTAAACTCTCGAGATAGGATGGGAGTCATAACACTAGATTAACTAGATCCTATACTAGACTCAAAACTTCTACGATTTACCAAACATGGAGTCCTCTAACATTATATCTCTAGTCAGACCTTTCGAACTACAGGTAGAGTTTAGTGTATATAACGTGACGAAGGAAAGGTAGCGAACTTGTCAACGTCATGGAGGGTTAATGAATGAGGTAACAAAATGAGAAAGGGAGGTAGTAGATGAAATATGTCTCATTGATCTCACTAGAAAATTTTCATATCCAGTATAGTTCAGTGGAGGAACAAATTTTCTAGGGGCACCGAAAGGTGACGTCAATTCTCACTCTACTTTTGAGAAATGACTCAGAAGGTCCACAAAACAAGGGAAGACTAGTGTGGTGAAAAGTGGAAGGAAAGAAATAAGACACGATATCGGCGTAACCGAAAGAAAAACCTAAGACATTGTCCGTTCGACAAAGGGTAGAGTCTCGAAGGTATAACCAACAAAGAGGGAGAAAGTCGGAGAAGAGGATTTAAAAACGTGAAGACCGAAGAAACAATAAGTCCCGTGTCGAATTTACAGTAAATAAGTCCCTTGTGGATCATAGAAGGCGATGTCGATAAGAGTATAACGGAAGACAAATAAAAGAAATATCTTGGTTTTATTATGTAAACAAACGAGTGATACACAAATACATATACACATACATGTCCGTATAAAGAGAGGGAGAATCTAGTCTTCAAAGTACTTTCACATCGGGAACAAATAAAACAAGTGAGGACATAACAGTCCTAAATCGAGGAACTGACGGTACTAATGAATAATTTATATACAACTGATAGACTTACTCACTTATAGAATAGGTCTGTCTCCACACTAATCGTTATCTACCGAAACAGGTCCTCGAACAAAGTAAGGTCTATACACTAAGTTTGTTGTCACGATCCTGAACTACGAACTCAGGTGGTCCTTGTACGTGTAATTTGGGCTTAGACCAAAGATATAAGAGAAAGGGAATTGAAGAAAATTCTTTATATAAATTTAGAAAGTACCCGGAATACACACTTTAACTCATCTTCTGTGTCATTATCTTTCATCATCTTATTTAATCGGTCCTATCAGATCAAACACGACTTATTGTTCGGCGTGGTTGTCAAAATCACTAAATTGTACCTCGTCACTGAATTCTTTTTCCAAATAATAAGTACATTTCAGACGAAACCCAGACTCTTTGAGCAAAAGAAAGACACTACCGAGTTATAAGGTCTGAGGTAACAAGAGTTCTGCGGGGGATAGTTGTATTAGTGTTTCCTCTTCTGTCTTAAAATGTGTTTAAGTGTGTAATTCAATCGGTGAGTTAACACAGGTTGAGACACACTGGGTACCTGACATCGGGTGGTCTAGTGGAGACAGGTACCCCAAAAGATCCGTTCTTAAGACCTCACTCATCGATAAGGGAAGAGGTCCCCTAGAAGGGCTGGGTCCCTAGTTTGGACCCAGAGGACGTAACGTACATCTAAGAAATGACAGACTCGGTGGAAGGTCATCAGTGTATGAATACACTCTCAACCTGGTATTTCTTCCGACTTACGACTTCTGACTACGAAAACTAGACACCTTGACCTCTACTGAGAACTCTCAGGGAACCTGTCGTTCCTCTAGTTTAGTCAGTTAGGATTTCCTTTAGTCAAGACTTATAAGGAACCTTCTTGACTACGACTTTGACTTCGAGGTTATGAAACGGTGGACTTCGTTTGTCGACTGAGTAACCTTTTCTGGGACTATGACCCTTTCTAACTACGGTTCTCCTTTTCCCCTACTATCTCCTACTCTGCCAACCTACCGTAGTGACTTAGTTACTTGTACTCAAACTCGTTTGAGATCTTTTATGACTTCCTGTCCCGCAGAACCACACGATTTTAGGTACCCCAGTGTCTCTCAACCTGTACTTGTTGTTCTGTAGTTCATGATAAGAATTCAAGTGTAGGTGACCGGGTTTGTTTGGAGTGCTAAAAGAGTCTCCTCTCCTTTTAACATTTGGAACCACTCATCATCCTTACAGACGATGTCTTCCATGTCCAGTCCCACCACGTTTCTTTTCTTTGTTACTCCTTTGTAAAAATTACCTACTCGGACCACAATCCGATGACAGAGGTGAAGACTATTTAAAATTCTTATATTATCACTTTAATCCAAAGGTTTTGGTCTAGTTACATTGTCTTTGTTCTTTGAGGTCGTCTTTATTAAACCAAACTCTTATTTGTAGGATGATTAAAGGGGTAATAAATAGTGTGAAACACCGTTCTTCTTAACTTTGTGATTTCGTGACCCTTGACATAAGTAATAGAAATTCGTAGATATTACCTATTCTTAAATTTTCTTTTATGTATACATATTTGTATATATACATATATAGTACTTTAGTGAAACGATGTGTGGACTTTGATTATGTTTATAACATTGAGCTTATATGAAAATCTTTTTTCTTTTTTTTTTTTTTTCCTTCTTAATTCTGTGATTCTAGAATTCACGAGATAGAAATCCTCTAGGTCATTCAGTAGGAACATTACCTTTCTATAAACTTCCAAGGACTGAATCTTTAGGTGAAACATAGGTGACCCAATGACACGGTTCTAAAACGATATGACATATCATATGTTTCGTCTTCTCGTTTGGTTTACCCGAGGACAGTCTGGAGAGTTTTTTCAGGTCTTGAAACACCGGAGTTTTAACTTAACACTGTTATAAACAATAGTCCCGGAGAGAACTAAGTGGTCTCACATCAAACTGTCGGAGGATTAACATACAGATATCTCCGACACAAACTTCTGACATAAAGGACAGCAGAACGAAATCCACGTTAAGTTGACTTATTGAAACTAGAAAGTTGAATGAGTTAAAACACCCGATGAAAGAAGAATCCCAAAGAGAATTTATACCTTCATTTGTTTGTTTGTTTTTTTTGGAAAGTGACGTTTACGATGGGACCTTTGGGATCCTACATGAAATTAGGTTTGTCTATTATAACCTCAGTACTAAAAGTTTTTCTTCAGGTTCAAATTGGAAAGAGTACCTAGTCATGTTTTTAGAGACAAGAGAATCCAAGTACATTACTGTTATAGTCTTTTTTAAGTGAACCACTGAATGAAATTTCTATGAAACATCAAGATCTGTTTTACCCTTCTTTTATTACGGTCCTTACCAAAGGTGAGAAACTATCGTAATGATAGACACAACACACGTGTCCTTGCGGTAAATCACTTAATTAAGTCGGTAAGACAGTTACGACAGTACTCTTTCTCGCTAACGATCGTAAGTTGAAACGGGATACTTGTGTAGGGAGTGGGTCGTCCTACACAAGGTGGGTTATAAACGCAACATTGATATTTTCTACTCCAACTCGATACCACAGATCTTATAAGACAATCTGCAGGTATAGATGGACTTACAGAGTGTCAGTGTAGTTTACGACATATAGAATAGTAAAAAGATAAAGGACAACGTCACTCGACACTGAGTAAGTAGGGGTCATGGAGTACACGGGTCGTGTAACGAGGTACGTACAAATACCTCATGTACTTATGGATAAACCTATTATATTTTTAGAGAAACTATACATATTCATAAATGGAACCATTATAATTGTCATAATAACAGTACACGTCTGACCATCTAGTTCTACCAGTTTTCAATGAAAGGACCTGACAAAGAGGGTTGAGAACTTATATAAAGATACACGTTAACAAACTTACACAAGACAGTTACGTATCATTTGTACATAAAGACATAAAGAGAATGTCGAAGGATGGGGTACTCTTCTTTACATAAAAGAACTATCTTGTCTATTCTAAGAGGATGACCACAACACAACACATTTGTGTCATTCGTAGTCATGGGCTATGTACAAAAAGACGACTTACCATATAAAACTTTACATAAAATTTTTTATGTAGATATTTATAAATATTTATATATGAAAAATCCATATATAAATGTGTAAATAATTATGTTGAATGGATAAAATGTTTCACATATTCCAGTAACCTGTTCTATGTACACATATAATATTATAAGTTAAGTCAATTCTTATTTTATCAACTCTTTTAGTCCCATTATCTTTTTATTCCCGTCAGTATTTTTTCCTATAGGTAGTTTCTTAAATCCTATGTTTTTATATAGTACTCAAGGATGAATGTACGAGATTCGAGAGATTTAGTCTTTCTATTTTGATCCAGAGGTGGTACCGAGTTCATAAGAACCATGATATCGGACTTTTTAACAGTGTATCCAGGAATAACTCTCCTGTGACCCATTACGTCAACTATTGGAATTTGTCACTAGACTATCCTTTATGTCACTCAAGGTATCCTCACAAAGACCATTACAGGGAGTAACATCCGACCACTATAACTTCAGTTACATGTTCGTTAAAATATCTCTTTCTCACACTACTCCAGGACCTTATGTCGAGAGACGGTAGATTGACTCAAAGTTCTACATAAAAGTCTCCCAGTCCCAGTACCCACCTGTAGGTATTTAACAAAGAACGTTAATTCGGGACCCATTGACAACCTTGATATATACACTCAAGTTCTATTATGTCAATAACTATCGTCTTACCGGGTCCTCGGTACCTAAAGACTCCAGAGTCCTTTACAGTATCTCTGATTAGTGTCTCTAAGATCCTTTGGGTGACCGAGAACCTCTAGGAGGTCGTAACTCATTTTCGGTTCTGAGTTTATATCGAGATTGAACAAATACATTTTTTTTTTTTTTTTAAGTTATAACAAAGGTGAATTTTTGAAAATTTGAAAAATTTTTTAACAAATCCCTGTACGTAGTCAAGTCAAGTCAAGTCAAGTCAGCGAGTCAGCACAGGCTGATAAACACTGGGTACTTAACGTCGTGCGGTCCAGAGGGACAGGTAGTGGTTGAGGGCCTCAAGTGGGTTTGAGTACAGGTAGCTCAGCCACTACGGTAGGTCGGTAGAGTAGGAGACAGTAGGGGAAAAGGAGGACGGGGGTTAGGGAGGGTCGTAGTCTCAGAAAAGGTTACTCAGTTGAGAAGCGTACTCCACCCGTTTCATGACCTCAAAGTCGAAATCGTTAGTAAGGAAGGTTTCTTGTGGGTCCCGACTAGAGGAAATTTTACCCGACCAACCTAGAGGAACGTCAGGTTCCCTGAACGTTCTCAGAAGAGGTTGTGGTGTCAAGTTTTCGTAGTCAAGAAGCCGAGAGTCGAAAGAAGTGTCAGGTTGAGAGTGTAGGTATGTACTGATGACCTTTTTGGTATCGGAACTGATCTACCTGGAAACAACCGTTTCATTACAGAGACGAAAAATTATACGATAGATCCAACCAGTATTGAAAGGAAGGTTCCTCATACAGGATTCTTATACAGGACCTTTACTTTCCCATCATTATTTTTTTTTAGATTTTCACCTTTTGGACGAAAAATTATTTACCATTAAAGAAAATTAATTAAGACTCTAGTTTCAAAGAATGGACTTTACACTGAAGTCGTAGATATCTAAGTGTTATCTTGGGGTTTCTTAGTATTTGTCAATTAAAGTAGAGACTTCGTTACAGGGTTTTCTTTTCACATAAGATAGAAGTCAGTTTTATATCTAAATCTTATATGAATGTCCCGTCCAATGTACGTATTCATTCTCTCTTTTCTTAAGACCTTGTCCATGATCACCACAAACCTACCGATGTTTTTCGAAAGTCGGTGGTGCTGGACAGGTAACACATCCACCAACCGACTCCTTCGTCTCTCTCGTCTGACTGTCCTAAGTACAGTAAGGATAACCGGAACGACTCATCTGTGCTTCGAGAAGGAATCATGAACCCTAAAATTTTTCGCAGTCTACCGTGGTGTCGTCCGATTACACCACCGTACAAGACCTCTGTAAGTAAACAAAAAAAGGGGGAAAATTTATCACCCTTTTTCACTTAAAATAATTAATTATCCGTGAATGGGAAGAAAGCAGTATGACAGTCGAAGCCAACCAAAGACAGAACGGTAATTGTACAGATTACGTATACAGTTCACCTTCCGACTGTACGATCACCGTTTGTCTTATAATACACTTCCGCCGTTACACAATTTTGTTAACTCGCTTGTTCGTGATTTCAAACGACGAGTCCGGTATACAACGTCACAAATTAAAGGGCATCACCTCTTTGTACCAACAGTCTCTTTTTCTACTACTTATGTAAATGAAACCCGTTGAATAATGTTACTTCTTACTGAAAGGTCTCCTTCTCTTGTCTTCTTAATCCGAACGTACCTCTCGTATACCCTCCGTAAGTCTGGATCCGTTCCCATTGTCCTGACACACGAAAGTTTACTTTCTGTAAATTAGTTACGTACATCGACCACAACTGTATACCTTCACTCTTTACCCAAAACTAAACCTTCTGTCCTTCTTCCAATTGCCATCATGTCCACCAATGTCTTACTAACTATCGAACTCATTGATGGTCTCTTTCTGACACATTGAGAACGTCAACCCGTTGTCTGAGGTCTCTTGTTACATTAAATCTTTTTATGTCTTGTACCTTACTAGGTCCCGTCCAGTGAACCGATGTTCTCCTCTACTGTCTGTGTTCTTCGACTACTAGCTTACCATTATTTTTCCCTACGTGACCCCTTCCTCGTCAACCGTCTCCGAGGTTCCCCCGTTTAGTCTTTACCGACTCCGACCCCTACTTGGAACAGGTGTGAGTCCTTCCTTCCTCCCCCTTATTAGAAGGGTCCGAATTCGACCATGTCGAGGTTAAACGAGGGAATATCGACTGAACCTCTGAGTCTTCAAGACGAATCTCTTTTGGTAGTAGACGGGTATCCAGAACGACACACCTGTACTTTATTGGGGATTTATAACGAACACAAAAGAGAGGACTTCGTTCTAAAAGACCCACTTTTTAGGTACATAAGTGAAAGAAGAGAACCAAGGTTTTTATGTATCCTCTCTCGAGAATTTACTGGAAATAGGTTCAACATAAATTAGGATAGGAAGGTCTCCACTTTCCAATCGTGTACTTGAACCACTTCGTTGTCTGTTAAATCACAATTAAGGACGTTAGAGGTAAACACAAAACAATGAACCAATCCCTGTACCGGGACCTTTCTATTAGAAAACTCTTTTCAGTAAAACTCGAGACTACTAATAATGCTTCTTGTGTATTACTGGTTTAGGATGAGTTTTATGGTACTTATTGACGTGAGATCTTTATGACACAAACGTTTCTGTAATATATTTAGTCACGGAGTATTACCAAGTAAATTTCACACTAATCCCATTACCTAAATTGTCAGTTTCCGTCGCTCTCGGAACAAGAAAAGATTTGACTTTCGTGAACGATCTGTGAACTTCACAACTAGACCGATTGTTCTAGAAAGAAAAGAATTTTTGAAGGTGAAAAGTACCCAGTTTTTTTAATCTTCAGAGGGAAGTCTACAAAGTTCTTCTTCTATAATTTTATTTCCGACTTATGTTCATCGACGACAATGTGATCAATCCACCTTCTCCCCTGTTCTCCTTATAACTTTTACCTCCTACCCCTAAACTTTTAGTTTTTTAAACTTTAAAAGGAGGTTCAGTCTCTCACTGGACTAAGACGGAAAACGGACAAATACGAGAAAATCAGGGATGAAAAAAAAAAAAAAACCTTCTAATTCGAAATCGTTTCCTGTCGGATGTTCTACGTCTACCATAACTAATTTAAAACTCTCCCTCAGATTTAACTAGATTGTATTTAATGGGAACTTTGGTTTCCCGTCGTTACTCACTAATCCCTACCCCGGACTTTACTTCTATTAATTTAACTTGGTGGTCAATCAGGAGAATATCTCTCCAGGCATGTCTCGTTTATCATGGAGTCGAGGGAGATAGTCTTTAACTTGTTTTGTGAAGGGGAAGAGTAGTTCGTGACACTCCAAGTTAATGACGGACTTTAGATGAACCTTTAGAAGTGTGTTTTCCACGATACCTACACTTTACTTTACAATCATAGGTTGTCGTGTACCCAGAGTGAGAGAAATGCGCAAAAGTTCACAGCTGGTGAAGACGGCGGTGGGGGTCAGGAAACTGATTAACAGAGTACAGATTTTGAACGTCCATTCAACTGGTGTCTGTACCTCGGTGGAAGTAATGTCAGGAAGTCTTAATGGATTTAGCATAAAGATAGACTCGTACACGACGTGAGAACCCTCAAACTACTCACTATGTCTTTCAGTTTCCGGTTTTGTTATTGGTCATTTTAGTAGTCTTGTACATACTAATTTTTGAACCGTTCTACTCGAAGTGGTTACTGTACCCACCTAGTAACAGCAACAATTTCCACGTACGTGATACGTGTAGGTTGCACTCCTTCCCTTTTATTCTTTCAGATCAGGGACGTCTAGACTCCGTCCCCTAATCGGTCCCTGGAACTGTTTTACCGTTTAAATCTAACCTAAGAAAAAAAAGTTCCTTCAGATCTTTGTACCTACAATAACTGTTAATTTTTTATTGTACCACACAGTTCGTTTCATACCTACCTCCGATATATACTGGAGATCTAGTGGTCCCATGGTGAAAACTAAACTTTTTATAAGGTACCGTGTTATTGCATGAAAAGTCTATTTACGAGTAAAAACCTCTTTTTCTAAAGGAAAAAATCACTGATATCGACTTTAAAGACGGTCCATATCTTGATAGGACTAGGTCAAGTTTTTGTTATTAAGGACCTCTAGTTGGTACCCAGTTTGTGTTAGTCGGTATGTCTTACACTCGGGGTAGGAGTTTCACGAGTGTCTTATCCTCTGTTCTAGTCTGTCTGAGTGATTGCGGGTGTCGTATTCCTCCTCGTTTTGTTCTCGGTTTTGTCTTCGTGGTTGGGTCCCGGTGTCCAAGGTTCCTCTTTCATTCGTTACGTCAACACCTAAGGTCCCTTCCCTGAAGTCCTTTATACACCGGACTTTATTTGATACCTGACACATCGAGTGGTCCGAGAAGGTAGGCACCCTAAGAGGTCCGTTCTTAAGACCTCACCCAACGGTAAGGGAAGAGGTCCTCTAGAAGGGTTGAGTCCCTTAGCGGGGACCCAGAGGACGTGATGTGTGTCTGAGAAATGGTAGACTCAGTGGTCCCTTGGGGACGTTATTTGGTACTCTCACCTGCCCGAAAACTGTCTACCTCTACGATCTCCTCTCGTAAAGGTCGTTGTCGAACTCACTCCCGTGCCTACCCACTCCGACCCCCCACCGATTCCTTCATACGTGTCGGCTCAAACCGGTCTCGTATCCTCTTCACCCCCCTCGAACACCTCTGTTTCCAACCCGTGTCACCACCCGAGGTATGACACCTCTCGTAACTTACAAGTCCACCCCATTTATGTGGTTCTCACACCCATTATTCCTTGTTTGCTTCCTCCGACCCCCGAAGGGTCCATCACGATCACCATTTCTTGGACGGACGGGTACGTCCTATGTATTGTCGGGACCCAATCTAGGGACCCGGCCCTTCTATTGGACGTCCTCCCGTACTTTTGGGTGTGGTCATAAGAACGAACCTCTTAGGAAATCTGTCTCCTCGGACCACCCGACACCGGGTATTCCAGCGTTTCTCAGTCCATACTGACCTCGCTGAATCGTGTGTGTGTGAATACTTCCTCTGACTCCTGAAGGGTCCACCGTGTCACCATTTCCTAGACGAACGGTTACGTCCTCTGGGTCCTCTGTGTCCAAACTAGGGACTCTTCCTTCTTAGGGGACCTCATCCTTTACCGTTGGGTGAGTTCATAAGAACGGACCTTTTAAAATACCTGTCTCTTCCGACCGTCCGATGGTAAGTACCCCAGAGTTTCTCAGTCTGTACTGACTCGTACGTATGTATCTATATCTTCCTCTAACTTGACCTATCTGAATATCGAACATTCAAAGACGAATAGGACTCGGGTAGATGGACGTCTATGACTTTTGAGAAATAGGTGATCGTGTTGATGTAAGTTCAGAACTTGATTAAGACGGGTCAACCCGATACACTATACTCGGGTAAGGGTGGTCACTCGCTCCAGATTTTAATCAACTGAAAGGATTGAGATCGTAAAGACTACAGGAAACCCACAGGTAGAAGGGGGTTTGTGTCTAACTCCACGAGTCAGTAGGTACTCTACCGTAAAAGAGGGTACAAGGACTACACATGGTTCCTGATCTTAAGTCGGAACTTGTGATTACTCTGACGGATCTCAAAATTGGTTTAGAGAAACTACAAACACCTGAAGGTAAAATACTAACTCTCACTCTTCTTCCGTAACACGAGGTAAAATAGAGTCATTAATGGACCTTTGGTAGAGATTAGACACCCCTGATAAGGAATGTTTCGTTTTTCAGAAGTAGTAGACTAACCGTATGGATTCTGAGTCTCTAAGGGTAATACCCCGGAAAGACGAAAGTCAAGTTAGTCAAGTGAACAAGTCAGTACAGGTTGAGAAACACTGAGGTACCTGACGTCGTACGTCCGAAGGGACAGGTAGTGGTTGAGGACCTCGAACGAGTTTAAGTACAGGTAGGTCAGTCACTACGGTAGGTTGGTAGAGTAGGAGACGACAGAGGAAGAGGAGGGTGGAAGTTAGAAAGGGTCGTAGTCCTAGAAAAGGTTCCTCGGTCAAGAAACTTAATCCACTGGTTTCATAACCTCAAAGTCGGAGTCGCAGTCAGGAAGGTTACTTATAAGTTCCAACTAAAAGAAATCCTAACTGACCAAACTAAGACGACAACCACCGACGTTAAACCTACCGACTGATGAGAGAAACCCCGGAATATGGAACGTAAATGTAGAATAGAGAGAGGGCGGTCGAAAAGTATAAGGTTAATTAAATTTATTTCAGTTTGATTTTTATGTTAAGAGTCAACGAGATCAGTGTGACCTTCAAGAGTCATCGGTATCCACCGATGGTCGGCGGCATAACCTGTCCTGGTGGTCTTTTGGAAGGTCAGTAGAGTCTTTAAAGATGACCTGTCGGCACTTTCGCGACGAAACGTAGTGATTGGTTTACCCGAGTCAAGACTTCATACGGCTACGTTAATATCTACGTGTGTGTAAGTACGTGTTTGTGTGTGCCTCGAACTTACTCGAAATGATGGTAGTCGAGAATAGACGGACTTAACCTCATCCTCTTTTCTTTTTTCTTCCCTGACGACGAGTTCCGTGACCACACTTGTGGGTCTTTGTCTATAAACCGAACTTTTTAATTAGTTTTACCTTACATTTGATTATTTTGATTCTTCTTTTATTTTGTCTTTCCTTTCCTTACATCACTATACATCATATTATGATCTCGTAATTATTTTTCGGTAGTTACATTTAGTGTCCTTTACTAATGTTGGGATCTATTCAATATTCGTTCCGGGTAAAAACCTTATCTCAAAGTTTAATATAACATAATATGTGTTATTTTCTATAATACCTTGAATTTTTTTTTCCACGACAACTCTCTTTGGTTTTTACGGAGGTCGTACATATATAGAACAAACGAGTATTTTTAGTTCCTATAACTTAAAAACTTGAGACATGGTTACCTCTAAATTACACGAACGTGAACTCTCCTATAGTATTACTTCGTTGTGAACAACTATACCCAGGATCTCAGAAAAATACGATTGACCCCTGGGGAACGGGACTGGGGTCTACCTTCTCTGGGACCTGTTCTTTCGTCTAAAGGACTTCGTCTCTAGATCACCCAGGATAAGCGTACGTAGAGGTCCCGGATCATATCGTAGAGACTGTGTCATTTAACATTTATTTGTTAACAACTCACTTACTTCCTTTCTTCCTGTTCACTCACAAACTTCTGAGACCCGTCGACGTATAATTAGACCTTTGGAATTGAAAGCACGATTTTGTCTCAGGACAATCGTAGGAGTCTTAGTTTGTCCCCCGAACGGATTAAAAAGAAACTAAACTTTCATATCGAAAACTTTTTTATATATATAAACGTACCAATATTTTTGTATTTCTTTGTTTGATAAAATATATCCTACCTATTTGGTGTTCCAGAATGCCATATCGTGTCCCTTGATATAAGTCATGGTACACTATTCGGTGTTACCTTTTCTTATACTTTTTTATTATACATATATATGTACATACATACATATACACACACATATATATACACACATATACATACATACATATATACACACACATATATATATATACATACATATACATACATACATACATACATACATACATAACCCGAAGGGTCCACCCCGATCACCACTCCTTGGGTAGACGGTTACGTCCTCTACATTCTCTGAACCCAAGTCAGGGACCCAACCCTTCTGGGAGACCTCCTCCCGTACCGTTAGGTGAGGTCATAAGAACGGATCTCTTAAGGTACCTTTCTCTACGGACCACTCGATGTCAGGTACCCCATCGTTTCTCAACCTGTATTAACTTCGTTGAATACGTGTGTATATATACATATTGACTCAGTGAAACGACACACTCCTTTAATTGTATTATAACATTTAGTTAATATATGAAGTTATTTTCAAAATTTTTTATTTATATTTGTCACTCTTTAAGACGACGAGGACATGCGGGTATAAGGATCAAGGACACGAATGGAGAATAATCGTTGACGATATAAATCAAAGAATATTTAAAAAGATCAATGAAATACACATATCATTGTTTAAATTTAAATCCAAGAATAAAGAGGAAAAAATTTATAGTTTTCGTAGAATGGAATGTGTCATAAGACGTAAAACGACCAAAAACAAGTTAATCCAGAGTTTCTAGAAAGGTACAACTAGAAAAAAACATGTGTCTCAGTCGAAGTAGTAAAAAAACGAACAAAGTATCATAAGACAAATAATAATAATAAAAAATTAATCAACTTTTAACGTAGTGTTAAAACACAACCAAAGTCGGTGTGTTATCGCACTTAGTCAGTATTAATATACGTATATATGGGAAAGGGAGAACTTGGAGGGAGGGGAAGGGACTTAGGGTGGGGAGATCCTGTAGTGTCTCGAGGTCCGACCCTAGGGACAATCAATCGTTGGAGGGTGATAAAGTGTGTACTATCACATATATAAAGTTACGATGAAAGAGACAAGCGGGGTGGGAGTGGAAGTTAACGACAAAGGTGTTCATACGAGAGACGATCCAAGTAGTCATGGTAAAAAGATCTCAGGTATATATATATATGTATATGTAATTATATTACACAATACTGTTTCTATTCTATGAACAGAAAGAGAAAAACTGAATGAAGTGAGATATATTCTCCGAGATCCAAGTAAGTGGAGTGATGTTGACTGAGTTTAAA
Source organism: Capra ibex (assembly GCA_006410555.1). NCBI lineage: Eukaryota > Metazoa > Chordata > Mammalia > Artiodactyla > Bovidae > Capra > Capra ibex. The sequence goes on along the minus strand of SJYO01016970.1, from coordinate 40,878,827 downwards.
CAAGGAAAGACACCGGTTCATTACAAAGTAACATATTTACATGGTGCCGAGGAAATAGATAAGTAGACAGGTACCTGTAGGTCCACCGAGGGTACAGGATCGATAACATTTATAACGACGTTACTTGAAACCCCATGTACACAGAAAATCTTAACACCAAAAGGGTCCCCTATAAGGATCATGACCATAACGACCCAGTATACCATCTAAATAAGAATCATAAAAATTCCTTAGAAGTATTACAAAAGGTATTACCGGTATAGGCAAATGGAAGGGTGGTTATCACGTCCTCCCAAGGGAAAAGAGGTGTAGGAGAGATCGTAATAAACAAATATAATTATCTGAAAAACTACTACCGGTAAGACTGTCTATACTCAACTATGCAGTAACATCGAAACTAAACATAAAGAGTTTATTACTCGTTACAACTCGTAGAAAGGTACACAAATAACCAATAGACATACAAAAGAAACCTCTTTACAGACAAATCCAGAAGACGGGTAAAAAAACCTAACCAAACAAACGTAAAGACTATAACTCGACATACTCGACGAATATATAAAACCTCTAATTGGGAGACAGTCAACGGAACAAACGTTAATAAAAGAGAGTAAGACTTCCAACAGAAAAGTAGAACAAATATCAAAGGAAACCATACGGTCTCGAAAATTCAAAATAATCTAGGGTGAACAAATAAAAACAAAAATAAAGGTAATTAGATCCTCCACCCAGTCTCTTAGAACGAAGATAACATAAATATATAGTACCAAATAAATTCGTCAAATGAACTAAATTGTTAAATCCAATAAAGTAAAAAAACCAGAATGTTTATTATGACACTACTTATAGAATTTGTATACAGGAAAGTAAGTAAACGTTCAGGTAAACGTTGTATTTAAAGGTATTCACTTTAACTACTCCGTTTTCTATCTACGTAAACACTTGAAACTACCTAAAACGATTTAACGAGAGGTATACCCCAATGCGATTGTATGTGAGGGTGTTCGTTACATACCCTCCCAGACAAAGGATGTCTGAGTAGTTACCCCACACAATAGCTTAGAAACCTAAAAACGGTTGGACTATCCTCTTTTTACCATAGAGTTACATCAAGATTAAACGTATAGAAAATAGTACTCACTTCAACTCGTATAAAGGTTTACAAATTCTCGATGAGTATAAAGTAAAAGACACTTGACAAATATAGAAAACGGGTCTAAAAGGATAGTCGAACAACCCGAAAATAAAGAGATAAATATCTTTGAAAAAATAGATAACCTCTTTAATCGAGAAACAAATATGTACTCAACGTTAAAAAAAAACATCAAACATCTATCGAAACCTGAATCAAATAGATGCACACACATAAACAGTATGTCTTCGAAAATAAAAACATACATAATTCTAAATAGTTAAAAAAAATACCGAAGACCTAAAACCTAATTAAAAAATTTTTAGAAGGGTATGGTACCTAATTTTTAAAAGGTCTAAGAAAATCATTAAAATATCAAAATAAAGATTGTAGTTTTATAGACTAGGTGAACCTTAAATAGTAGTGTGTCTCATCCTCCATTTCTGGTTTAAAATAAAAAAAGGTCTATGGATGGAAAAACATGGTTGTAGTAAATAATTTATAGGATAGAAAATGGAAAAGGGACGACCAGACTTCACGGTGAACATGTGGTTTAACTCCTTACGAGTAACAACCCACCTTAAGGTCCCTGCCCCTTCGGACCACCCTACGGTAGACACCCCAGCGTGTATCAGCCTGTACTGACTTCGCTGAATCGTCGTCGTCGTCGTAACGACCCACCTCTAAGTTCTTGTGAACTTATAGAACAAACGAGTAACACTTTAGATGACCCAAACTGAATACCCCATTCCTCCTTGATGAGGGTCCAGAGGATCGGAACAATGTCTAGGGGTCATCCGGGAGGTTACCGAGGTCCTTGTGACTCATTCCTACCGTCTCAAAACGAGAGAACGGTATACTTGGGAATCCTAAAGTCTAGAGATATCAGTTACGAAGACCCGAGGTCCGTCTTCGTATCCGATGTGGAAGAATTCCTCTAACGACCCCGTCAGTAAGTCCTACTCTTCTTTCTCCTTCCATATATTGGAAGTGTTTTTAGTGAAGTGGACTCAAAAACAGAAATGGACCCTTTCCTACCTCGACTTCATCCAATTGAGGTTCCAGGGAAATTCGCGACTGTACGGTACTTAGTGGTCACTCATTACCAGACTACCCTCGTAAAGTCGACAGTACTGCTCCCCCGACCTAACATAAGGTGTAAGCCAGTGACCGAGGTGATGTATTTGACACGGGAGGTCACTCCAGTCAAGGTCCTGAGACACATTTAGACTCTGGTTCTGACTGGTGAACACTTTACGGACCTCTTATCCGCTTCCTTGTATCTTTCTAAATACTACATTGTTTTCTAAACGTTCTGACTCCCTTACTCTCTTCCGTATGAGAGAGAGCAACACTAGAGATTCGGAGCTTATTAGGTAGACGGACGTTTGAAAACTTGGACAGGATAACGGGAGGATCCCGAATATACGAAACTGTAAAAGTTTATATTATACTCAAGAAGATCACACTTTCATTTCTGAGAACGAGTAACGTTCCCGTTTAAAGTTCTACTGTACTAGTTTCTACCTTCTTCCACGTTTACAACCCTCATCAATAAATGTAGTAGGACCTATTTCTCGGGGTACCCATGGTATAGTTTCGAGACAAACACTGTAAGTTTTTGGGGTCGGTTGATCGTCGTCCTCCCATAGTCTACTCGACCGTTTGTCAGAAGAAAAATTACATCTAGGATTTTCGTAGTGTATAAATTTAGTATCTAGTCTTATTGTATAGATTTTACCGACCTTCCGTTTGTATAAACTCAAATTTACTGTACATAATTTTTATGCTTATTGGCAGAAGGACATAATTAGTATAGTTTTACTAAAACAAAAAGATGGTAAACGTCTACAGAGAGTGATTCGTTTCATTGTGTAAAGATAAAGTTTCGATAATTGTCACCTCGTCGACATGTGATGGTCTCTTAAAAATCTTTAGTATTACTTTAATTTATCGTCTCTCTTGTCTTTTTTTTCTTCTATCACTGAAATCTCGATACGAACCGACTCCTATAATGGTATAATTTATATATAAAGTTCATGTACTATGTAAAGGTATCTCACTACGATCTAGTTATATAATCTCAATTAACCTCGGAACTCCAAATTTTTTTGGGGTGTAAGTTCTCTCGTTTTACGAACAGAGACTTCCTCACTCTGTTGGAAAATAAATATATAATACTGAGAGATGACTTACACTTTTCAACAAGACACCCACTTTGACGTTAACTAAGAGACACTTCAAGGACTATCACAGTCGTTATTTGTCGTAAACGACTTATAGGTAACACACGGTTTACCGTAAGTCTTAAGTTGGGACCTATAATAAAGACAAAATAGGTAATGAAGATCTTTCCCCCTACTTCGCAAGAAACAAAACGACCCGAAACAGAAGTCCTCTCTCTTAGAACTCACATCAACACAGAACGGCAGGACACAAGATTTCACTGAGTGACTGGTGACTCAAGAATCTGTAAATGAGGTAAAAATCAACGCGAATAAAAAGAGTGGAGACTCCTTTGAGAACTTCTTCAGTTTTTCACGTAGACACTTCGATATAGTATTGTACTGATCCCCTTTTATAGAGTCTCCTATGCAAAAATAATTTCTTTCAAATATAAGAATTAATTTATGACATACTATTATTACTCCCATATACGATCGTTTTATTTTTACTTTTAGTGTAGTGATAGTGATGTTAAACATATGTGTATATATGCACTATAGAATTATCAACTTAGACACTTTGTATATATATATGTATATGTATCAAAAGTAAAAATAACTAATATATTTGAGTTAAAGTGTCAAAGTTAATAAAAAATTTAGTCTCAACATAGTCCGTATATTCTGGGTTTACTTTATTATCGTTTAAAACTAACAAAACGGAAACCTTTCGTGATAAAATACCCTTTTTGTCAAAGAATGAATAGTATACGATTATAGTGGTAGAAATATTAAATAGAAAGTCTTTTCTTTCCGTTACTCAACGTGTAAGTTTATGACATCTACTTAATTTTGTCTTTTTTTTTTATTTCTTTTTTTCTTTTTTTTAGCACAACCACCAATACTCCAATGTCCAATAAAGACAAACATTACTTCTTTCTAAAAATTGAGAGAATAGGGTTGATGGACATACACGGTGGTAAAACAAGAATGTTTCGTGTCGATTTTTGGACAAGTTTTCGTAATACTGTACAGTATCTTATTAAACAATAACAACCCGACGAATACTTTCACTGAACCTGAGGATACCGTCCCTAAAATAAGTTTTTTTTATAATCAGAAGACAAAGTGCATGGACTTGACTAGAATTTTACTTGATGACTAAACGAAGAGAATACTGATGTGTTGTATACAACTTATGGTGACTTTTATAGAGTGACCACAACATGTGTGATTAAAATGTGTTTCGTTTTTAGTCCACACACATGCCTTAACACACTGTTTCGTATGACAACCACTCGAAGGACCGAAAACGTTTCAAAACTATTTCGGTTGGGTATTTCATCTGTGATTAGTTTCCTAGGTCAGTTATCGGAGAAAGAGACCATCCTCATCTTCTCTTGTGTAGATATGTAATGTACAGTCAAACAGGGGCAAGTATTTAATAGGTTTAATTTTCGATTCATGTATTAATTACCTGAAGGGACCACAGAGTCACCATTTCTTTGACGGACGTTACGTCCTCTGAGTCCAAGCTAAAGACCCAACCATTCTAGGGGACCTCTTCCTTCACCGTTGAGTGAGGTCATAAGAACGGAACCTTTAGGGTACCTGTCTCCTTGGACCGTCCCGATGTCAGGTACCCCAACGTTTCTCAGCCTGTACTGACCTACTGATTTGTTGTTGCATTGATTAGGCGACCATCTGACGTGGGAAAAATGAATCCTCCACGACCACAACTCCTGTCCCGGTCATCCTTCAGTACACTTCGGTGGTAAAGTTACACCCGGGAGGTCCCTTTAGTTTTGTCCTGTCACATAAAGTTACCTAAGGTCTAAACGTTTTCACAAAATTAAGAGGGTCTGACCAAAATATAAATTTATTTTTTTGGAGTCCAAGGTCAGAAGAAAAGGACGGATCAAGGTCTTTTGAAGATTTCTTCGTTTCTTTCTCTCCCAAGGTTAATAGAGGTCGTGAGAGTCCCTCGGAAAAATTTCCGTTTTATATTAAACAAAATGTCGTTTCGTGGAGGTTGTGTGTCAGACATTCTCTTGAATCTACTGCACACCACCCAAGAAAAACGGATAGTCTCTATAAGAGAGAAGGAAAAAAGGGGCGTCTCAGTTGTGTGTTATAATTCGTTGGGCAGACGTCATAGATTAATTGTTTGACTGACGTCTTCTAGTGAATGTTACATTTTATAATTTAGTAGGTTTTTTGATTATAAGAGGTGTGGAGTATTTAATTTTATTATTTCTCTGACTTTACTTTATTTTGGGACTACGTATAGTACGACCCGGAAACGGGGGGTTTCTCCAAGATGAGGAACTTCGTAAATTGGTAAAGTTTCCTTTTTTTTTTTTCTTTTTTTGTCTCTGTGTTCGTGCGGTTCGTTAAAATTTTACGAAAGATGGGGACCAGATATGAAGTAACATCTTTCGGGTTGAACTCTGGAGTCAGACATGAAGAGAACTAGAATACGAAGTGTTTAGTAAAATTCAAGTCTATACCTTGAGTAGTCAATACACAGAAAAGTAATATTAACGTTGCGTCAGAATCTCGAGTCAAGACAAGGGTAACCGAGTTACCAGTAGTAAATAGACGAAACATATAAATCCCGTAATAAATTGTCTTCGTCACTAGACAAACTTCTTACGTTCCCGACAAACTATAATTGTGTCTCTTACTAATTAGTTTCTCGGGAACCAGGATTTCGTAGTTCTCTCTCGACTCCAGTAATCGTCCCGTTTTGACTCTTCGTTCGAAACTGATTCTTTTACTCTGTTCGGTTATGAAACTCCTAAATTTTTTTATTTATTTATTCCCACAATCCAAACAAGTAAAGGTCTCGAAAGTGAAATTTCATAGTGACACAATCCTATAGACTTCATTGCAATATAATAAAGATTACGATCTTTATTAAAGAAGATATCATTTTATACTTTGATAAACGTAGATCCATTATCGAACTTGGGAGGTCACAGACGTCGTTATTAATAAAGATTAAGACCTTATAAATCTAATAAAGTACAAAATTTACTCTTTGTCGTTGTCTACGTCTTGGTCCGAAACCTATCCTCTCTCTCGACCTGATTAATTTTGACAATGGGTTAACTCTGAAGAAACCGCGAGGTTCCATTCCCAAGGAGACGGTTTCTTTGTCTCCAAATTACATTAATCGGTCTGTAATAAGGTTTATTCGAGTTAAAAGATGTAACAAAACCGTCAGTTTAGGTATTTCGTAAATGAGGGTAGTATATAGTCCCTTTCACCCTGACTTGTGGGGTTCTTGTTATTCTTTTCGTTAATTGTAGAATTTAAACCCAAAAGGAGTTTCGTTTAGGACTCTGTTCCACCTAATCAAAAGATGACGAAGACGCTGTTTAATGGCGTTTGAATCAACAAATTTGTTGTTATTAAATAATAGAATATCAAAGTATCTAGTGTTCAAGATATACCTAAAGAGACCCGATTCTGGTTTCGTGGTAGTCTCACGTAAGGAAAGACCTCTAAAATCCCTCTTAGGTAAAGAAAAGGAAAGGAAAAGGTTGAAGATGTTCGACAGACTTAAGGAACCGAGTACTGGGGGAAGGACTTCGAAATTTAGAACGTTCTAGTTCGATTCAGGAAGAGTGTCACGGTAGATAAAGAAGGTTAACGGAGAATACGAAAATTCCTATGAACACTAATTTAACTTGGGCGGACCGATTAGGTCCGATGAGAGGGATGTTATACTAGTCGATTAATTGTTAGAAGTAAAGTGAAGGAATCAAGGACGAACGGAACATTAGCTTGTACAAGTGTCCAATATTCCTAATCCTCCATCTGTAAACCCCCCGTCGTACCTCACCCCACGGTAACGGAAGAGGTAATAAGACGGATGATGTGTTGTTAAACCCCTATTCGTAAAACAAACCAATAATACTCCCTCTTTCCCTCTGTGTCTTCCCTCTCTTCGTTTATCTTCCTTAAAGACTCGTTCAATGAGAACACCCGTTAACTCCGAGTTAGATGACCCCTGAGAGGTCTCTGACCCAAATATAGTGACTTACTACCCTCTCGATTTCGTAAATAAGTGGACGAAGGTGACAAATAACGACCTCCCAATAAGGTCCCTATATAGGAGAGCAACATACATAGAAAGAGGTACCTCAATCTTTTCTATCGACGTCCATCAAGATTAAACGTCACAAGAGTGTCATGAGTTAGGGTCCTCTGTCATAGGTTGATAAATTTGAGTAACCTATGAGGACGTGTTGAACCCAGTCCACCGAGTGGAACTTGGTTAGGCACGTCAAGTCCTCCCTATTTTACGATACTAACCGATAGGGACTCACTACGTGGTAGTTCCTATCCTAACGGTCAAGGTGGTCTTAACGTCACCGACTTCCTCTTCATGACGTGATCTTTCTCCCCAGAACACGTCTTTTTTTGTATCACCTATCAAAGACCTTCTTACTTCTCTTAGATGTCCCAAGTCTCTCCACTTCTAGTTTCCTGTCCGTAGTCCTAACTGGGAGATCGTAGGTCTCCAGGGTCGAGTACTGAGGTACAGATGTCTCTGCTCCTCGTACCGACGGTCCTTTCTTCTTTCGTTTTGATTCTGTGGTGTTGTGAGGTCCCGACTCTCAAAGACGTCAGGCTTTCCGTCCAACATCTGAACTACACGTCGATATCTCGACTTAGGATCCTTAAATGTCTCTCTCCGATGGGGTTTGCTACCACCATCTTTTCTTTCTGCACTATTTTTCAATGTTTCTAAGTACCTTTTCCCTTTCCTCTTAGTGTGTGTTTTTTCTACTTATCCATGTCTTTACTTTTCTCAACTTTTGGTACCTTTAAATATCGTTTACCCAAACCTTGTTAACACAAAGAAAATTCCCTCATCTCGTACTTTAATTCTGTCCACTTTACTGACAAATCTTCATTTAATCTATCAACCCGGATATAAACGATCCAGAGAATAGATATAGTTAGATAGGAAAGGAAGACAGATTGGATGACAGATGGAAGATCCCAATCCTAGACAGAGACTTTCTATTACGTAGATTTTTTTCTTTGCCTGAGGATTCACGAGACTTTTTTGGAAGATAAAATTTTTGTGAAAAACTTTTAATTAACCTCCTATTAACGAGATGTCATAACACAACCAAAGACGGTATATAGTTGTACTTAATCGGTGTCCATATGTACAGAGTGGGGGGTAGGGGGTGGGCGAGGGAGATGATCCAACAGTGTCTCGTGACCTAAGCTCGAGGGTAACAGGATGTCGTGCAAAAGTGACCGATAGATTAAAATGTATACTATTACGTATACAAAGTCACGATGAGAGAATTAAGTGGGGAGGGAGAGGAAGGGACCGGACACAGGTGTTTAGACAAGAGAGACACAGAGGTAACAACGGGGCGTGTGTCCAAGTAGTGATGGTAGAAAGATCTAAAGTATATATACACAATTATACGTTATAAAACAAAAAGAAATTTCCAACATTTCCCTGTTAAAATCATAGATTGTGTGAATTTTCTAAGGATTTGTAGAAAAATAGGAGTTTCACAGTGCGACAGAGTTACACAGAGACGGTGAAAGGGGATGGTGGACGGGGGGTTAAAGGTAGGGAATGACCAGGGGACCGAGCCCGAAGGGGAACAAAAGGGTAAAAAGTCTAAAAAAAAGAGAATTCCCGTCGGGGAATGGAAGTTAATCGAGTCAGTTCGGTCCTCGGTTAGTCGTCGTATTTCGTAGGAGAGTCCTTCCGTCCCCTCTTTCCGAGACTTAAGACGTGAACTGACAAGAACCGAGACGAAGAGGACGTAGTAGAACAAATTAAAACTGTTATCTAAATCCTCCATCCTGACTACTAGTAGTAATCTGTCTAACCTTTTGTCTAAATATGATTCTAGACAGACTAGGATTTCAACTACGAGTACTTATGATGTGATGGTATATAGTTACGAAGAGTCTAAAACCATACTTAATTCGGTGGACCCCTATAATCAATTGACATTCATAGGATTCCGATATGGGGTTCTCTAACATTGAATCATTAAAACGTTACTTCCAGTCCTTAGACGAACAAATTGTTCGTGAGTCCACTTAGATTACGTCCACTAAGATTATGTTCAGTCTGGGTCTTGTATGAAACTCTTTGTGACGATTATTTAGGAAGTGACCCCTCCTAACGAACCCTTCATTACATTCTGTCTCGGCAGTATATGTATGTACTCGCTTATAAAGTTTTTTTTTTTTATGTCGTACACGATGAAGGGTGTCTACATACCTAAAAAACAAACTTAGGATGGACTGGTAAACACCAGAGAGAACCAAGACACTTGTCACGTGATTATAATGTATTAGTAAATTTTGGAACGTGTTATATTCTTTTCTTAAGTCAGAAAAACGATACTAAGTCTTTATTACACGTCTGTATGGGGCACCACAAAGTCCAAATCTTTGGTACGATTTTTCCGTAAACACCAGGGACTGTTACGGAAATTAATTCTCACGACGAAGAGATCACCTTCGAAACCCCCTTCCTTTTTTTCTCTTCCTTTCTTTCAAGTCGATTTACTGTTGAGAATCTCCAATTATCGAGACTTCTCAAAACAGAGATCTAACTATAAGGAAACACCTTTAAGATGTACAAAACTTTCATCTCATCCCAGTGGGAGGGAGTTTTCGTCTCACACGACTAAGTCACCCAAGACTCTTCGTCGACTTCACGGACTCCTGTCCTTCTACGGGGTGGTACCGTCTCCACGTCTAACGACCTCATTACTCCGAGATTTTCTTTAGAGAGGGATAAGGTCAAACAGAAAAGACCCGAAACCCACCCTCTGTTAATCCCGACGGGTGTCCCGGTTGAAGGAAATGTGGATTCTCGTCAAGACGACCCTTCCAGTCCAAGAAAAAAGAAAGAGAGGTCAGAAATCTCTTAGAGGGGAGTAGAGGTTCTACGACTGTAATCACCTTACACCACCCCTCTGAAACTACGGTCTGTACACCTTAGGACCGGTACTGGAAATGGATGGTGCCCTGAACCCGTCCGTCTAAAGGTAAGCAGGAGAGATTCGGCTCTGCTAGTCAGTCATAAGGTCACATCCCACAGGTTGTATATCGTTTACCGAGGTACTTACAATCGAGAGTAGTCAAAAATAAATATTGTAACTTGTAAATGAGATACAGTAATTTATCGGTTCACACGTGAAAAGTGGAATGAACCGGGTTGTGGTCCAAGTAGTCTGTACCGCGACGGGACCCTTTACTGTAAGAGTCAGTCGAGTCAAGTCAGTGTGTCAGTATATACTGAGAAACGCTGGGGTACGTCGTGCGGTCCGGAGGGACAGATAGTGGTTGAGGGTCTCAAATCGGTTTGAAGAAACTCAACCACTACGGTGGGTTGGTAGAGTAGGAGACAGTAGGGGAAGAGGAGGGAGGAAGTTAGAAAGGGTTGTAGTTCCAGAAAAGGTTACTCAGTCAAGAAGTGTAATCCACCGGTTTCATAATCTCAAATTCGAAGTTGTAGTCAGGAAGGTTACTTGTGGGTCCTGACTAGAGGAAATCCTACCTGACCAACCTAGAGGAACGTCAGGTTCCCTGAGAGTTTTCAGAAGAGGTCTTGGAGTCAAGTTTTTGTAGTTAAGAAACTGTGAGTCGAAAGAAATATCAAGTTGAGGGTGTAGGTATGTATTGAAGACCTTTTTAGTTTCGAAACTGATCTGCTTGGAAACAACCGTTTCATTACAGAGACGAAAGTTTATACGACAGATCCAAACAGTTTTGAAAAGAAGGTTCCTCATTCGTAGAAGATTAAAGTACCGACGTTAGTGATGGACGTCACTAAAACCTCGGGGGGGGTTTATTTCAGTCGGTAACAAAGGTGACAGAGGGGTAGATAAACGGTAATTCACTACCCTGGTATACGGTACTAGAATCAAAAGACTTACAACTCGAAATTCGGTTGTAAAAGTGAGAGGAGAAAGTGAAAGTAGTTCTCCGAGAAATCAAGGAGAAGTGAAAGACGGTATTCCCACCACAGTAGACGTATAGACTCCACTAACTATAAAGAGGACTGTTAGAACTAAGGTCGAAGACTAAGTAGGTCGGGTCGTAAAGAGTACTACATGAGACGTATTTTCAATTTATTCGTCCCACTGTTATATGTCGGAACTACATGAGGAAAGGGATAAACCTTGGTCAGACAACAAGATACAGGTCAAGATTTACAGCGAAGGACTGGACGTATGTCTAAAGAGTTCTCCGTCCAGTCCACCAGACCATAAGGGTAGAGAAAGTCTTAAAAGGTGTCAAATAACACTAGGTGTGTCAGTTTCCGAAACCGTATCAGTTATTTCGTCTTTATCTACTAAAAGACCTTGAGAGAACGAAAAAACTACTAGGTTGCCTACAACCGTTAAATAGAGTCCAAGGAGACGGAAAAGATTTTGGTCGAACTTGTAGACCTTTAAGTGCCAAGTACATAACGACTTCGGACCGAACCACTTAAAACTCGTAATGAAAGGATCGCACACTCTACTCACGTTAACACGTCATCAAACTCGTGAGAAACCGTAACCGAAAGAAACCCTAACCTTGTTTTTGACTGGAAAAGGTCAGGACACCGGTGACGACTCGAAAGGTTTAAACGACCATATAACTCGCGTCGTGAAAGTGTCGTAGTAGAAAATCCTAAGTTTTATTGAGTTGACCTTAAGGTAGTAGAGGTGATCGAAACAAACATCACTACGAAGGTTTCCGGGTGAACTGAAGTGTAAGATCCTACAAACCGAGATCCAATGACTGTTGTAGTAGCACTAATAGACCCAGTACTTCTATACATATCAAAAACATATCAAAACATATCAAAAAACACATAAGAACGGTGGAGAAGAATTATAAAAGACGAAGAGAATCCAAGTATGGTATAGACAAGAAATAGCTCGGGTAGAAACGTACTTTACAAGGGAACCATAGAGATTAAAAGAACTTCTCTAGAGATCAGAAAGGGTAAGATAACAAAAGGAGGTAAAGAAACGTGACTAGTGACTCCTTCCGAAAGAATAGAGAGGAACGATAAGAGACCTTGAAACGCAAGTTTACCCATATAAAAAGGAAAAGAGGAAACGAAAAGTGAAGAGCAGAAAAGTGTCGATAAACATTCCGGAGGAGTCTGTCGGTAAAACGAAAAAACGTAAAGAAAAAGAACCCCTACCAGAACTAGGGACAGAGGACATGTCACAGTGTTTGGAGACAGGTATCGAGTAGTCCGTGAGATAGTCCAGATTAGGGAACTTAGATAAACAGTAAAGGTGACATATTAGTATTCCCTAAATTAAATCCAGCATGGACTTACCAGATCACCAAAAGGGATGAAAGAAGTTAAATTCAGACTTAAACCGTTATTCCTGAAGTGCTAGACTCGGTGTCAGTCGAGAGCCAGAACAAAAACGATTGACATATCTCGAAGAGGTAGAAACCGATGTTTATTATATTAGTTAGACTAAAGCCACAGTTGGTAGACTACTACGGGTACACATCTCAGAAGAGAACACAACAACCTTCTCCCACAAACTATACTGGTCACACAAGAGAACCGTTTTGACATAATCGGAAACGGGACGAAGTAAGACATAAGGTTCCGGTTTAAACGGACAATGAAGTCCACAAAGAATTGAAGGATGAAAACGTAAGGTCAGAGGATATTACTTTTCCTGTAGAAAAAACCCACAATCAAGATCTTCCAGAACATACAGAAATATCCTGGTGAGTTGAAGTCGAAGAAGTCGTAGTAATCAACCACGTATCTGCACCCAATGACACTATAACTTACCAAACGGAACCTTTACTTGTCTATAGTAACACAACAAAAACTCTAACATAGGTTCATGACGTGCAACCTGAGAAAACAACTGATACTATCGATGAGGTAAAGAAGAATCCCTAAGAACTGGTGTCATCATCTATATTACCAGTAGACTCAATTTAAGTGGGTAAGGTCAGGTAAAATCAAGTGACTAAGGATCTTACAGCTGCAAGTAAGAACGGTAGAGGACAGACTGGTAAAGGTTAAACGGAACTAAGTACCTGGACTGTAAGGTCCAAGGATACGTTATAACGAGAAATGTCGTGACCTGGAACAAAGATAGTGGTCAGTGCAGGTGTCGAGTCACAATAAAAACGAAACCGAGGTGGGGAAATAAGAAAGACCTCAATAAAGAGGTGACTAGAGGTCATCGTATAACCCGTGGATGGCTGGACCCCTCAAGTAGAAAGTCACAGGATGGAAAAACGGAAAAGTATGACAAGTACCCCAAGAGTTCAGTACCCCAAGAGTACTGAAAAAGGTCTTCAGTACATACCTACACTCTAAACTTGATATTTCTTTGGACTCACGGTTTCTTAACTACCGTTCTTATGACTTCACCAAACGGTAAGGGAAGAGGTCACCTGGTGTAAGACGTAAGTTTACCTATATAGAAAGGAAAAAAGGAAACGGAAAGCACAGAGAAGATAAGTATCGAAAAACATTCCGGAGGAGTCTGTTAGTAAAACCGAAAAACGGAAATAAAAGGAACCCCTACCAGAACTAGGGACGGAGGACATGTCACAGAACTTGGAGGTAGGTATCAAGAAGTCCGTGGGACAGAAAGACTAGATTAAGGAACTCAGATAAACAGTAAAGGTGACATATTAATATTCCCTAAACTAAATCCAGTATGGACTTACCAGATGACCAAAAGGGATGAAAGAGGTTAAATTCAGACTTAAACCGTTATTCCTCAAGTACCAGATCTTACTGTAAGATCCCTCCTTTTATTCTGTAACTTAAGACTCGTGTAAACCTATTAAGAATATAGAATCTATACTGTGAAACTATTACATTAAGAAGGTGGTTGACTATTCCTCTGTCTTTAAGTTTTCGTCAATCTCTTGAACCGTTTTTCAGTTCTGGACGTACGTGGTATAATCTTTAACCTTATGCTAAGACGAAATGAAGGGTCAGGTGTAAGGTGAGTGACGGTACACCAAAGTCGTGTCTACTAAATAGAAAACAGCTAAAGATTGGTGGAAGAGTGGTTTCCCGGACTAACGTAAGGAGTACGACACACACACGCGTTAAAGATTGACTGTCCTTTGAACCTACTAATACTAAATAAATTACAAACCCTTTACATCTCCTCTCCTCTTTGAAAATTAAGTACCCTAATAAAACACACACTGTGGGGCTTATTTGTTTAGTCTGACCCCTTCTCGTTTCCCGAATTGTGTACATAGTCAATAAAAACCAGTATGGAGTCCTTCGTTAATCATCTTTTGATATTTATTTCACGAACTAAGACTTTTCATGGGTAGAGACTTGTCCCCTGGTGTGATGCATTTGTACCGGTTTACAGTATCTTATCTACCTTTGCTCGAAATTATATACAGTACCAAATGCCGATCTAGACCGTCTCGTTTGAGAGTGACTTAACGATTTGGTTACTTTCTTTTATAAATAAGTCAAAAGAATTACATTCGAAATAGTAACAAAGACACCGCACCTATTGAAAACGTATAGATTTGTTTTAGTCTCCTCTTCGACTGAAGTTATAGGTAGTGTTTACACCTACATGTTACTTTGGATTTTTATTACCTTTCTAAAAAATGGTATGATAACCAAGTTGGAAAAAGTCGTAGGTCACGACAGATTCCTTCGACTCCTAAAGAAGAAAGACGAGGGGTAGTAGGAGATCACTATTGTATCTCTGGTTTTCATGCCGTCATTTTTCCTCCACTCTTCTCTCATCCTTCTTATCTTAGATTGATCTGGTTTGCGTGGTTGATCTAACTTCACATCCTTACTTTTGTGAAGGTAAGTGTTTCAGAAACACAAAAATAAAAAGACGACAGTTGATGATAGTGACGTTACTTCTTAAATCGTTTCTCCTAGTCTTATATCATCGGTTTAGATATTAATAAAATTTTTTATGATCAGTACTTTTGTCTTCGAGTATAACCCCTTCTGAACCATTTCCAGTCGACCTGGGTAACCTTCTACACAATTAAGAAAGGTCCGTGGTCTCGTCTCAATTAATTTACAGTGGGATGTCCCAGTGGGTCTCGAAATGGTCCGAGTGTGGGTCGAGGTGTAGGGTCTGTATGCTGTTTGTAGGGAACTAATCAATTTTATTTAGTAAAATTAAAATATATCTAAAAAGATGAAGTTATTATTTGAGGAAAAACCGTAACAACAAACACGTCTATCACTGGGAGAAGTCTCTCCCTCTGGGTTTCCAGTATCCAGAGGGGTCACGGACAGTTTCAGGGTCTCATTGAGTGTCAGTTTTCCTGTATAAAACTTCTCCGATAAGTAAGACGTATTTAGAACTCACGAAAACCAAAGTCGTCAAAAGACAAATTTTTATTTTATAGAACTGTAGATTTATCCGTTACCATGTAAAATTCAAAATAGACTTAAGGAAGAGGAAGTAACACCTACCTAACGTCTGAAAGAGTCGAAAAAAAAAAAAAAAAGAAATCTCTTCGTCAAGAGTTAGACCTGAAATATCTAACCGGACTCCCTAGACACTCGTAGATGTTGACACACACGTGAATCCATGGAAAAAAAAAAGGGGAGACACTTCACCTAGGTTATTGAAATAGTCTAAGAATCTCTCTAGACCCTTGTTTTATACTAATTCCCTCGACCGAAGGGTCAGAGATTAAGAATAGACGATGGGCCTTCAGGTGAATGACAGTACTAGGAATTGAGGAACCGTCGAAGAAACCAAGAACTTCTAGTCATGTCCAGAAAAGACCTAAGGACTAGTGGTAAGTCTTTTTATGAATGTTTGATATCCGATTTTCTAGACATCTTAGAACGTTCGAAGTCTTTCGATGTTTAATTTTACGAACTGAGAACCCAAGACAGGGGTAAAGACTAATTCTACAGACACAGTATGCGATTTTTTCTTTTCTTTTCTATATTTCGACGTCCAAATGTAGTCGGACCACCCGACGGCAGATACCTCAGCGTGTCTCAGCCTGTGCTGACTTCGTTGAATCGTCTTCGTCGTCGTGGGTGTAAGGGACCATGTTTGTTTTGAACGTAACTTCAGTTTCCGAGAAGAATTACGTGAATTTTTGTTAGAATGTCTCTTATTTTGTGACTGACTTCAGGAGGAGAAAGAGGTATTCCGGAGATCCTCGGAGTGATAACGGACCCTCCTGTCGGGTTTACGGGAGAGGAAGGGACCTGCAACGCCCACCGTCGGTTGGGGGGCTCTTTAAGGAAGGAGTAGGACGTCCACAGTCATCTCCGAGTGTGTAGAAAGAAGGGAGGGACGGGGGAGGGACAGGTAAGTATTTCACCGCCCACTAAACACTACCGGAGTGACACTGACATCTCCCTTTGTCGGTAGAAACGAACAGAGGTAGGATCTAAACAAAAAGATTAAAGAAAAATGAACTTCCAAATGGTCGACGAAATAATGGTCTCACGACGAAGGAACGTCAGAGAAAAGAAGAAGGAGAGGGGGAGACAAGGGGAGGAAAAACAAGGATCTCTGTTAGTCACAGAGACCAGGGTCGACGGTGACGACTAAAAAGTAATGTCAAATTAAATTTTGACCCTAACCTTACCTTTACAGAAAAACGGTAAACCCCAAACGCTCCGGACACCAAAATAACGGTTTCCGTGTTTACAATGAATGATGACAAAAAGGTCTCAAACGTCCCCTCCCATTCCCCCTCCGACCCTCCCTTTCTGTCTGTCTGACTGACTCGGCTCACCCTCCCTTTCCTCTCTTTTAGGGAGAGTCCCCGTTGTAGTAAGACGTATAATGAAACAAACTACAAGACTTCTTATACTCAACCCAGTCCTCCGTCCCTTTTGTCACAGAGCAGAGGAATTTACTTACAAATACACCCAGTTTATAGACAATTGTAGCGTGTGTCCTAAACCCTGAAAAGTCTTTCGAAAAAAAAAAAAAAAAAAACTTTCTTTCGCATTTTAGAGGTTGGGAAGTCAACTGGTGTCGAAATTTACCCTTGTGAACACTTCTCCCTGATTTGACATATGTTGGAGTCTCCCTCGTTTGATAAATATATGAGAGTGAATTCTCCGTTGTAGTCGGTAGAAAGAGGTGGTCGAAGACAAAAGAGAGAGGACAATGTGAGTACCCGAGTTCAGGATCCGAAATAAATACTCAGAGGGACGTCAGTACTTTGGGTCAGGTCGATGTGTTAATTGCAAAGGGTATTAGAGAGCCGTTGAATACCAAAACTAGTCTAATTTCGGTTTGTCAGGAGATGTTAATACGAAAATGGATAGTATCTCATTTTAATTCTTCCGTCCCAGAAGAATAAATTCTCACTAGAACTTCCTCCTTCGCCTCTCTTCGATCTTTGAAACGTACGGAAGTAAATTTATAAATCGACCAAAGGGTCTACGCCCCCTAGTCCCTTCGTCCTTACAGAATAGACAGTACGATTTTCGTTAATGACAGAGGGGAGGGTCGTTCTTAGGACGAGGTGGACCTCT
Organism: Capra ibex; assembly: GCA_006410555.1. Lineage (NCBI taxonomy): Eukaryota > Metazoa > Chordata > Mammalia > Artiodactyla > Bovidae > Capra > Capra ibex. The sequence goes on along the minus strand of SJYO01016970.1, from coordinate 40,861,012 downwards.
GAGTTCCGAGCCTACAGTTCGACTTCCGAGGTAATAGAGACGTCTAGTACGCCGGAGGAGGAGGGGCCCACTTGGAAAGGTGGAGGAGGGGTTCACCGGGGTCAACCGAGGGGCGAGGGTACTTGGACAGGACCGCATCGGGGCAGAGTGATAGTCCCTCGTCGAGGTTCTGAGCGGTCGACGAACCCTGGGACGACGGTCGCGCGAGACACGACACGTGGGAACCAATTGTCCCTGTAATAAAGTGGGTTTCGTATTCAAAGAACACCGACCTGTCGAGTCGATCCACGGGAGAGAAGGACTAAACGAGGATAGGTGAGGAGAGGGTGGACAGCACACCGACAATAAAGGTGAACCTTACCTCCTCCCTGCACCGTTCCCCCGGGGTCGGTAGTGAGGCGTCTGTTTAAAGGTTCTGAGAACGCCAACAGCAACGTCGAGTGCCTTGTAAGGTCACCAACCTTAAAGGAGTAACTTCGGTGAGGTGATTGTTTTCACCCCTAGAGTAAAGACGTCAAGTCTCAAGTCCTGTGTGTTTCCCCCTTTCTTTTGTTATTGTTACCTTTGGCACAAATTGGGGTCGTCGACGGGACGGAGCTGAGGCTGTTGTTGTTGTTTTTGTTATTGTTGTTGTTCTTTAGAAGAGGGATTGGGCCCGGGATTACACCAATTCCGATTCGATTGGTAACATCGGTGTCAGTGACCCGGTCTTTGGTGTGTGACGACTTGCTTTTATACACGTCTCCTTTATGGAGGCGCTGGCGACTTACTTCAGACTTGGCAGTTCCTCGGCTAACTGTGAACCGAGAGACGTGACCCCCGTCAGAACGGCCTACTTCTTTTAAGGTGTCAATAGTGGAAACCAACTAGCCGGGAGGGGAGACCCTACTCAAACCATGGTCCGTCCTCCGAGCGTCCCGACCACGGGAGCACGACACTCCTTCGTCTGAGATAGAACGCTACAAAAGGACGAGACCCCATGGTGTGTTCCGGGAGTCGAGGAACGTTTCGTCTGTGACGGTTCAAAGAAGGGCACAAATGACTCCATTTACGTCCCCATTGATACCTAACTTGTAAGGAACAGGACAAACTGTCCTTTTCACCCACAAACTAGAACAAAACACGAGGTCCTTAAAGAAGCCTTTAGAGAACCTTTTAGAGTATTTCCGATCCAATCACTGGTGTATACCTTAGGTAATTGAGGAGTAAAGACGAACAAGAATCGTTTAAAAACAGACCACTGTTGTGTACTTGAATCCCCCACAAAAACAAAACGAAGTGTGGTGCCTTGAGACTGAACGAAATCAAAAATCTTTTCAACCCCTTTTTTTCGTTCGACACCAACCCCACTTTATATCGATTAACGTTCATTTTGACCCACCCTACAAACCAAACACTCTTTCGTCCTCCTGTGAGAAGTCTAAAGTCCCCCTAAGGTCTCAACGGTCACAAGACCCTTCTTACAAGGAAGTTAAAGGACTACTTTAACTTATTCTTTAGACCTAAGAGATCGAGAGAAGTGGGTGTGGAGTACCATATTACGACCAACTTACCTAACGAGCGGGAATGAAAGATTTAAAAACAAAAGATTTATATCCTCTTTTGTCGTTACACGGAAACGTTCTGTCGGTGTATAGAGGTCGAATTTTCCGCAATTGTATTAATGTAGTGTGGTTATAAACCTTGATTTCAATGACCACATACTGACTTTTTTTTGTGTGGTTCTAACCTCCTACAATTTCCTTCTGCCCGACTCTTTAAATAAATCTTCTATTAATAGAAAATAAAAAGACAAATTTCATTAATTATTTGATTTGTATTGTTATTCGGAAAAGTGGGTGTCAGTCGTAGTCCCCTGAAGTTTGTAACGGAAACTTCACCCGGGGGTCAACCCTTCTGGGGTGACAAGTCCGATGAAATATCACCATTATATGACGGACCTTTTTTGTCTACGGTTCTTTTACGTGTCTAACTTAGAGACTCGTAGACTTTTGGATTTTGAAGTCCCCCGGTTCCTTCCAGGATCAGAAAACTAAAAAAAAAAGAAAATTTTTCCGGGTTTCATAATTTAACTTTGTCCGTGAAGTAAAGAAAGGAAGTAAAGAGGGAGGTGGAGTCCTCTGGATACAATTTAAGGTGAATCTAGCGTCGATCTGCACCCAAACTACCAGAGTTCGGTGGAAAATTGATGCAAGTAGGGTATTTATCCTCTACTTATTTCTGCAGTTTGAAGTAGGTATATCATAAGACTGTGCACCGAGGGACAGTTTCTCCTCGGTCCTACTTCCACCTAACGTCACCGAAGATCTCTCGCCTCTTGAAGTCGAGGCGTACCAGTTAGATGTGTACATTTGCTCTTACACACCCGATCCTCGGGTATCGTCCACCCCGACGTCGACGGTTGTAGTAGGATTTACCTGCAAACACCTTCCTGTCTCTAACACGACTATACCATACTCAAGTCACACCCGGTGAGAGGGTTTCGGTAGTAACAGTTTGAAACACGAATTTACCGAGAAAAGGTCCGTTCGTTTGATTTCGGATACGAGCTTCGTTCCACAGGACTCTGGTCTAAGTCGAGAAATAGAAGAGTCAATTTTTTTTTTTTCCTTCTATACCCCTAATATGATGATTCTAAATAAGTAGAGAGACACAGGATTTATCCGTTCCTTGGTTTAGATTGTTGGCCTTTCGTTCCTTATGTGACGGTTTATAACTATTAAGGAAGGGACCTTATGAGTCCCGATAAAAATCAAAGAATTACATTTTTCGGTCACTCTACTTTTCACTTCACTAGGCAAAGGTCTTCTTTTTGGTCAGCTTAGAAGTAATTATTAAGGAACATCTTACGAGGTACCCGGAAATAGACTGTCGGACTGTTCGACTTGATTTGTTGTCTCTGACATCCTTACATTTTCTGTATTAGAATTGTGGTTTGGAAGACTTCTACACCGACAGTAAAATGTAATTTCCGCTCCTCATTTTTTGGAGGTAACTTTGTCTTTCTCGAACGTCGTACTAATGTCACGGTCTTAAATGACCCCCTTCTTTTCTGTCAGTAGTCTCAATCGTTTCCGTCCATACTTCCCATGACTTATTGTTCGAAGAAAGGTGCAAACCAAACCCTCAAAACTCTCGTTTTCTACTCCGTCCATTACTACTCTCCGACAAATTGACGAGGATCCGGATCACCGTTTAGAAGTAATAGTTATTTCTGATCGTTCCTAACCCGATTGGTAACATATTTTTGATTGTGTTTAGTTCTAAGAAGAACAAAGATATCGTTACATGTGAAAGGTTACAGAGAACGATACTTTCTCATAGTGACCTGACAGTTTTGTGGTACCCCATTAGTCCTATTTGTAACGACAGGATAACATGTGGACTCTTTGGGTAGTAAGTCTTTATAATTCCCTGAACAGGTCCTAATTCATAACCACAACTCTGGTCTAGGTCGAAAGGAACGAAAATACGGACACGAGGGTCATGTAAAAATTTTATTCTTTATTCACGTGTGTCGTTTGGAACCCACTAGACGTGTTGAATGGCCGACTTGTTATTGTCGATGGTAGGTAGTCTCCGGGTTCCAGACGTCGTTTCTTGACTTTAGTCACTCTTGTCTTATTCCAGTCTCTCGTTCCCTGATACCCTTGTATATCTACAACAACGGAAGGACGTGACTCCCAGAATAACGGGTACCTAACTCGTTTTAGTTTCACTCTTCGACACAATAACAACATACCAAAGAAAGGGGGTTAGTACAATATTAATCATAATTTTATATCATTACGTGAGGATATTTCATAAATCAAATACAGTCCGTATTAAGATTCAATAAAAATAACTAACCAATTAAATAAGGGATACTTCCGTCAAAATTGCAATAGAGGTAAAATGTCCATTCTTTGTGTACTGAAAAAGTCTACCCAAAAAAAAAATTCTAAAAAAAAAAAACTTACACCTAGTAAAAATTTTCAAAAACAACTCAAACAATGTTATAAAGAAGACAAAATATAAAACCAAAAAACCGGTGTTCCGTAGAATCGAGGGGTTGGTTCCTAACTTGGGTATGGGGGACGTAACCTTTCGTTTCAGAGTCGGTGACCCCGGACATCCCTTTAGGGGTCTTAAGTAGGGACCCTCGTTAAGACGTTAACCTATTCTACGTAAAGTTTTCAGACAATCTCGGTCTGAAACTTTCTTGTGTGTAAGGAGTTGGATGTCCTCTCGCACGCCCATCCACAGGAGCCCCGACCACACCCCTCCGCAGAAAGAGAGAGAGGAGTAAGAGAGAGAGTGAAATAGTTATAAAGGACTCGTGTGGGACAGGACACGGGGGAAAACAATTGGTGGAAGGTCACGAGGGTCTCGTTTCCAACCGAACGTCGAAAGAGGGGAAGGACGACGGACAGTCCTCTCCTTTAGTGTTGAAAGTCTCCCGGGACGGGGTCCCTCTGACCTAACGTGGTTGCCCAGTTCCCATTCTTACGTCCCCTTGTCACTCTTTGGGGCTCTCGCCGGTCGGCCGCGAGTCGTCCTTCCGGAGGAAGGGTACGCAAAGAGGACAAAAGACAGACCAAGGACGTCCTTTCTTTTGGTGTCACCTAAAGTGACACTACCACGAGTGTGTGCCGGCAGGTGTGACGACCTTTTTACGACTCCCGAAGTCTTCTCCACACTGGGATCTGACACCCGAACGGTTAGAGGACCAAGTTTATTCGACCCTTTAAATTGACTTTAATATATCACAACCAATTCCTTACCCGAAGGGGCCACCAAGTCGTCAACTCTTAGACAGTCGTAACGTCCCCAGTGTCCTTTACGTCCAAACTAGGGATCCAACCCTTCTAGGGGAACTCCACCCGTGCCGTTGGGTAAGGTCATAAGAACGGATTTCTTAGGGTACCTGTCCCTTCGGACCGTCCGATGTCAGGTCTCTCAGAGTTTCTTAACCTGTACTGACTTCACCGAATCGTAAGTGTCGTGTACCGGTTAACTTACACATTAAATAGTGGTCCAGGACAACGACACTATTGGATCTACCGATTAGTGGGACACGACCATTGTTGCCACGTACCATCTTTCCGAAGTACTGTTCTCGTGTACCCCTTTGGAAGGACACCTAAGTACTCTTCCTAAAAGGGAAGGAACGTAGGCTAAGGTCTGGTCCGATGACTGTGTCAATTCCTACCCCACGCTCAGACGGTACTTGTGGACCGGACCTACTCTTGTGTAGAAGGGGTATTTCGAGTCACACAGGACTGCACTAGAGGAGACCCGGGTACGAGGAGTCCCAATTTCGGAGGGATCAATCCTTTCTACTGGTCTATGTCCGTTACTTTACTGTGTGGTTCTCCAGTGCCCAATTTCCAAACCCGTAGTTAACAAACCGATCACTAGAAAGATTAAGGGTTATTGAAAGTAATTCTTAATACACACACCTCGTCCTCCTCTTCCGTACGAATAATTGACTCAGAAAGAGAGACTACTCGTTATTTACGACGATAAATAATTACTTCGACGTACAAGGATTCCGTTCCTTACCATATTTCTAGTAGCTTAAAACTTGGATCTTACCCGCAATCTCTAGTAAATCAGATTGAGAAAGTAAAATTTCTTCTGCTTTGTCCAGGACGCTCCGAGTAGTGAGCGAACTCCTTCCGGTGAATCACTCTCTCAGTCCCGATGTGTGTCAAAGAATGAGGGTAGGGATGGAGACGGTGCGATTGTTTAATTGTTCATAATTTAGCGAGGATTGTGGAGTCCTTGGTCTCCCATTGCAATTTAGACATACCGAAGGTCACACACACCTTGACTTCCGTATAAATCACCGGTCTCCGATACCCGTTCTATAGAAAAATTTTACGTTTAACGATAGGAGATTTATTTTACTCACATTCAAACTCCTTCAATCAAGTCGACCTCGATTATCCGTTGTCACAATTAATCAGGTTCCCGTACCCAGGTTAAAGGTATTCCCGGTTAATCGAAGTGTGTTGCCTTTTTTTCTGATAAAGGATCTCAACCAGATCTGGGGTTTGAGGCGGTCGGTCCGGGGACCCCCTTCGGTCCATTCTCACTCCTACTGTGTCGTGTTAGGAGGGTGGGGTTGAGGTGCTGACCTTTTTGTCGAGTCCCGTAAAGAGTCACCTTAGTGGAGTGATGGAAGTCCCGTCTACAAAATATTTTTCAAAATAACTCCAACTTTCTCCTCCTAAGGAACCTCGTATAAAAGTGTAGGTAAGAGAAGTGTAGAAACCTATTACTAGCGTTTTCCCTAAAAATAAGGTCAAAACGTCTAATCATGGATTTTGGGTCTCTCCATGTAAATAGAAATATATATATATATATATATGACAGAGAATATGTGTAGATCTACACATNCAGGATTTGGATCCAGAGGACCTGAAACGTGACGTCTGTATCTACGGTGTCGAAACATGTTCGGGTCTCGATGACGAAACTACTATTTTTCTCTTTTTGTTTCCGTAAAACTCAACGTAGGTACACAATCCAGTAATGAGTCAACCTTTCGGTCGACGTGAGGTACTAACCCGGTTTCTGGTTTTTCTTTGTACATCAATGTTAAGTTGGCGTTAAAAGAAACCGTTTTATATTTGTCCGTGGTTACTCTCCAGAGGACAGTAGGATGGACTTTCCGGGGTCGGGACAAAGTGTTCAGTTTTAGGTTCTGTCCACCTACTCTTGTCTCCATTCCGTCCTCCCCGGAGTCGACTCTTTTATTTGTTCCCGTCCGTGTAGTGTATTGAGCATGTATAGACACACCGGGGAAATCAGGAAGTAACAGCATAAAGTCCGGTGCTTTCAAACCCGTTATTACTGGATCAATTGGCCTATCTTAAACAGGAAAAGTCTTTATTGATTCTGTAACCGTTATAGTTCGTATCCGTCTCAGTTTTTCTCTGTGACCCCCCAACTTCTATACTTTGTCTCGGTTCGTTAAGTTTATCATTGAATCTGGAGGGTTCCCTTATATCGGTCCGGTGGTGTGTGATAGGGGGAGTTACTTTGTCTAAAATTCGGTTGTATTGTCTCTCCCCTAGACTAAAAAGTGAGGTTACAGAAAACTGTTGAACCCGTTCAGTCGGTAACAAGTTTTTCTAAACATGTGTAATGACGAGTTAAGTCGGTCGTGAACCTAATTTAAGACAAATTAGGTTCTTAGGGACTACTACTACGTCTCGAAACCGTCGAAGAGAAAATAAGGATGCATTCCATAAAATAATTCACGAATACCAAAGGAACTCTGAATATAAGCGTTCACTTGTCTTTCGTCGGTTCTGTTCATCATTGTCGAAGAACACCGAAGGGTCCACCGAGTCACCATTTCTTAGGCGGACTGTTACGTCCTCTGTGTCCAAACTAGGGATCCAGTCCTTCTAGGGGACCTCCTCCTATACCGTTGGGTGAGATCACAAGAACGGACCTTTCAGGGTACCTGTCTCCTCGGACCGTCCAATGTCAGGTACCCCAACGTCTCAGTCTGTGCTGACTCGTTGACTCGTACACGTACTCTCGAAGAGTCACCTGTCCCACTCCGTTGGAGTGGGTAAGAAAAAGGGTCACAGCGTGTAGGAACCTACCCCCAACAAGAGTCCATCCGATCGTTCACAGAGACATGAGTATGGTCTCCGGATCAACAAGTTCACGATTCAACCAATTCCAGTCCTTAATGTTACTTCTTGGATAACTATCAGTCCAAAGACGCTAGACTCGACTCCCCCTTTGTCTTTCCATTTTTGCCAACTCCCTTAACGTCCACAGTGGATCAGGTCCGGAATCACGATTGGAAGGTCAGAGAGAAGGTGTAGCGACTGGCACCCTTTAAGTAAGGGAGGGCTCCTTCGGGTAAGGTCAACCCAGTCAAGATCAGCACTAGTTCAACAAAGAATTTGATCGCTATGTAGACGAAGAGTCCATTGAAACTTCGTGACCGGGACCAAGACGGGAGATCTCAGTTTTTCTTATTTAAATGAGAGAGAGAATGGATATCGACATACCTTTCGGTCAACAGAAGTCAAATACGTAAATGAAGAATTAGGTGAGTGAAACGTAAATCTCAGAGATAACGTAACATGTGTCTCAACTTATCTGGATGTAAGAGTGAATTCCTTAGAAGTCGGGTAAACCTGTGTAGGAAGAAGAAATTACCCCGAAGGGAACGCCGAGTCGACCATTTCTTTGGTGGATGTTACGTCCTCTGGACCCAAGCTAGGGACCCAACCCTTCTAGAGGACCTCTTCCCTTTCCGATGGGTGAGGTCATAAGACCGGACCTCTTAAGGTACCTGACGTCAGGTACCCCAGTGTATCTCAACCTGTACTGACTCGCTGAAAGTGAAGAAATTAGATTTTTGGTGAGACAAGAGAGTTGAAAAGCATTTTGTATCTCCGAAGGTGTTACCTATATAGAAGGAGGTTTGAAATGTCACCTTTGTGACAATGACTCTTATCGAACAACTCCTAGATGTTACAGTATCCAAAACTCGATCGAGGACATTATAAGAATTGATGAGAGCTCCACAATAGTTAAGAGATAATCGGCACTCCTTGACCAGGTATTTCATTGAATGGAACCACACATACCACTCGGTAATATACCATCCATCATACAAACTGTCTCAGATTGAGGTCAAACTCCCACAAGAAAAATACTCATCGAGGATCTTAACTTCTGACAAGACCATACATGGAACAGGTACCGTCTCTTTTGGTATAGAAGGGAACACACTATCGTTTGTCGTATCTCCAGAGGGAAAGAAAACCTTGAGGGATGCCATTTCTTAGGTGGACGTTACGTCCCCTGTGTCCTCTGTGGTCAAGCTAGGGACCCCACCCTTCTTAGGGACGTCCTTCCGTACCGTTGGGAGAGGTCGTAAGACCGGACCTTTGGGGGTACCTGTCTCCTCGGACCACCCGACATCAGGTACCCCAGTGTCTCTCGACCTACACCGACTCGTGTGTCCGTATTTGTGTGGTACATTTTGTATTATTTGATGTAACGATCGGGTGTGCTTTACATAAAAAACAACGTTTTAAAGACTTCCCTAAATTTTTTAGTAAAGGAAGACTTTATTTTTAAAATTAGGTTCTCATCGGGTAAATTAAATACTAACCGTTACTAAAGAACCGTCCGTAGTCCGTATGAATCCTTAAGAAAATTTTACTCTCTTAGATTGGATGTTTAACCAAAGTTTACATTACTTCAAAAATACTTGTTATTTACATTGTTTATTACTTCAACTGTAGTATAAAGTAAAACATCTACAAATTAATTTGTAAATAATTAAAGTCAAATAGTTAAAAGATAAAACCTTCATCATTTAGAGAACTCTAGAATCTCGTAAAAATATCCACAAACTTTCTTTGTTCCAATACTCAAGACACAAAAATCACTGACTTACTACGACCCAGAAACTGTAAAAAACCACTTCTATCTTCTCGGTTATGATGGTACAAACACCGTTTTACCGTTCTCGAAGAAAACCTCTGGGGTAACAACCGAAAAGATCGGGTACACCGAAGAAGACCAACGGGATATATGGATGAAAAATGTACGATCTTTGGTCTATTATTCCATAAGAAAACCCGTCGAAACACATAGAAAGGTAAAAGGACGTGGGATAGGTGTCACACAACCAGGAAAAGAGGGTTAGAATCTACTTTTCCCTGTGACTACATAAACCAAAGTACTAGATCAAAGTTGACTCCCCGGTCTTTTGTGTTAGACTTTCACTCCCCACAAGTGAACCGAGAACGGGTTATCCTTTGTCCTTTTTCCTTCCTTCGTCTACGAAGAGGGTAGGAAAAGGGGAAAATCGTAGGGAGGATCCTTACAGGAGAACCGGTTTGTCTGTACAGACGACACGAAGTTCTGACCACTTCGTTCCGGTCGTACGTACACAACTAGATGTACAAAGAAATAGAATATAGAGAAAATGAAAGTGAGGGTTGTAGGGCCCAAACGTGAAAAGAAGAACGGGGACCGTAGTGTAAGATCCCTTGGGCCAGTTCCCTCACGGTTCGGGGTCCAACAGTGGGTACCTGGATCACGGTTCGTTGAAATGAACTAGACAAGAAATTTGACATAGGATCTATGGAAAGGTCGAAGACTGACAACGAAAAACAAAAAAAGCATCCAAAATGAGGGTCAAGTTGGAACTTATAGTGTAAAACATCCCATCTGCTTCTTTTATAACCTGAAGGATAACTGATTTACAGTTTCGATCCAGAGAGAATAGAACGCATATATGTCAATAAAAAAAAGTCGGGTCAATGTTCTGGAAAATAAAAAGAGACAATTTAGACTAGTAAAATCAGTCGAGTAATAACGAGAGTATACAGTTTTTGTAAATCTTAGAACTATGTCAATCCTATAAGGTATAAGGAGTACTAAAACACAGTAGACATAAACTTGAGAAAAAAAAAAAAAAACGGAAGTTGTATCTAATATGTTAGGTACCACCTACCTTTTCGGACATCTATCCTGTTGGACGTCTTTTGAAGGATCGGGATTAGGAGCGGTAAATCCTAAACAAATAAGTGGATGATTCAATTAATAGGAAACGGAAGTCCATTTCATTGAGTGCCTCTTCCGTTACCGTGGGGTGAGGTCATGAGAACGGACCTTTTAGGGTACCTACCTCCTCGGACCATCCGACGTCAGGTACTCCAACGATGATCAGCCTGTGCTGACTCACTGAAGTGAAAGTGAAAAGTGAAAGTACGTAACCTCTTCCTGTACCGTTGGGTGAGGTTTCATTGAGTTAAGGTAAAGTGTTTGTATGTAAGTTACTAACGGATTAAACCCGTATGGTGTCACACCTCAAAAGAACGACCCAGTGTCTCTATTTATTCTTCGATCTCTTAAAAATAACCACCCTTAAAGAGAAGAAATTTCCTTCTATCCCCTTAAGGGATCTCCAGATCACCATTCCTGAGTCTTGAAGACAGTTCCCACCCCCAAGTCAGGGACCAATCCCTTGATTCTAAGAAATTCAACACACCTGTTTTCTTTTCTTTTTTTTCTATCCGGACACTATCTCTATAACGTCTTCTCCGGTCGGAAAAAAACCTGTGGAGAGTTTAGTGTGTCCTATCAACGATGGATAAAGAAGAGGTACTTATGACCGAGACTACTTTCTCTTTTCTTTACGTCAAATTATTACGAGATTCTTTGATCTATTTGATCCTCTTAGTGAAAGAAGGTGACTTTTAAGTCAAATGGTTCTTCCACACTTAAATCTTTGATTTTATCGGAGGAAGGATTCGTGGATGGGTACAGCTATTTTTGAGAAACGGTTCAGTGTTTCAGGATAGTACCAACATTTAAGGAGACAGTGTTATTAACAACGGACAATTGAAAATTCCGTTCTCACTCTCCAAATAACTTACCGTTCTGCTCGTAGACCGTAAAGACCAAATCATAGACCTTAAAGTCATTTACAGTTTGTGTGTAAAGACTCTTCCTTTTTCCCTTTTTCAGTGACCCTTTTCTTTTGATTCTCTATCGTTTTCATAACCTTGTAACGTATACTTTAAAGTTTTCATATATTCTTGAATTTGAGTAGTAATGGTAAATTTTTATTCGAAAGTGACATCAAACTCCTTCTACGATGAAGTTTCATTAATCATATTTACCGGGATTCCTCATCTTTGTCCTTTTGTACCTTTTAGAGACTTTTATTGGATTATTTTTGGTGTCTAACTTATTAGACCTAAAATCATCAATGGTGTCACTTTCGGTACCTCTCTTTGTCTTCGGGTTTGTCTTAAGTTATATACTCAGATTCCGAAAGTCTCTTTCGGTAACTATTTGGTCTTACAGTCGATTTGTACTCCCCTCATCATGTAATAGAAAACACTGCAATTCTCGAACTTTGAGTCTGTCATGGAAAGAGGGGAAAATGAACGGAGAAAGGAAAATAAAAGTACCGAACTTTATTCCGATAAAGTATACCGATTGACTAAGAGTAGGAACAATCTCTTCCGTTCGTTATTGATGTATTTGTGTATGTGGCTATTATGTGTGTGTGAACCTTTCCTGTCAAGTAATTGTTAGACAATCTATAACTTTCGGGTCTGAGGGGACTACTACAGATCTGGCACTGCCTTGACTCTACCTCTCTGTTCGGATGTAGCCTGTGCCCCTTCCACCACCCCACAAACCAGAGCCGACGACGGGGGTAGCGAAGGACCGTCACCGGAGTACCCACCGTCGATTCGTAGCACAAGGGGATGTCCCTTGACTTCTCCTCCTTTTGTCCTTTTGAGAGCGCCAAACGTTGAGTTTATTTAGGGATTCCTAAATACTGAATTAGAAGCACGTAGTAGCGACTTTCTTTGCGTTCGGTCAATTGACTTTCATTAAATTTTTCGTTAAAATTAGAAAATGAACAAGAGAGTTCCTTGTAATTTCCCCTCGGTTAAGTATTAGGGGTCGTTATGTACCTTTTTAGGGGAGAAAAGAGAAAAAGAAAATGTGCGCGTTGTGGGGTACGTACCCCGGAGACCTTGAGGAGAAAGGGATTTGGAGGGGGAGTCAGGAGATGGAAAGACTGAGGGTCTGTGTGTGGACGTGTCAGGAAGAGGAAGAGGGACCCCGGTGGGTCTGTGTCGACAGAACCAGATTCTTACGACCTCTGACGTTAAGGAACGACTTCCCTCGAGTTTCTGGTGGGGTGAAGTGACTGAGGGGAAGTAACAAGATCAAGGAAGACACCGTAACGGTCTATTTTGTGTCCTGTGAGTCAATTTAATCTTCGAGTCCGGTTGTTGTTTCTTAGAAAGTCACATCCAGGGTCCGTCATACACCCCGTATAAATGCGACTTTTTTTACTAAAAAGAGGATAGACTACGAGTTCAAGTTTACTCACGGGACACGAAAACAAAGGATTTAGGTCGTCAGTCAGTATATCAAAACATCTCTCACACAATGAGTAAGTCAGCATAGACTGAGAAACGTTGGACCACTTCATATCGGGGGGTCCGAGGAGGGAGGTACCCTAAAAGGTCCGTTCTCATGACCTCACCTAACGGTAAAGGAGGAGGTTTACTAGGAGGGGTGGGTCCCTAGCTTGGACCCAGAGGACGTAACCGTCCACCTAAGAAATGGTAAACTCGATGGTCCCTTCGAAGTGGTCTTTAAGAACAAGTACACTCCCTTTGTTTGTTTTGTGGAAAAATCTATGAAAGTCTCGATAAACTCTCCTTTAACTTCATCAGAACTTAAAGGTGGTTTACACTGTCTTGTGGTAAAACAATAGTCTTTGTACTCAGTGAAACAGGTCGAAGTGGGTATTCTTTTACGCACCGGTTTTAATTAGATGTACATTTTAAAAAAAAAGGATGACAGATAGATCTTCGAATCCTAGACGGATCGTATCGTGACCCATATGTTATTTACTAAGTTTTCTAGAAAACTCGTGTTAATTTTCTAAGAACACAATGGATTTTTACAACACAGGTCACATGTATAGTTATCATAATTTATTTACACTTTAAAGTACTCTGACTTAAACTAGAAGTATATTTTCGTAAACTAACGACTAAACACTTGTATCTGAGAGAAAACGGTTCCTCAGTCGAACCTTCCGCTCCCTAAAAGAGATTGTTACAACGCACGTACAACCTAGGAGACATCGGTAAGAACCACGGGCAAAGACCAGGTACGTCTTCTTAGTGAGAAGAACAAAATACAAGAGGGAAACAAAACAGGAGTCTGGTATAAAGGGGTCGACCAGAGGACGGACGGGGTGTGACGAACCAAAATTTACTGAAGACCGATAAAGGTTTTCCAGTATGATCGGAGATTCCTACTTCTAAGTGTTGGTGACCCTCGGGTCACTGTGGAGTTAATTGTTTGGGGGACCCTCGTTTCGAGAAGATATTATTTCACGTACATAATTTTTACTCTAATTGAGGAACATTTAGTTTGTGTTGTCTCGCGGGACACACACATGGGACCTGTTTTTACGAAAGAGTTTCTCGAAGTCAAACAGGGACAGGACAAGTTTCGTTTTTCTAACTAAGGTGAGGTTTTCCGTTCAGTCCCACCCCCAGTAAGACGGGTGAGTGAGAACATCACCCTACGGGAGGGGGAGTGGGGGATGGGATTTTCCCTTAGAGGAGGACGGAAGTATTGGGTAGGGGATCAAGTCCAGGGGTCCTGGGAGAGGTGAGATTGTTCGCACCTCTTAAATGTGACTGACTAAGTAACCAACCAAAATCCAAAATCAGTGATGCAGTACAGGTTGAGAAATACTGGGGTACCTGATATCGGACGGTCCGAGGAGACAGGAACCCTAAGAAGTCCGTTCTGATGACCTCACCCAACGGTAAAGGAAGAGGTCCCCTAGAAGGGTTGGGTCCTTAACTTGAGGTCAGAGGACGTAACGTCTGTCTAAGAAGTGGTTAACTAGATAAGTAGTAGATTAATATAAAGTGCCCTTTAAGTGAATGAGTCTTTATAAATAAATCTAACTCAAAATCAAGGAGATTTACCGTGATTTACACTAAATCAAGGATTAGTGTGATCCTGGTGTCGGAACAGATTGAGTTACTTTGATTTGGTACGGGACACCCCGGTGGGTTCCACCCGCCCGTACCACCTTTCCAGACTGTGTTACACCAGGTGACCTCTTCCCTTACCGTTTGGTGAAGTCATAAAAACGGAACTCTTGGGGTACTTTTCCGTTTTACTATCCTATGACTTTCTCCTTGAGGGGTCCAGAAATCCACGGGTTATACGACGACCTCTAGTCACCTCTTTATTGATGTCTTTCTTACTTCGCTACCTCGACTTCGTTTTGGTTATGGGTCAACACCTACACTGACCACTATCTTCGTTCCAGACTACGACATTTCTCGTTATAACGTATCCTTGGACCTTACAGTCCAGGTACTTAGTTCCGTTTAACCTTCACCAGTTTGTCCTCTACCGTAGCTGTAAGATCCTTAGTCACTTGATTTTACCTCACCTTACCCACTTAAATTGAGTCTACTGGTAATATAGATGATGACACCCGTCTTAGGGAATCTTCTTTACCTCATCGGTAGTACCAGTTGTTTTCTCAGGCTTTACGTCATGAAACTACGTTGGAGTTTTTGCTGTCTTACTAGAGACAAGCAAAGGTTCCGTTTGGTAAGTTATAGTGTCAATAGGTTCAGATACGGGGTTGGTCATTGCGACTTCTTCGACTACAACTTACCAAGATACTTCTGGATGTTCTGGAGAATCTTGATTGTGGGTTTTTTCTACAGGAAAAGTAATATCCCCTGACCTTACGTTTTCATCCTTCAGTTCTTTGTGGACCTCATTATCCGTTTAAACCGGAACCTTATACCTTACTTCGTCTCGTTTCTGATTATCTCAAAAGGGTTCTCTTGTGTGACCAGTATCGTTTGTGGGAGAAGGTTGTTGTGTTCTCTTCTGAGTCGTGTACCTGTAGTGGCCTACCAGTTGTGGTTTTAGACTAACTAATATAAGAAACGTCGGTTTCTACCTCTTCGAGATATGTCAGTTGTTTTTACTCTGGTCCTCGACTGACACCGAGTCTAGTACTTGAGAAATAACAGTTTAAGTCTGAATTTAACTTCTTTTATCCCTTTTGGTGATCTGGTAAGTCCATACTGGATTTAGTTTAGGGAATACTAATATGTCACCTTCACTCTTTATCTAAATTCCCTGATCTAGACTATCTATCTCACGGGCTACTTGATACCTTACTCCAAACACTGTGACATGTCCTCTGTCCCTAGTTCTTGTAGGGGTACCTTTTCTTTACGTTTTTTCGTTTTACCGACAGACTCCTCCTGAATGTTTATCGACACTTTTCTTCTCTTCGTTTTTCGTTTCTTCTTTTCCTTTCTATATTCGTAGACTGACGTCTCAAGGTTTCTTATCGTTCCTCTATATTCTTTCGGAAGGAGTCGTTAGTTACGGTTCTTTATCTCCTTTTGTCTTACCGTTTCTGATCTCTAGAGAAGTTCTTTTAATCTCTATGGTCCCTTGTAAAGTACGTTTCTACCCGTTTTATTTTCTGTCTTTACCATACCTGGATTCTCTTCGTCTTCTACAATTCTTCTCCACCGTTCTTATGTGTCTTCTTGACATGTTTTTTCTAGAAGTGGTGGGTCTATTAGTGTTACCACCCTAGTGAGTGGATCTCGATCTGTAGGACCTTACACTTGAGTTCACCCGGAGTCTTTCGTAGTGATTTTTGTTTCGATCACCTCCACTACCTTAAGGTCAACTCGATAAAGTGTAGGACTTTCTACTACGACACTTTCACGACGTGAGTTATACGGTAGTTTAAACCTTTCGAGTCGTCACCCGTGTCCTGACCTTTTCCAGTCAAAAGTAAGGTTAGGGTTTCTTTCCGTTACGGTTTCTCATGGGTTTGATGGCGTGTTAACGTGAGTAAAGTGTACGATCATTTCATTACGAGTTTTAAGAGGTTCGGTCCTAAGTCGTTATACACTTGACACTTGAAGGTCTACAAGTCCGACCAAAGTCTTTTCCGTCTCCTTGGTCTCTATTTAACGGTTGTAGACGACCTAGTATCTTTTTCGTTCTCTCAAGGTCTTTTAGTAGATAAAGACAAAATAACTGATACGGTTTCGGAAACTGACACACCAAGTGTTATTTTACACCTTTTAGGACTTTCTCTACCCTTATGGTCTGGTGGACTGGACGGAGAACTCTTTGGATATACGTCCAGTCCTTCGTTGTCAATCTTGACCTGTACCTTGTTGTCTGACCAAGGTTTATCCTTTTCCTCATGCAGTTCCGACATATAACAGTGGGACGAATAAATTGAATGTACGTCTCATGTAGTACTCTTTGCGACTCGACCGTCTTCGTGTTCGACCTTAGTTCTGACGGCCCTCTTTATAGTTATTGGAGTCTATACGTCTACTGTGGTGTGAATACCGTCTTTCGCTTCTCCTTGATTTTTCGGAGAATGACTTTCACTTTCACCTCTCACTTTTTCAACCGAATTTCGAGTTGTAAGTCTTTTGTTTATAGTACCGTAGACCAGGATAGTGAAGTACCCTTTATCTACCCTTTTGTCACCTTAGTCACCACAGTCTGAAGTAAAAAACCCCTGAGGTTTTAGTGACGTCTACCACTGACGTCGGTACTTTAATTTTCTTCGAATGAGGAACCTTCTTTTCAATACTGGTCGGATCTATCGTATAACTTTTCGTCTCTGTAATGAAACAGTTGTTTCCAGACAGATCAGTTCCGATACCAAAAAGGTCACCAGTACATACCTACACTCTTAACCTGACACTTCTTTCGACTCGTGACTTCTTGACTACAAAAACTTGACACCACAACCTCTTCTGAGAACTCTCAGGGAACCTGACGTTCCTCTAGGTTGGCCAGGTAAGATTTCCTCTAGTCGGGACCCTAAAGAAACCTCCCTTACTACGATGTCGACTTTGAGGTCATGAAACCGGTGGAGTACGCTTCTCAACTGAGTAACCTTTTCTGAGACTACGACCCTCCCTAACCCTCGTCCGCCTCTTCCCCTGCTGTCTCCTACTCTACCGACCTACCGTAGTGACTGAGTTACCTGTACTCAGACTCACTTGAGGCCCTCGACCACTACCTGGTCCTCCGGAACACACGAGCTAAGTGCCCCAGTCTTTATCAACCTGTGCTGACTCTCTGACTTGACCCGACTTGAATAAGTTACACGTATAAAATTGGTCGTTGAACTTACTATTAACCGTAATTTTAGAAACAGGGATAATCTCCTCTCGGTTCTTAGTAGTCCATCTACAACCTATATAAAATCCTTTACTCTTACGGAGACTTTAATTACGGACGAGGACTCACTAGTCGGACTAACCACTCCCTCACCTCTCTCCTAACATTCACAATATAAACGATCAGTGTACCTAGGGATAGAAAGCAGAATCTTCCTCCTTCTGTCCGACACAAATCCAAAGATTTTAGGGATAAAGAGTCTCGTCGGTCCTCATAACTCTCTCTGAAATATTGACAGAAAAGACTCTTTGAGGGAACTGTGGGATAACACAGACTCCTTTGTTTACGGGGTTTCACAACCTCCCGTTTTACTCTTTTAGTACACCTAAAGCCACTTTCACAGAAGAGTAACCATTCTTCCTGTTCCGTTATCTACCAGGTAGGGTTTGAGTCACTTTCAAGGGAAAAACGTAGTGGTCACTGTAGTAACATTAATCCTTTTTGATGTGCTGCAGGATTAAACGTAGTGACTGTAGTAATTTTGGTTGGTACATCAGTCGGAATTATAGGAGTGTTAAGAATTTATAAAGAATTGGTTTAAAACCAGCTGGTAGACATTCTAACATGTATTAACGGAATTAAGAAACAGAATTTCATTTGAAGATTGAATCATGTAGTGACTCGTGTGGATCGTAAATTTCCAAGTCCTTTCGCTGTACACCCCCACTACCACTTATGAATTATAGCAAGTAAGTAGATATAAGTCCCTCTTCACCTCCACAAGGAGGGGATAAGTAGAGAGAGAGATCTGTTATTTTCGTCCTTATCCGTTTTAGTACTACGTAGTCATACTACCTATTATTACGTTTTATCGTTATGGACAGCAGTCTAACACTACCGTTAAAGAATCGGAAAAACATACGTCTACTTTCCCACCCAAAAACGTCGTTTAGACGGAAGTTGGGTTACGGAAGGATGTAGAGTGTGGGTGAGGGTTTGTGTGTGAGTGTGAAGTGAAACCCCAACCTTTTCACTGAAAGTTTAATCCTACAGTCTTTACTATGTTTCAACCAAACATGAGGAGTTTTTCAATAGGACGAGTAAAATCAACCCGTATAAATATATTAAACAATAATTGTCCGTAAACAGTCGACAGTTTTTACTAGATGTAACTGTGACTCCTTTTACATCTGGTTTACCAACACTGAATAAAGGACTAATTACATAGAAGGTTTTTGAATTATCTTTACCTTTTTTTTTTTTTTTGGTGTGTGTGTGTGTGTTCTTGTCTTGGATACTACTGTTAAAAAAAGATAGATTTCCATTCTTTCTTTACTTTTACGAGTTTATATAGTAATATATGGTACCCAAAAGTGTTTTTGAATTAAAATTAAATTAGGGTTTGGTGAACAATTAAGTTCAGAGAAGTCTTAGAGATTTTCTATATAAGACATGACTGAAGAGGTTTTCCAGAGAGTTTAATTACACACCTTCATCAAACTCCCTCCGACTCTTTTTATAGAATTGGAAAGATCAGTAACCAAGTTTTAAGAAAAGAGACTCCCAGAAAAGATTTCTCAAGGATTAAAAACGGAGAGACCTTAAACGTTACTTGTGTTTGGTAAAGGAAATACTAAAAATACAAATCATTTGTCTTGTGGGATCCTTTAGGGTCGTACAAACTTTCAATAGTAGTTCATCTGTCCTAGGTAAAAAAAAAAAAAAAACCGAAGTGGTGACACGTAAACCCTAGAATCAAGGGGTTGGTCCAAAGTTTGGGTTTTGTCTAAGTCCCTCTATACCCTTGACTCCGGTAACTGTGTAGGTGAGATAGAACCCTTTGGTATTCAGAATCTAAGGTTTTACCGGTTTATCTCTACGTCTTTGCTCCAATCAGTAACTAGTCTTATAGACTACCATCGAACCACATAGTCTTTTCTTTTTAAAGGTCCTTCGTAAATTCGTCCACTGACATTCTTATACTTTCTTTAAGGAGAAGATTACTTGGTTTTTTGAAAGTAAAAAGAGATTTCACTTTTCACTTTCATAATCAACGAGTCAGTTCAGACTAAGAAACCCTGAGGTACCTGACATCGGATGGTCCGAGGAAGCAGGTACCTTAAGTGGTCCGTTCTTATAACCTCACCCATCGGTATGGGAAGAGGTCCCCTAGAAGGGTTTGACTCAGAGGATGTACCGTCCAGCTAAGAACTGGGTAGACTGGGTGGTCCCCTCTAAAAGAACTACACTGAACACTCCAGTGTAGTAAGTAAGTCACAATTCTTTAGTTTGCACGTACGTTTCGTATTTCATTCACGTCGTAAAGTCCACAAGTTGTCTTATGTCGGGGAAGATGAGTACCCACGTACCAGACTCGTCCTCTACCCTGGAAGAATCAACGAAACACAGGGAGTCTCACATATTACCGTCGGTTGTTTTATGTTCGAGTGGCTCAATCGAATATCGAATATGATTTGGTTTCTTCACCACCGGACATGATTATTTCCCTTTTTTTGATACGTATAAACTTACCATTAAAGTTAGTACGGGTGAAAACCGAATTGGAGGACTTAAATCTTAGAACAAATTTTATTTTAAGATATTTCGTGGGAAATATCTTTGTCGTTTGAAAGACCAACATCAAACCTTCGGGACGTCTGCGTAGTGTCCGGTAGGTGGACTACCCGATCAGACCTTCGTGATCGAGAGACCCTTGGGACGGGGTGGGTACCTCCTCTTCAGTCCTGAAAGTTCGACTTGGACGCACACCCAGATCCGACTCGGTCACCAAGTCACCCACTGTGACTTACTGAAAAGTGTTCTAATTTTTGTTTTTGTTTTGGGATGTGGTTTGACAAGTGGACCTATGATTGAGGTTGGACTTATTAACTTGTTTAAGTAGACCCGAGTGACAGTCTTCACCGAGTTCTCGTCATAGTGTTTCAAGAAGTTTCAGAAGAGAAGTGCTTGAGCACATGACGAGTTCATAACAAATCCACCATGTATTTATCCAGCAATAAAGAGATCTACGCACAGACAGTTCGAAAGAAGGGGTTTTCCACATTAAGTCCCACAGTGTAGGTTAAAATTCCGACAGCCAATTGTCGGACATTTTACAAGGACCCTATTGGGGAGGGTCATTCTTTTCGTACAGGACCCGTGACTGTTCACACTGGAACTGGACCTGTGTGTGGGTCTGTCGGTGAGTTTCCTGCCGTCGGCAAAGACGAGGAGAGATTCTCAAGACTCACTGTTGACACCAGTCTACTTCCACCCTTCCCTTGTTTTTGTACTTTGTGTTACTAAAGGTCATGTAGAACAAGGAACAGAAGCCCGTTTTTTAAATGTGGTAATACAGTAAAAGCACTACACGAGTAGTTACTCGCACTTTTGGAGTAAACAGTAGAAAACCAGACTATCTGTTAGTCTCAAATCCCTTAAGTCGACCCGACAGTCGTCAGAAACGACAGTTCGTCTCGTTGACTTCCTTCCGTCGTTTTTAGTGTCCCGGTTACTCCGGCGACCCGTGACTACGGTTCCGACCAGCATCTTTAGAAGCCCTTCTAGAAGAAAGGGAGGCGTAAGGGTAGGTTAAACGACCTCGACAAATAGTTCAAGGGTACGCCTGTCCTACATTTATACGGTGAATTTAGACGTTTATGTTATTACTTTTGACTATAAACATTAACATAGACACACCAGGGTGACGGAGTTGTCATTTACCTAAAGGTTGGATTATAACGATTTACTTAGGAACTTTATACGCTCGAGGTAATGTCGCCTTCGTACCGTAGTGAAGAGTGTAGGACTGTACTACCCCTGTAGAGGAGTAAAGTGTACTAACTTTATAAAAATAGACAGAGGACTTTAACGGAAAGGTGCCAAAATTGGGGTAGAAAACACGACCTCTTCATCCACGGTGCCTTCGGAAGAGAGGGAAGTAAGATCAGATACCTTATCGATACCACGGCACTGTTTCCTCTTTCAAGGTCTACGACCTCTCTCTGAAGATCTGGGAGATAGAGGGTAGACGTAAAGTCAGTAGGAGGGTGTCCACCGGAGGAGTTTCAAGAATGACATTTTCCAAACTTCGGTCTAAGACAGGAAACGGTAGTTGCACACATTTCTTACTGCTTACAAACATGGAGGGACACAGTTGGGGGAGGTCATGGGAACGGACCTTTTAGGGCACCTACCTCCTCGGACCACCCGACGTCAGGTACCCCAGCGATCCTCAGCCTGTGCTGACTCACTGAAGTGAAAGTGAAAAGTGACAGTACGTAACCTCTTCCTTTGCCGTTGGGTGAGATGACAAGAACGGACCTCTTAGGGTCCCTGTCCCCTCGGACCACCCGACGACAGAGACCCCAGTGTGTCTCAGCCTGTGCTGACTTCGCTGAATCGTCGTCGTCGTCGTCGTCGTCGGAGGAGGGTCGGGACGTTAGAGTCTTTACAATAAAGTCGTCATTTTCAGTAGTTTCCCAATTTAGAAATGATACATAAGAGTTTATCCATCTCCCCTCTTATGCAAGAAAAAAACACTACACTTGGTAAAAATTGTAGAAATAACTTAAACAATGTTATAACGAAGACAAAATATATATATATATATCAAAACATAACAAAACAAAACGAAAAACCGGTACTCCGTACACCCTAGAATCGAAGGTTTGGTCCCTACCTTGGGCGTGAGGCACGTTACCTTCCGTTTCAGGATTGGTGACCTGGTGGTTTCTTCACGGCTCTTATACAAGAATTACTTATAGTAGAAGTACAAATGGTCTGTGACAAGGAAAGAAAGGGAAAGCTACAAAGATAGTGTTCTAAAGAAATCGGTAACGTTTGAGGAGTCTTGAGAAGACTCAGAGTCAGAGTACCCAACTCTGACCCAACTCTGAGTGGAGAAACATCCGTTCAGAGGATAGAAGAAAGGAAAGTGCGAGACGAGAAATAAACCATCTTCCAGAACCGAAGAGTGAGGGGTCGGGAGGTCCAGACACTGTGTCTTCTGGGACTTATGGGCTCATTCGCCGACGAGGAAAGGGGAGTCCGACTCTCTTCTCCTCCTTACCCTCTCAGTGTGTGTAAAACCTGAAGGAAAGAAAAGACTTTAGAGAAAATATGGTGGCTCGGAGTCGAAGTAGACAAGTCACCCATATTGTCGTCTTCCGGGGTACCATACTCCGTGGATGTATCGACGAGTCATTTTCAATAGAAGAAGGGAACGACGGTCACTACAAAGTTCTTACAAGTGGAAAATAATAACTCTGAGAAGAAAACATCTACGAAAGAAAAATATCGACGTGAGTGAATCCTAATAAGGGACTACATCATTGACAACAATTTCGTACCATGTCCGATATGATAAGATATAAAAAATGGAAAACTTCCTTTCTTAGTAAAACGAATAAAACGATAAGGGACATGGCCCGTACGATTCAGTGAAGTCAACACAGGCTGAGAAACACTGGGATATCTATTATCGGACGGTCCGAGGAGACAGGTATCCTAAGAGGTCGGTTCTTATAGCCTCACCTTACGGTACGGGAGGAGGTCCCCTAACAGGTCTGGATCCCTAGCTCGGACGTAGAGGGTACAGAGAACGTACCCGCTCGCTCGAGAAATCGTGATCGTAGTGGACCCTTAGGGATATAGGTAATTTTACGAAATTTATATAAATCACGAGTTATTTATAGCCTGGGTTGAAGTGGTGACCTAATCTCACATCTGACTTAGAGTCGGGTAAAGGTTCCGTATGTACGGCGTAGACCGGCCTGTGTCGCAGTGATGTCCCTAGGGTCCTTCACTGCTCCACGTCTGTCACGCCTTTGACGAACTTTACTGTTGTCTCGGACAACTGACTCTGAATGTAGTAAGGAAGCTCCTTCTTCTAAAGTGAAACCAATAAAAAGACCGTTGGTTACTTGGATAACAGAGCTACGACATCACTTGAACCGCTTCGGGAGACACTTTTGACTATTTTATATTTAATGAGTCTGTTCTCCTTTGAAAAGTAAGAAAAATCTTCAAAGATATGTCGTATCAATGTACAAGGAAAAACCCTTTCAATTTGAACCTGTAAATAAAATGGGCATGTCGAGAGAAGAGAGAAGGAGAATTTCGGAGTGTCAGGGGTCCGTTTTTTCTTAGACTAAGTGTTCAGAACAAACTCTCAATCGTATCCGAAAGCCTTAAAACGCTTTACTTAACAAAATCACGGGGTTAGATACTACACCACCAAAAAGAACAAGAAACACTTTTGGACACACACGAGACCATTTGAAATAGTTTTGAAGTTACATATTAATAAGACATCACCAAGAAGAACCCAGGAAGTGGAAGATTGAGGGAGTATCTCCTTTTCAAAAGTTACAAGTCTTAGACGGGATGTGAAGAGTGAAGGACATAAACGTTCGTCAATGATATATCTCTCCCAAATGGTCCACCACGATCACCATTTCTCGGACGGACGGTTACATCCTCTGCATTCTCTGTGTCCAAGTTAGGGACCCAGCCCATCTAGGGGACCTCCTCCCGTACCGTTGGGTGAGATCATAAGAACGGACTTCTTAGGGTACTTGACTCCACGGACCGTCCGGCGTCAGGTGTCCCAACGTGTCTCAGTCTGTGCTGACCACTAAAGTGTGCGTACGTAACATCTCTCTTCTATGTATAGAATTTCCTTAATTTACCACTTAGGAATCTTGCACGTTGTGACAGTGTAAAACTCTGAGTATACATCGGTAGTGTCCTTTTAAGGTAAAGGGACCTCACTAAAAACGGAGAGAACAATCTCTCTCACGTTCAGATGGTCGTCTGTCTCTTTACTCTCCCTTTACTGAACGGTGGGAAGGTAAGAGGTAGAGTCAGATACAGGGACTTTCACTGAAACTTTACCTAGTTACCATTCAGAGATTTTGTTCTGCCGTCTACGAAGATCTTTATGTTCATTCTTAATTAAAAGAGTACCTGAAAGAGACGATGAAGTGAATGGGCATAGTTTTTATCTTCTCTTATAATTATGAAGAACAAAGATACTATTAGAAAGAGATCTTTTTACTAAGTACATTTACTTTGTAATAAATTGTAGTAACGTAAAAAACTAATATAATCACTATGTACTAGTTCTATTTTACTATATACTTATACATATTGATTTAGTGAAACGACATTGGACTTTGATTGTGTAATATTTAATAGAATATAAGGTTAGATTTTATTTATCCTTTATGTCTTTTTTTAGAAAGTTTAATGTCATAGAAAATTATTTCAGTCAATAATTGATGTTGTAGATCGGAATGTTTACCACACACGTACACACATGTGTGTACGGACATAAAACGTTAGTGCGATTGAACGAATTTACTAGCGAAATTATATTTGTTTACCCCTTTGACGAAATTTAATGTAACGGTAAGAGGGGGATGAAGAGGGTTGACACGAAATTCTCTTTGCAAAAATATTTGACCTACGTTTCACTCGAACCTTCCGTATAAAAGTCTCTTGATCATTAAAACCTCGAAGATTGTCGGTCTAAAAAACTTACCATTCTTGGTTTTTTTCGTGTCTTCCGTCGTTTCCCATCTCTTTTACCAACTTATTAGTCGACACAACAACTTTGACAGTCTCCTCCCTTTCACAGCCGAATAGCGTAGAGTCGGAATAAGTTTCTCTTCACCCGAGGAGCGCTACCCGTCCTACGGTCTTACGCTATTATTTCCTCGAGACATCCTGACGTTGTACCATGAGATCTTTATGTAAAAGGTTAATCAGTATTCACAAATAAGTAGTTCCGTATGGTGTTACGAAAACCATTGACTCAACATGTTCGTCGACATTAACCGTTAACTCTTTGTAGTTACGTTTACAAAAGTACAGATTAGGACTTTAACAAGTGCGAGGTGTAACGGTGACTTACCAAGGAGACAGGACCTCACCACACCTATCGTACGGACACTGCTGTCCAAATCCCGGAAAGATTAGTAGTTCGTGATTTAATCTAGGAAGAACGTCTAAATCAGAAAAAAGGACTAACCAAACTTCTTCTCTTCGACTTCACCTAACTTTTTACAAGAAAGTCGTTGTAAACCCCTTTAAAAACAACAACAAGTCAACGAGTCAACACAGGATGAGAAACACTGGGGTACCTGACGTCGTGTGGTCCGAAGGGAGAGGAAGTGGTGACGGGTCTCAAACGAGTTTGAGTACCAGGTAACTCGACTACGGTAGGTTGGTAGAGTTGGAGACAACGGCAGAAGAGGAGGACAGGAGTTAGAAAGGGTCGTAGTAAAACCAATTCGGATTTCCCTTCGAACTCTCCTACCAGTCGAATTTCTAAAAAAGGTCTAGAAATCTCCTATTCTCAGGTAAGGTCTTTGGAAGTGAGGGACATTTAAGGTTGTTACTTGAGTCAACCTGTACGGTGTCTATGGACGGCTGGGAGGACTCACTGTCGAGGACTATGGACAAACCCGCTACAGAGTAAAAACGGAAGACCGACAATTAGACCTTGTCAAAAATTTGATCTATTCTTCGGGACCACTTTTCTTCTTAGGGTGTCCTACAAAGAACTGGAAATTTTTCTTTTGGTAGTCCTGACTGTCCGAAAGTTTAAATTTTTTTAAAGAAAAACGTGAGGAATCATCGTCTCTCGACGTTTACTAATGAATTTTCCGAGAGGAAACAAAATAAGAGGTTTCAAAAGTCTATGAATCAGACTCTCCGAACACTGTTAATTTAGTTAAAGGTGGCCTCAGGGGTCTCCGCCCGGAACAGGGTCGAGGGAGTTCCTCTGAATGTGATTATTCCTCGACCGTTGAATGGACCCTCCTTCCACGTTTCATCTTTTTACCTTAAAGTCCAGTTTCTTTTAGAAACGGTGTCTTATGGTCAAGAACGTCTGACTTTCTAGTTGGGATATTATCTTCCACTCAGAGTAAATTTTACTCCTCTTCTCACGTTGGTTTTAATCCGAAACTTTGATCGAAAGACTATGATGATAAACTGAGAACTTTTTTTCTCGACAATAATTTTTCTTTAAATGAAGTGTGAAGGAGGTTCAAATTTTACATGAAAACCAAAGGTCTCCATTTTACATTGGGTGACTAAAACCACGTTTACCGCTTAATATCCATGTCACCGGACTCACAAGACAAATACCAATGTCTTTGACTCTTTTAGTGGTGGACTAACGGGAAACGGATACAAATCAGGTCCATCATTTCGTACTTTGACAAAGCTCTGGTGTTTGGTGACAGGAGAAGAAATGTACCGAGCCGTGTCGGGTCGGTTCCCGGGGTCACGTGAGGAAGAAGTGGTTGTCCGACGGACCAGACTGTCTGTCGTTAGGGTGGGGAAAAATGTTCGTGAAACCCCGTGGAAAATACACGGGTATATGTGTACGGATACACGAAACGTGTGTGTCGGTCCTTCTAACGGCACCTTCATTTATTGGTTTCCCAATCTTCTACGTTACATGTAAAAAGGACCCGGTGGACTGGTACCTCGACTAGTCCTTCATGACGGGTCCAGGGGTCCGATGGGAGGGTACTTCGTGGACACGTTTTACCCAGTGTTACGTTCGATGACCGACTGACTCTCGTACGTCCGTAGTCTTCGACAGACTCGTAGATCCCACCATGTCCTAGGTAACCCGTTTCAACCTGCCACAGTTCTTTCCCAAAATCTTTCGACTCCTGGACCGTCGGTGTCTACCAAGAGTCTCCGACAATGAGACTCCTGGAGACTCCTACAACATTACGGCAGAACGACAAAGGTCGTAGATCGAACCAAAGGAGGGAGGTGCGACAGATCAGGGGATGTTAACAGGAAAGAATTTCAGAGGGTAAACTTACGACAACCGAAAGTGGACGGTGGTCCCTTCATACCTCTAAAAGAAGGACAACGTCCACCCGAACAGGATAGAGAAGGAGGGAGTCGACGTATGTACGTGTCAAGAGTCTAGACGAGATGTCATGGACCCTAGGATGGACTGGCCACGGGGTATAGAAGGGATCGGTGGTGGAGTGGACGTACTCACGAGTGTGTCTGCCGACTTCAAGGGATTCGAAGAGAAGGGTTGAGGTCCAGAAAGGGGAAAGTAGGATAAGGAAAGGTGTAGAGTTCGTCGTTCAAGATCTCAGTTAGCGTCGTGTATCCCCACTTCTATCCGCAGTTCGGTCCTCGACACACTAGGGTCCGACCCAGACCCCCTCTTTCATTACAGTAGTGAGGTCTGGAAAGGTAGGAAGTAGAGGACCCTGGGTCCGAGATCTTGGACACATATCTTGTTAGAACATGAAAGATCTCTCCTACGTATTTCTACCTCTTTCTCCTTCCACCCTAGATACCAAAAGAACCGGGGTCCTAGAGACTGGTCTGTTGAGGACAGAGGGAGAAACGTTACTAGTGACAAACACAACTGGAAATAGAGAGGGTAGTGTTCCCTGGAAGAAACCGTATCCTGGGGACGGAACATAAAGACATAGGGTCGTAGGTCGATGTGACGAACCGAGTGTCATGAACGCAATTAACAATTTTGTTCGAAAGGAAGTTCTGAAACTTACTAATCAAACCCTCTGTCCACCGGTGTAAGGAGTTCCCTCGCCCCTCCAGTTTTGACTCTTTCAACTTGTTTCTTTCCCTTCCTTAGATCCTGGTAGTTTGTGTCTTTAGATCCTGGACAAAGTAACAAATCAGGTGAATGGAAACCGAGAAAGTTCGTTTTTACGCATCCCTTAATAATCCGAAAACTGATCGAGAGGTAAACGTACTGTACCTCCCTTATGACGTCTGTTGCACACGAACGCGAAAGTAGACAGACCTCCGGAGACCGACCACCGTACCTTTACGTCGTCCCTTGAACGTTCCTGGTCGGGTACCCAGTCTTTGAGATCCTGAACGAAGACCGGGACGGTGGGTGGTCGGGAAACTAAACCCTGCAGTACTAGGTTGAAAAAAGAGGAGAAACTCCAAGCGGATATGTTGTTTCTAACATTATGGGTGAAACGTGAGACGGGTCTTGATAACCCTGATAGTATACTCTATTACGTCCCTTGAACTGGTTGATTTTTCGTACTCTGTTTCCACTTCGGGGTCTAGTCTCAGATGTGGGGTCAAACGATTTCAGTCCCCTCCCGGTCCGGTCCTCTGTGTAGTAGGGGTTTTCTAGTACACACGTCCCCTCCGTCCACACGACTTAAGTAAGGTCCTCAATTAACACGTCTGAGCCCCCCGGGGACTGTAAAAGGTCGGGGTGAGGCCCCCGTCACCTAATGATCCCTTAAACACAAGGACGGGTACGTCTAAGGGAGAACTAGGGGTCCCGACGAAGAGAGACAAAAGGGGAGGTTCATTAACGAGTGATTAAAGAAAGAGAAAAGTGTAACTGAAGACTGGTCTGGGTACACAAACTGAGGTCTTACTGAGGACACCTACGTCCGAACCTGAGTCATGTAAACCAACCTTTCAGTGAGTTTCCAAGTTGGTGCTCCCTAAGAATACTAAAGGTTTATGTAGGAGAACATCGGTAATGTTATAGAATACAGTCTTGCAAAAGTATAACGTCCACACACACACACACACGTACACACACACACACGGGTCGGTGACCAACATAAATCCTTTTCTTCCGAGTACCCGGTTTATGGGTAAACCCAAACAAACCTACTGATTCTTTACTACCCTTAAGTCTCACATGTTCTAATATTTATAATGTCTCCGATAAGTTTTAGAGTAAATGAAATCAGACTGACGGAGAAATGAGATGTATAAATTTAAGGTAAACGTCGGTGGTTGGTCTGGGACTATGAGAAATTCTTTTATTTTTGTTCGTTTGATGACGATTCCCTTTACATTTAACCAAACAAACGAGGAAATGTGAGGACCCGTCACTTTTGTGTTCGTTAGTAATAAGGTTCCCAGAGTAACTTATATGTTTTAGAAACAGAAAGAATCCTCAACGAAATTTCCAATTGGTAAAAGATTTCTCAAGAAACACAGATCTTTGGTTAAAATACGAGGAAAACAGGTCGGTGGTTTAAGAATGTTTGAACAAGTTCAAACGGGTGTGTTTGTGTAAACGCAAGTAAATCTTTTACCTCTTTTGTCAAACGAAACTTTTTCAGACAAACAACAAGAAGAACTGTAAATGTTTTAGGAGTAGCACGTAACCCTCGACGTAAGTTCGAAGTTCTTCGGTTGACGGGGACCTATACAAACACGAACCCCTGGTCCCCAGTCCTAAGACTTTGTGTCCGTGGGACCAGGGACCGACCTCGCCCACGTGTGTGCTGTCACTAGTCTCGTCATCCTTAGACACGAGTTCTACAGTCGTGTAGGTACGAATAGGGTGGTTAAGGGTCCGGAGTTCCGGGAAGGAAGAACCTATTAAAAAAGGTCTTCGAACAACGGACGTAAGTCTTTACAGAGAGGAGTACACTTAAGGAGAAGTGGAAGATAAGTGAAAAATGATATTTTCTAATAGAGGTTCGGTTCCACCCCACAAGATAGAAGATCACGACGGTAGGTTCTCTCTTTCATGTTACAGGTTATAGGAGTTGGAGGCATACAATGGTTTTTGTCCCAGACCGACGAGTGGCGAGTTTTCGGTAATTTCTCCAGTACAACCACCTTCCCTTTCAAACGAAATAAAAAACTACGGTCGTTGGTCGCCTCCTCCCGTCTGTAGACAGGTTTCCGGTTGAGGGGGTGGTGGGGTGTCGGTCACCCGTTCTCGAAAATACCCGACTCCCTCCCCCTATACACGTCTTTCTCGTCTCAGTCTCGACTATCAGTAGAACTTTAACCAGTGACCACCAGACTGGTCGTAGTAGAACTAACAAAGTCCATGTCAATTAGACATCAAAGTCGTAGCCGAACAAAGGTAAAGAACTCCGGTTAAAAGTCTTAAGACCGTCGAATACAGTACCGATGTCAGACCAGTAGTCCGTCCATTGAAGAGGTGGACCACCCCAAAGGTCATAGATATTCTGTCGACTGTCCTATACCGAGTCTTATAAAGACATCGGGAACTCTTCCTTGGTTTCCAGGAACTGATACGAATAACTTATGTAGTAATAATAAACCAGAGGAAACTGTCAAAGGGAAACAAAGGTATCCAAGAGTGAAGAGACTAATTTGAATAAGAAACCGATTTCAAGAAGGTGTCTGTTTTCCATCCCCTGTACCCCTTCCCCGTTCCTGGTATCCTAACACGAGACAAAGTGCACCCCCGGTATTTCCTCGTTGTAGAACCGTCACCTCTCCAGGGGGGACGAACGAGGATCGGACTCTGTTACAGTGTGGATTTTAGGTTTTGGATTTGATGGTTTTATAAGTTATAAAAGTATATGTGTCCAATGGGTCAAAAGTTTTCCTAAGAAAATCCACACTTTAGTGAGTTACCTGTAAATTTTACCCCAAACTAAATGTCTTCAAAGTAAGTTCTTACTCACTTCCCTCCATGTTACCATGACGTTATAAAGTCAACCATGTGTTTAGAGTATACTTTATCAGTTGTTCGTAGACGGTTAGTGACTGTCACCGACCATTGAGTCAACCTAAACGGAAGAATTTTACAAAAGAGTTGTTAAGGTTCCCTTGGGAGGAGACGGAGTGGTATACCTCTGAAAAAGATAAATTAGTATTAAATCCGTGAAAAGAAACGGGATTACTAAATAGTTTGTAAAAAAGAGTTCTAGGTTTTAATCCCATAACCCTAAAGACGAAAAAAATTATATATCTTATGACATAAACAAGAATTAAAGAGAATCAAGTTACTATCTGTCGTTAATATTAATATCGGGTATATCCGATATTAACAAATTGT
This sequence comes from Capra ibex, assembly GCA_006410555.1. NCBI lineage: Eukaryota > Metazoa > Chordata > Mammalia > Artiodactyla > Bovidae > Capra > Capra ibex. The sequence continues at coordinate 40,829,445 of SJYO01016970.1, read as the reverse complement.
TTTTCCTTAAGTCACTCCAGTTTCCTCTTGCACTTTCGGTAATGTCGTTTCGTCCAACCCGACCACCACGTCATGCTTGAGTAACGGAACGATTAACGTTCCATGTCTACACCCATGTCTGGGGTGCTTCGGGGGAACCGGACCCACTTTCTGTTGGACTGTAGTAATCACTCCCTAGTCGTTCTCGCCTACCCCGACCACGGCGTCGTGGTGTGCGGTGCCGGTCCCTCCACCGGACTGTAGCCGAGGACCGAGACGGTACTAGGAACCAGGGTAGACCTGATTTTTCCTTTTTTTTTTTTTTTTTTTTTTGGCTTCACACTTTTGGGTTGGCTCCGAAACCAAGGATCATTCCGAAGCCAAGTCATGTAAAAACTTACACGACAGAAAGGTTCTTTCCATCCACACACAGTGTTTGTAATGTAGTGGTTGCGTCAGTGACTTTCTCTTTTAACGGTTGACGTGTTAAACGACCGTAGTCACACGTAGCGGTACCGTTATAAGATCGACGTACACAACACTAAGTAAACCGAAGGAAAGTTCAGAATCTTGGTGTCAAGATTCGTAGTTCAGGAGTACTAGGAAAGGTGCCCGTTCCTCTTTCCCCCACACTCTGAGGTTCTTGGTAAGAGGGCTAGAGTCACCGATCGTATCCCCGTCTACGGATGGAAATTTGGGTGACGACCCTTTCTCCTTCTTGAACCACTGTCCGACGTTAGTCGGTAACGAGTAAGAACCACCGTCCTCTCCCTCTCTTCCCTAAGGTGAGAAGGTCTTTTGTAACGGTCACGATAGACTTACGTCAATCCCAAGATTCAAAATAGGTCAGGGGTATCATATACTTTCTTACTAGTGTTCGATGACTTTTGTAACGGAGGATTTACTTTAACTTCACTATGTCGGACCATCTATTTACGATTTAACCTCTCGACGACGAGACCCAACGAAACAGTTTACTGAGTGAGAGGCGATGCACAAGAACCCGTCGAGGGGTACCTAGGTCCGGGGTCTCACGTGCAGATAGTTTTTTCTTATCACGGTAAATGATGGAGGACCAGAGTGTCAACTCAACATACTACTAATTTTCCTTGGAGTATTCTGGATACTTAAAGAGTCTAATTTCATATTTCTCGACTCAAAAGACTCCTACTACGTTTATAGTTTAGTGACTCGTGTTTTGGTCGGAGTAGACCGGAGAGTATCACCGGACCTTCCGTGTCAGTGCTGGATACCGACCCACGGAGGGGACTGTTGAGACTAGACTTGGGGGAGCCCGAGGGTGAGAGTCGAAAAGAGACGATGAAGTCTCGGGTGGAGTGGGTCTTCGATCCTCGTGTCCCACATTGTCCACTACCAATTCCCACTCTCGCCTTACTTTCTCAACTTCCTTCTCCTCTTTTCCTCACGATTCTCCTAGATGAGACCAAAGGAAGGTGAGTAAAGTTTAGGACAAGTTCAGGTGATAAAATTGTGAATTTGATCTGGTAAGTTATGTAAGTACCGCGGGTTCTGACCGTGCCAAACCAGGGAACTACCGTCTCAAAGAAACAGACAAATCCCGTGTTCGGTCATCCGTGACCAAAGGTTTCCGTGGGACTGACTACCACCACACTAGGGACCATGTGACTCCAGGTATATTCGACAAGACACATAGATCGTGTACGACCAGGAAACCCAAAAGAAACAAATACAAAAAAATTATTAAGACAATTTCTACGTGAGTCTCTTTTATGTAAAAACGAATATAAATAAAAAAATGGGATAAGGAGTTTGTTTACCTTCACTAAATGTAAATTTCATGTCCCTCATTGTCAAATCCTCTCGAAGTCAAGTCAAGTCAACGAGTCAGTACAGGTTGAGAAAGGATAGGGTACTTAACGTCGTACGGTCCGGAGGGACAGGTAGTGGTTGAGGGTCTCACGTGAGTTTGAGTGCAGGTAGCTCAGCCACTACGGTAGGTCGGTAGAGTAGGAGACAGCAGGGGAAGAGGAGGACGGGGGTTAGGGAGGGTCGTAGTCTCAGAAAAGGTCACTCAGTTGAGAAGTGTACTCCACCGGTTTCATGACCTCGAAGTCGAAATCGTAGTAAGGAAGGTTTCTTGTGGGTCCTGACTAGAGGAAATCCTACCTGACCAACCTAGAGGAACGTCAGGTTCCCTGAGAGTTCTCAGAAGAGGTTGTAGTGTCAAGTTTTCGTAGTTAAGAAGCCACGAGTCGAAAGAAGTGTCAGGTTGAGAGTGTAGGTACGTACTGGTGTCCTTTTTGGTATCGGAACTGATCTGCCTGGAACAACCGTTTCATTACAGAGACGAAAACTTATACGATAGATCCAACCAGTATTGAAAGGAAGGTTCCTCGTTCGCAGAAAATTAAAGTACCGACGTCAGTGGTAGACGTCACTAAAACCTCGGGTTTTTTTATTTCAGACTGTGACAAAGGTAACAAAGGGGTAGGTAAAGGGTACTTCACTACCCTGGTCTACGGTACTAGAATCAAACGACTTACAACTCGAAATTCGGTTGAAAAAGTGAGAGGAGAAAGTGAAAGTAGTTCTCCGAAAAAGTAAGGAGAAGTGAAAGACGGTATTCCCACCACAGTAGACGTATAGACTCCAATAACTATGAAGAGGGCCGTTAGAAGTAAGGTCGAACACGAAGAAGGTCGGGTCACAAAGAGTACTACATGAGACGTATCTTCAATTTATTCGTCCCACTGTTATGTGTCGGAACTACTTGAGGAAAAGGATAAACCTTGGTCAGACAACAAGGTACAGGTCAAGATTGACAACGAAGGACTGGACTTATATCCAAAGAGTTCTCCGTCCAGTCCAATCTTTATTGAATTTCTACGTAGTCTACCACAAGGTTTTACTTTATAATATTTTAAAACGACGAATTCGGTTTTTCTTTTAGATTACCCTATACATGAGGACTGAGAGAAAACAACAATAAGAACAAAAGAATAAAGGGGAGAGGAAGGGGAGAAAGTGGAGGAAGAGACAGAGAGAGAGGGGTGGATGGAGATAGAGAGAAAAACTTTTTCTTTTTGTGAGAAAACGGACCTTTCAATTTGACCATCGACAGTAATTTAAATTTTCCTCTAAATTAGTACATATAACAGAATAAGAACCTTAATCTATATCGTGAGCTAAATGATCAACCAATTAGTGTGATGAAGAATTTCTTCCCTGTAACATTTTGTTTGTTCTTCAAAAAATTTGAGACCAAACGTCTTGTATGCTACAAAAGGTGTAACTACGACGAACTCTGGTAAAAAAATTTTTCGTCTACCACGGAGAGAAACACTGACTTACTTTTATAAAGGTATCCTTCGACCCGATTCTCTTTCTTGGTTGATGATGTAAACTTGTACTCCTAAGTAAAACGCAAGGACAAGGATTTACGAACACTAGGTAGACCTTTTGAGAGACGCGACGGAAACCTGGAAGACAAGGAATCGACTTCAGACACGGAGAGGAAGGAGACATTTTCTGTGGAGAGTCCGGGTAAACCCGTCCTCCATAGGGGAAATCAGCACCCCCACTGTCCCGAATAACCTCTGACCTTCGAGACCTTAGTCTACCACACCCAAGTTTTGGACGAGGTGGTGAATCTTCGTCCTTGAACCCGTCCAACGAAGTGAAGAGAGACGAATCCAAGACAGGACTATTTTGTCGATAGTACAGTGAAGGGTCGAAGGGGACCCCCGAGACGTCATTTCTTAAACGGACGTTAAGTCCTCGGCGTCCTCTACACCCAGGTTAGAGACCTAGCCTTTCTAGGGGACCTCCCACCCATACCGTTGGGTGAGGTCATAAGAACGGACCTCTTAGACGTACCTGTCTCCTCGGACCGTCCGATGTCAGGTATCCTAACGTTTCTCAGTCTGTGCTGAATCGTCGTCATCGTCAGTGAAAGGGTCATGAAATGACGGAGGATAAGGAGTCGGTGGGGTGGTTCAGGATAACTAGTCCGGGGGAGTCTTCGGTGTCTAGACTCCGACACATATTGGACAAGAATAGGACGGAATGTGAAATTTGGTAGAGACATGAATGTCATTGATCATGTTATATTTACGAGATATTTATCAACACTTACGTTACATTTACGATACATTTATGAGAGGTCATAAGTCGTTTAAGTTCAAACCGAAAGACCTTGAAAGGAAGAACGAAGAGAGAATTAAGGTGGATAGTACCAGAGAGGGAGAGACTTCGAAAGAGAGCCGATGGGGTCGGAAAGAGGAGGGGGTGGAGGTGACGGAAGAGTTTCACTTGAACGATTGTGTGTTTGGCTTAACACAATCATGGTTCATAAGAAATGGATGAACTGACCGGTAACCGGTCCTGTTCCAAGTTTGGGGAAGTGAACCTAGAGTTCTGGGAAGAATTAGACCGGGACGACAGAGAGAGACCGAAGGGGTGAGTAGGGGGTTGAACGAGGGACTGGATCGGTGTCACTTGATCGAGGATAAGACCCTTAGACCTTATCCTTCGAAACAGAGGATTGGTTCGAACGTGTTTAAAGAGACGAATCTTGTAGGGAAGAAGAACCAGGGACGACTGGAGGGCGATCAGGGGAGGGGATGGACCTACAGGGAAAGAAGACGTCTTCAGGGGAGGTAAACGGGTGGGGGTACGGGTCGTGACGGGGTTTCGGGTTCCTCCTCCGAAGGGACGACACTCGAAGGATCCATGGGTCGTGGGAGAACTTTAACAAACTAAAAGAAGAGAGAGTGATCGGTCCTCGAGGTACTGACTTCTCTGGGAGGAAGGGGTAGAAATATAGAAGTCCCGTTGTTGAGACACGAAGTGTCTTCTACGAAGTATTTATATTTTATGTACTTTTGTTCGATTACTTGTACAAAATTCCAATAGTACATCTAACACGACACTAGACGACGACGACGATTCAGTGAAGTCAGCACAGGCTGAGACACGCTGGGGGTATCTACCGTCGGGTGGTCCGAGGAGACAAGGGCCCTAAGAGGTCCGTTCTGGTAACCTCACCCAACGGTAAAGGAAGAGGTTACGTACATCCGTACGATTCAGTGAAGTCAGCACAGGCTGAGACACGCTGGGATATCTACCGTCGGGTGGTCCGAGCAGACAGGTACCCTGAGAGGTCCGTTCTTGTGACGTCACCCAACAGTAAAGGAAGAGATCCCCTAGAAGGGCTGGGTCCCGACCTTACGCATAGAGAACGTAGAGGACGAAACCATCCACCTAAGAGATGGTAACGTGGTGGACATCTAATTTACTCTATTTTATTCTTTCCGTGACCTTTGTAGTGTACGTGAGTTATTTCTCCCTAGTAATAACAGTAGCTCATCACGACGATAACGCACCTTAACACGGTGAAAATCTTTACTTACACAGGGAACGGACCTCTTTGGGTGCACGTTTACAGAGTTTCCAAAAGTTGTAAAATTTGAGGTCTTTACACTACTTTTGACGACATCGACAACCGGAAGCATAGGTACCCAAGGGGTATCCGTAAAAAGTTGGTTGGTTCCGACTGTTTATAAACCCTTTTCTTAAGGTCTTTCAAGGTTTCTCGGTTTGAACTTAAACGACGTATAACCGTTCATAAATGTATCTTAAACATAACATAAGTGTTGATAAATGTATCGTAAATGTAACATGACCAATGACATTCACCTCTCTACCAAATTTCATTTTCTGTCCTATACACGTCTAATATACGTTTATGATGTGTTAAATATGTTCCTTGGACTCACTCGTAGACGTTTAAAACCATAGAAAACCCCAGAACCTTGTTTGGTGAGTACCTATGGGTCTCTGCGGACGTCATCAAAACAACTCAGAAACAATTTTATATAGGGATGGTGGTAGAAGAAATAAAAGACCAAACTCACGGAGAACGTTGGAAAATGTTTATTCACCCAAATAAGTAAGCTTGCACGTGAAAGCGGTCAACCAAGTGAAGATTCATTGGGGAACGCAGGGATAAGTTGTCTCCGATCATTAATGGTATCGTTGGCGTCGTACACCACGGATACGTGTGAGTCTTTGTTTCGTAAACGAACCCCTTTTTTTTTTAGTGTGCGTGTGTAATTAAACATGGTGCTTTAAGATGAAGTACCGTAAATACTTCCGTTTAGTACGGAAGTTCATTCGTCCGAATGGACGGAGTGACCGCCTCCCCGAGGACGACGATAAGACAGACGGAGGGTGACGTGAGTGGTCCGTGTATAACTAAGTAAAATTTCTGCTTTAAAAACCACGTTACCTTTTTTTTTTTTTTTTTTCTACCCTTCCTAAGCCAAAGTCGTCCTTCCATGTTTCCAGTAGCTCTCCCACGTCTCGGGGTATCTCGTCAACAAGGACAGACTCACTACTGAGATGATGGTTCCCCTAAATAATTTTACCTCGGATAACGACAATGTGACTTATTCCGAGAGGTATTTAAGACGCACTCGGACAGTCACCGATTCGGGTATACATTGCGAAGTTATGTCGCGGACGTAGACGGACGACCACAGAGGTTCTGGGTCGGACACCGGCGGAGGGGTTCGGGGTTTCGTACACATATGTGCGGGGTTTGGTTAGTTTTTGGGTCCCGGACTCTACGACACGCACGGGTCTTTGCCTGTGGAGGGTAAGAGTACCTCCGACACGCACACATACACACAAAGGTCGTTCTGTAATACCAAATCTGACACTGTCTTAGTTTGCACTGTGTTGGTGCGCAAGACCCAGAACTGCTGGACTACCCCCCTACCCTTCCCCTGCTTTCCTCAGACCGATATCGTTAAAGTCCGGTACGCCGTGACACTGGAGCAGTGAGACAGGCGAATGTTTTGTCTTCTCCCCTCTATACACGGTCCGTCACAAGTTCCATGTCTCTTGACAGTTACAGTAATCAATATTAGTTTCCCGTCCCCGGTCTCCCACTTGAGAAAGACCAGACGGAGGAATTCAGTGGACTCCCCTCTTGTGTTTGGACCCCTCTCTGAGACGAAGGGACTCTGGAAAAAAGTCAACAACAAATTTGGGTCAGGCAACCTTCGGAGAAATACTCAAGAGAGCAACTTTGAGACTAAAAAAAAATTTTAACGAAACCAGACTTCTTTTTTATTATGTAAGGTCAGTTTCCGAAACGTCCCGGGGTCTTGTTAGACTTGGAAAGTGAGACAAGGCGTCCTTAAGCCGATCTGTCCGAAGATTTAATTGTCCTCCTGCAAGAGAGAATCTTTTGGCTCGAGTTCTTCGCTCCCGTCTCGGTACCCCGCTCCCCAACCGACCCACCTCCCCATCCCCTTCCCATCCGTCTGTAGTAGGAACGTATTCGAAAATAGCTTGTAGACTAGTTTACCAGAGTTAAACGAGAAATTTACCCTTAAAGACTAACAATTGATAATAAAGGGACGAGGCTACCTCTACTATGACTGTCCGTTTTCTATTAAATGTCAGGAGATGATTGTGGAACCTCTCAGGTGCCTTCTATTTGTTAAGGGACCTCGGTGACGGAAACCGGAAATACAGGGCGACAGAGGTTTTGGTCCTTCCGAGGACACCCAAACCCACCAGTCGAAACTTGGAGAAATGAGGGGAGGTCGCAGGAACGGCTTCAGTGGTGATCTCCCGCGGCCAGTGGGTCGCTAGCGAAACTCTCTGTCGGGACAAAGATTCCGCTCGTGTAACTCGACTTTTCGTCTCTTTAGTCACTGCTCCCCTTAATAGTACGTGTCGAGTAAAGGAACATTAAATTGAGAGTCTCATTGTTTTCGTATTACATATCGGATCAAAAACCCAGACTAAATGTTGTTAAATTTGAGTTTCTACTAAAGGTGGAGCGGGGTGGGGGAAGGATTAGTGAAGACGACTATAGTCGTCGACTCTTAAAACATAAAGTAGGGCGGTTGGAGGGGAGGGGTTTCGGTGTGTAGGCTCTTCTCCTTGTACATTTTGTCCTAAGGACATTCGTTTCGGCCTACGTGTTAAAGTGAAAGACGTAGTCTCAGAATAACAGGCAAAATTTTATGCAGTGCAAAAATAACACCACCAAACCAAACGTCGGGGGTGATGGAAATTTATAACACTTCAAGTTTACCCGTTTCGTGAAGCCAGGAATTTCCCAACACTATAGGTAAAGTTTGGGCCTCCATTTTCAGAACACGGGTTCTGAAGGTCGAGTGGGTAAGAGGGGGAAGGACGCGACTAGGGTCGGAGAAACTAGAGCGGAAAGGAGACCGAGGAACTCGAGAATGACTGAGGTGGTCGCTAAATCGTAAAACATGGATAACAGAACAAGAGATTAACGAAGTAGACACGTGTAAAAGAGGGTTTCCTTTTTCTTTATTGAAAAAAAAAAAAGAAAACTCAGGAGTGAAACAGAGTCCCAGAGACAATTCCCAAAGTGTATATTAAAAGAAATCATGAAAGTTGTTGGAAGACCGAATCAACGTTGACTGAAGGAAAATGTCTACTCCTTTGACTCAGTCTCTCCAATTTAATGAATGTGTTCCAATATAACCTTTACCCTCCTAAGTCTGTGTCTATTAAGAATGATGTAGTAAGACTCGGATGGAGGTACTACCTAACTTTACTGGTAGAGTCAGGAGGTTTGAAAGTCGTTGTTTGCACATCACCATCTGAGTGTATCCGTCTGTGTGTGTCTACGTGTGTGTACGAAGAATGTTCTATTAAATTCTAGACATACTCGATCGGGATATGGAACCATTCCTTCAATCTTAATAGGGATAAAATTTTTAATTTATTGAACGACTTATAATCGGTCTAAGGGTCGGAGCAACCTGTCTTGAGAAAGGTGGTATGGGAATTATTCACGTATTATTTATAATAAACAGTGTCAGGGTAAAGGAACTTAGGCACAACAACGACAAATCGACCCGGAAAGGTAAGTTCCCTTCTTGAAGTATAATGACGTCTCGAAATAGTAGTCGACGTCTCGGTCTCGGGGAAAAGTACCCCACGTTAGTCGATACTCACAGCACTTTATTGACCCGGAGTACCCCAGGTTAGTCGGTCCTCTCAGCTCGTCCATGACCCTGAGGACACTTAGGTCCCGAGATTGAGGATTGAGTTACAGGACAAGTACCGTAAATAATAGAAGAAAGGGTCAATACTCCAAGTTAGACGTATCTAAACCAAAATAGAATCTAAACTCACAAAAGTCTGGGATTCACACGGGGAAGGGGTTTATGACCTCCCGTCTAGTCCTTCCTCCTTCTTTCACCTGACAAAAGAACGTTCACCTCTTTTTATCTGACCGACCCTTATCCTTCGGTAGTAATCCAGGGTTTCGGGAAATCCACACATGGAGCAGGGTATTCAAACCCTAGTTTTGTGTCACCTCCTTCCTCTGATTCAGTTTCACACACAACTATATCTTCCCTTTAAGAAGGGTAGACAGGTAACCCTAACCGTTCACTCATTGTTTCACATTTCGTAGACATTTCGTTGTTCTTGAATATCTGTGTAGGACCCGAGGAGGATCCTGACAGTCGAGTGACCTGGTGACGTGTAGGAGGGTTCACTCAATTCTATTTCGGTGGCTTTCTTCAGTCACCCAACACGGGTCGTCGGGCACTCGGTCGCCTTTGTCGTCACCACTGATTACCGACCGTTCCGTCTCCGGTCCCACGAGGTCTAGTCAGACCCTGACCGTGAACCGTCGTCTCCCTTTGACGCTCGGGTCGGTACGACCACGGACTCACATACCCACTATGGAGGACAGGTAGGGAGGTGGGGAGGTGGGGGGTGGGACGGCCCGTGGTGGACGGTTATGGATGGTTCTCCCACTCTGAAGCCTTCACTCAGCCATTAGGACGTACACGACCACGTCCGTTCCTTGGTGTCCCGACTCTCGTGAGACCAATTACCTTAGACTAATCATAAGGTTTCGAAGATCCGAACCCTCCGAGGCTCCTCCGAAAATTTGTGGTTCACGTCTGGTTTACGATCTCTCAACAATCAAAAGAAGGTAAGGAAAGAGAAGAGACGACGACGACGATTCAGCGAAGTCAGCACAGGTTGAGACACGCTGGGGTATTTACCGTCGGGTGGTCCGAGACGGCAGGGACCCTAAGAGGTCCGTTCTTGTGACCTCACCCAACGGTAAAGGAAGAGGTTACGTACATTCACTTTTCACTTTCACTTCAGCGAGTCAGTACAGGATCGTTGGGGTACCTGACGTTGGATGGTCCGAGGAGGCAGGTACCCTAAAAGGTCCGTTCTCATGACCTCACCCAACGGTAACGGAAGAGGAAGAGATCCTCCGATTATAAACCCCTTGAATAGGATTACATAGTCACTTCAAACTTCTCCTATTCAAGTAGATGATAGCAAAAAATATTCGAAATGATTCGTTTTCATTTCATAATTTTAAGGGTACCACAGTCATAAGGGATTCCACAGTCAAGTATGTTTTACTCAAGAAAGGCTACGATGAAGGGAGGAGAGACGAGATGTGGTAGTCCTTAGGTTTGACTACTTCAAGACCCTGCACATGGTCTGTGTGCGGACAGGGTCTCGACAACGTGTGCGAGACAGGAGTTAGACACCTTTCTTATAAGATCCATCAGACACACCGACGGACAGAACAGAAACGAGTTTCTAGTGAAAAAATCACTCTAGAAAGACCGGTGGAATCAATTTTAACGGCGGTGGGTGGTCGGGAAAGAAACAGGGAGGGACGAAACTAAAAGGGTATCGTGAATAGTCGGGTCTATGTACAAAACAAATATTAGATAAATAACAGACGGAGGACTTCATCTTCCTGTCTTTGAAAAGGTTAGGACAAGTGGCCACATAGACATCCCGGACCTCCGCACGGACCGTGTAACATCCGGGAGTTTATAAACACACTTGTAGTAATTTTACAGTGTGGAAAGTCAATTATAAAGACAGTGAGTCACAACGAATCGAACTTTCGTTGGAAAATAAAAGAATCGTAGAACTAATTGACTCGTAAGAAAAACCGACGGAAATTGAGGCCCCTTTCTTCTTTTCCTACGTATCTCCTTATTCTTTTTTTTTTCGGAATAGTTTTTCGTCTACTCCCGTGTGTTTCGGACCGTTGTTTCGGTTTCCTTCTATTAAGTCGGGACCTTTCGATGTCACGATTATATTGTTATTGTTATTATTATCATTATCACTATCGACAATCACCCGTGGTGGACGTCCGACCCCGAAGTAAAAGGTCTGTACATTAATCATAGTATCTTAACAGAAAGTCCTCGAATCTTAAAGGTACTGGACTAACCCCGTCCCCCACCCCGCGGCACTCCTTTGACTGTCCTTCTATGTATTATTGTCCTTCATCCTCATTGTTGTCTTTTCGTCCCTCCCCTCTCTCCTCCTTTCACCTTCCCTGGCCGGTTGTAGGACCCGGCGGGCGGGCGGGCGGTCGTGGGGACCTTTGCCCGGGAAACGTTGGTGGCGACGAGACGGGAGGCGAGGTGGTGGGTGCTCCCGAGACCGTCGTAAGAAAAGGGAGTTCCAAAGTTTACAAATATTAGTGGACGGCAAAGAGGGATCTCTTAATCAGTGTTTATTAGGGTCTCGGTCACCCGGGGGCAGATACCCCAGCGTGTCTCAGCCTGTGCTGACTTCGATGAATCGTCGTCGTCGTTCCGTAAAATTTTTAACGAATTCTATGACACAACATTACGAGATTTTAACACTCCTGGGGTGGAGTGGGTATCAAACACTTCGAAGACTTGTAGAACCCTATTTCCTCCATGGCCTTAGGAGGTGAGACCCTCCCTCTTGACACAGTCATCCCGACTTTTAGACCGGGAGTCGAGAACCGTCCTTGTACTCACCCGTTCCCCCGTCCCACTGACACACACAAGTGTCACCCGTGAGACCTCGAGTGGCGCAGTAGGTCACAGGAGGGACGTGCCCCACACTGCAGGTCGTCCGAGTCGACCTCTGTATGTGACCCTTAGATCGGTGTTGTTGATTTTATGTTGGTACCGACAGGCAAAACTTAGGCTTACTCTGTTACCGGTTTTAAACCTCGACTCTTTGGTGTCCCTACTTAGGTTCGTTGCTTCCCTTCGAAATTTTGAAGACAAATCCTTCCCAAAGAGGGGTCTCCTCGTTGCCCCGGTGACGAGAGCCAAGTCTACCTCTTTAATGTGGGTCTCCCTCCCCGACACTAACCGCAGTCTGACGTGTCCACCTCGTCTCAAAATTATTAATGACCGACTGTCGTTGGCACCGAGACTAAGGTATCGTTGGTAGTTGAAGACCAGATAAGACTCAACTATTTTAATAAGTCCGGTGTTTCTGTAATAAATTTTTGGTGTTTTTCTTACTTCTCGTGGAGCAGATACCGACCTTCCGTCGCGAAGAGGTTACAGTGGCACACTGTGACCGCAGTTGTCCCAACGGATAATTTTTTACGTCTAAGAAGTCGGAATTACAGATTCTAAGGTCTAGTCTCAGAAACTACCCGTTCAAGGTCTTTAGAAATGACACTGGTCGGTGTGAAACTCTTCGTGACGTACTGTGGACAACAATCAAGCTTGGGGTCCAGGAGGGTTTCGTTGTGAGCTCTGTCTGATCTGGTCGCGGTTGATGTACACTGACGACTCTGGATCTATACACCAACCAGGTTTGACTCTACACAAGATTCCCATTTTATGGGACCTAAAGTTTTTTCTCATCTATATAATTTTTGTCGTATATATCATTTTCGTCTACTCACATTCTGTAGAGTGAATTTATAAAATATGACTACCATGTAACTTTATTATAAAACTGATACAACAGGAATCATTTTATCTAATAATTTCAATTAAAATGGATAACAAAAAAACATTTACACTGATGATCTTCTAGACTTCAATATATACGCTGAACCTAAGACAAAAAACTCGACGAGATTTGTGCACTCAAGGTCTAGTAACTTGTCCAGTATCTTTGAAACGTCTCTTCCTCATAAAGGTCAAAATAAGAGAAAGTAGAATAGATATGGGGATGTTTCTTTACCTCCAGTAACTTCGACCAGATCGAACATGTCGTTTCCAACTTTTGTCCATCGAAAAGTCAAGTTAGTTTAGGTGTCTATCCAAGACAAAGTGGATGTTTTATAACCGGGTGCACTACAAAAGATTTTTATATTACAGTGTCTGTATTTTCTATGAAATCATGTATAAAAATACAGATCGTAGATAACTTTTTTTGATTTCTAGGTCTTCGTCGTCAAAGTGGTAAGGGGTACCTTTTTAGGACGACCGGGAACCGTCATGGACAAAGTAGTCCTCGTCCTCCGTTCGAACAGTCAAACGGTGTTAGGGTCGAGTTTGGTCAGTCAGGGCTTTCTTTAGTTGGGACTTATAAGACCCTTCCTGACTACGACTTAGAGGTTATGAAACCGGTGGACTACGTTTCTTAACCGAGTGACCTTTTTTTGGGACTATGACCCTCTCTAACTTCCGTCCTCCTCTTCGCCCTCCATCACCTCATGTAACGGCTGAGTTACTTGTACTCAAACTCGTTTGAGACCTTCCACCACTTCCTGTTCCTTCGGACCGTCCGACGTCAGGTACCCCAACGTTTCTCAACCTGTACTGACTCGCTGACTTGTTGTTGACCGAGGACACTTAGACCGACCGTCTGTTCCGTTTTTCTGTTTCATTTCTAAACACACTCATTGAAATCCCCTCCATCCTTTCCCTACACATAGTGAGACCGAATCGAAGACAACTGGTCTTGAATCAATACGCCTGGGTAGATTAACGTTCTCTTCGACCTATACCCGAAGGGACCACCGAGTCACCATTTCTTAGACGGACGTTACAACCTCGACGTCCCTCAGTACCCAAACTAGGGACCCAGCCCTTCCAGGAGACCTCCTCCCGTACCGTTGGACAAGGTCATAAGAACTGACCTCTTAGGGTACCTGACTCCTTGGACCTTCTGATGTCAGGTACCCCAACGTTTCTAAACCTGTGATGACTTTACTAAACCGTACCGTCCACGTAGGTCACTCTTTTCCTTTACCCAAAACTTGTAGGTATAGTCGTAGAAACGGACTAAGTTCGAATTATTCCTTACCTTACGTTTCCTTCTTAGTGTCTATATGTGGGTTTTCAGGTACCTAGAAAGGTTGTTCCTAGTCTAGTTAGGTCAAACCAAATCCCCGAAGGTATCGGGAACGGAGAGACAGAAAGTAAGTACGGTTTGAACCTAAGTATGCCGAATGTTTAATGAAAGATATGGAGACGTTCCGTCGTTTTACTTAATCAGAGGAAAAACGTTTGTGTAAATTATGTATTCTTGTGTTCCTGGAAAGATAATGAGTTTTAGGTCACAAATCAAGGTCCATTTACGTTGGACACGGAGATTCGTAGACGAGATCACTAATTGTGAACCCTGGGTCTCTTTATAAGGAAGTTTGGAGAACGCAACACAGGAACTTAGTTTTCCGTCGTGGTAGGTTTACGACCCTTCCAAACACACAATAAGACGACTGTAGTCTCTACTTGAAACGAAATTTGAGACCCCTCCTAAACTAGGTACTTTCGTAAATTTATTCCCAATTTTTTTTTGACAGTCCAAAAGGAGGAGTCATAGTAACTTTATCTTAGGATACATTACTTCATCAGAAGAGTTTAAAAAAACTTGTAATAGGCGGAGAGAACAAGGTTAGACACCAAAGTCTCCATGAGTGTTTAAGTCAAGTCAAGTCAGTGAGTCAGCAAAGGTTGAGAAACACTGGGTCACTTGACGTCGTGTGGTCCGGAGGGACAGGTAGTGGTTGAGGGTCTCAAGTGAGTTTGAGTGTAGGTAACTCAGCCACTATGGTAGGTCGGTAGAGTAGGAGCCAGCAGGGGAAAGAGGAGGACGGGGATTAGGGAGGGTCGTAGTCTCAGAAAAGGTTACTGAGTTGAGAAGCGTACTCCACCGGTTTCATGACCTCGAAGTCGAAGTCGTAGTAAGCAAGGTTTCTTTAGGGTCCCAACTAGAGGAAGTCTTACCTGACCAACCTAGAGGAACGTCAAGTTCCCTGAGAGTTCTCAGAAGAGGTTGTGGTGTTAAGTTTTCGTAGTTAAGAAGTCGTGAGTCGGAAGAAATGTCAGGTTGAGAGTGTAGGTATGTACTGGTGACCTTTTTGGTATCGGAACTGATCTGTCTGGAATCAGCCGTTTCATTACAGAGACGAAAACTTATATGATAGATCCAACCAGTATTGAAAAGAAGGTTCCTCATTCACAGAAAATTAAAGTACCGACGTCAGTGGTAGACGTCACTAAAACCTCGGGGGGTTTTATTTCAGACTGTGACAAAGGTGACAAAGGGGTAGATAAACGGTACTTCACTACCATGGTCTACGGTACTAGAATCAAAAGACTTACAACTCGAAATTCGGTTGAAAAAGTGAGAGGAGAAAGTGAAAGTAGTTCTCCGAAAAATCACGGAGAAGTGAAAGACGGTATTCCCACCACAGTAGACGTATAGACTCCACTAACTATAAAGAGGGTGGTTAGAACTAAGGTCGAACACAAAGAAGGTCAGGTCGCAAAGAGTACTACATGAGACGTGTCTTCAATTTATTCGTCCCATTGTTATATGTCGGAACTGCATGAGGAAAAGGATAAACCTTGGTCAGACAACAAGGTACAGGTCAAGATTTACAACGAAGGACTGAACGTATGTCTAAAGAGTTCTCCGTCCAATCCACCAGACCATAAGGGTAGAGAAAGTCTTTAAAGGTGTCAAATAACACTAGGTGTGTCAGTTTTAGAAACCATCAGTTATTTCGTCTTTATCTACAAAAAGACCTTGAGAGAATGAAAAAGGTACCAGGTCGTCTACAACCGTTAAAATAGAGACCAAGGAGACGGAAAAGATTTTGGTCGAACTTGTAGTCCCTCAAGTGTCAAGTGCATAACGACTTCAGTCCGAACCTCTTAAAACTCGTAATGAAATGATCGTACACTCTACTCACGTTGACACACCCTCAAACTCGTAAGAAACCGTAACGGAAAGAAACCCTAACCTTACTTTTGCCTGGAAAAGGTCAGGACACCGGTGACGACTCAAAAGGTTTAAACGACCGTATAACTCACGTCGTGAAATGGTGACTTTTTTTGGTATCGGAACTGATCTACCTGGAAACAACCGTTTCATTACAGAGACGAAAAGTTATACAAAAGATCCAACCAGTATTGAAAAGAAGGTTCCTCATTCGCAGAAAATTAAAGTACCGACGTTAGTGGTAGACGTCACTAAAACCTCAGGGTTTTTTATTTCAGACTGTGACAAAGGGGTAGATAAAGGGTAATTCATTACCCTGGTCTATAGTACTAGAATCAAAAGACTTACAACTCGAAATTCGGTTGAAAAAGTGAGAGGAGAAAGTGAAAGTAGTTCTCCGAAAAACCAAGGAGAAGTGAAAGACGGTATTCCCACAACAGTAGACGTATAGACTCCAATAACTATAATCCATCACAATTACCGTCACATACATCACAGACTCCTTATCAAACAACACAATTTGTTGTTTGATTAATTATTTGTTGTCTGATTTTAATTATAAGGAGAATTAAACGTATATGCATTTAGGTTTGTATAGTGCGTACTTTCTTACTACAGTTAAGAACCTATTGAGGCATCTGTAGTAACGATTTTGTTTCGATTCTTATAATCTAACATTGTCGAAAAACTTCGACCTTAAGTGTACGACGTGTTAAGTGAATAAATTATACATATTAAGTTACCAAAATCCTATAAGTGTCTCGACACATAAATTGTGGTGTTAGAATCTTGTAAAAATGGTGGTGACTTTCTTTGGAATAAGGTCATGTTATGACATATGATTAATCGGAGGTTAATTTTATTTATTTAAATATATTTTTTTCCTTTTTTTACTTACTAACGTCTGGTTTTTTAATTTAATTTAATTTTATTTTATTTATACACATATTTTTTTTCTTTGGAATAAAGGGAATTGACAGTAGGAGGTAGGGAAATAGGGACGGCGACTCAGGAACCGTTTATGTTTGGATGAAAGACAAAAAAATCCAAACGGATAAAAACTGTAAAATATATTTACATTAGTATGTAGTATACCATTAACCACTGACTGAAAGAGTGATTCATATTACCGAAACCCCAAGTGGGTACCACATCGTACCTAGTCGTGAAAAAAATAACGGATTATTATAAGTTAGTTTATCTATATGGTTACTATAAAATAAAAAGACAAGTAATTAACCACCTGTAAATTAAACGAATATGAAAAACCGATAATACAAATAACGACGATACTTATAAGTCCATGTTAAAAAAACACACCTATACAAAAGTAAAGAGAATACATACATGTATCCGTACCTTAACAATCATTCTAAATTAATTTAAAAGTTTTTAAACTTTATTTTTATAGTCGGTATAAATTTATTAAAACTGAATTTAAAAACTATAAGTGAGTAATATTAAACTTAAATAGAAAATAAGAAGTATCTATTAAATTTCATGGTACCTTTTTTTTGTAAAACCTTTATACTTCTTCATGTAAAAATGCAAAGAAGAATTACTTTTATGTAAATTTAACATAAACCAAACTTAGATTATGTGAAAAAATTAGGAAATCTAGTAATGACAATAATCTAATATTCAATACACTTTTAGAACTAATATAATTGTATCACTAAACGAAATTTTTTCCCCCGTTTTAATACATCTTATTTACATAGTAACAAAAACTTAACATATACCTAGAATAATGAGTTTGACAGTCGGGTATTTATCTTGTATATTGGTGCTCGTTTTATAAATTTAAGACAGAAAATTTCAGGTAAGTATATTTTTAGTATCTAAATAAACGTAGAAGGGTAAAACAACAGTAACAGGATAAACGAAAATACTTTCATGTAAACAGTTCTCTCCTCCTATTCTTGGATACAATAAAACATCAAGCAATCATCTCAGCCTGTACTGACTTCCCTGAATCGTCGTCGTCGTCGTCGAACTAAATATTGAAATTTATAACAATATAGAAGTCAAGTCAAGTCAAGTCAGCGAGTCAGTACAGGCTGAGAAACGTTGGGGTACTTAGCGTCGTGCGGTCCGGAGGGACAGGTAGTGGTTGAGGGCCTCAAGTGAGTCTGAGCGCAGGTGACTCAGTCACTACGGTAGGTCGGTAGAGTAGGAGACAGCAGGGGAAGAGGAGGACGGGGGTTAGGGAGGGTCGTAGTTTCAGAAGAGGTTACTCAGTTGAGAAGCGTACTCCACAGCTTTCATGACCTCAAAGTCGAAGTCGTAGTAAGGAAGGTTTCTTTAGGGTCTCAACTAGAGGAAGTCTTACTTGACCGAATGTACCTGGAATTAAACATGAGAACCGTATCCGAGACATCCTAAATTCCGGTGTCAAATTCCGATCACACCCTTTAGATATACTCCTAGTGACTTATGAACAACTGACTAACCAGATCATAACCTCGTTCCTGTTCTCCTGAAAAAAGAGTTCACTACAAATTCTTAAAATGTAAAGGAATGTAGGGTACGAAGTCAGAGTACCCCCCTGTAAACTCAAGGTACTCGGACTGACCCCACCTGTCCACGTCGAATAACCACCACTGGTGTGTACTGTGGATTAAGTGTGATCGTTTTCCGTACATTAATTTAGGAGGTATAGTTTGAAGAGATCAATCCCAGAGTGACAGTTGGGATACCTTAAAACGGACGGTGAAATTCTTCATTTAATGAATGAACTCGTAACGATTAATAAAATACAAGATGTAAGTGCTCAGATCCTTCGGAGACCAGAACAACTGAGTTCTTTTACTGTTTCAAACAAACATAAAAAATAGAAAGAGACATATTTAACGATAGTCTTTGACATGAGTAATCGATTGTTTTTATATAACTTACTTACTTATAAGACACAACTTACGATGTGTCCGAAATACGCTCCTTAACTTTTCATCCATTATGTTATTCTATCCTCTACTTTGTGTTACTTATAAACTGTAAAACCTCATAGAATATTGGGAAGGATAAACCCTTTTCAGGTAAAGTAGTTCGGTAAGTCACCGTATGTCGTATATGTAATTATGAGTAGTAACGGTAGTAAGACACTGAGTCCCGTCGGGGTAGGACTGACACCCTGACCCTCAGTCGACCCCCGCGAGTCGAGGTGCCAACGAGTAAGACCCTATGTCCGGCGAAGAGTACCGTACAAGGAGAATACCGCTATCGTCGTAGTATCTCTCACTCAGTGTACCACATTTCATAAAGTCCGGAAAACGAGTACATTGAGGACGATTGTAGGGTAACCGGTTTTTACAACGTACCGTCTTGGGTGCCCTTCCTTTCTTTTCAGTTATAAACATCTTGTTTTTAGTTCGGTAGTGTTGGGGGATCCCACTTCGAACCACCTGCGACAGGTAAGGTGGAGGGTGGAGTCTTCGAATTTCTCCGTTCTGTAGAGGAACAGAACACCGAGACGGTGTTCTATTAGGGCTCCCTTATTGAGTTTCCTGTTCCTTGTCCTCCTCTCTAGTGAGTGAGTCGTTACCACGTCAGTTCACTGGTCCCCGTCAGTACAGGAGTCATCGAAAGAGTGGCCCAATAAGATCCCCGTTCCTGAACCCGATGCACAGAGGAAACAGGTTTGAAGGAAGCCATGAAGACCAAAAGACTGGAACCGAGACGTCCGAAAGTCTACTGAGACATTCACTAGGTCGATTGTTGAAAGATCAAGATCTCCCTCAAAACCAACAAACGATTGACCATTGTCATCCGTGTCATAAAACGGGAACTTTTTATAAGGTGTCAAACTCCTTTGTTACAAGAGTTTCTTTTGACAACCTGTCTTATCATGTACATAGTATACTATAAGATCCTCAGTTCTCACAATTCACATCCCGGATTATTGTTACTAAAGTTTAGAGTTGAGACCGTGAAGGAACGACACATTGGAACATATATACGGAATTGAAGAGATTTGAAACCAGAGGAGTAGACATTTGTCCTCATTATGAATGAAGTTATCCGGAAACGTTCCCATTTCGTTATTATCTACAAATTAGAGGTTTGTGTCATAGATCATACGTCATCTGTAAATTATCGATCATACATCAATAATTAAAATGATACTGTTCCACAATAAGTCTCACCCAATTTGAAAGACTTCCTTCCCTCGAAACTCCTTTCAGAATTTCTTTTAACCTCCGTATCTCTTTCCCGTGATCTCTTTGTAAGGTCCTTTTCAATATACTTTTTCAGTTTCACGTCCCCGTTCTGAACCGTTCTGTATACACTCTGTATACCTCCTCTAACCGTACCGATAAATCTCCCCCACATAGAAGTGTCTTTCCTTTTCTTTCAATATTTCGTTCTTTCTTAGACTAAGATCTATCTCAGGAACTTAGTATGTGTTCCAAATTTACACTACTCAACCATTGTCCCTCGAGAATGTCTGAAAAGTCGACTACCTCTTTTGTACATACACGTCCTCTTCGATAGAATTCTTATACCCCCCACCGAATGTATACCCTATCAAATACTACCTTTACCTCAGGTCAATCTGTCGTTAACTACATTAAGGTCATATCCCACTAGTTTCAGACCTGATACCACTACCGATACCCTAGTCTTAGGATCCTTTCTTTGGGAGACTTCTTGAGTCACCCGAGACACCACTAAATATTCATGGTCATTTATCCTCACACCCCAGTGACGACGTAAACCTTTATTTGACTTGCATATTTCGATCCTATTAATTAACGAAGAAAAATAACTGTATATTAAGTGTAGGACATCATCAGTCCCAAGATATTACTTTGTCTTGGTTATCCTAACTAACTGAATACTAACTAACCGAGTGTACCTCCGACTCTTCAAGATGGTAGAGAACAGACATTCGACCTCTGAGTCTTTACACGACCATATATAAAGACAGGTTCCCAACCTCTTCTGACTACAGGGTCGAGTCTGTCCGTTCATGCTTTCCTCACTTAGAAAGGAAGGTGGTGAGAAACGAGATAAGTTCGGGAATTTCTTAACCTACTACAGTGGGCATGACCCCTCCCGTTGGACCATTTGACTCAGGTGAGTAAGTTTATACTTACAGGAGACCTTAACAGGAGTGTCTGTGCGAGTCTTTACAAATGAGACCCGTGGGGTACCGGGTCAGTTCAACTGTGTATTTTAAATGGGAGGAGTGTATATGGTAAGTCAGCAAAGATCATATACGTGTTCCAACACGTTGTCAGTGGTAATAGATTAAGGTCTTGTAAAAGTAATTTGGTCTTTCCTAGAGTATGGATATTCGTCAGTGACGGAAAGGGGAAAGGGACGCCGGGACCGTTGGTGATTAGATGATAGATAGAGATAGACAAACGGATAAGACTTGTAAAGTATATTTACCTTAGTGTATTATACGCCGGGAAATGAAGCCCGTAGAATTGAACCGTCTTACAAAGGTTCTAAATGGGTATAATATAATAAAGTAAGAAAAAATACCGACTTATGATAAAGTAGTAGACCTATATGGTGTAAAATAAGTAGATAAGTGGTCAATTAAACCCAAGGGTAAAAATATCAACATGTGTTTGTAAGTATCGTTATAATAAGTGTTCAAAAACATATACATGTTCAAAACGAGTATACCAAAATTAAGGGAACCCATATATGGAACCTCACTTTAACGACCTGGTATACCGTTGATACAAATTGGTATACTCGTTGACGGTTTGACAAAAAGTGTCATCGATGTAGTAAAATGTAAAGATGGTCACTACAAACTTCCGAGGTCAATCGGGTGTAATGTGGTTGTGAACATTCGAAAAAATAAAATATCGGTAGAGTCACCCACACTACCTCTTCCTTTACCGTTGGGTGAGGTCATAAGAACGGACCTCTAAGGATACCTGTCTCCTCGGACCGTCCGATGTCGGACTTCCCAACGTTTCTCAGTCTGTGCTGACTTTGTTGAATCATGTATCGTCACCCACACTTCACTATGGAATAATACATACACAACATAACGGAATCACTCATTACAACTCGTAGAATACACAAATAACCGGTGAATGTAGGAAACCTCTTTACAGACAAGTTTAGGAAACGGATATTACTTTAAAAACGGTACAGAGTACTGGGTGAGATTCTGGTCGAGGTGGTTTATGGTACAAACTATCGAGAAATCCCATATGAGACGGGATCCATTTAAAATTTTTTTAAGACTCCAAAGGTTCAAAAATACCTCGATGACGCTACGGAGAAAGTAAAATAAACCAGATATTTATACACTAGTTCTTTAAATTTGACGTGACCCCTTGATAAAGATATTAACAAGGAAGAAGGAGTAATAACAATAACTATAATTGTGAGACCCAAATAAAAAAATTGGAAGGAAGTAGACTATGGTTCCTGTTTGGTTCATCTTAAGAAATGCCTTCAATTAATTAAATTGAAAGAAACTTGGGAGAGGGTTTACCTCCAACCATGAAAGTTTACTTACCGTATGATGTTACTCATACTCTTTGTTTGACGTGTTTCTAAAAATTTCATCGAAATTTTATTTCCTGAACTCGATAAAAAAGAGTTTGAAAAGAAAGTGGAAATTGAAAGATACTAAGATTTTGTCAACCAACAATTGACTCTACCTTACCCTTGGGTCCTTAAGATTAAATTTCGAGGAAAGGGACCAGTTCTACGGTAAGAATAAACTACTTCATTGTAAACGTTTCAGAATTGACCAGGGAACCTCCGACTTTTCAGACCTTTGTATTCTTTATCCAGTATCTTCCTTTCCAAGTCTTTGATTGCATACATTAATTCTTTCACCAGTATCATTAATAAACCACCCACTTGACATGAATATCTATTTTCAGTGTCAAATTTTTACGTTTTGTCTACCGAGAATCCGTCACCTCACTTTAAGAAGAAACCCTGGGTTACCCTAAACCTTACTGTGTAAAAACTTTTCGGGTTTTACAATTGTCTTTAGAACTGTAATCTGAAAAAATTCACACCCTTCATAATAGGTCAACGTTGGACGAAGGTAGGTCGATAATCGTCCTCTAGTTTATTTGGACTTTTATCTTAGTCCTCCTGTACCTACGATTATATTACGACACTCAACCTCCATTTTGTCCAAATTCTTGGTACCTTTTCAAACCCACGGAATTTACGATACACCGAGACAACAGGTCTGTAATAGACTAAAAGCGGACCTGGACAAACTCTCTGTTCCCGACTTCTCTCACTCCTGAGACTTAAACTTAACTAACCCACATAAAACACGATTTTCTGAAAAGATCTTAAGAAGCTGATAAACTCGGGATCTGGTTTCCCTGAACTTTAGCATAAGGATGTACCTTGGGAACTTGATCACCCTATTCTATCCTATACTAACTTACAATTCACTATATAAGAAACTCAATATACGATCTCCTTCAGTCTCATGTCTCTAACTAGATCCAGTCTCATTAGTCCGAGTCCTTCTCGTAAGTCCTGTGTCACTGGAGCCTGACTTGAACTAAATCACTCACCTTAAGTCAGTTCTCTTCGTCTCTCTTCTCACAGAAGATAGCTTACTTACTTCTGAGATTACTCACTCATAACATTCCTCACTTCTAAACCATAACCTCTACCCGGACCATACAAGTCCTCCATCTCTCGTCAGAAGACAGGGACCCCACCTTATCGAATAATCTACACTCTTTCGATATCTCGACCAATGAAGTGTGCCCGGAGGCAAACTCTACACTTTTGAGAACAATCATTTTCTGACTCCTCGTCCTTCGACCAACGACCTACGGGTGGGATTGTCACAGTTTCCGACATCATAGTTTTCTCTTTTACAATCGATCCTTCTTAGTCGTAATTGTAAAGTAAAAATTTTACGTTAAAGTTTACAACGGAAGCAGATTAAAGAACCATCTAGACACAATAGTGTTGTATCTTAGTCTTAACATACCGTCTTACATTTTGAATTTTGTCGTAAATTTTACCAGATTAAGTAAGAACAATATACACTCTCTGGATCCTCAAGGTTCCTTTATTCACTGAACGAGTTTCATCGTGGACCCTGTACCATTCTCGGGGGAGAGAGTCTGGGACGGAAGACATGTTGGTTTTTATGTAACGAATTCGAAGTTAGGACTAAACGACTGTAGTAGTACAAAGTAGGATTTAAATTTAATCGGTTCATATACGAAGTGACGAAGGATCATAGAAACACCTATTTTATAGTAAAATATATTTCGTCGGACCTTAGTACAGGGAGTTCCAAACCAAGCATTTAGTCACCGTAGTCTTGTAAGGATTGAAGGTAGAGCCTTAATAAGTGTAACCCTAAAGATACCAATCCAAGAGTCTTAGACGTAAAATTAATTCTTATATCCATTGAGACAGAAAGGACCACCGAGTCAACCACTTCTCAGACGAACGTTACACCCTCTTGACCCAAGTTAGGGACCCAGGTCTTCTAGGGGACCTCTTCCTTTACCGACAGGTGAGGTCATAAGAACGGACCTCTTAAGGTACCCAACCGACGTCAGGTAACCCAGTGTTTCTGAACCTATGTTGACTCACTCATAGTATGAAGGGGGTACCCATTGAAACATGTGACAAAACTCTCAGTGACGAGATTTCGTTTTATCTTGAGTAGGTCTTATAAAAATAAAATAAAAACTCGAAGTCCACTCAACATACTGTTTTTGTTCAAGTCAAGTCAAGTAACGGGTCAGCACAGACTGAGAAACGTTGCGGTACCTGACGTCGTGAGGTCCGAAGGGATAGGTAGTGGTTGAGGACCTCGAACAAGTTTATACATGTAGCTCAGTCACTACGGTAGGTTGGTAGAGTAGGAGACAATAGAGGAAGAGGAGGGCGGAAGTTAGAAAGGGTCATAGTCCCAGAAAAGTTTACCCAGTGAAGAAGGGTAGACCACCGGTTTCATGACCTCAAAGTCGAAATCGTAGTCAGCAAGGTTACTTATACGTCCTGACTAAAGGAAATCCTACCTGACCAACCCAGAGAAACCCTCAAAGTTCTCAGAAGAGGTTACGGTGTCAAGTTTTCGTAGTTAGAAACCACGAGTCGAAAGAAATATCAGGTTGAGAGTGTAGGTTTATACCTTTTTGGTATCGAAACTGATCCACCTGAAACAACCGTTTCACTACAGAGACGAAAAATTATACGACAGATTCAACCGGTATTGAAAAGAAGGTTCCTCGTTCGCAGAAAATGAAAGTACCGATGTCAGTGGTAGACGTCACTAAAAACTCGGGGGGGTGGTTTTATTTCAGAGAGTGACAAAGGTAACAAAGGGGTAGATAAACGGCACTTCACTACCCTGACCTACGGTACTAGAATCAAAAGACTTACAACTCAAAATTCGGAAAAAGTGAGAGGAGAAAGTGAAAGTAGTTCTCCGAGAAATAAGAACTTCTTGTTAAATTTATTAATGATTAAACAATATATACTCAAGTTCTTGACACCTAATAAGTAAAATTACATTTGTGTGTATGAGTATATAAGTTAGTGACCTTAGAATACCCCTTTTTGTATTTTTATACTTAACAACAACAACGAGTCAGTGATTCAGGACAGGTTAACAAACGTTGGGCACCTGACGACGTACGATCCGAAGGGACAGGAAGTGATAAAGGACCTCAAAAGAGTCTGATACAGGTAACTCAGTTACTACGGTAGGTTAGTAGAGTAGTAGTCAACGGGGAAAAAGGAGGACGGAAGTTAGAAAGGGTCGTAGTCCCAGAAAAGGTCACTCAACCGAGAAGTGTAGTCCATTGTCTCATGACCTCGAATCGAAGTCGTAGTCAGGAAAGTTACTTATAAGTCTCAACTAAAGGAAATCCTAACTGACCAAACTAAAGGAACGACAAGTTCGAGAAGAGATCGTGGTGTTTTCACACTTATTTAAAGATGATTGTATCGACGTTCTACGATAGAGGTTAGATAGGATACTCCATAAGTCTTTAGTTGTATTTTTATAGATTTTGTGGAAAATTTTTCAAACAATTTGAGGTAAATTTTATAAACCAATTTTCCCGATAGAGTACATATCCAACTCTACTAAATAGTAACACCAATTAAGAGAGGATTACTTAAATATTTAAGTTTTTTAAACTTTTTGTTTCTAGTACCGTAGGAAGTAACGTTTATCTACCCCTTCTTCACCTTTGACATTGTCTAAAATAAAAGAACCCGAGGTTTTAGTGACACCTACCACTGACGACGGTGTCTTGATTTTCTGTGAATCAGGAATCTTCCTTTCGATATGGTTTGGATCTGTCGTATAATTTTTCGTCTCTGTAGTGAAACCGTTTGTTTCAAGTATATCAGTTTCGATACCAAAAAGGTCATCAGTACATTCTCACACTCTCAAACCGGTATTTCTTCCGACTCGGGACTTCTTAACTATCAAAACTTGACACTACTACCTTATCTAAGGACTCTCAGGGGACCTGACGTTCCTCTAGTTTGGTCAGTTAGGATTTCCTTTGGTTAGGACTTATGAGTAACCTTCCTGACTACGACTTCGACTTAAAGGTCATGAGACCGGTGTACTACGCTTCTCGTCTGAGTGACCTTTTCTGGGAATACGACCCTTTCTAACTCCCGTCCTCCTCTTCCTCCGTTGTCTCCTACTCTACCAACCTACCATAGTAATTGAGTTACCTGTACTCAAACTCGGTTGAGACCCCCTATCACCTGTCCCTTAGGACCGTCCGACGTCAGGTACCTCAGTGTTTCGAAACACTGAATCACTGACTTGTTGGTGACGTTGTTCCTATATATAGTCTAAGTAACCTAACCTATGAACATACCGTCTTCCTCCTTTTACTTTTATACCTTTAAATCTTCTCCCTCCCCCTCATTTTCATGATGTTATTTTAAACGATCTCTTGCAAAGTGGTTGATTCCTGTTATGAGGGAATTGGATTCTCACCTTATTTGAAATACTTTGATCCAAATTCTTTTTTGTATTATTGTTTGAAAATCGGTTTAAAAATTTATTACTCTAATTACTACAGGTATTTTACGTGGAAATAAAAAATTTTAAGTGGTAGGAAGAGATATATAAATGTCTAAAACAGAAGAAAACACATAGAAAGAATCGAGTCAGTCTTTCGACACAAATACCCATAAAACCTCCTTAACTTCCAACTCTCCCAAAACGAGATGACAACGAGTCTTACAGTACAGACTGGCTCGATAGACGAACCGATAGTCGTTGTAATCAGGAAATCACTTAGTCTTAAGATGTCCTACACCTAATCGTAAATTTACATTATCCTAGTATGGCTTATCACGACACCTACTCTACGGTTTAAATAAATAAGGGAATCATTGGTCGAATCTGAACCTAGTGTTATTGGCTCTTAAACCAAAATAAGGATTACTAAGGTCGTACCACGATCCTTGTGTAATCTACAACAACAACAACAAAAAGTTTACAACTTTATATGATGGAGTTACTTATTTTCGTTTTGTTTTGTTTAGTCCGAGAACGGAGTTTATTCTAAACTTTTCTATAGTGATTTGGTATGTTATTAAAGTTTGGAACCTTTTGAACTTTTTCTCTACATTATTTGTTTAAAGGGAAAGAATCTCATTCTTTTGAAAGAAACAGGATACCCCCAAGTAGGCAGAGGAACAGACCCCCGAAGGCTCCACCGAGTCACCATTTATTAGACGGACGTTACGTCCTCTGCACTTATGATTGGGACCCAGTCCTTCTAGGGGACCTCCTCCTTTTCCGTTGGGTAAGGTCATAGGAACGACCCTTTTAGGGTACCTGTCTCCTCAGACCACCCGATGTCAGGTACCCCAACGTTTCTCAGTCTGTGGTGACTCACTGACTCGTACGTGCGGGAGTAGAGGGACAAATCACTGACCTTTACGTAGTCTACTACCAAATTCGTATTCACGTTCCCGACTTTAACAATCTGATTCTCTAGAGTCGATTAGGTTCCTGTTTTACCGTTCCCTGATCCCGTTCTCAGTACTCGTTTGTTCCTAACCTTTTCAAGACACTTCAGACAACTTGTTCTCCCCTCGACCGGACCGGTGACTGGAGTATCGTCTTCCGTCGACGAGGAAGGGTCATATCTTCCAGTTTACTTTGAACCCGGTTATCTTGATCGTAAAAACTCTTTTAGAGATTTGATTCAGACAGAATCGACAATAGAAGAAATTAGGAATGTTGGAATACTCCACCGGCTCCGTCGATAAAGTCCGAAGTAAAGTCTACCCTATCGACTTCCGAGTCTCTAGACTTCATAGAACGATTCCAGTCTAGTTGTCATCTTCATCTTATACTTGAGAAAAAAAAAAAAAAAAAAATTGGAGGTTTCGTACCCGATAGAGATATTATGGTGTCGGATGAGAAATCGGATTTGACTCTCACTTTCGTCTGGTTCCTCTTTTATATTTCACAATTCTAGGTCTCCTCTTTTTAAACTCAAGTCTACTAGGACTTTTATCAGTCTTCACTACTACGGAATTCATTAAGAATAAAAGGTTTGACCTGATTGGAACTGTAATACAGATACGTACATGGACCTCGACAAATTAACCCACATTATAAATTGTAAATGTTCAGTAGTTTTTGAAAGTATCACACACAATACATATCCCATGAGATGATTAATGACTCGATCTCCACCCCATTCCCAAGTTTCTTTGTAAGGAGTGAGTTCTTCAAACCTTTCATTACTCTTTCTGTCCTACCTATTTTTTCACCCATTATATTCTGAATTTCACCTTGGCTGTTCACAAGAGTCTTATGTCTTCGTTTCTATTGTTGATATCTCACCAAATCCTTCCCTTTTAAGGTTCCTCCATGACTCTAAATTCTCTCCTGTACTTTTACTCTTCCCAAATCTAGTCACCAAGAGTTTCACACCAGGGTCTGTCGGAAAGTTATTCAAACGTTCGTATTTAGACTAAAATATGGTTATATTCTGAAACGGAAGAAACGACTCGACTAACATCATAACTATTACGGTTTTTTTTTTTTTTTCGACCATTTTGACGTCACCGGGGTTTGACATCAATCATCATATATCTATGAGAGAATGACAATGTAAGTACTAAATTTGTCTAACGGTTAAGGTGAATTCCTATAAGAGCTACTTTGTTGTTTTATTAAAAAATTGAGAGTCGAGAACTCACATTCAAAAAAAGTATACGACACACTATTTTACCCTTCCTATGTTTTTCGTGAAAACGACACAAAACTTCCTACTCACAGAAAATTTTTTCATGAAATACTAACTCAACGTTGAACTTTATCGACGAAAAAGAAGTGTCCTATTGTAAAAAAGAACTTCCCTACAGTTTGTCTATTTCATACCGATAAGTCCGGATCTATAAACCGTCTGTAAAAGAACTTTGACTTCCTTCACTCGGACAGTGAAGCTCCTTTTGTTGACTGTCATAAACAACCGTTTTTATTTTACTCTAAAGTTCACTTTTTAATCTTAAAACCGTTTAGTATAGGTGGTGGTATTCGAACTGTCGAAGGGTTCTGAACTACTCAAAAGACTACTCTATCCACTACTTTAATTACTTACACTATATATATGTAGTATATAGTATATGTAATATATATTTATGTTACTACTTTACCCGGTTTTAAACTTTCTAGACGTATTGAATAATAAAAAATTTACGTAAGTTATACATTCTATCTGGTTGTCAAAAATTACATTGTCTAATACCTTTCAAAGTACTATACTAAAATCTAAAGTATAACGTCGATAGAATCCCCTTTTTTCGATGACGAACTTCTTAAAACCACGTCGTAGTTTCTTCTTATCGAACTTAATAGACTCTTTATAGTTTTATGAAAAAGGAAAAGATTAATATATAAACGTGCTTCATCCTAAAAGAAGTACATGAGGTTGCTTTTGTTTTTTGTCGTTATGTGACTTACGTTTGTACTCTTAAGGTTATAGAAGATACTTTAGTATGTAGTCTCTAGAAACACTTTCACATTTTGTCACGGTGATGAAAATGGTTAAAAAAACAAAAACTTTTATCAATAAAAAGTATTTTCATATGACCGGAATAATTATACATTACTCCAATGATAAACCTACTCTAATGATAAACCAATGCAATTCCTACCGAAAGAGTGGTAATCGAAGATTATGTTATTTATAATTATCTATATTGGGTATATTTTTAATTGACAGACCCGAAAAACTGTTAAAAACTCTCACATTTCCTTAGGACTTTGGTTTGAGGAACTCTTGGTGTCCGAATATATATACACACACACACACACACAAAGTACAGTAGAAAGAAGAGTAATTTCAGTCCAAATTGAATGTATCTTATTTTACGTGAGTAAAAACACATGTTAACTTGGAAGTGTTTACGTCGTATTTAGTACCTAAGTGGTGGTATAAGTTTAGTGTCCTGTAAAAGTGGTAGAGTTTCAAGAGAACACGGGATGTCATATAACATTAGATGACTCTAACGTTCTCGTAATACATTTCTTTTTCTTTTTGATTCATCAATGGATTAATTTTTATGAATAAACGACTTTTCACGAGAAATAGACTCAGAAGTCACTCAACACCATCACTGTAGTTTCTAGTAACTGGTGTCTAGTGGTATCATACATTGAAAACTCAGACCAAAGAAAGTGAACCGTACTACGTAAACTTTAAGTAAGTGTAACGCCCAACAAGGAAACATAACGACACATAACGGCATTGATGACAAGTAACATACCTGGTGTCAACCGAATAGGAAAGTGGTCAATTCATGTAATCCCAATAAAGGTCGAAACCCGTTAATACTTATTTGTAAGTATGTGTTCAGAAACACACTTTCACTCAAAAGTAAAGAAAACCCATTTATGGACATTCTAAAATTGAAATATTCTACGAAATCTATAAACTTCTGTGTTTCTTGTAAAATCTATCTCCGTTTCACACCCGATCAACGGGACTCAAACCGGGGTAAATAAGAGAAAACACCTATAAAGTGTCGGCTTTATAGTAGAGATAGACAGAGAAAGTGGTCACGGGTGGTAAATAATTCAAGTGGACATTCTCTACAGTGTCGATGTAACGACGGACCGGATATTTATATTCTAAGATGTACATGAAGAGTCTATACCATTTATCTGGTCAAATTAACAACGTTTTCTGAACACCTCAGGACCCTCTTTTAGGACGCTTCTATTAAACATCGGTCGAACATGTCTCGTGATCTTTATTGAAAAAGGATCATTACCCACTCTGTATTTCTGGGAACCCTATCTTATTTATGAAGTATGAGGATACTTCGTTCGTCGAAAGTTTCTGTCTTCAAACCCGTATATTCCAGAATACCTTTAATGATCCACTACCCATTCTTTAGACAAGAAGATCCTATATATTTCGTGTACAATTCTCGAGGGAATCTGAAGAGACACAGTGACCGGGGTCTGGGAGTCGACGAACGAGAAAGAGTCGACAGTAGAGATCGGCTGTCTTCTGTAGACCCAGACCCAGTAATAACGACGAATACCGATTTACGAACGAACGGACTCTTAGTTCTTTTTTCGTCATTCAAACCTTCGTAATTTCGATCAAGGAAAATTAAAAAAAGGTACCTTAATAGACAAATTTTGTATTTTCATTAAGTACTAATAATATCTTTCAAACCTTTAAATCTCAAATTTTTAGGAAATGGATTTACGTTAATGACAAGTGAAAACCCAATAAAAGTTGGATTTAAAGAGATAGGAATAAAGATTTATTAATACTAGTGTAGGAGGTATAATAAAACATGGAGTAAAAAACCATGAAGATAGTATTAATAAAAGAGGAACATTTTGATATATATTTTTACTAAAGTCACGTACAACAACATAGTATGTCGAGGTCGTAGTAAATGAACCAGTAAATAAATACTCTTGACGAAACAAAGATAAAGTAGTGATCATTTTCATTACGATACCCTTTGTAGAAATATTTTTGAAATTTTTAAACTAAAACCGGTACAACCCAGAAGGGGCGACACGTCCGAAAAGAGATCCACACCGCTCGTCCCCTATGAGAGGTGACGCCACGTGTTCAAAGAGTAACGGCCCCGAAGAGAACGACACCCCGAGATCCCGTCGGAAGTCACGTCGTGTACACCAGTCATCAACGCCGAGGGCCCGAGATCTCGTGCCCGAGTCCTCAACACCGTGTACCCGAATCGACTAAGTGCCGTACACCCTAAAGGACCTGCAGGGTCCTTAGTTTTGGAATATAGGACGTAACCGTCCGTCTAAGAAATGACGACTTGAAGGTCCCTTCGGTGGATATTTTTGAAAAAAATTTTTTTAGTTTGTAAAGAAATATCAGGGTTATAGTTTTAGCGTACTTACTAAAATTTTGAATTTTTTTTTTTTCATATTTCTTTTTGTAGAACGTACTGGGACCCTTTTCAAATTAAAAAAAGTAAGAGGGGGGTTTAGACCGTCATAACCTACGGACGGTAGACGACTAAGGACCTGATCCGCTCTTTCTTTCTAGAGTTTTCTTAACATCAAACTCCAAGTCTAAAACTCATAGGTTAAGTCAATTCGTTTATGACCGACGGTTGACGAGAGTCACAACACGACCCACAACCTTACAATACGGAGTAATACTTTGCCGTTGAACAAAGAAGGTAAACCGAAGATTATTCCTCGATCCGGAAGGGTCACGATAGTCTCTAGTGGAGTGAAGTAGCAGTGTGGTCAGGTACTACGGGTCTCACAATAATTGGGATGAGATACGGACTCCTTCATCACCATGTCTCTACTTGACTGAACAGGTTCGGTATGTCGAGAATTCTCAGTCTTGGTCCTAAACTTGGACACACTGGGTCTCGGTAATGGGGAATACGATGTAAGAAGGATGTACTCTTGAACACCGATCTCCTTTTTTTCTCAGGTGTCGTAGACTATAAGGTCTCTAGACAAAGGACGGATACAAATACAAGGTTCTCGTCAAGACACCTCCTTATTCTATGTTTACCAGGGTTCTGAGGTCTACGATTGTCTCCTTCCAGTCGTAAGTAATACGGTAGTCCAAGTAGATGGACAACGACGACGACGACGATTCAGTGAAGTCAACACAGGCTGAGGTACGTTGGGGTATCTGTCGTCGGGTGGTCCGAGGGGGTAGGGACCCTAAGAGGTCCGTTCTTGTGACCTCACCTAACTGTAAAGGAAAAGGTTACACACTTTCACTTTCCCTTTAGCGAGTCAGTACAGACTGGGAGTCACTGGGGTACCTGGCGTCGAAAGGTCCGAGAAGGTAGGTACCCTAAAAGGTCCGTTCCCATGACCTCACCCCACGGTAACGGAAGAGACAGTAGATGGATCTCATATAATTTGTTAAGATCCGGTGACCTTACAAGACGAAGATTACTAACTACCGTCCAAAACTTTACATGAATGTAAATTTTTTTTTTTACATGTTCCTTCGTTGTTTCAAACTTAACGTCTGTTTTTCGACTACAGGGGATCACCGGGTCACCAATTCTGAGGTGTGAAGGTTACGTCCCACGAGCCCAAACTAGGGAACAACTCCTTTATTCTAGGACGTACGATACGTCGTACCGGTTTTTTAAGTTTTTGTTTTAGAGTTTGTGGTTCAGACCTATGCAGGGCTTTAACTATTTAGAGGTCGACTAGATCATTCTCTTTTTGACTTAAGAATCCCCTTTTTTCAAGACTGACCTACTTTGCTTGTAAAGGGTTTACCAAAATACACTTTCATTCTCAACACAGAACCGGTTCGAAGTCAAGTCAAGTCAAGTCAGCGAGTCAGCACAGGCTGAGGAACGCTGGGGTACTTAGTGTCGTGCGGTCCGGAGGGACAGGTAGTGGTTGAGGGCCTCAAGTGAGTCTGAGCGCAGGTCGCTCAGTCACTACGGTAGGTCGGTAGAGTAGGAGCCAGCAGGGGAAGAGGAGGACGGGGGTTAAGGAGGGTCGTAGGCTCAGAAAAGGTTACTGAGTTGAGAAGCGTACTCCACCGGTTTCATGACGTCGAAGTCGAAGTCGTAGTAAGGAAGGTTTCTTTAGGGTCCCAACTAGAGGAAGTCTTACCTGACCAACCTAGAGGAACGTCAGGTTTCCTGAGAGTTCTCAGAAAAGGTTGTGGTGTCAAGTTTTCGTAGTTAAGAAGCCGTGAGTCGGAAGAAGTGTCAGGTTGAGAGTGTAGGTATACGGTTCAAATCCTGTACGATAACAAAAATAGAAAGAAAATTTCTAACTAATCCGTTTCCTCCCTTAAATTCTAAGACTCTTCATCATGATGTCACTTCCTTGGTCAAAGTTAAGTAAATTACGATTTAAAGGTTCTGTAAAGACGGGTCTTGGAAGAGACTCCACTGGAGATAAACGTAGTGGATGTGAACTCCTTACCCGAAGGGGCCACCGAGTCACCATTTCTTAGACGGACGGTTGTGTCCTCTGTGTCCTCTACGCCCAAACTAAGGACCCACTCCTTCTACGGGACCTCCTGCTTTACCGTTGGGTAAGACAATAGGAACAGATCCTTTAGGGTACCTGTCTTCTCGGACCACCCGATGTCAGGTACACCAACGTTTCTCAGTCTGTGCTGACTTGTCGACTCGTCCGTGTATGTGAACTCTTTTACCACCTGACCTAGAGACGATTGACTCGTCATTATAAGAGGAATCCAACGAAGACTCTCGTCCTAGGTTCGTGGTAAGTAGTCGCCCCAGGATCTTCACCGGCTCCCCCGGTCGACCCGAGACCACCGATACAAAAGAGAGAAAGTAGTGCAGAGTGGTTACCCTATTTTGTCTCGTCGATTTGTACTGTTAAGAGTGACTTGTCCGGTTAAAAGGGCAAGAGTAAGTAAAGGGAATACGAAAACTTTGAGGCCTCCGGTTTCCCTCGGTCCGAAGGCTTCGTCTTCTTCCGGGGAAGAGGCACACTACGGAACGAGTTCGCACAGTGGAAATGTCCCTCGTGGACGACGGGTAGGACTCCGGGTCGTCGGGACGGTCGAACGGGTCGACCATAGGTGGTGGGGGTCGTGTACTTGTAAGCCCCCTCACACTACTTCTAACCCTAGTCGGAGTTTTGACGGAGGATGGAAGGAGGGTTGGGTGAAACCGATAACAAACCTACCTCCACCACTAACTTAATTGTTTCGACAATTTTCGTCGTTACCTCGTGTGTCTTTTCCTAAGTCTCGGACTTTTTGCGTCGAAGGAAACGAGAGGCGAGACCTCGTTTTTTTAACGCTCGACATGAATTCACCATGGACCACTAATATCATAATCCCCTCTAAACGAGGAGTTACGGACAGTGAGTGACGACTTTTCCCCGGAGTTGACCCCTCGGTCTACTCACCGACCCTGTTACGTGTCGAGACATTAATACTGCGATTAAGGGGTTTCCAGTCTTGAGGAATTAGTTTGTAATTAGTTTGGCAAAACATTTACTACTACTAAAGGTAGGTCCCACCCTCTATCTTGTCAGTCTCCGACCCGGGACTCAGGAGAACTTGATCTTACCTCAAACTCCTATTCACGACCATTTTCGTTTATCGAAATGAGTCTTTCTTGTTTAGTCATCATCCGAACACGATAACAATTGCAAAAAATGTAAACTTTGTTATTGTGGAAGATACAGAAAAATGGAACTTATTCGTACTGCTCCTAATCAATTCAATACTCATAGGTTTATACGTCTGACGGGGGGTAGGAAAGATTCGGGTAAGCTGATATTGTCACGAAGCTAAACGTTTCGGGCGAAACTAAGAGTTTCGGGCGAAGCTACATACTTTGGCGTGTAGACATAACAGAACAGACGAGGAACGTTGTTGAAATTGTCGGCCCGAATTAAGTAATGTCTCCACTCTTTTGACTCTGAATCGAAGTCGTCGAAAGGAAATCGACCAGTCATCGTCTCCCTTCTACGTTTGGATTTGGAAACCAAGGTTTTACGTCACGAAAAACCTGTATTTATCGAAGACAACCCCCCCGAGAACCCAAGAACATAAGGTTCGGTAGACCTGGGGAATAACTCATTGGTCCCAGGGACAGTTGGGAGGGGGTTTATTCGTAAGTCCTCGACTAAAATTACCGATCCTGAGAAGTGACTTTTAGAGGGTCGATGTTCATTTATTTGATATCTTTACTTGTTTTGTGGGACATGGGAAAGGTTAAAGACTCAGGCGTCTTTATGTGAATTTTGTGTGTATGTGTGTGTGTCTAAAAGAAAGTATAACTTTTCATGTGTATAAACATCCAACCGACGTACTTTTTCGTAGTAGAATAAATGATCCAGTGAATACAGAGTAATGTGAAAAAAAATTTCGAAATTGAAATCGGGTATAGTTAAAAAATTCGTAACGATTAGTCAGCTCCAGTTCGATCACCAGTCAAAGATCTTCCGGAGTAATACGTTAACCAGAACCAATAGGTGGACCCGTTTCACCCAAAGAGACACCACGACGCAACACACGTGGTCAGACGTTTGAGATCCGTCTTGTGTAACCGATTGTCGGAGGAGAAGGTTAGGAGTAAAAGAGAGGAAGAGCCCCACATTCGAGGGGTTTCACACTAATTAGGTAGATAACTAACGGAGGACGGTATGACTCCCACTCTATACCGATCGTTAACCACGGTCCGGCCTCTACACTGACCTGACGATTCCGCTCCACTCTTGTCTGTTCACGATCGTCCCCGAAAGGTTGGGACGCCTGCCTCTTCCGTTGTTATCGGCACGAAGGGTGTTCGGAGCGTTTTACTAGGGAGATTAGTTTTACGTCGACTAAGAAAAAACTTACTTAATATTACAGATAAGGGACGATAGAGATAACCGAAGTGTTTCCAGATTATTTTCAAATACCCATTTCCCCTTCTTCGACTTTTTTTTTTTTCATTGGTCTGTCTTTGGAAGACCTATACCTCGGTTTGTTCTTGTACGACGAAACTAACTTCGTCGGGTCCGTCTCCATTACCTACTGGTACACGTACGGTTGGTTTCCCTAATCTTTTTATCCTTCCATAAATAGATTATAGGTCTCCGTGACGTCTACCCCCTTCCATCCACGTCTATTCGGGTCCCCTATCCATTACTGAGCTCTCTCTTTTTAGAAGATGGACTTTTACTTCTCCCACTTCACTTTTTGTACCCGTGAATTGAGTAAGGGTTCCCCTCAAACCCAG
The DNA here is from genome assembly GCA_006410555.1 of Capra ibex. NCBI lineage: Eukaryota > Metazoa > Chordata > Mammalia > Artiodactyla > Bovidae > Capra > Capra ibex. The sequence goes on along the minus strand of SJYO01016970.1, from coordinate 40,792,281 downwards.
TCATTTTACTCCGTTCTGTTGAACAGTCTTTTTACAGTCTTTTCGAGGGGAGGGGGTAAAGACGGGTGTTCTTTAGGTTATACGGATAGGAGTCGGACTCTACGGTGTGACGGAAAGGAATACGAAAGACACAAACCTTCTTTGTGACCAGGTGTATCAGGGTGTGAAGTAAAGTCGTTCAGGATAGACTTCGTCCTTCAGTGGACCCTACGACGTCGTTGAAGGCAAAGGACACCTTAACTAAAAGTTATGTAGGTTCGGTTTTTGTTCATTCATCTTTTCAAGTAGTCACCAAATTTTGGATCACCGGGTAAGACCCAGTCCCTCTCATTGTCGTATTCAGAATTCTTTGGTCTTCATCGAGAGGACAGAGACTGATTCCAACCGAAAGGAAGAACAGACAGGGTTTCCTATGTATGTCTGTAGACCCTCTCTGTTGGTCTAAACTGATTCCTGGTTTCTTTACCGGTGCTCACATTTTTACCGGTTTTAATTTGGTTCTTGTCTTTTATTCAATTAATATCTTTTAAAATTATTTTTGTTTAATTAAGACTGTATACATCATATAGATACATTTAATCTATATTTCTTAGATTATTAAAAATTCATGGATGGATTCACAATCAAAGAACGAACCCCGCCTTACAATGTGTCACTAGTTCCGTACTTAAAACGTGACTTTCTTAAACATGGAACACCCTCTTGCCTGGGAATCTGATGTCCCGGTTTTAACATATCCTTCCAAAAGTCGTGTCCCACTCTACCCTTAGATTGGGTCAGTGACTAGACTCAGAACCACTAAAAAAGAATCCCAAGGACCTCCTTTACTACATACTTGACTTTGGGTTTTTTTACCTATCCTCAAACGGAATAATATCTTCTCCGTCTATCTTCTCTCCGTTCTGTCACCCACCTCTTTTTATTCTAGTAAGATCTGACTTCCTGGTAGTAGTGTGTCCGGACCTCCACTCTCTACTCCCGTGATTCGATGATGTGTGCTGGTCTCGAATCACATAATCCAACCTCTCAGTCTAGTCCCGGGACACCCTTCAACATTTCCTAAGTCTGAATTAAGACTCCCGTTAGTGTCTCGGTGTCTGCCTAAATTTATCTTATCACTAGACTCGTCCCGACTGTCACATCCCTTACCCAACCTTTTCCTGTTGTGATCGTTCATCCATGGTCAATCCTCTCTTGACGAGAGGGAGATCGTCCACCGGACTAGGGTCCATACCTGTTCCCCTAACCCACCTCTTCTCCTTCCTTTGTTCCAATCAAAATCCTTCTTTGACATAGGTAACTCTTACATGGACTTTTTTATAGAAAGAATAATATTTACTCGAGATCCTTCTGGAATTGTACCGAGTCTACTGGTTATTTGCAATTATTTTTACTTTTACTTGTAAACGAGAAACGTCACCCGAGTCAAGTCAAGTCAGTGGGTCAACACAAGCTGAGACGTTGAGGTACCCGACGTCGTGCGGTCCGAAGGGACAGGTAGTGGTAGAGGGCCTCGAACGAGTTTGAGTTCAGGTAGTTCAACCACTACGGTAGGCTGGTAGAGTAGAAGACAGTAGGGGAAGAGGGTGGAAGTTAGAAAGGGTCGTAGTCCCAGGAAAGGTTACTCAGTCAAGAAGTGTAATCCACCGGTTTCATAACCTCGAATTCGAAGTCGTAGTCAGAAAGGTTACTTATAAGTACTGACTAAAGGAAATCCTAACTAACCAACCTAGAGGAACGTCAGGTTCCCTGAGAGTTCTCAGAAGAGGTTGTGGTGTCAAGTTTTCGTAGTCAAGAAGTCACGAGTCGAAAGAAATACCAGGTTGAGAGTGTAGGTATACACTGGTGACCTTTTTGGTATCGAAACTGATCTACCTGGAAACAACCGTTTCATTACGGAGACGAAAAGTTATACGAGAGATCCAAACAGTCGAAAAGAAAGTTCCTCGTTCGCAGAAAACGTCACCCAACTCACCCTGGTTGAGGTCCTCTGTTATGTGAACACTCCAAATATAAGATGACCATCTTGTCAAAGTCTCAGATTACCTTTAGATACGTCTTAAGCTTCCCTTTTACCTCAGTGTCCGGTGTACATTTCTGGATCGGTACGGTGTGACTGAGTCTCAGTGAGACCCGTTAACACGACAGATGGTGGTCGACCACTTCTGTTTCAACGTACACAACCTCTACTCGTTTGGTAAAGGGTGTTTTAGTCACAGAGTCATATAAAGAACCGTGGTTGTAGTGTGACCTGATCTCTTCTTACACCAAACCTTTATCCGATTCTAAATTATTTACGTTGTCAGGCACTCTTTGTGGTCACAAAGGTTTATGTTTCGTATCAGAGACTATCTTTATAATAAAGAATCATAGAAATAATTATTTAACTTTTCTCCCTAAGAGAATAACTATGTTTAGTGTCTACGAAGACTTAATCCGTCGAAACAGTTGTGGGTCGTCTAGTGTTACAGGGACTTCTCCAATCTTTACTCCCTGTCCTTTATTATTTTGTTCCAATTTAAACCGATGTACCTTTGATGTAGACCCCTTTCTATTAAGTTTTTCGTCTATAAGTGACCCGGTTCCTTTAGACGTGGTGTGGCCACGGTTTCCTCTGGGTCCACGACATGGCCTACCGTCTACTCCTCCCCCAAATTTTATACGTTACCGTCGGGGTTTGGGTAAACCAGGACCGGACAGAGTAAACTAGTTCTGATGACTAATTTTTTTTTTTTTTTTTTTGAGGAGACGGAATCGGCAGATACGAACATCCGGTAAGTGCTTCTTTTAAGACAGGTAAGTGACGAAACCAAAAATGATTCTATTTCGTTTTTAGTAGATGATCTTGATATTTCGGAGATGGTAATAGAGTTCAAGTTCCGGTCACGAAAAGTCAATTTCTGTATTTCACTTTCACTTCAGCGAGTCAGCACAGGTTGAGAAACGCTGGGGTGTCTGACCTCGGATGTCCCGAAGAGGCAGGTGCCCTAAGAGGTCCGTTCTTATGACCTTACCCGCAGGTACCCTAAGAGGTCCGTTCTTATGACCTCACCCAATGGTAAAGGAAGAGGTCCCCTAGAAGGACTGGGTCCCTAGCTTGGACCCAGACGGTGTGACCTCCGTCTACGAAATTGGAGACTCGGTGGTCCCTTCGGGGTTTCTTCGGTACCATTAAACGTATGTCATTGAAGTAAGTATCGTTGAGTTCTACGCGACGATCATAAGAAAGTAATAAGAGGTAATGACAGAGAAACATAGTCCGTTCACCGATAAGTGAGTATACGAGGTAGGGACGAAAGGTATAAGTCATCGACTCCTTACCAACGGTTCCCATAAGTTCTTACGGTCAATAACCAAAGAATCAGACCACGAAACAGGTAATGTCCCTGTACTAGAAAGATTTGTTAAATCCCAAACTCTCAGAACTTTACCTTTCCCTTTCAACAGTAGTTATGGTGGTGGTTGAGTTTCCCCGTAATAACCTACTAAGTTCCTCTTTCATTTAATGTACCGAATTCCGTGATTTAAAAATTTCAATTAACTACGTATTGAAAGTTTAGCAGAAGTACGATTTTAAGTCTTAAAACCTATGAGGAATCAGATTCGAAATAATAATTAGATGAAACCTAATACTTTTCTTTATATCTATCCCTTAATAGTATTATTAAAGTCACGATTTCTAAAGAATTCCAGTTATAGGTCAAACCGATCTTTGGGACTGTCTTTCTTTCCGTCCTTTACCTTCATTTGTGACATTAACATTTCTTTTAATAAAGCAATAAAGGAATTAAATGAAAGTACTGAATAACTAGTGTGACTCTCCTACATTTACAAGACCCTCGTTTTCGTATACTAAAGTAGGTCAACAGTCCCGAGTTTAAATTTGTTTGGGTAACCGGTACCTGTACACACCCGTCTCAGGGTGCCGATAAAGACTACACGTACGAGTTTTCTAGAGGGGTCTTAATTTTAACGTAAAACTGGAACTGACCTTAGACCCGTGACACCAAAATCTCGAAACACACATCAGTCTAAGTAAAGTCAGTATAACAGATTCACCACTGAGTAATAACGTTAAGTTCATTCCCTAGCAAACACCGAACCCAAAATCACTTTCTATCATTTAAAATATCGTATATATTAAACCTTGTGCAGACACAAGTCGGGTATACACCTCTAGACGGGCCCACGAATAATAATACGAATAGACGTTTACTGGTCTACCGGAACCGGTTTACATCTCTTGGTAAATCACGGTAAAATTTGGTAATTCCGATAATTGAGACTGAACTCTATTAGGAAACGGGTTTCCCTTGATCAAAACGACAGGGGGTTTCAGTAGTTTACATTAATTTACGGTATAACTCCGTGTCTGAAATTACCTAATTCCTTTTTCGTGACAGTTGGTCAGGACCCAGTTGGTTTCGTCTCTCTTACATCGTTATCTAGTTTTTCTACCACATAATCCATCCCATGATCGAATCGACGACATTGTTTCTTAGGGATTTTTATGTTACTGAGTTTTTTCTATTAGACAGAGAAAACTTCGTTTTCAATCTCCATCCACCCACCAGATTCTGTACGTCGAATAGAGAATTCTAGTAGATCTCTGGGTATAAAGAAGATCGAGTAAAAAGACTGTAGATAATACCGTAAAAGGAATGGATGTACCAACTTGGATAGAGTGGTTACGTTGATGTAAAGTCACGTCGATACACCCCTTTTCTCCTTTTCTCTTTTTCTCCCTCGTTTGTTAAAACAGACTTCTTTAATCACTTTTACGCATATAGTAAAAACAAATATTAAGGTGACCATACTTGAATCGATAAAGTAGTGGTGGGTAACATTCCTTGACCTTTTACATCAGGAGTTGACCTACCGGGACCCAAGACGTTTTCGAGTCACCCCTTCTTTCAGAATGAAGTTTTTACTTTTTATCTTCTTACCCATGACTTCGACATCTGAGAAGATTTCTACCGAAACAAGATCTTCTATCTTTTAGGTCACTATTCATAACCTGTTGATGGTAATATTCCTCATTTCTTGATACCCCTTCGGGTGTCGATTCTTTCCCACCACAGACCGGTCACTTATGCTCCTCCTGTTCTTCAATATGATACAAGATTGTTAACGTTCAAACACAGATAGTCTAGTAAATTCACAGTATCGTTGAGATACTTTATCACACAACCGGATCTCGGAGGTTCTTCTTCTATGGTTCTGTTTTAATTTGTACCTTCTGTAAATAATCCCCTTTACCCGAACTCTCTTTTACTCTTTTCTCCCCTCCCATTCTCTCGTATAGACTGTAACTCGCTTACTCTCTTCCCTCGTTTCTACCAACCCCACTGTGGAAATTTGACGTCATGTCTACATTCCTCTCAAACCTTTCAACCAACTCAAGAACACAGTTTAAACCAGTAGTTTCCTCTAAGTACAGAAGGTACAGAACAAAATCTGGATACAGTTGGTGCAGAGCCCCTTCCGTTACTGTGGGGTGACGTCATGAGAATGTACCGTTTAGGGTACCTGCCTCCTCGGACCACCCGACGTCAGGTACCCCAGTGCTTCTCAGCCTGTGCTGACTTCGCTGAATCGTCGTCGTCGTCGTCGTCGTCGTTGGTGCAGAACCCGAAGGGACTACCGAGTTTACCATTTCGTAGGTGGAAGTTACGTTTTCTGGGACCAAGTTAGGGACCCAACCCTTCTTGGGGACCTCACCCCGTCTCGTTAGTTGAGGACACAAGAACGGACCTCTTAGGTTACTTGTCCCCTCGGACCTCCTGATGTAAGGTGACCCAGTGTTTCTCAGTCTGTACTGACTCGCTGATTCGTGTCTTACATTGGTGCAGAACGAGACGAGTCGGTGACCAACCCTCTTCGGGCACACTTCACACCGAAACTAACTTCCACCACTGAAGTCTCTCCTCCTCGACCCCGGTATCCAGTTAAAATCAGGGACTCTAGAATTTCCGTGTAGAAAGTACAGACGGTACTTCACTTCACTTTACTTCAGCGAATCAGCACAGGCTGAGAAACACTGGGGTACCTGACATCGGATGGTCCGAGGAACCAGGAACCCTAAAAAGGTCCGTTCTCATGACCTCACCCAACGGAAAAGGAAGAAGTCCTCTAGAACGACTGGGTCCCTAGCTTGGACCCAGAGGGTGTAAGATCTGTCTGCGAAATGGTAGACGTAGACGGTACTCTGTATGACCAAAAAAAAAAAGGGGACGGGGGGTGGGTGACGAAAAAAATTCGTGTCGTTCCAATTCTATACGTTGGTCTACACTATTGACTATATACCGAATCTACTTTAACTCACGTCTCGGACAGAAATTTGATCAGTCACGTGAATGACGGAAGACTCGTGTAACGTGTATCACTAATCAAACGTCTACAGCATAGTTTTACTGGTCTCCTGAGCCCGACAGATGACTACCTCTTTGGTTCCGGGTACTTTACCGTTCACTCCCACCCTTACGAAGTGTCTCTTCAAACAGTAAATGCGTTCTTCTAAAACCTCTGTTTGGGTATCAGTGTTCCGAAAACCGAGTTAGAGTACAGGAGACATCCGAGGGTAACGTGGGACTTATAAAGGATTTTACTTAAGGAACCAGAAATTTGTGATCTATCACTTTTCGAAGTCGTCTTTACATCTAATCAAGAAATTGAGTTTACTTCGTCCACCCGTATTAGGTCGGACACGGTACACTTTACCTATTTCCGTGGGGGGGTGGAACCCCACCCCCTCCCTACACGTCTATGTCTTCGAGGCTCCACTTACCGAACACATTCGTCTCCCGTCCGACTCAAAGTTGAAGATACATAGGGGACGTGGTTCCGTACATCCCGTATTGATATGTATCATTGGGACGAATCGCGGGACACTAGACAGTCCGAACCTCCTTTTATCTTTGGGGGTCTGAGAATTGTACCTTTACTTAGGACCCTCGAAAGTCCCAGTCTCACGGGTACCATTCGACGAGGTACTCGGACTCGTAGGGTGGAGACCAAGAGGGTCGTCCACTTCGGACAAAGGAAGCACGAAACGTCGGTAGACCCGAGGGGAGAGGGTTGGGAGTTGAGAAGTCAGGGTAGAGACGAAGGACCGATCGACTACTGACCGGAGAAGACGAGTAGGTACTCGTGTAAACGTTATAGAAGTAAATTGTCCAAAATTAACTCGTTATTGGTCCACGACCTTTATATCTCCACTTCTTTTAAGGCTGGAACGAGAGTTGTTGAGTCAGATCACTCTCTAGACGACAGAGTCTCCAGACGAACGTGTCCACCATATCTCTTCCCTACTACAGTAACACGGGTTCCCTCAGTACCCTCCAGGGTCACTTTCTACTTATACCCTTTGATCCACTCCTTTACTCTTTCTAGTAAGAACCCTCTTGTCGTACACGTTTCCGAGTCTCTATGTGTTTCGACACACCCATCTTTGAGTCCTTCGTTCCCTTTACCTTCTATTTCGACCTCTACACCTCTCTTTTCTCGTTCTGGGACTTCCCTAAACTATTCCTTAAACCTGGAATAAGATCCCCACGACCCACCAGTAACTTCCCGAGATTCGTCCCTTTCTCATACAGTTTTGACACGTTCTTTCTGTCGACACGAAGCAGTAGAAACCGACTTAGGAAACGACGAACCTGGTGGACCAGAGGAATCGTACGGATCCCTCTTTTCAAATAGTCCCACCTTGTTCCCATCTTCGAATTGTCAGAGTTTGGACTTCTTTCTAACGGACAGGGACTTATAGAGTTGAAAACTATCTCGTCTAGACATCCAACAAATATTGGACTCACGTTCATTACAACCTCGGTAACGATTTTCAGTCGAAAATGAGAGTAACGGAAATTTACTGCGGGTAACTTAGAGAGTCAAAGTTTTTCCGGAACAGGTAGAGATACCACAGTCTGGTTCTACTAATTAAACGTATCTAAAAATAATATAGACTTATCTTATATTAGGGATATTAATATAACACTATTATAATCGATTGTAATATAATCATTGATGACATGGTGACACGACGGTGGGACTCAAGTCAGCGATCCCGTACAGGTTAAGAGACCCTGGGATACCTGACGTCGTTCGGTCCGAAGGGACAGGTAGTGGTTGGGGGTCTCGAACGAGTTTGAGTACAGGTGGCTCAGCCACTGCGGTAGGTTGGTAGAGTAGGAGACAACAGGGGAAGAGGAGGACGGAAGTTAGAAGGGGTCGTATTCTCAGAAAAGGTTACTCAACCAAGAAGCGTAGTCCACCGGTTTCATAACCTCAAAGGTGAAGTCGTAGTCAGGAAGGTCACTTATAAGTCCTGACTAAAGAAAATCCTAACTGATCAACCTAGAGGAACGTCAGGTTCTTTGAGAGTTCTCAGAAGAGGTTGTGGTGTCAAGTTTTCTATGGTGAGATCCTCATCAATTATAATATATGAGGGTAAACTGTCTATTTCTTTGATTCTTTTTATCCAATTTATAAGACAGGGTTCCAAGTCAAATCGAGTCAGTGAGTTAGCACAGACTGAGAAACGTTGTGGTCACTGACGTCGTGCGGTCCGGAGGGACAGGTAGTGGTCGAGGGCCTCAAATGAGTTTGAGCACAGGTAACTCAGTCACTATGGTAAGGTGGTAGAGTAGGAGACAACAACGGAAGAGGAGGACGGAAGTTAGGAAGGGTCGGAGTTTCAGAAAAGTTTACTCAGTTAAGAAGCGTAGTCCACCGGCTTTATAACCTCAAAGTCGAAGTCGTAGTCAGGAAGGTTATTTATAAGTTCCAACTAAAGGAAATCATACCTGACCAACCTAGAGGAACCCTGAGGGTTCTTAGAAGAGGTTGTGGTGTCAAGTTTTTGTAGTTAAACAGTCGTGAGTCGAAAGAAATATCAGGTTGAAAGTGTAGTATGGACTGATGACCTTTTTGGTGTCGAAACTGATCTGCCTGGAAACAACCGTTTCATTACAGGGTTCTAATCTTTCATTACAGGGTTCCAATCTCTAATCATTTTCGTGATCAAAGTTTGTCTTTGAACTTCTGTCCAGAAAATTAAGATTTGCAAAACGGTATACTCAATGGGTCCCAAAAAGTCCCTTTGTCTTTGTTATCCTGTGTATTTCTGTATAAATTCTCCTGTCAATAATGTCCTTAACCACGTATGTCAATACCTTCGGTACTAGACGGTAGACGTTCGACTTCTTGGTCCTTTCGACCCCTATATAAAGTCAGACTCACACTTACGGGGGTTTGGTCCTCAAGACTACAGGTTCCCGTCCTCTCCTACGTGTAAAGTTGAGTTCCTCTCTTTTAATCAGGAAGGGATCGAATAAACAAGACAAGGTCAGGAGGCCAGGTGTTTTACCGATTCCGAGTGGGAGTGACCACTGTCGTCTAGAAGAAGTGAGTCAGATGATTTAGTTTGCGATTAGAGAAGACCTTTGTGGAAACGTCTACATGGGTCTTTATTACAAAATGGTCGATGGACCCTTAAGGTATCTGGTCTGTTCAACTCCGTAATTTAATCGGTAGTGTTGTAATCTCTTACGACAGATATTTTGACAAATAAATATAAGATTAAGTAAGACGAAACCTGAATTCCGAAAGAAATTTTAACAAAAGTTATCTTGTTTTTTGATGTTTTCTGTTCCCTTATTTATCTTTTATCTATATTCTTTTCAATTTTACGATTTATCGACATCTAAAGATGTATCATTGACTTTGATCAGATGTTTAACTCGAGACTCGAAGGTCCGGTGGATTCGTTTTTCCTTTTATTCTAAATACTACGGACATTCCTTTTCTGTACAATATAGAACTTCTTTCTTTTTGAGAAAACCGTGAGTCTATTCTCTCTTGAAATAGAACATCCAGGAAGTACAATTTCTATAACTCACTATACCAAATATTTAAAAAGTTTTTGTAAGGGGGGTTCTCCCGTCTTTATCCCGACATACGAATAAAGAATATCTACGAGAGTTACTTGTGCTTTTTGTTTTCGATTGGGACAAAAATTATTAGAACGAGTAAACACTGTAAAAAATGTCGTTATCCACACGACTACAACAAAAAGTTTCTACTTATACATTCTTTTACTAGAGTATTCTAACAAAACCTTTTTCCTTTTAAAGAAGGATGACGTCAGACATATATCCTCCAGTCACTTCAAAGAGAGGAACCTTTTCAGACACCTTTGAACCGAAGTCAGAAAGTTTCGACCGGAAGTGATTGAGGGAAAACCCCACACCTGTATTCCGTTTTGAGTTATGGTTTCTTTAGATACGAGACGGTAATTGGTGAAATGGACCTTTCTACTTCTGTTGTGTAAAATTCTGTTCAAAGGTAACGTTCAAGACAGTCTTTCTCACGTCTGTTGAAAGGAAGTGTTTTGATAGAGAACCGATGTCAACGTTGTAAACTATGTATTAAATAAAAAGAGTTCGAAATACACCTTATTCAGTCAAACTACCCAGAACCGGACAGGTCTTTACCTCGGATGTGAACAAGTTTTTCGATGGTCTCTTCTATTGTCTCTTTTCTTCTAAGTGATATAATAATGACAACGAAAAGGGAGAGTCTTGATTCTGGGGAAGATGGTCGAATAAATTGAATATACGTCTCATGTAGTACACTTAAAAGTCCGATCTACTCAATATTCGACCTTAGTTCTAACGGCCCTCTTTATAGTTGTTGGAGTCTATACATCTACTATGGTGAGATTACCGTCTTTCGTTTCTCCTTGATTTCTCGGACAACTTCTCTCACCTCTTTGGACCGAATTTTAAGTTGTAAATTTTTTGATTCTGTTACCGTAGACCAGGACAGTGAAGTATCGTTTATCTGTTCCTTTTTAACCTTTGTCACTGTCTAAAATAAAAGAACCCGAGGTTTTAGTGACACCTACTACTAACGTCTGTAATTTAATTTTCTACGAACGAGGAACCTTCTTTTCGATACTATTTGGATCTGTTGGATAATTTTTCGTCGCTGTAGTGAAACGACTGTTTCAGGTATATTTGTTTCGATACAAAAAAGGTCATCAGTACATACCTACACTCTCAACCTGGTATTCCTTCGACTCACCACTTCTTAACTACGAAAGTTTAACACCACGGTCTCTTCTGAGAACTCTCAGGGAACCTGTCGTTCCTCTAGTTTGGTCAGTCAGGACTCCTTTAGTTGGGACTTATGAGTGACCTTTCTGACTACGACTACGACTTCGAGGTTATGAAACCGGTGGACTACGTTTCTCTATTGAGTGACCTTTTTTGGGACTACGACCCTTTCTAACTCCCTTCCTCCTCTTCCCCCACTGTCTCCTACTCTACCAACCTACTGTTGTGACTAAATTACCTGTACTTAAATACGTTTGAGTCCTTCTATCACTTCTTGTCCCTTCTGACCACCCGAAGTCAAGTCCCCAACGTTTCTCGGTCTGTACTGAATCACTGACTTGTTGCTGTTGGAATAAAGGTGTTTCGGTATCCGAGTCGAGACGGGATTGAGACGAACCAAGTCTCCTGAGACCAGAGGTAAATATGAGGAAAATGAGGGTCGAAGGTAGAAATGTCTATTATAGGAGTTACCCTCGTCTCGGAGGTTCGGGAGGAGGACCTACCGATACTGTTATCTCGAACTACTAAATTAGTACACAAAAAGTCCGACGGACCCTTTGTCGACCGATCCCGATCCTACGTTAGACACTGATACCTTGGTTCGGTTCATTTGGTCCCAACTTTGATACTGGAGCCGGAGGACCCTTAGTTGAGATTTAGTCAACATGATTGACCGGTTTTAATACCGTTCTGACAATCATTATTATTTCTATGTATGGACGTAGACATCTCATGAATGATACACGTCTGAGAATGATTTACAGGAATGACCCTAATAGAGGATCCACAGAGGGTTAAGGAACACGTCATACCTACGAACAGTAGTAAAGGTAAAATGTACACTCCCCTATCTTCGAATTTCTCATATATATTTAAAGGATTCCCGGATTTCGATTCCTCGTCACTTTTATTCTCAGTTCGGGTCCGTTATACTAAGATCTCAATTTTGGTAAGGATATTCTAAGAGGTATTCTAAGAGTGTCCCGTTGTCTCTGTCTCTTCGACACGGTATGCTTATTTAATCGGTCTATCACCCTCGGAGGTCTAAAAGTTATATTCTGAGATGAGTAGGTCGAATCTTAAAAACTTGAACATTCGACACCATAATAACAAACATTACAGAGTCTTAGGGTGGAAACCACGACTAATTACCGTCGGAATTCTCCCTTTCCCTCTGTGGTTGGTCCGGGTGAGACTGGTTATAACAGTTCTTCATAAAATACTTTTGGAACCAAAGACTTCTCGTCGATAAGTTAGTAACGACGTAATACATGTGTGTCGATCATCCTAATATTTAACAGACCTTCTACCGAACCATTATTACAAAGTTTTCAGAATTGTCCCCTATGTGTGAACCGGGACCTTAAGTGAAACCGTTTGAATAGGTTTCCTTTCTTCCAACTCCTTTTGTACTTCTTCTAGGGGACCTCCTCCCGTACCGTTGGGTGAGGTCATAAGGACGGACCTCTTAGGGTACCTGTCTCCTCGGACCGCCCGATATCAGGCGTTCCAGTGTTTCTCAACCTGTGTTGACTTCGTGGAATCGTCCGTACGTGCGTATACGAGTCAAATAATTTCCATATAGTCTAAAACCTCAGTCTGTTTACCCGAAAACTAGGACCAAAGAAGAGACAGAATGATATACCGGTGTTCGTGTAATGACATTGGGAACCCCGAAGTCAAAGATACTCTATGTTAAGAATAAATATGACATCCAATGACATTCTCTAAAACATATTGTTTTAAAATTCTATATCGTATTTTCTTCACGAATTCGACTGAGTATCTTTCAAGAAGTACTCGTCATTAATACTACATTTATTTAACCTCAAGTCTTTCCTATGTAGGGCCTTATAATTGTCATCATTAAAGAATACCCCTAATTAATAGTTTCCATCTAAAATGAACGAAAATTTAAATAAACACATAAAATATTTTTAAGATTGGTGTGTTTATAATGAAAATTTAGCCCTTTTCTTTGTTTCAGTAAAGATAAACCCCTTTCTTGTTGTTTCGAATAATCTAAAACGTAGGGGAACCATGAATTTGAGTACATACTTATTCGGTCTGTGACATCTAATTTAATAGGTGTGTTGAGGTATTTTTTTTAAAGAGAGAATCAACGAGAGGCAGGAGGGAGGTGTAAAAAGGTACACGTCTTAAACACAACCGAAGGGACTGTAAAAAGTCACGGTCTCGGTGTTATACGACTGTTTGTGACTTCTTTCCGTCGTAAAGAATTTACAGGTGTCACGTTTCACACTACGTACCGTAGGAAGCTTTCTACTCGACGAACACACGTTTCTAAACGACAGAGTTGTGTCACTACGCCCTCAAGACAGTCTTCATCCTAAACCGCCTCCCTCTCTCTGTCGTTCCAGTTTCGGGTTTCCAAATCCAGTCTAGACTTTAAAAGACTACATACACAGTATGAGCTTACAGGTAAAAATTCCATCCACGAGAAACTCTTTCCTTTACTGAATGGTCCTTTATACATAATTTAAAAAGAAAAGTACAACTTTCACCATCTATCGTTTAAAAATTTTTATATCTTGTGTGTGTGTGTGCATGTATGTACGTGCAGGGGTAGTCGTATACATCACGGTCTCACACTTTGTCTTTTTCTGTAAGGAGAAACCCTTAGCTTAAAATTTTTGTACCGGGGTTGACCCGTCCACGTCGGGGAAATCTACCGACAAAACCGTTCATCTCGCATGGGAATATGTTTAATCTTTTTCCTACAGGAAGGAAAACCGGATTCTGTAAGAGATTGGTCCTACATTGGCGGGATAGACCCCTGTTGACCATGTGGGCGTACGCCACCGGGACTTTTACTTCCATATACCGTGTATGTCAAAGCTCACAAAACAATACACTATAAACCATGGACGTTTTGTTAAGTACGTAGAATATTTTTACGTCCAATATTTGTGAACTTTTTACCTGGATAATTGGTCGACTTCTCATCTTAGTAATGGTTCAGGTAACTGAAAGGGTGATACCAGAAGTGAGAGAGTCAAGACCGAAAAAAAGGGGTCTCCCCCTTTGACGACACAACTCAAAACCAAATAATAACGGAACCAAATCGTAGAGAGACAGATAGAACGATAGATGGATACAGTGTAGTCCGACTTACATCGGTTAGTAGGCACAAAACGACAAAATTGAGTGTGACAAAATAACGGATCGAATAGTGAATTGTTTGTTGAAAACCCGGTATTTTAAGATAAGATATGATGACACATGTGATGTTTCATCTGGTAATACATAACCCCGGTTATAAATCGATTAACAATGATACGATTTAATCAATTAATACAATTAAATCGTATTAATCATAAATTGTTTTCCGTCTAAAAACAATAAAGGTCACAACGATATTTTGAGAAGCACTATCAGATTGAAAGTAGATTTCCTTTAGAACCTGTTACAGGAATTAATAAAAGAATGTTATTTAGGGATCTGTATATTAACCGTGTAACTATCATACGACTGATATTCCGAAAACGACACATAATTATGACCACTATGATTCCACTCCTTCTTCGACACATTACCTGTTCACTATGGATTTGGTTCCTTCTAGTCCCATTTATTTTTGTACATGTATGAAAGGTCTGGATGACTGAAGTCTTTGAGGTCACCTGTCGTTTGGGGTGTCCGATTTTTTACCACAGTCACAACCCCACGAGTAAACCCCCGTTCAAGAAGCTATCCTTGACTACTCGTATTTCTTTGTTTTTTGGTTAGGTCCCTTTGAAGTGTAACCTAGGTTTACTTGTTATCGTCTTCCATTTTCGTAGTGAGGTACAACGTCAGTTCTGTTTCCGTTAGGTCCTTCTCCCTAAACATCTCTATAATCTTGGACGGATCTTTTGATCTGTCCTCCTCAGACTTATTGGACGGTAGTGGTCGCCATTTCTTGGACGGACGGGTACGTGTCCGTGATACTACCGTAGGGTGTCCTTCCGAAAGGGAGTCACTCATTTCTCCGTCTCCGAGTTCTTCCCACCCTCGTGGTTGAAGACGAAGTACGGATCCTTTTCTTCTTTTTAATCAGAAAAGGTTCTTGTCTTCTTGGACTAATCTTTCCGACCATTCCGTGTGTACCTCTCTGTTAGAAGTCCACTTTTACCAATTTAGTCAGTAACCGATGGGACCGGAACTGTCCATAAAATGTTTCCTTTATCACAAATTTATAATTCATATAAACAACGAAACTTTTGTGTTAAAATTTTTGAAAAAAAAGGGTCTTTCGTAAAGATGAAAAGATTGACTAATTTAATAAGTATATGATACGGATTTTAGAAATGCTACCTTTACTCGTGCCGAAGGAAAGAATGCAGACCTCTAGTCTTTAATTTAAACACACAATTCATCTAACAGTTATTACGCAAAGCTTTCCAGTATTACAGACCTGAAGTCGCTTTAACACAAAAATATATTCCTTTACAAAAAACCAGTTTTCTGTACGGTCATCAGAGAAAGACAAAGTCAGACTCCGTAATCGAGTAAAACGGTACACTACTTTATCACAAACGACACTTGTTCGTTTGTTATCATCGTCAATGATGACAGATTCGTAAATAATGTCGAGTCCGTGCTCAATTTCGGAAACATACATATTTCGTCAAAGTAGGAAAATTGTTGGGAAGTTCTTTCGACAACTACAAATTGGTTCCTCGTTCGACTCCAAATCACTCCAGTGGATTACCCAGATGTCTTAGTATCATGCCTCCGTCACTGAGTTGCGGGTGTGGTAAGTAGATATTGGGAGTGGTTGACCCCTGTTCCATCCCTCTCGTAATCGACCTAAGTTTGCACCCCACCCCTCTCCTTATTCCTCTATCACCCCGGACGTAACACTGAACTTATCCCTCCTTAGTAATTTTTCCGAGATGGGAATCTAAGGAAGAGATATGTAGACACTCCCGACTAGGGGTGACAAAAGGGATTCAAAAAAAAAAAAAAAGAAATCAGTATTGGAATTGTAACAATACAACTGTATGGTCCAAAGGTTAAACATAAATTTTAATTGTTAATAGAAATCTCTTGCATACATTTCCTTTGCTAAGGAGGGAAGTGGTGACGAAGTCGAAAGTCAATCTTAATACTGGGTCCAACCTTTATTTTAGTTTGTGAAGGACTCGAGATCTGACCTTGGAACTTCTTATGCAGATACTTTTCAAAAACGGATATCCTGAGTGATATTTAACCTAAATACCTGAGCGATTCGAGACAGTTCCATCGAGATGGAAGTACTCGTAAAGTAAAACTTAGATGTTTGTTGCGAACTTGTAGGTGATATACGGTCCTTAACGACGTCAACGACCCTTCTGGCCGATTCTACCTATTCCGTAACAGGAACGAACACTCTTCACTCCTCTTTGTGTTTCTAATACTCTTTCATCTCCGAGACTGACGGATAATCTTAGTATACCTCTTTAAAGATTTTTATGGTACTTACCAAATTAACTAGAACCCCCCTGGGTCAGTAAAAATGTTCGAAAGGTTTACTAAGATTCCATGTCGATCCTAAGTGTTAAGGACCTTAACTCCGTACATTTTCCTGTAGGACCCCTCCACTAGAGCTTCGAAGAGTCCTCAATTGTAGGTCCGTCTAAATCTTCATACCTACTTTCCATACTCCGTAAGGTCCTGTCTCAACACCTTCGCACACCACCCTTTTACCTTCTCGTGTCTAGTCTGAAGTCGTGTGTTGCCCCTTCCACTGAACCCTTCACCGACCTTGTGGCTCACCCAGTCTCGAGTACCACTTTCTATTCCAATTTTACGACTTCACCCGTCTACCTCCCCTACCACGTCCCTCCCTAGTCCTCTTTTCCTGACGTACGGTGCTACTCCTCGATTTTGAGATGAGATCTCCACTATTCACAGGTAGTTGTCAAAGTGTGTTTAAGGTCAACGTCACACCCCACACACCCCCACCCCCACCCCCCAATCGTCTCTTCCAGGGACTTCACTCACTCGGACCACTAGGTGTCTTTCTTTGGACTGTCACCTAAAAATGGTAGGAAAACCACTCTAGAATATATTCTGCTTCTATTTTTGTTCATAAACTCAATCAACCGGTTTTCCAAACATAAGGCCAAAAAGGTATTGTAACATGTCTTTTTGGGTTTGGTTATAAAACCGGTTGGATCATTATGTATTAGAAAACAAACAAAGAAACCTAATGACCGGTCTTTAACGTTAAATAATTTTGTTCGTAAACACAAAAACACACACATACACACACACAAAAATCTTGTATATCTATAACTCACTCCGTGACCTCTCTGTCTCCACTTATTCTGTCTGTGACGATAGAACAAAAAATTGACCGATCTCAATTCTAATATCCACCACCCAAAAGATTTCTGTAAGAACTTCCTTTTTAAAATCGTTCACTTCGTCCAACTTTTATATGTCTTAGAGTTCTCCTAAACCTATTCACATATAACAGTGGGACGAATAAATTGAATATACGTCTCATGTAGTACTCTTTACGACCCGACCTTCTTCGTGTTCGACCTTAGTTCTCACAGCCCTCTTTATAGTTATTGGAGTCTATACGTCTACTGTGGTGAGAATACCGTCTTCCATTTCTCCTTGATTTTTCAGAGAACTACTTTCACTTTCTCCTCTCACTTTTTCAACCGAATTTCGAGTTGTAAGTCCTTTGCTTCTAGTACCGTAGATCAGGGTAGTGAAGTACCCTTTATCTACCCCTTTGTTACCTTTGACAGTCTGAAATAAAGAAACCCGAGGTTTTAGTGACGTCTACCACTAACGTCGGTACTTTAATTTTCTGGGAATGAGGAACCTTCCTTTCAATACTGGTTGGATCTATCGTATAATTTTTCGTCTCTGCAATGAAACGGTTGTTTCCAGGCAGATCAGTTCCGATACCAAAAAGGTCACCAGTACATACCTACACTCTAAACCTGACACTTCTCTCGACTCACGGTTTCTTAACTACGAGAACTTCACACCACAACCTCTTCTGAGAACGCTCAGGGAACCTGACGTTCCTCTAGGTTGGTCAGGTAGGATTTCCTCTGGTCAGGACCCACAAGTAACCTTCCTGACTACGACTCCGACTTTGAGGTCATGAAACCAGTGGAGAACGTTTCTCAACTGAGTAAGCTTTTATGGGACTACGACCCTCCCTAACCCCCGTCCTCCTCTTCCCCTGCTGTCTCCTACTCTACCGACCTACCGTAGTGACTGAACTACGTGTACTCAAACCCACTTGAGACCCTCGACCACTACCTGTCCCTCCGGACCGCACGACACTAAGTACCCCAGCGTTTCTCAGCCTGTGCTGATTCGCTGACTTGACTTTACTTGACTTGACTTACACTCCGATAAGAACCTAAAAATTTCTCTTCAATTTCTGTAAACCATGTGAATTTTTTTTTGGAAAAATATTAACCATAGCACGTCCAGTTGGTATTAGAGGGTCTTCTGTAACGGATAACGGGTATAGTCTCTGTCCTAAGAAATTTATCTGACAATCCATGTAAGATCGTACTTTAAAGTATACTAAGTTGGTAAAATGAAATATTTACACCGTATACGGCATATTCTTTGTTCAATTGACCTTAACAGGGTTAACGGGATTAATCTTCCTTAAACAATTAAATCGGATTACTGGTAACGTTCACACGTGTACTTTCGTAAACTTATGACATGTGTCGATAAAGGTCGTAGGATGTCGGATTGTCTTTATAATAGGGAATTCACTTGATTTGATACGTACTCTGGAGAATGGGAGTTCATAACACTTTAACTAGAACTAATTATTCTTTCCCCCACTATCCAAATAATGCTGAATGATTGTTTATATTGAAATTTTAGGTGAGTGTTTATAGGTAAACATACGTTTTAACAACAAGTAATATCATTTATTAAAAAACTGTAATTTAATTTAATCATCTTCTAACCCTCCTTATACCTAAGTTAGTCGTTAAGGAACAGAAAAAAAAAAAAAAAATGTACGTTCGAGATTTTCAACTACTCCACAAAATTAATAAACAAAGTGTACACCTTTCTTATTTAGATTTCCTTTATCGAGTCCTAAGAAAGGTTCAAACTTAATGTTTAATGGGATCCTGGGACCTCTCTTCGTTGTCGTTTGTTCTAAAATTCGCCAAGAAACAGTCCAGTCGGAAAGCTAGTTATGACTTTCGATAAACCTTCTGTATTAAAAAAGGAACACGACAAAGGGTCTCAATTCTCTTCAAATTAGAAAGAGGAGTATCCAGAGACTATACCCAACAATAATACACCGACCACAGGGTCCGGATATAGGACACTTTAGACGAAGTATACCGACGAAGGTGGAGCCGATTCAGGATACCTTACTTTCGGGGTAACCGGGAATTTGAACTTCGGACTGGATCTCTGTCCACTACGACTGACAGGAAGACAGGACAGGTAACTGGTAGACCTAGAGGTAGGTGTCCTTCCTCATTCGTCCGAACGGGCGTCACGAGTCTCGTCTCGACCGAATGTCCGGTAGGTATCACCCTGAGGGTATAGTCTCTGTTCTAAGGGACTATTAGGGGAAAGGGGTGTGAGGGAGACCTGGTCGACACAGAATTTCTTCTCTAGATGCACTACTCTTATCTGGTGAACCTTGTCTTCACGAGATCCTTTCTCTCAGAGTTAGACTAAAATAAAAGGTAGAGAGATTAAGAGAGAATATTCGTGGGTGAGGGTAGATGTTACTGGCTAAACTAGCAGGACTTATTAGGAAGAGAAACTAAGTATAGGAATTTACGTCTGAACTTCCCGTTGGAACTGGTAAAGTGTCCTTACTTTTTACGCGGTGATTGACATTAACTTTGGACCAAGGTTTTTAGTGTTGAAGATAAGATCTACTCTTTTTTTTTTTCTTTCGTGTTTTCCATTTTATCATGAATTTGTAACAAATTCATCGTAAACGGGGGTCATTTTCTGTAACCTTCTGTGTCTCGTAGAGTATCTGTCTGAACCACTTGGGAATCCTTCGAACACGAACTCTCTTTTCATTTGAGTTGTTCCTAAATCTCAAACTGACTTCGAACTAGATTAAAGGTAGAAGAAGTGGTCAGTCGTCCTCTCCACACAAAAGAACCACGAGCAAAAGATTTTTAGAAAGCGACTCTCCTAAAAAAGGGGGGTAAACGTGACTAAAGAGAACTGAGATCTGAACGTCGAGCCCTGGACTCGTTAGAGGAGTCCGTAAATTTGACGTTTCCCCTTTCAGGGTCCGTAGCTCGTGTAACATATCAGTGGGACTATACGGACCTCGTCGGGACGGAGGACCTCGTGGACATTCGAGAAGAGAGAGAGAGAGAAAGAGAGACGAACTCCCTGTGAAGGGAAACCGTAGTTGTATCTGTAAAAAAAAAGGGAGACCACGTTACGTCGAAGGTGTACTTAACTACGGCCCTCGTAAGACGACTCTTTGTCCTCATTTTCTTTTTCGTCGTCGGTTCACTGACGTAGTAAAAAATTGTGTGATTAACTGGAACAGTCCTGTTAGTGACGTCTCACCCTCTGTGGTTAAGAGACCGTCCAATCTACCTTTTGAATGACTAAGACCCCTCTTATCTGATTCTTCTTTCAAACGTCGCAACTTACTCTTCGGAGTCCGAGAAAATTTCCGTGTATGAAGTATAAGTCTCTAGTGCTTCGACTCCCTGTGTCTGAACGAAATTTACACCTTCTTTTTAATATGAGCACTCTAACACAGAGTGTTGGAGTTTCATGAGATACCAGCATTTAAAGAAGAACCTTCTGTCATCAAAATAAGAGATGAATAGGGTCGAGTCCCTAAGTCAAATTTCATACATAATCTAAGATGTACGTTACGTTTCTACTTGATATATGTCACGGACGGAAGTTCATCGAATATGGTGGTATTCCCTCCATAATGTTTATATTATGTGTTGTCTTTTAAGATACTACAGACTCTCAGTCAATCTTTACAATTCAATTTTAAACCTTTCCCAGTAAGTATGGACTTTTATTGAAACCTTAGTAACTCGGTTGGTAAAATAACCTTTAGAACCCATGTAAGTAGTTAAAAAAGTTCCTTGTTTCTTGAGATTAGATAAAAAAAAAATTAGATTACGGTTGATACTCCTAATCCAATTCCATGTTGACGGGTCTTTGACGTAGCAGTTTTATTTTATCAACGTAACCAGAATTTGACAGTCTAATGAACCAATAGTTCAGTTGTGACTAAATATACGAATTACAAGTGGGATCGTGATCAGTTCGGGGTCTGACCTCTCTCCAGTAATCCAATTAAAGTGACTACCAAACCTAAGGAATATCTTTTCGGAGAGAACTTTAGAAACTAAAAAAAATTTGAAAAATAAAATATAGTCCCATATCGGTTAATTGTTAAACCACTATCAAAGTCCACCTGTTGTTTACTAAGTCGACATGTATATGTACATAGGTAAGAGGGGGTTCGATAAGTTATCAATAGTATTTAATCAGTTCCTACATCCACTGTATGACCAGTATCGTCTGGTCGTCTATTTAGATCTTTTCTATAAATAACACGAATTACTGTCTTTTTTCCGAGGGTGTGTTCGAGTTGGTAGATATTTTCCCCAAACAATATTTTCTTACTTTACATTATCGTTTTTCTCGAATATAAACTGAGGTTTCTAATTCACTTACACATGTTTACCGTCTTTACACCGACCTTCCTGTCGTCCATACCTGTACTGGTTGAACCCTTGGTAGTAAAGAATATTCGAATCATGTTTGGTTGGTACATTCTTTCGTTAGGTGTTTGAGATCATGTGGGAATCAGACGTAATTATTTCCTCCTTATAAAGTTGTTTCCCGATGACTCGGAGACTGGTCAGATCCGACCAGTCTTTAATATAAACCACATAAAAAAACGGTGTGAACGTCTTCTAACGACCATTTGATATCTAGTAGTTCCAACCACTTCCCTCAACTTTCGACACTATGCGTTCCTTACACACTTACCTATACTGTACAACTCAGGGCTCTTCTCCCAGTTATCACCCTTCATATATGTATCCCTAATAGAAGGTCATTTCCTCGTTGACGGTTCACCTTTTTTTGTAAGTTCCATCGAGACCACCCGTTTTACCCTGGTTGCTTCCCTCAGTGTCTCTTGAAGATCGAGTTGTATTCTTTCTTAAGACGTTGTTCGTCTCGGTCTCATTTCATCACAAACCACCAGAAGTCTATATCACCAGAGAAACGTGACGTTCGGAAGTGTCTCGTACAGATTTCCCCCACTATTCATACTTTAACACATAGTCCTTTTACCCTACTACTGACAACTATAGGAACTATTTAGTCCCTAAAAGACTCAAATGTATGTACCCGGACCTCGTAATAGGAGACAGACATAATAGATTTGTAGATGAAAGTTAGTGTCATAACGAGAATGGTTGTTTTAGTGACTTATTATCTGGATAAATAAACAGTTCTTCAGGTCTTAGATTCTGGATGGAACAGGGGTACTGAGGATGTATCGACTAGTTGATCATAAACGACTTACTTACTTGAACTGAACATTATAGTTTGTTAACTCTTACTTTGTGACTCGAAATACTCATTACGTTATAACCTCATCCACTTAATCTACGAGGAGAGGTGTCAAACATAAACAGACGAAGAATCTTTTTCTCGTTTTTACTATTTTTAGAATCAAAGAAGGTGAATAGAAAGAACTGGAAAAAAGGGGAATGGACTGTAGTAGAGGGTAAGGAAAGAGATCCCTAAGATGAGTTTTGGGAATCCAAGGTTTGTTCAAAGGGGGTTTGACTTCTCTTAAAAGAGAGGTAGTGAATTGGAACGACTACCTCTCTGATTAGTCCCACTTCCTGTAAGTCAGTGACACAGTGAATCGGTCCGGACAGAAGGAGATGTTAACACCGTGTTTTCGAGGTCTTTCATTCGAGTCTAGAGTCGTTCGTCCTCCCCTCCCTCCGTTTTCGAATCCCTCTCACAACCCCATTTAGTCTGGGAGGAGACACTTAAAAGGTGACACCATCTTTTGAAGATTTGTTACCCTAGGTAGTGATGACTATTTGGTGTTTTTCATTTAGTTAAGTTGATGTCTTTATTATTGGCTTTTCATGTTAACAAAATCATGTCAGTTTTTATAAAGTTGTAATTTTTTAATTTAGTGTACAAAGAAAAAAAAAGTTCTACCTTTCTGATGGGTCCCCTCGGAGAGAAGAATTGTTTCTGGATGATGACAGTATGTAGGGTCATTTGACAGAATGGGGAGGGGGTTTAATGAAAAAACTTCTCCCTTAACCCATAACAGACACACGCACGTGTACTCACAGACAGTAAATTTGGAACCTTTTATCCCTACCCTCGTCGTCTCCTTCTCTCTCGGGAACAGTCAGTCGTTTCGACTGGGACTCCCAGTTCGATTAAGATAGGAAACGCGTCTCGAGTCTTACGTAAAGTGGACGAGAAGGACGGAGGGACCCATCCTACCCAGCCACAAACCCACTCAGCATCGACGACCTTCGGAGAAAGGTCGACAGTCCGAACGTGTGTACAGACAAACTACGGGCGACCGTGTTAGATCGAGACCGGAAAGACGAGAGTTCGCAAAGGAGGGGAAACCACTCCAGAGACGAAAGGTTCGGGAGGTCAGTAAAGGGGATAGGAAAAGAATGGTACGACTCGTGAGGGGAGAGGGTTGAACTTAGTTAGGAGAAGGGAAGGGATGGAAACTGGGTTCTCTAAGTCTACATACAAAATGTAAAGGTCGAGTAAACAACGATCGAATCGATTAAATAACAATTTCGAGGGAGAAAGACTGTAGGATTTACGGAGGTACACAGAGAGACACTGAAGATGAGGACGAGTGTACCAAAGACATAGTCTCTCCCATAACATTCCGTACGAGACTTTAATTAACTCCAAAGATAGTTATGGTCGGGGTAGGAATCTGGTACGTCCTAAAGTATCCAGGTTCTCTCTCTTTATTGTGGTGTCACGTAAAATGTTTGTTGTGAAATATTTAAGTTTTGTAATTGTGGTCCCGTGTAGACTAGAACCGTTGGGGGATCGGAAACGGTGACCCCTTGTTGACGAAATTTCGTCCTCAGTATAAAACGTCCGTGTATCTCTGGGTCTCCATCGGTTCAGACACGGTCCAGACCACTCGTACTTCTAAATGGGAAACCAAAGTCCTATTTGGGAAGAAGTACAGATTCAGACGGAATGACATTACTACGAATAACGTGGACGGTAACCTCCCTCCTTCTACTCACCTTTACTTTTGTAATTCACATCTTCTTACAGGCGTTGTCGGGAGGGTCGGCACTCTACCCGCCCCGTGCATGAATGAGAGAACTGGACCTACGAATTTAGATCCTTGTGGCTGACTATGGACCTCGACCTTAGTCCCTTTTCTTGTCTTTTAGTACACTTTGAGATCTGATCTTTTTATCTTCGCCCTCCTACGACTGCCTCCGTAAAGGATCCATCCACCAGAGACGAGGCACGATACCCAAGAGAAACTAGTACTATAAAACTACTGACTGAAAGTCCTCGGTTCCGGTGGACACTTTAACGACTGTCTCTTACTTATCGATTTCTTCGTCTCTCCTTTTAAACAAAGTCACCTTTACCTCAGTATAGGTTATTAAGGACGGACCCCAAGGTATACCGGAACCGTCTCCGTGATAATTAGGCTGTCGTTTTTAGTGCAAAGATGATTCCCTACTCTGTCGACGGTAAGTACCTGATATATCCCGGAGTCTTGATACGAGAGGTTTCTACCCCACTGAAGGAATCTCGAAACTCTTGAGGAAAAATAGCTGAGGTTGGTCTTTGGAGAAAACTATAGGTTGGTCTCAAAAGAGATTTGAATTCGCCGGTACTCCGGAGTGTGGTATTATATTAAACTCTTCCGAAAACCCAAACCCACAGACAGACTCGGAAAACAAGAGTGTACGGACGTTTCCGTCGAGACTAAAGTTCAAGAAGGGAGTTCCATGTCGTAAGATCGATGTCTGAGAGACGACCTCTTCCTTGCCTGACCCACCCTACCTTCCTACCTACCCGTTCTGGGTACTGCGCGTGAGGAGTGACGAAAGGGTCCGCCACTCTTAGGAGAAATAAAAACGACATCGACGTCTCTTGTCCAGTGGTTGTAAATAAGAGAGTCGGATAAAGGAAAGCAAAAAGGAAGGTCGATTTCAAGGAAACCTTAGTACAGACTCAAGTACTCGGTAATAATAGTTTCTACAGTTCTCTTTTCGACGACCCGAACACACAATGGGTCTCCACACGGAGATTCCGTCTCAGATCGTAGGTATTTCTGTACCCTTTGGGTGGGAGAAGATGGAGGTCAACATTTCTTTACTCAGAACATCACTGAAAGAGGGTGTACAATACGTACACTTCTTTGTCCCCAAGACGTGACCTATCACTTTCTCACCATCAGTGTATTGTTAACACATCATTGTTAACACAAAACTTCGTGACCATTAATATTACGAAACATTAAAGGAAGACGCGGAATAAAGAATGTTGAGAGGACAGTAACAAGAGAGTCAGTAAGCACAGACTGAGAAACGCTGGGGTACCTGACGTTGTGTGGTCCGAAGGGACAAGAAGTGGTAGAGGGCCTCGAACGAGTTTGAGTACAGGTAACTCAGTCACTACGGTAGGTTGGTAGAGTAGGAGACAGTCGGGGAAGAGGACGGAAGTTAGAAAGGGTCGAAATCCCAGGAAAGGTTACTCAGCCGAGAAGCATAGAGGACGGAGATATAAAATTTTCAACCCTACCACTCCGGAGGAAGGGTCTTTCCAACCACCTAATTTAGGGTTTGGACTTAGTGAGTGACCCTAAAAGACAGTCAGGAGGACCTTTGACCGGTCTCACGGAGGAAGATTCCGTTTACGTCCGGGAGACCTTTGTCAGGTGTTTACTGACAGTGTAATCGACGGCAAAGGGCCATCGATATTTCTCCTAGTCACAGGGTCATAGTCTTTGTTACCGAAATCTCGGTTTGGTACGTAAAAAGACAAGAAGGGAGGACCCATGGGAGTGAGGTGGACTCGGAAACTTAATATTTCGAACCCTAGGTAGTAGATATTACTCTGACCAATCGATAAACCTTCTTTACACACACCGGTTAAATGGGCTATTATTCCTATGATAATGTTTACTATTATTATTATTGTCGTTGTTACAATTAACTCGAGAATGAGACATGGTCCGTCGTAAGTTTGGTGAAGGTGCGTAATTGAGTACGTTAGGAGAATTACCAAATATCCATGTTTCTGTAGGGAGAGACCGACTCTAAAAACCGTACACGGAAACATCCAAACACGTCTTTATCTGGTACCATTGATTACAACTTAAAAAGACTCTCCTTCCAAAGAATACCTTGTGTAATATAAACTAGTTGAAATAAAGAGGTAGAATTTTTTTTTTTTTGTTGAACTTCTTGTTGGGATAATACCACTTTCTTTCCCAGCTAATCAGTCAAGAAATGATGGGTCTATGTCGACACATTTATGAAGGTATGTGTAGAGTAATTTAAGAGAGTTTTTAAGATGTTTTGTCTATAGAAGGGTAAGTAAAATATCGATTCGATCACCTCCAAGTCCCTCTAATTAATAGAGCCGTTTCTACCGAGTTACCATTCTAGGACTCAGTCCCCAGTCCAGGTCGAGACAAATTTAGATTCGAAGTACGAAAAGAGGAACTATGGTAACAATGAAAGAAGAGAACTCGTCTCAGTTTAGGACGGTCTGTATGAGAGGAAACGGGACTGTATGAAAAGGAGAAAGTAAAGGAGAGAAGAAGGAACCCCGAAGGGAGTATCGAGTCAACCACTTCTTATAAGGACGTTACGTCCTCTGGACCCAAGTTAAGGACCAGCACTTCTAGGGGACCTCTTCCTTTACCGTTAGGTGAGGTCATAAGAACGGACTTTTTAGGGTACCTGACTCCTCGGACCGCCCGATGTACCCCAGCGTTCTCAACCTGTGCTGAATCGTTGATTTGGCGATTTGGTGGTAGTAGAGAAGGAACTAGGGTGTGGGTCTCACTAATTGTCTTTACTATTACTATTTGTCTCCTAATTGAGTTGTCATTGTACGACGTCCCCAAGTACCCCAGCGTTTCTCAGTCTGTGTTGACTCGCTGACTTGACTTGACTTGTACGACGTCAGGTACTCCAACGTTTCTCAACCTGTGTTGACCCACTGACTTGTTGTTGTTGTACTATGGTAAAGTTACGGAAAGGTAAAGACCGGGAAATCTCTCATCTCACCGGTTCGGTACGAAAGTCGTCCATTGTCTCTATGACTTCCATTCCTGTTCTTTGTTTTCGGTTCCCCGAATACAAAGACCTTTGCTTAGTACCAGGTCCTAACCTCGAATTAAAGACTGAAAACCCTAGGTAGATATAAGAACAGTAAGGGTTAAGAAAAATAAGTATATAGAGAGTACAATCAACAAAGAAAGGTCCCACGTATGAGACACTCTTCGACCCTTATCATGTTTTTCATACCTTTGTGTCGTGTCCGAGAGTCTCGAACTATGTCTAACAATCCCTCTACTCTACGTGTGTTCTTGAGAGTACCTGGTGTATATGGAACTCTTGTCCTCGTACAGTAGGAGTAGAAGTGTAGGACTACCACTACCTATTCCTCCGGACCGTACGACGTCGAGTACCCCAGCGTTTCCCAGCCTGTGATGACTCGCTGACTTGACTTGACTGCGAACCTGTCTGGTAGAGGGGATGGGTTTTAAGTCTTTCTGAAGACACAACTGTTAATAAGAGGGGAGTCGAGAAGGTCGGTAAATCGAGTGAAACTAGAGGAAACCTGATCCAGGTGAGAGTCTCATCAGGTCAAACCAGATTCTGAGTTGTATTAGACTCTTAATAGACTTAGTCGAGATCGACCAGGAAGGGGGGTGTAAAAGGTCCAAAGAAACCCGATTACTACTGACTTTCTCTTTTGTCTACACTGAAACTATTTGAACTAAGTTCGTGAATGGTGACACAAACGTTGATGACAAAAGTGTGGGTAGAGACTCTAAAGTACGTGTGTCTCCAATATGTGTGTCTGACCTGATAAGTAAGAACATCCCTGGAACTGGAAGTCCGTACACAGGTCGTGGTTCGTGTCACATTTTTGTATATCTACGATCTGTTTTACATAAAACTATTGACTACAGATATGACGGTTTACGAGTAAAAATTAGAGAAAAAAGAAGACACGAGACAGAAGGATTCATTTTCACGTAAGAGAGGTACGAATAACAACAACCAGACCCAACCCTACACATAAGACAATATCTTTCCGACCCTAGTACCAGTAAACCTTTTCAGTGTTATTCGTAAACGGAGTGACACCCCTAAGGGGTAGAAAAGGTTAGTGTAAACATGTATCGACCGGGTGGGAACACATACTTTACAAGTAAACACAAAACGTGAGGACATCCAAATGATATAGTGGTAGTTTTACAGAGGAAAATAAAGGTCGGTGAAGGGAACAAACGGTTCAACTACACATTAAAACTAGGAGTTATAGTAGTAAAGAAGGGTAAACATTCGGGAACGTTCAAATTCCTCGTAAATACCTCTCCCACACTCGAGACCGGACCGGGAAACAAGAGACAGGAAGGACGCGAACCATTGTATTCTCCACCGACTAGTGTACATGGGAAGTAGACCAGTCACAATACATAGTCGTCACTGACCATGTAATCTGTAGATGAACCGTTTATTCCCTTCACCGACCTTTATTTTTCCTCGGTAAAACTACCACTATAGTATTTGTATGTCCTCATGTACCACTATGTCATTTATGGGTCCTCGTGTACCACCCTACATACTCCACCCTACTGATCAGCAATACAATGGACGACACCTTGATCTTGTCAGTCCATTGTACCGAATACTTTGATATACTCCTTGGGTACGTCCGAAAGGTTCACTATGACGAACATCGTCTTCTCCGAACCACTCGGGAGGGAGACTTGGCGGATACAGGACTGTTAAGGAGGAAGACTGGGCCGTCTTAATGTTGTGGGGAGGATACTCACTGACTCTTCTTAATTCTTCGACACGAGGGACTAGTCTGGGACAGAAACATAGAAAGTTGGACATAGACAAACCGATAATTTACGTACGAAGCAATCGACCTCTACGTAGGAAACTCTAATACCAGTTCTTGACATTACAAATATCCTCCTTCACACACGAGTTTACGAAAAAAAAGACGTTTAGAGGTTTATAGAAAACATCTGTCAAAGACTGATACCTGGGTCGTTCCGGTTACATTAGTAGTAACGGTGGGGTTGTAGATTTACAATGGAATACCAAAAGTCTTATTAAGATACGTGACACCATCTGACAAGTTTTAAGAAGGAAGGGAGGGTAGGTCCACTACCGAAAAGATACTGGACTCTGATGAAGTAATAAGGCAGTTGTGACCCGGACTGATACACTGAACGAAACTAGTCACCTTACACTCGATTTCACTCACAGTAACGGTTCAAATCGAAATTGTCGGTTTCAATCCAAGGTGACCGAGAGAACGTAGTGTCGGTTACCGGTACTCTTCTCATATTGGATTTGCTGACACTGTGGACGTCGGACCCAGTATCTTTCTTTCCGTGGCTTCCCCTGACTTTGGGTTTGGATCGGTTCTAGTCGACTCGGTGTCGACGGGATTTTTAGGGGTTCCCTCTGTGTCATAACAATATTTGGTGATTTTAACACCCAAACAATACATCGTAATAATAACGTTTTGGTTTTGTAGGTAAAGATATACAGACATAATAGAGTAAAAAGAGTTTGATCGAGATTTTCACGTATCCTTTCCCTAGTAATAAGGATGAAATGTATCCTACGTTGACTTCGCAGTTTTCTAAAACTCTGAGTAGTTTATAATACTTTGATTAGTAAGACTCTCCGATACCAATTTGGGTCTACTGGACTACGGTACTCTTCAAAGAAAAAGGTAGAGTATACGACGGAGTTATTTCGGGGAGAGATACCTTTTGGAGATTGGGTAGTTATTAGCAAAAGAGAAAGTCAGAAGGTCGATTGATTCGTGTATGGATTATCGGTACGTCAATACTCCATCCTTCTAAGAGACTATCTTTTTCCTTTAAAGTTAAATCAATTTAAAATATCCTTTGTGTAACATCTTCACAATATTTAATAACTTATAAAGGGTAGAGTTAACTAAGAGTGTCACGTGACGTAAAAAGAAGTAAAAGAAAACATCAACAACAATCTTTACCTTCCTAATCGAAAAGTTTACGACGGACCCTTTGAGATAAGGATCAGTAAAGGAAGTTAGATAAACGACCTGTTAACGTAGAGGGACGACCCGTGACCCGTCGTAATGTTCTCGAAGGATTCGACATCGTCGACGTCAGTAGAGAATCGTTTCTAGCCTGACCCATGGTTGACCGGACTCAGGTTTACAGGGTGACTGGTACAATTTATCGATGGATCCGTCCCTCCCATATTTGTGTTACGGTAAAGGAGTTCTACACAGAAGAATAATGTCAATAACTGTACATAATTCGTGAATCGTACGGGTTCACGAATTACGTACAATTATTGTCTGATGGGGGGTGTGTACACTAAGTTAAACCGAAGATGCGGGAAAGAGGAAGAGACGACAAAATAGGTGTACTCAAGAAACCCAGACGACTTGGACTGAAGTCAAAAATAGACCCTCTACCTCTTACTACTGGGTTTCTTGAGATGAAACCTTACCTCAACTTCCTACTCTGTGGGTTGAGAAACGTGGACAGTCACTGTCACTTGACCTCTTTTACCCCAGTGGTCGTGAAACACTTTGGCTTTTAGTCAACTTCCCTAACCTTGGTTTACTTTACTTTCTGTCCTTCCCGTCACAGAGTTTTAGACCCGTCGTCCACTCATTCCGTCTGTTTTCCATACTTCTTCCGAGTGTCCTGAAACTCCCCTTGGTCCGTCATTGTGACTGACTTCGTCTCTTTCCTCTCTGAGACTCTAAAGGTAAGGGATGACTCCTGGAGACTAGTCGTATGACACTGGTGCTGTTTTCTTAATAAAATTTTTATCATTAATAAATAACTCAAGAAACATGGTTCAAGTCACGTCTCGTTATAAACATATTTTACCACTGATTTTGTAAACGTATAAACGAACTGACCTACAATGTGACACCTTTTCCAAGAGTGATTTCGTGATTTTATTGGTTGATAATTTATATGGAAATTTCTTTACAATTGTAGTTGATAGACCAAGTGGTTCTCTGTATTTTGGGTTTAGATACTTCACGACCAAAGTCTTATTCTTTTTTTACTCGAAGCTCTTGTCCCCTCTAAATTCAAGAAATATTGTTACCGACTAATTGTGACCTTTCTCAACGTCTTCTCTTCAGTCACAGTTACAACTAAGTCAAAACCTAAGATATCCTGACCCAGACCCGGACTCTTAAGTGTAAAGATTGTTCAAGGGTCCACTACGACTACCTGAACTCCAGTGCAAACTTCTCGGTGACCAAACTTAGACAAACGTACTAAAGGGATAACTCCCGAAGAGTTCACCGTGTTACTATTTCTTAGGTGGACGGTTACGTCCTCCGAGTTCTCTGTGCCCAAGCTAGAGACCCAGTCTTCCTAGGGGAACCATATCCTTTACCGTTGGCCGAGGTCATAAGAACGGATATTTTAAGGTACCTTTCTCCTCGGACCGTCCGATGTCAGATACCCCAACGTTCCTCAACCTATGTTTTTTTACTCGTGCGTGTCTTTGTGTGTGTGTGGGTTTTTAGTGAATGTTTACACCTCAACCCCGAGAGAAGGAAATAGAGACATCCGTTTCACCTCAGGGAGAACCAAATATCGAAAGCAGAGGAGGAAACCTTAACTTCGGTCCAGGTTGTCGGGGTCTCTTCGTCACACAAATCTTACTGTCTCTCCTTCTTCGACTAATTTGTAGGTTAAAGGATCCGGGAAGGAGACCTATAAACATACGTCATCTTGATCTCACCTCAGGTCTTTGGTCGTAATCAGGGTTCATGAAGTTCTCTACGAATACTAGTCCATGTAGGCTCTGTGTCATCATCTATTTGAGATCAAAGGGAGGGTACTAGAATGCTTCGTACCGACGGTCAATACGTCATACTGTCTCTCTTCATGACCAAAGACGTATAAAACGTCGAATGCCATCATTCTTCTATTTACCCGAACCCCAGTCTTTTGATCTACTATAAACTGTAAGAATCGAGACACTGATACCCCTTTAGTGAGGTTTGTAGTCCCTGTCGATATTTTGTGTCACGATAGACATTTTGTTCCGATTATTATGGGTAGAGATGGACATCTAGGAGGGTACCGATCCACCAATGGTTTCACGCGATTCTACCTATACCAGGGATGGGAGTGTCTCGTTATTAGATCCGTTCGTCTTACACTTTCTTCACTAGAGTTACTTACACCACTCCACGGGACGGAACAAGTACCCTTAGACACTCCAAACTCCTCTATCGTTTGTATTTCGTGTCGGTCGTATCTCCTCAAATGAACAAGTGGCAGTAGGAACAATAATCGTCTCTTCTGTTAAGGTAATTACTAGTTCCTCCTTTTTTTCTTTCTCCCTGGTTCTTTACCTGTCGGATTAAACTTTCACAACTGTTTTTTTACTTGTATATTCTCCACTCCTCTGTCTCTTATAGTACACTATTTTCGACTCTCTCCTTTCTCAAAGATTTTTAAAGTCCTCTCCAACCAGTATACAAGATCTACGACGTCTCTCTGGTTCCTCTCACTCCTAACTCTTTTCCGTAAATCCTCCGACTCAACCCGGTAACCAGAGAACCACCGACGTCCGTCTACCATTTTGTTTTGTCTACTAAAAGATAGTCAAAATAACTCGTCCTGTGACTCGCTATCTCTCTAGGGAGGTCCATTCAGTAACCGTCTTTAGTCTAGTCTTGTGAGGCGGAAGGGTTCCCAGTTCAAGAAAGTAGTATTTAATCTCAGGGTCAATGAACAGACGGGAGAGGTTCCTGGCTACGGTCGGACTCGACAGGACCCTCTGACACGTCCGTTTTACTGAGAAAAACGTCCACCGAAGAATATCCAAGTCCACCGAAACGACCCACGTCTCAGGTCCACCGGACTAAGAAGTAATACGTAGACATTCCATGAAACTCCAAATCCTCCGACCGTGTGATATTAAACAAAATAGTAATTATTGTTTTGTACGAGACGTTCTTTGGACATAACGTCTGTACTCTCCAGGTCACTTTTTCGATAGTTGGTGTCCCACTTAAAGGATCTTCAATCACTTCTCTGCTTAAGTCCCTCCGTCAATAGACTTTACGACAAAGGATACGATATCAGAAGTAAAACAGGGTTTATTTTGAGTACAATACGTAAAATAAAAGTTCAGTTGTTGAATTTACAAAGAGGAGTTTTTTGAGTGGATCGAAGGGTAACGGTCCTGTAGGTGTAAGAACTCCCAAAAGGATTCTTCATAGGTCGTCTCTTGGACCCGTACCATCCGTGAGCCCATAAACAACGACCTCACGATTATTCTTCTGGTGTTTCGCACAAAATCAAACTTTTGACAAAAGGAATTTTCGTGAACTTTAAAAAAAAAAATTATAAATTTAATTTTTTTTAATCTTTTTAAGTTTACCTCAGGTCACGGACCTGAAACCATAGAGACGGGATTATGATTTAAACGACCTAAAATTAACAAAATCTTTGTTAAAGTGTCTTTTAAAGTTTACATAATTTTTATTTATTTTAGGTTATAACTTGGAGAGATATGGGTAATGGGATGAATTCGTTAGTTGTAAGACGATAAAAACATGGTAGATATATAGATGGATGAGGGATAGCGAGTGAACTAATAATAATAACAGTAAAACGACCCTAAACACATACAACTTTACGTGTTTAGAATCGACATGTAAAAATCACTGACCTATATAAGTACGTTGGGAATGGGGATAATATTCAGATTATAAAACTAGAGAGGACTTTCAAGGGAACACTGTGAAGATTCTGTAGAAGTTACTAAAAACACACAAAATTTTGTAGTATATCTACCTTATTATGTTATACGTAAAACACATAGAAAAAAAAGTGAAACGTACAAATACCCTATATAGACATAAGAACACACGTATACGTCAAGTGATGAAAAAAAGGTGACTCGTAATAAAGTAACATATTTATATAGTGTCAACCAAATAGCTAAAAAGAGAACTGCCTGGGAACCTGATAAAGGTCGATAGTCGATAACACTTTTTTTTTTTTCGACGTTATTAGTAAGAATATGTACAGAAAACCCCCTGTAAACTAAATGAAAGTCAACACGTTTATTCCCTCTTACTTTAACCTCTTAATTTCTTATCCATGTGTAAATCGAAGTATTTTTTGATGGTCTGTCAAAAGGTTTCACCAATTTGTTAAGATGCAAGTGTGGTCCTCCTCAATTTGCAGATGGTACGCAACAACAAAGTTTTTTGTGTATATAAATCCCATACCCTTCCTTTTAGACAGAGATCCGATCGAGAAGATTATGACGACCCGACAAGTGTTGGACTCCGGATAAATGACTTTTTCAGACTGCGGTTGTTTTACATCTACTCGACGCCCTTGTCTGTCCTCCGGTGTCACCGTCTAGTTTCACTCCGACCCTCCCTTGTCCGAGGCGACTTATTCTGGTCCGTAATGGTATTACTTAAAACACTCATTCGTTGAGGGAAATTTTTAGCGAGGAAAACTAGACAATTCTTCTACAAATGACATTAGTCCGCTCCCAAATGAACCGGTTCACTTCTTGTCTCTTTCCCCTTCGGTCTCTCTGTCAAAAGCTAGACCAAAATTTTGTTAAAAGAAACGAGAGACGACAGATTTGGGAGGACGGTCTAAGAAGGGAAGAATAAGGGAGTTGGAAGAATCTTTTCCACTCAATTAAAATTGATTTCATAAACCCCGACAGTACCTCCCTTCCTCTCCTCGTCTCTATCTTTTTCCTGTTTTAGTTTCTGTAGAATGAAATTTTTCGACTACTAACAAAGTTTTGTTTACTTTGATGTGTTCTGTATTAGCGACTATGTTACACTTTTTCTACTTTGTACAATCAAGTCAAGTCAAGTCAACGAGTCAGTACAGACTGAGAAACGCTGGGGTATCTGACGTCGTACAGTCCGAAGGGACAGGTAGTGGTCGAGGGCCTCGAACGAGTTTGAGTACAGGTAGCTCAGCCACTACGTACAATTCTCTTTCCGCTTAGAGACCGGAACATTGACTACTCCGAAGGAACAAGAAAAAGAGAATCCCCTCCTCCGACCCTAAGGACCTGCAACGATCCTTACACAGTCACCTTCTTTGCTAAAAGTGGAGGGGAGAGGCGGTAGAGTCTGACGAGAGTGATATAACAAAGTCCCTCTCCGTCTCCGGGGACCTTTCGACTAACAAGAAGGATGACCCCTCACTCCCGCTCAAAAGGACGAGAGAGTGTAGACTCACACACCTGTTCAGGAAACATGACACTTCCTTACACTAATTCCAAGTAGAGGGTCTGACGACCTAGTTCAGAGAGTTCTCTCTCTCTAGGAGGGTGAGAGGGAGTGATAGAGGTCACTGGAATCTCCTTCCTCGAAACCGTTGTCGACTAACCCAGGAGTTTGATATATAGTGTGTTAATCAGTAGATACAGGGGAATAGATGAAAGTAAGTGTACTAGTGAGACGTGTTTCGACCTTCCCACCCAGAACGGTTAACGTAGGGTAACGACCCTCCTGGTACAGACCCCTACTCTCTGTCCTTTCTTGGTACTCGAGTCTTGGTAGACCATTGGTATGCAAATACAGGACAGGTGTCTTCTCCGGGGTAGGGAATAAAAACGTCTTTTGAGAGAATCCCTTTCGGGATTCTTATAATTTTTCAACGAAACTATTCTGTTTTTAGGAAAAGATAGGAGTGTCCTAAAACCATTTCTCGTGTCCTCAGACATGCCCAGGTTGTTCTTCTTGTCGTTGTTTGTTGGTCTCTCAGACGGATCCAACACCACGTCGGTGTCGGGGTTCCTTCCGGTGTCGACCCCGGTCAGTCCAGAGCCCCACTGGGTAGGGGATACACTGGATGAGGGTTGTGAAGCAGTCGATGTTTGTCCGTGAACGGTTGACGAGGAGCACTGATCGTCTTTGGGAGACGTTTTGGATACACAAACTACCGTAGATAAGGGGGAAGTGGTTTAGTGTATATACGATTGGAAGGGGGGTGGAGAAACCTCGTCAAAGAGTCTCGGTAGACTTTACGATAAAGGATACGATAGCAGAAGTAAAACAGAGTCCATTTTGAGAGTGTGACACATAAAAAAATATTCAGTTGTTGAAATTATAGAGAGGTTCTTTTGAGTGGGTCGATGGGTAAGGGTCCGTGTGGCAGTAAGAACTTCCAAAAGGATTCTCTATACGTCCTTTCTTGGACCCGTACCGTCCGTGAGTCTATAAACAACAGCCTTACGATTGGGAT
Source organism: Capra ibex (assembly GCA_006410555.1). NCBI lineage: Eukaryota > Metazoa > Chordata > Mammalia > Artiodactyla > Bovidae > Capra > Capra ibex. Next base: position 40,755,621 of record SJYO01016970.1, on the reverse strand, counting down.
TCTGGTGTTTCGTACAAAGTCGAACCTCTGACAAAAAAAAAAAAAAAAAAGTTTTATGAATCACAAAGTTTACGTCAGGTCACGGACCTCAAACCACAGAGACAGGATTATGACTTAAAGTCAAGTCAAGTCAAGTCAGCGAGTCAGTACAGGTGGAGAAACGTTAGGGTACCTAACGTCGTACGGTCTGGAGTGATAGGTAGTGTTCAAGGGTCGCAAATGAGTTTCAGTATAGGTGACTCAGTCACTACGGTAGGTTGGTAAAGTGGAGACAGTAGAGGAAGCGGAGGGAGGAAGTTAGAAAGGGTCGTAGTCCCAGAAAAGTTTACTCAGTCAAGAAGCGTAGTCCACCGGTTTCATAACCTCAAAGTCAAAGTTGTAGTCAGGAAGGTCACTTACGAGTCCTGACTAACGAAAAACTTACTGACCAACCTAGAGGGACGTCAGATTCCCTACGAGTTCTCAGAAGAGGTTGTGATGTCAAGTTTTCGTAGTTAAGAAGTCGTGAGTCGAAAGAAATATCAGGTTGAGAGTGTAAGTATATACTAATGACCTTTTTTGTATCGAAACTGATCTACCAGGAAACGCCCGTTTCATTACAGATACGAAAAATTATACGATGGATCCGACCAGTATTGAAAAGAAGGTTCCTCATTTACAGACAATTAAAGTACCGACGTCAGTGGTAGTCATCACTAAACGACGACGACGACGACGACGACGACGACGACGACGACAATCCAACGAAGTCAGCACATACTGAGACACGTTGGGGTATCTGCCGTCGGGTCGTCCGAGGGGTCAGGGACCCTAAGAGGTCCGTTCTTGTGACCTCACCCAATGGTAAAGGAAGAGATTACGTACTTTCACTTTTCACTTTCACTTCAGCGAATCAGCACAGGTTGAGAAGCTCTGCGGTACCTGACCTCGGATGGTCCGAGGAGACGGGTACCCTAAAAGGTCCGTTCTCATGACCTCACCCAACGGTAACGGAAGAGGCGTCATCACTAAATCCTCGGGGGGTTTTATTTCAGAGAGTGATAAAGGTGACACAGAGGTAGATAGACGGTACTTCACTACCCTGGTCTACGGTATTAGAAACAAAAGACTTACAACTCGAAATTCTGTTGAAAAAGTGAGAGGAGAAAGTGAAAGTATTTCTCCGAGAAATCGTGGAGAAACGAAAGACGGTATTCCCACCACAGTAGACGTATCGACTCTAATAACTATCAAGAGGACCGTTAGAACTAAGGTCGAACATGAACTAAGTCGGGTCGTAAAGAGTACTACATGGGACGTATATTCAATTTATTCGTGCCACTATTATATGTCGGAACTGTATGAGGAAAGGTATAAACCTTGATCAGATAACAAGGTACAGGTCAAGATTGACGACGAAGGACTGGACGTATGTCCAAAGAGTTCTCCGTCCAGTCCACCAGACCATAAGGGTGGAGAAAGTCTTAAAAGGTGTCAAACAACACTAGGTGTATCAGTTTCCGAAACCGTATCAGCTGTTTCGTCTTTATCTACAAAAGGACCTTGAGAGAACGATAAAACTGCTAGGTCGCCTACAACCGTTAAACTAGAGAACAAGGAGACGGAAAAGATTTAGGTCGAACTTGTAGACTTTCAAGTGTCAAGTGCATGCCAACTTCGGACCGAACCTCTTAAAACTCGTAATGAAATGATCGCACACTCTACTCACGTTAACACACCCTCAAACTCGTAAGAAACCGTAACGGAAAGAAACCCTAACCTTACTTTTGACTGGAAAAGGTCAGGACACCGGTGACGACTCAAGAGGTTTAAACGACCGTATAACTCACGTCAAGTGAAAGTATCGTAGTAGAAAGTCCTAAACTTTATCGAGTTGACCTTAAGGTAGTGTAGGTGATCGAAACAAGCATCACTACGAACGATTCCGGGTGAACTGAAACGTAAGGTCCTACAGATCGAGCCACTCACTAGTGTGGTAGTACTAATAGACTCAACACTTCTAGAAAAAACATATCAAGTAGACACATAGGAACGGTGGAGAAAAATTATAAAAGACGAAGACAAGTCAAGTCGAGTCAGGACAGGCTACGAAACGCTGGGGTACTTGGCGTCGAGAGGTACGGAGGCACAGGTAGTGGTTGAGGGTCTCAGGTGGGTTTGGGTACACGTAACTCAGCCACCACGGTAGGTCGGTAGAGTAGGAGACAGTAGGGGAAGAGGAGGACGGGAGTTAGAAAGGGTCGTAGTCCCAGAAAAGTTTACTCAGTCGAGACGGAGTCCACCGGTTTCATGACCTCAAAGTCGAAGTTTTAGTCAAGATGGTTACTTGTGGGTCCTGACTAGAGGAAATCCTACCTGACCAACCTTAAGGAACGTCAGGTTTCCTGAGAGTTCTCAGAAGAGGTTGTGGTGTCAAGTTTTCGTAGTTAAGAAGTCGTGAGTCGAAAGAAATATCAGGTTGAGAGTGTAGGTATGTACAATCCAGGTATGGTAAAGGTAGGAAATAACACGGGTAGAAACGTACTTTAAATTGAGTCTACTGGTAATATAGATGATGACACCAGTTCTTAGGGAATCTTCTTTACCTCATCGGTAGTATCAGTTGTTTTCTAAGGTTCACGTCATGAACCTACGTTAGAGTTTTTGTTGCCTTACTAGAGACAAACAAAGGTTCCGTTTGGTAAGTTATTGTACCATTAGGTTCAGATACGAGGGTGGTCACTACGACTTTTTCGACTTCAACTTACTAAGATACTTCTGGATGTTCTGGAAAGTCTTGAGTATGGGGGTTTTTTACAGGAAAAGTGATATCCCCTGACCTTACGTTTTCATCCTTCAGTTCTTTGTGGACCTAATTGTCCGTTTAAACCGGTACCTCATGTCTTACTTCGTCCCTTTTCCGATTATCTCAAAACGGTTCTCTTGTGTGACCAGTATCGTTTGTGGGAGAAGGTTGTTGTGTTCTCTTCTGAGATGTGTACTTGTAGTGGTCTACCAGTTATGGTTTTATTCTAACTAATATAATAAACATCGGTTTCTACCTCTTCGAGATATGTAGTCGTTTTTGTTCTGGTCCTCGACTGACACCGAGTCTAGTACTTGAGGAATAACGGTATAGTCTGAGTTTAACTTCTTTCATCCCTTTTGGTGATCTGGTAAGTCCATACTAGATTTAGTTCAGGGAATACCAATATGTAACCTTTTCTCTTTATCTAAGTTCTCTAATCTAGACTATCTGTCTTACGGACTACTTGATACCTGTCTCTAAACACTGTGACATGTCCTCTGTCCCTGGTTCTGGTAGAGGTTCTTTTTATTTGTATTTTTCCGCTTTACCGACAGACCCCTCCGGAATGTTTATCGACACTTTTCTTCTCTTCGTTTTTCGTTTCCTCTTTTCCTTTCTATATGGGTAAACTTACGTCTCAAGGTTTCTAATCGTTCCTCTCTATTCTTTCGGAAGAAGTCATTAGTCACGTTTCTTTATCTCCTTTTGTTATCTTACCCTTTCTGACCGCTAGAGAAGTTCTTTTAATCTCTATGGTTCCCTTGTAAAGTACGTTGCTACCCGAGTTATTTCCTGTCTTCACCATCCCTGGATTGTCGTCGTCTTCTATAATTCTTCCCCACCGTTCTTATGTGTCTTCTTGATATGTTTTTTCTAGAAGTGTTGAGTCTATTAGTACTACCACACTAGTGAGTGGCTCGATCTGTAGGACCTTACGTTTCAGTTCACCCGGAATCGTTCGTAGTGATGCTTGTTTCGATCACCTACACTACCTTAAGGTCAACTCGATAAAGTTTAGGACTTTCTACTACGATACTTTCACTTGACGTGAGTTATACGGTCGTTTAAACCTCTTGAGTCGTCACCGGTGTCCTGACCTTTTCCAGTCAAAAGTAAGGTTAGGGTTTCTTTCCGTTACGGTTTCTTACGAGTTTGAGGGTGTGTTAACGTGAGTAGAGTGTGCGATCATTTCATTACGAGTTTTAAGAGGTTCGGTCCGAAGTTGGCATGCACTTGACACTTGAAAGTCTACAAGTTCGACCTAAATCTTTTCCGTCTCCTTGGTCTCTAGTTTAACGGTTGTAGGCGACCTAGTAGTTTTATCGTTCTCTCAAGGTCCTTTTGTAGATAAAGACGAAACAGCTGATACGGTTTCGGAAACTGATACACCTAGTGTTGTTTGACACCTTTTAAGACTTTCTCCACCCTTATGGTCTGGTGGACTGGACGGAGAACTCTTTGGACATACGTCCAGTCCTTCGTCGTCAATCTTGACCTGTACCTTGTTGTCTGATCAAGGTTTATACCTTTCCTCATACAGTTCCGACATATAATAGTGGCACGAATAAATTGAATATACGTCCCATGTAGTACTCTTTACGACCCGACTTACTTCGTGTTCGACCTTAGTTCTAACGGTCCTCTTGATAGTTATTGGAGTCGATACGTCTACTGTGGTGGGAATACCGTCTTTCCTTTCTCCACGATTTCTCGAAGAAATACTTTCACTTTCTCCTCTCACTTTTTCAACAGAATTTCGAGTTGTAAGTCTTTTGTTTCTAGTACCGTAGACCAGGGTAGTGAAGTACCGTCTATCTACCCCTGTGTCACCTTTGTCACTCTCTGAAATAAAGAAACTCGAGGTTTTAGTGACGTCTACCACTGACGTCGGTACTTTAATTTTCTACGAATGAGGAACCTTCCTTTCAATACTGGTTGGATCTCTCGTATAACTTTTCGTCTCTATTATGAAACGGTTGTACCAGACAGATCAGTTCAGATGCCAAAAAGGTCACCAGTGCATACCTACACTCTCAACCTGACACTTCTTTCGACTCCCGGCATATTAATTACGAAAATAAAAAAAAAATTAAATAAAAAATTAAAAAAAATAAAATTTATTAATTACGAAAATTTGACATCACAACCTCTTCTGAGAACTCTCAGGGAACCTGACGTTCCTCTAGGTTGGTCAGGTAGGATTTCCTCTAGTCAGGACCCGTAAGTAACTATCCTGACTACGATTTCCACTTTGAGGTTAGGAAACCGGTGGAGTACACTTCTCAACTGAGTAACCTTTTCTGAGACTACGACCCTCCCTAACCCCCGTCCTCTTCCCCTACTATCTCCTACTCTACCGACCTACCGTAGTGGCTGAGCTACCTGTACACAAACTCATTTGAGACCCTCAACCACTACCTGTCCCTCCGGATCGAACGATATTAAGTACCCCAGTGTTTCTCAAGTTGTACTGACTCGCTGACTTGACTTGAGATGACTTGACTTTAGTGACGTCTACCACTGACGTCCGTACTTTAATCTTCTACGAATGAGGAACCTTCTTTTCAATACTTGTTGATCTGTCATATAACTTTTCGTCTCTGTATGACACGGTAGTTTCCAGAAAAATTAGTTCCGATACAAAAAAGGTCATCAGTACATACCTACACTCTCAACCTCATATTTCTTTCGACTCACGACTTTTGGACTACGAAAACTTGACACCACAACCTCTTCTGAGAACTCTCAGGGAACCTGACGTTCCTTAAGGTTGGTCATGTAGGATTTCCTCTAGTCAGGACTCACAATTAGTCTTTCTGATTACAACTTCGACTTTGAGGTCATGAAACCTGTGGAATATTCTTCTCGACTGAGTAAACTTTTCTGAGACTACGACCCTTTCTAACTCCCGTCCTCCTCTTCCACTGCTGTCTCCTACTTTACCAACCTACCGTAGTGGCTGAGTTACCTGTACTCAAACGCATTTGAGGCCCTCAACCACTACCTGTCCCTCCGGACCGCACGACGTCAGGTACCCCAGTGTTTCTCAACCTATGCTGACTCGTTGACTTGACTTGATAGAAAAATTAAAGACGGTAACCCCATCCGTAAATCTTCATAGAGTAATACTGTAAGTAATTGAGAAGGAGATGTTGAGACTAATTATTACTACTTATGAAAAAGTAATCAAAAAACTAATAAACGTATAGAAGAAAACACTTTACAGAGAGGAAACGAGTAAATGTTTAACCTAAGAAATAAAACGTATGTTCGGGAAACAGTCTATATACAAAACACTTATAAAAGAGGCATCAGACACCTAGTAGTTCAAAAACAGAAATCGTCATAGAAAAGTACTCGTCTGGAAAATTTTAAACTATTACATACTGTAGTCAAAAGAAAAAAACCAATAACGAAAGAGATTCTTTATAAATAAATAGGGTAATACTTCGAGACAAACAACCCAAAAAAAGGGGTTTTTCGACAAGAAGATTTTCGGTGTTAAAAAGTACGAGTTGAAAAATAGTAAATTTTAATTGAAAAAATATACCGTAATCCTTTCCTAATTATAGGAAAAGGGAAAGACACACCTATAGGTGAATAAGATCGTAACAACCAATTTTTCGTGAAAGGTAAGGGTGTGACTTGACTAAACTGTAAAAACAGTTTATAGCTAAGTGGTGTATACACACCTAGATAAAGACCTAAGAGGTAAGACTGGATAACTAGATAAACCGATAGAAATAAGGTTATGGAGTAACTTAAGTAATAACATCGAAACATCATTGAAAACTTCCGTTATCATCTACAATTCAGGAACTTGAACCAAGATAAAAAGACATAGTAAATCAATGAGACGTAGTCAACGTAAATGTATATTTAAAACCCTAGTCGAAAAGTTGAATATAAAATTCTTTAGGACCGTTATAATACTAAAACCACCTTAACTTAGACCTCCAATTAAACTCCTATTCACCATAGTTATTATAACTCAAAAGGTTAGATACTTAACCATATCGATAGGTAAATAAATCCAGTAGAAATTAAACAGAGTCACTAAATTACCAAAAGTCATACCTCTAAAACGAATGGAATACAATACAAATAAGGTTTCATAAAACACAAAAGACTACGATAATATTTACCTCAACTGAAATTAACAGGTCAAAAAAACAAAGATCATGTGTCTTTATATTAACTATTATCATATACCTGGAACATAGAACTCTGGAATGAATAAGGACTGTAAACAAAACACAAAAAAAGAAAAAGGGGAATTAGTCAAAATAATACCATCATGACTAAAATAATTGTAAAAATTTCTTAACAGAAATCGAAAATTAAGAAGAGATAAAACGAAGAAAGACAACATAACTAAAGACGAGAAATAATAAAAGAAACAAGATGATGATTCTGAAACAAGATAGGTAGAAAAAGATCGTAGTATTTCTAATAATATAGAAAGAAGAGAAGTTTGTATTTGTAAATTTTAGTAGTATAGTCAATTTAGTCAAGAAATCAATGTAGTATGTTGAAAAACCACACAACTTAAAAGTAATAGTAAGTCTATTCTTAATAAATATGAAGAGAACACTAAAGAAGAAACTAGGTACCCAAATATCTTTAAATTACAAAATAAAGATTTATAAATACTGAAAAGATCTATCGAATAACAAGAACTAAATAATAAATTTAATAAACACTAGTCTCTTGTATGAGATATTCTACATTTAGTTAAACTTAATACGACTCCGGAAAATATTCGGGTTGGATACCAGAAAAGATCACTTATAGAGTACAAAGGACTCTTACTTACATGTAAGACGTAATCCCCGTCGTAACATGTTTACATTACATCAGTTCTACCAATTGTCACTAGGTTAAAGATTTTAAGAATGATTAATAAAACAGGACAACAAGATAGTCAATGATTCTTTTCTTACAATATTTAAAGTCGATCGTGACACGTAAATAGATAAAGAGGGAAATCAAGAGATTCAAAATTGAAGTACATAAAACTCCATTTTAATTCGGTTATGTGTAAAAATTTAACAATATGGAAAGACCACTTAACTGAGTATAATAGTACTTTACAATACGAAATAGAGATTATTTTGAGGTACAGAGTTTCAAATAAAACAGACTATAATTATATCCGTGAGGTCGACAGTATACTCATTATAAACGTACTATTTCGTAAAAAGTAGTAAAATGGACGTTGAATAAAGACAAAACATAATTTCACGTAGAAAATATCGGTCATATCTCTCCATTTTGAAGGAAAAACTCTTAAATTTTAACTAGAATAGTTAAATACCAAAAATAACTACATACGTCAGAAAAGTAAAATTACATTAATAACTATACCAATCAGAATTCAGACGATAAAACGACCCAAAGAAAACATAAAGTACATATAAATAATGAGTAAAGGACGTAAAAACTCCCTCATTATCTTATAAAATCGTAAGATAAAACAAAGGAGGTAACTACAAAATCGTTATGAAATGTAAATATATTTAAACCATCAATTCAAAAACCGTAATATAAAACCACTAACGAGATCCCTAATGTTATACGTAACAATTGAAAGTATAGATAAATCGTAATTATTATATAAAGAATTATTTTTCGTGTTAATAGAAATTAGTCATGTCTAAATAGATGGGGGAGTAAGAAATCATAAAATCAATATGATTGACAGTCAAGTCAAGTCAAGTCAGCGAGTCAGCACAGGCTGAGAAACGGTGGGGTACTTAGTGTCGTACGGTTCGGAGGGACAGGTAGTGATTGAGGGCCTCAAGTGAGCCTGAGCGGAAGTAGCTCAGTCACTACGGTAGGTTGGTAGAGTAGGAGACAGCAGGAGAAGAAGAGGACGGGGGTTAGGGAGGGTCGTAGTTTCAGAAAAGGTTACTCAGTTGAGAAGAGTACTCCACCGGTTTCATGACCTCAAAGTCGAAATCGTAGTAAGGAAGGTTTCTTTAGGGTCCCGACTAGAGGAAGTCTTACCTGACCAACCTAGAGGAACGTCAGGTTCTTGGACACAATTTTAGAATGTATGTCATAATATTAGAATATTTACCGTTTAACAGTATACATAAAAATTCTCTTTTCTTATATACATACCAGGTAGAACTAAAAAGTACCAAAGAAATAAACGTTTAAGTGGATGGGTGATTTTACAGAGACATTGGGTTTTAGTCATGAGTGCCGAGAAAGTCCCAGTAAACGTCTGTATTCGCGTCTCCACTTACTACCCTTAGTGCACCACGTGTGTAAGAATAAACTCGAGTTTATTTCGACGCGAGACGACACAATGAAGTCGAGAGTATGACACTTGTTCACAGGGAAGGTGTCAGATAAATCATGACATAGATACCGTAAAAATACGTATAAAACCACTAAAACGACAGATCTTATTGGGAGTTCACAACCAGAGTTCGAGATAGGTAAAGAATTTGTGTTCTTCCGACACCCTTTTGTATGCACACTCTATTCGAAGTAAGTCCGTATGCAATAGTAAGACGACCGACTCAAGTTACGATTACTTAGTTACTATATATAATTTATTGAACAGACCTTCGTCTTTGTATCTATTTTATTTTAATATATACCTAACTTATTTTTGCACTAGTCTCCAAGTGTCCTTTGATGAGAACAAAAAAGGGGATCTTTGTTACTAAGTCATAAACGATTAGGTTACAAGAACTGATGCAATATGTTGTATTAATGGCACTTATTGTTCTTAGGTAATATATCATGTATATAAAATAGACTTTCATGAAATACACAACTATATCGATATCGAGGTATAGAAAGATAGTAGAGAGATATAAAATATATACGGGTGTATAAAAGATTAAGATCTTTGGAGGTAAAAAAGTAAATCTAAGTCCACACCAAAGAGAAGTCGGTCTTTTTAAAGTAAGTGGTATAGAACGACACGTTCAGATGACCATTGTTTATATGGACCAAAAATAAGTGGAATTTTACAGAATAAGAATCGAAAGTTAAAACCTATCATAAAAGTAACATATGTCCTTTGACTCAGTTGGTCAAAACGGAAAGTCGTCATAGATTTACAACATGGTACAGAAGACCGGAAGTAAGAAAGAAAACTTCAGTTGTTAATAAGAGCAGTAATAATGTGTTGTACAGTAAAGAAAAACGGATGAAAGTTCTAACACAATGATAGTGACCAAAAGGTCTTCAAACTGAAAATATATTGACATAGATTAAAGAAAACGTAAATAGGAAGATCCCCAAACCACTCTAAGAATCCAGATATTTGGCTAAAGAAAGTGGTTTAAACCTTTATAAATCCGGTAATTATTAAGTTCATGAAGAAAACAGAGTAAGAAAGAAGAGCCTTAAGGTAATGTATACACTATTTAACGAATTACGACAAGTTATCCAGTAATTCCGAGAAAAGTAAAAGGAAGTTAGAATGAAAAAGACATGAGAGAAGTCACGTATCAAAAAACTATGTGTAAGTTCGAATGGTTAAAAAAAGATGATAATAGAGGTTAGAGTAACCTCTATCTATCCAGATACAAGTTAATCTGGGTAGGGTATAAAATTTTAAAAGTCAATAACAAGAAAGAGCGTGACTTAAAAGGGAAACCGAGAAATATTATCAAAGATGAAGAGACGACTGTGAGGGTATACAAGTGAATTAAACACATATAGAGGGAAATTCAGGATACAGATGTAGTTCCAAAATAGACAAATTAATGTTTTGAACGTAGTAAAATTCCAACCAAAGATTTCTAGTAAAAAGGAACTACACCTAGGGAAAATTTTAAATAAAAAGTGACTTCACATTAACGAAAGGTCACAGTACAATGAAAGACGACATGTCATAGCACTTGCTCGACACACACATGTATATAGGGGAGGGAGAATTAGGAGAGAGGATGGGAGGGGGTAAAGTAAGGAAATCCAGTAGCGTCTCGTGACTCGACTAGAGGGACTCAATATGTCGCCTAAAGGTGACAGACAAAATGTATACCATCATACATGTACAGGGACTATGAGAGAGTTGAGTAGGGTGGTAGAGGAAGGGCGTGACACAGGTGTTCAGGTGGAGATCACGCCGACGTAGAGATAAGGAAGGGAATTTTATCCAAGTAGTCAAGGTAAAGGATCTAAAGCATGTATACACACGTATATATAAACAAAAAGAGATTGAACGAAATGAGACGCACTATCTGAGATCCAAGTAGATGTAGTGATGTTCACTGGGTTAACTCAAGGAACAATAGTGACTCATTATAAGGAAACACAGATACATGGTGTAGAAGAAATAGGTGAGTAAACAGTTACCTGTAAATGGAACGAAGGAACAGACCAATAACATTTGTTACGACGTCACTTGTGACACCATATACAATCTAGTGACACTATATTACTTTTTATAAACTAGAAACCGGGGTCCAGGACCGTATCCCGAGGATTTCGGGAGTTTTAGGGGACTCATTATTCACAGACTATACGATTACTTTATCTCTTCTATCTTCTTCCGACTCCCGACTTCTTGACTACGAAAGTTTAACACCACGACCGTTTCTGAGAACTCTCAGGGAACCTCAGTCAGGATTTCCTTTAGTTGAGACTTATAATAACCTTTCCGACTACGATTTCCAGTTCGAGGTTATGAAACCGGTAGACTAAACTTCTTGACTGAGTAACCTTTTCTGGGATTACGACCCCTTCTAACTTCCGTCCTCCTCTTCCCCTGTTGTTTCCTACTCTACCAACCTACTGTAGTGACTGAGTTTCCTGCACTCAAACTCGTTTGAGGGCCTCAACCACTGCCTGTCCCTTCGGACCGTACGACGTCAGTGTTTCTCAGTCGGTACTGACTCATTGACTGGACTTGACCTGAAGATTAATATTGAAGTATTTTTGAGGATTACACCTTTTAAGGGTCCAACCACTCAGGTGTTTCACGACTCTCCCACTGTATGGGTTTCTCTGGTACCTTTGACACAGAGGGGTGGGTTATTGAACAGGAAACATAGAGAAGGTAAACCGACAATAACGTACACGGGTCTGTGAGTCAACATAGGTTGAGAAACACTGGGGTACCTGACATCAGACGATCCGAGGAGACAGGTACCCTAAGAGGGTCAGTCTTATAACCTCACCCCACGGTAAAGGAGGAGATCCCCTAGAAAGACTAGGTCCCTAGCTTGGGAGTAGAGAACGCAGAGGAAGTAACCGTCCGTCTAAGAAATGGTGATCACGGTAGAAACTTCGGGACTAACATAGGAAATATTATTTGACCATAACCATTCTTTTCGTGAAAGGACTCAAGACACTCAGTAAGTCCACTTACTAGTTTAAGTAAATATCGACCAGTCATTTTTAATACTCACGGGGGACCCTGAACGCTGATGGTAGTCTTTAGCCTCGTCCAAACTCTTTGATTCAGGGAATTGAAGACCGCAGAGGAGATTAATACTTCTCAATCATAGATTCTTAACCTCTCAACCACAACCTCTTCTGTGGTGTGTATACCACAACCCTCCCTTTTTACGGAGTAAGCCAAATCTTCGACACAGACTTTCTCGGGTTCTCAGTGTAAAAGGACAAAGAAGTGTACAAATCACTGTGGTGTGTGATATTCACCATACAAACATCTTTGGGACTGAAGATAAAGCGAAGAGAATTCCCGTTTGAAACAGGATATTCCGTCAATAAAACAGGTCTGAGTTTGAGGTCAAGACAGAAGAGACACACCTTGTCGTCCACTTTAGAGACGACTGAAAGAGTAGGAGATTTACGACTAACGTAATCGTAGACCTGAGGGACTCCCAAAGGGACTCCCAAAGACCAGAGAGACTCCCAAGGGGATTTTTATTCTCGAAACCAGATGTCGGATCCCCACCAAATCTAAAAAGTACATCTGAACTCCATATTCAGACACATACCAAGGGAGGGAAGGTATTGAAGGAGGTAACCAAATAAGACGACGGGTGTGGACATTCCGAAGCCGAAAGACAGTGGACTGGGAGTGATTTGAAGTTTAGGATACGAAGTGTCAGTTAGTCAAGTCAGCAAGTCAGCACAGACTGAGAAACACTGGAGTACCTGACGTCGTACGGTCCGAAGGGACAGGTAGTGGTCGGGGATCTCGAATGAGTTTGAGTACAGGTGACTCAGTCACTACGGTGGGTTGGTAGAGTAGGAGACAACAACGGAAGAGGAGGACGGAAGAAACCGGAAGTTAGAAAGGGTCGTAGTCCCAGAAAAGGTTAACTCAGTCAAGAAGTGTAGTCCACCGGTTTCATAACCTCGAACTCGAAGTCGAAGTCGTAGTCAGGAAGGTCACTTATAAGTCTCGATTAAAGGAAATCCTACCTGACCAACCTAGAGGAACGTTAGGTTTCCTACGAGTTCTCAGAAGAGGTTGTGGTGTGAAGTTTTCGTAGTTAAAAAGCCACTAGTCGAAAGAAATATCAGGTTGTGAGTGTAGGTATGCACTGATAACCTTTTTGGTATCGAAACTGATCTACCTGGAAAGAACCGTTTCATTACAGAGTCGAAAAATTATACGACAGACCCAACGAGTATTGAAAAGAAGGTTCCTCGTTCATAGAAAATAAAAGTACCGACGTCAGTGGTAGACGTCACTAAAACCTCGGGGGTTTTAATTCAGAGACTAATAAAGGTAACAAAGGAGTATATAAACGGTACTTAACTACCCTGTCTACGGTACTAGAATCAAAAGACTTACAACTCGAAATTCGGTTGAAAAAGTGAGAGGAGAAAGTGAAAATGGCTCTCCGAGAAATCAAGAAGTGAAGAACGGTATTCCCACCACAGTAGACGTATCGACTCCAATAACTATAAAGAGGGCCGTTAGAACTAAGGTCGAACACGAAGTAGGTCGGGTCGCAAAGAGTACTACATGAGACGTATATTCAATTTATTCGTCCCACTGTTATATGTCGGAACTGCATGAGGAAAAGGATAAACCTTGGTCAGAGAACAAGGTACAGGTCAAGATTGACAACGAAGTGTCAAGGAGAAAATTCCCTTCTGAGGGAGATCAAAGACAAACGACAACTGGTAAGTCAAAAGACTTGAAAGTTTATCAACACTCACATAAACACAAATGACAAAGAGTCTAAAATTCTGACAAAGACACCCTCTCAATCAAACTGGTTTATTCAGGTGGTAGTGGACAGTGAACGAACATTAAACTTTTATTCTATATAAGAACTTTCCTTTTTTTGTCGTTGTATTTACGTGATATTTGCGAATCATACGTCGGATACCGAAGGTAAATTATCGACCCTAATCGATCAAACTTAAGACTAGTAAACTGGTTAGACCCGAATTTTTGTTAAATTTCTTTGAACATCGAATATTTATCTAATAAAAGAATCGGAGTCTATCTTTCTCCTGGATTGTAAGAGCAGTAAATGTATTATCACTTTCACTTTCAACAAGTCAACACAGGTCGAGAAACACTGGGGTGTCTGAGATGACAGGTGCCTTAAGAGATCCGGACTTATGACCTCACCCGTCGGAAAGGGGAGAGGTCCCCTAGAAGGATTGGTCCCTAACTTGGGTCCAGAGGGTGTAACGTCCACCTAAGAAATGGTCGACTCGGTGTTCCTTATTTATGAACTATAAAATAATAAATTTTCATTCAAAATATATGGAGTAGTGTGATAATAGTCTTTTCAACTTGTGAACCGATCACAACGTGATAAATATACACTGTAACGGGTAGTGTGGTGAACCCTCTAGAAGAATGAGGAGTACGAAGAAAACGAGTTTCGGGAAGTCTCCGAAGTTCGAGATTGGTACTAGATGTTCTGGGGTGGATTACACCGGGGGTAAATACAGAGAAGGGAAGGTGTCAAGAGAGGAAACCAATGAGATGAGGTCGGTATAACCAGAGGACTGAAAAGAACTTTGTACGGTCCATGTCAGTCTGGAGTCGCGAAAAGGGAGACGGACCTTAAGAAGAGGGGTCTATTAGAGTAGTAATCAAGGAAAAAAAAAAAAGTCCATAAACAAGTCTTCACTGTAAGAATCTCGTCCGAAGGTTGAAATGAAGAAAAATGGTTTGAGACCAGGACGACGAACGGTGAGTTTCTGGTTGTGAGTACTCTCGTTTACAACCATCTGTTCTTTTAACGAAAATTAATCTTACTACCGTTAGATCCCTCTACCACTGAGTCACAGGGGGGTTTTGGTGGGGACTTCTAAGCAGAGTCGGTACTTTCTAAATTTGCCTTTTTCCCTTTCATTAGAGTCAGTCAGTAACTCTACCCCCAGTCACAACAGTAAGGAGTGACTCATGTCCAAACAACTGACGTTCTAAAAAAAAAAAAATTTATGATAGAATAAGTGTGTCGAACAAGCACTCTAATGACTTCCCCTTCGATCCCTTCTCTAGACCAGCAAACAATTAATGAATAAGAAGTACAAATGAAGAAACTAGAAACCTTTCTTCGTTGTCTAATCCGTTCCCTAATACACTAGTTTTCTAAACTTCCTGAAGGGACCACAAGGTCACCAATTCTGATACGCAAAGGTTACGGTCCCCACTCCCAAGCTAGGAATCAGTCCCTCGATTCTAGGGTGTACAGTACGTCATGTGGTTTTAAATTTTGTTCTTTTCTTTTATCTAAACATCCCATACGCATCCAATCTCTACTCGTCTCGTACCCCGTCCCCGACGAATTTCCTATCAGTGTACTGTTCCCCCGGAGTACATTTCTGAGAAAGGACGGAATGTGAGATTTTAATGTTATGGGAGGGGGGAGATTTTTTTGGGCAAATCATGATGAAGGGAATAATATGCAGAGAGAAATTGTATCTTAGTGAAAGAATAAATAGAATAAATAAAAGATCTAAATAAATGATCAATGATCTTACAATAGAAGTATTTCCGTCTTTAAACAGATAAAAAGAAAGTGAGAATACTATGGGATCTTACTATCGGACGTATATTATTCACGATTTTTTTTACACAACTTACTCATTTATATACTTTGAGGGAACTATAAGAAACCTTAAGATAATTTGTAAGTGGTAGCTCTTGACAGTATCAACTCAGTGCATATGTGTTAGTCGAAAACCATAATATCTTCGAAATCTCCGAACGTAAATATAAAAGTTAAGTTAAGGAAGTGACCCTTTACAACGAAAAATAATATGACATCCCCCAAATATGTAATAATAATATTCTGTTTATGATAATAATACTTGGTGTGACTTTGGGTTTTAAATCAGGTTACTTTTATAGAGATACGAGACTGGTTACCGGGTACCATTTATCATGAAAAACCAGAACAATATGACTTTAAAAGAGTATATATAAACACACACGTTATACATATACATTATAGTCATGTTAGTTACAAGAAAATGGTTAAAACACTATCACTTTTATAGATTGTGGACCGACACACTACATTGTACTTGACCTTTTCTTTATATTGTGTGATCGATCATATCGTGTTTATTCCTCACTTTATACTAAGAAGATTTTAATTTTTTATGTTACCTAACATTAACCGGGTTAAGAAACCTCTCATTCTTTTTGGTTTTCCCTTTACAGTTTCTCCTTTCTCCCTAACCGAAGACGTTCTCGTGTAAAGACGGAACCAGACGTACGAACCCGTTGAAATTACTTGGTAGAGTAGAAACTCCCTTAAACCGAGGACGAAACAAAATACAGGTCGGGAACTGGAATCCCCTTACTGGATCTTCATGACCGTTACTCTAAAGCTTACTACAACTAATGTCATGTAAGGTCAGGTCATTTTCTAGAGCATGAAAGGAAGTTCAAGTTGTGCTACCCTAAACTGGATATTATAAAAATATCTATCGGTATTAACTCGTGGTTCCCCTGTGCACTGAACGTGTCGTCCTGATCAAAAGAGACTAATAGTCTAGGAACTGTCAACTTTAATGAAAGTAAAAGATTATGAGTCCACGGGGGTCCGTTCAGTTAGAGGGGAGGGTGATGGTTTGAGGGGGTCGGGAGGGGGTTCACAGGGGACCCAGGGTCCCGAGGGACACGGGAGGTAAACAAACAGTCGAGGACTCGATACTTTTTTTGTAAAGATTTACCACAGAATAGGTCCAGTGGATATTTACAGTGATAAAAGGTATAGACCCTCGTGTTCATACATCGTTGTTAACATTGTCGATGCTATAAGAATAACAAAGGAAACAATGGTTAAGTGTGTCTTAAACATTAACATAACTTCCGTAAATCGGTTTAGTATTTAGGATTTGATCAGTTATCTTTACCACTGTTTAATTATTTGACTAGTATATCTAAATTCTAGACGTGTAACGACTAAAGTTAAAGGTGAGACCTAAGAGTTGTTGGGGTTTAAACTACAGAGACTGATTTGGAAGAACCGGTAGTAAGTCTAAGATGGGATGAGGAGTTTTGTATCGAAAACTAAAAATGAGGAAAGGTAGATCTCCCTACTTAAAGAAGGCGAAGTAAGGAGTGGAATGAAAAATGAATTGATGAATTTATAGGGTGAGATTCGTTTATACAATATTATTTAAAGTTTACTTTAATTCGTGTCTAAATGACCCATTTTATATATTATCGGTTCTTTCCCTTTTTTTTAGATAGTGAGTCTCTACCGGTGTCTATTAAAAACCTTCTATATGTATATATACCTTGTAATCAATGTGTATACATGACTATACTTTAATATGTGTAGTGACATATATAACATTGAAAGTTTTCATAGATGATAGTAGAAATATAAGTCAACACACACGATTGAACGAAGTCAGTACGGGCTGAGAAACGTTGGGATACCTGATATCGGAAGGTCCGAGAAGACAGGTACCCTAAGAGACCCGTTCTTATGACCTCACCCAACGGTACGAGAGGAGGTCCTCTAGAAGGGTTGGTTCCCTAGTTTGAGAAGAGGACGTCCAGGACGTAAAGTCCACTTGAGAAAGGACGATTCGGTAACTCTTCATGGGTAAATATGGTATTAAAAGTTACAAAAGAATTTCTACATCGTAAACACCAAATCTCGCACCGGAGATCTCGGTCTGACGGATCCGAGTTAAGATGGATGATCTACATACCGGTACCCAATTAAGGTATTGGAGCTACACTAAGTTAAAAGAGTAAATATTTTAACTTTATTATTTTCTTGGGGGTGTATTAGAAGAACTCATCTAATTCAGTTAATTGTAAACACATCTTGTATCTTGAGACAGACTATGTATCAGTCATGATATATTCGTAGATAAACATAGTGGTAGTAGTAATGATAAGGGAAACCCCCACGTAATCCGACGATCTTATCGTGTCTGTCTTACCAAATTTGTTGTCTTAAATAAAGGAACGTCACGTGTTACGTCTGTAGGTTCTAGTTCCAACCAAAGATCACTCCTGAAAGAAGAAACGAACGTCTGTCGACGGAAGAACAACACAGAAGTGCACCGGTAAAGAGACCACACATGTTAGGACCATAATGATGAAGAACATTACTATAGTCAGGATAGTCTAATCCCGAGGTAAGAATCCTGGAGTGAATTGGAAGTAATAGAAGACTTTCCGGGAGAAAGGTTTATATCAGGGTAACTCCCACTCCCGAAGGTAAATATTCAAAACTCCCCTGTGTTGAATCAGATGTCGTCTCTACATACGATTAAATCAATAACAATCTGTAAATCTGACTAAAGACCAAGAACTGTCCATCTCAGACAACAGCTACCCCCTTCTCCAGTAAAATAAAATGAAATTCTCATTACTATTTCAACGATTTTGTATTGGTATATTTTCTCTCTTCCCTCTTATCGTACTCCAGTTGTTCTTTACGGATTTCCACTATCAAGTCCACCTTACAGAGTCTTTCCTTTTGTCTATGTAATAGTACACAAATATTTATATCCCAGTTCTCCAAAAATCCAAAATCTCTCAGACCTCTGCTTAATGACCAGACGTATAAAAAAAAGATTAATTCCTTCGTTTTAACTCCGTTAGTACTCGGTGTCCTTTTTATTTTCAAAAGTCTTTAATGTGACGTAATTGAGTTGACACTTATTACAATCAGTAGTATATTTCAGTCAGTATAAATACATTTGTGACTTATATTTATTATTGTTTAATAATCCATTGGGATCCTCTTAACTTTCCTTACATATACATTACCCGAAGGGACCACCGAGTCTCCAATTTCACAGACGGACCTTACGTCCTCTGGGCCCAAACTAGGGGTCTAGTCCCTCTAGGGGACCTCTTCCTGTACCGTTGGGTGAGGTCATGAGAACGGACCTCTTAGGGTACCTCCCTCCTCGGACCATCCGATGTCAGGTACCCCAGCGTTTCTCAACTTGTACTGACTCACTGAAGTGAAAGTGAAAGGCCAAGAATGGTGTTTCTATAAGTACGGAGTCACTTGTGACAGGTAATGATAAAGGAGTCACATTCAAGTATATTTAACTTTATAATTTCAAATACATCTTATAATTCTGAAAACTCTGTAACGATTTAACGGGAGGTCTTTCCAATATGGTTAAATGTACAGGTAATCGGCATATTCTGAATAAAATAAAAGTCAAACAACTTTCTTTATGTCGGTAAAATCTATAAAGATTTCGGACCAAGGAGAGGTCGTAGGGACATGGAAGTGAAGGGAAGGGGGTTATATGTGTTTTCCCGTTCAACCCTTTTTATAACAATACACTATAATAACTTTTCATTATAGTGTTTTCCCGTTCAACCCTTTTTGTGTACAACCGGATGGGTTGTGGTCACTCTTCTAAATATAGTCAGGCGTAGGATAGATGACCACATCTGGAGCCGTTGACTTTACTTTTACGTAGTGTCTTTTGTGGACCTGGTATCGTCCGGTTTTTTCTTCTCCTTAAACTTTTAATCTACCGTTTTTAATTTTATTCGTACATTTGTTTCTCAGTCGGGTTATAGGGTATGGACATCCACTCTTTTATAATTTCTTTTTTTATTTTCGTTTGGTTTTAACTTTCTCTTTTGCTTTTGACTTTTAAGTATGAAGTGTTTTCAGTTGATTAAAAAACTACCATTTCATTGTGTTAAATTTTAGGAATGATACTTGTATAAGTTCGGATGTCTCCTCTTTTCCAAGATGTTACTTATGAAAATATGTGTGTGTTGTATCTATCCAATAATTGTATAAACGAAATTGGTATACGTATATGTAGTACAAGAGAGTTATTAAACTTACAAAGAAGAAGTAACGATCTATGATGACATGCGTAGAAGGATTTATTCCTAAGAGAGGATTTATGTAATGATTATGTAGTGTAGTGATTATGATTATGTAATGATTTATGTAGTGTGTAATTGTTTTAATCGACGTCAGGGGACTATAGTATAAGTTTAAAGATATTAAAAGGGGGTTTATGAGAAATATCGACAAAAGAAATTTGGATCTAGGTTGGTTTATGGTCCGTAACAGAAACTGACGACATAACTAGGTTGGTTTATGGTCCGTAACAGAAACTGACGACATAACGACTTCAGGAAAACGTTAATCGTCCATCAAACCCTGGACTAAGCAACCACAGTACACCTACTGATCAACGAATCACTTGAAAAGAGGATTACACGAGTCAAAGGTCACCACTAAACTAACTTAATCGGATAGAGTAATCCCCTACGTCTTACGTTAAAGATTTTAAAATCACCTAAGACGTAAATAACCGAGTTTTAAGACACATATCTTGAAAGAAAGTAATTAGGTAATAATTTTTTACGGGTTTACGTAAGAGATAAGAGACAGAAAACCGTTGGTGAAAATATAGTTCTTCAATTACATTCAGTGAAGGTAACCACCACTTACGGTAATAAAAGGGGTTATAAACCATAGTAGTATCTGTGTATGTAAAATAAAGTTAAAAGAAAGAAAAAATAAGAGTTTAACAGTGTCTATATCAGTCACCCTCGGGAAAGTTCGAGTAATAAGAAAACTATACTGGAGTAATAAGAAAAGGACAAAGGAACAACGAGGTGTTCTTCTACAAGGTCGAAGTGGGTAAATTGTAGTCAAACCAATAGTTTAAAAGGAAGTTGGGAAAAAGTAGAAATATAATAGGTTCTTTACACTTTATCTCTTCGTTTATACACTGATATTCGACCACAGAACTAAAAGCGAACCGTAAAAGGTTTTCGTTTAGGGTTCAGTTACTGACGTCATATCCATTTAGTAAACCCTTAACTAGGGTCCTTCGGTTTTACTTCCCTAACCCTTTGACTCTGTATTTGCCCTTTTTTCATTTTCCGTACACACAATCACTGGATCGATCGTGACTCCCGTTGTAGGAGCTGGGGTGTCCTCGAACGGAACATCTTACCTTGTAAGCAAGGGAGTCTTGTCAGGTGACTCCTTTTCCTTCGACTCAATAGTTAAATTAAAGAAGGAACCAACTCCTCGTAATTGAGACCTCGACCTCTTTCGGGACTCATCTCTTCGTCTTGAGTTTACAAAGTCCGTCCTTCAATAGTCACCCGATTCCAATGTCTACTCGGTTCCTCTACCCCCGTTCCTTAACTCTCGTAGATGATGTCACCCTTTCAGTTCGACCGCCGACGAACTTATATTTACAAGACAAGGAAAAGAACAAAGAACTGGGCACCAGAGATGCGAAACTTACGGTTGACGTAGACCTAGGTCTTCACAAGTTTACCCATGAAAGAGAACGAAGAAGACGTAGGATTTTCCACAGACACAAGAAGGCATGGTTCACGTTCCGATATAACTCGAATCTAACGAGGGACTCGAAGAGTAGGTACGAAGGTTCATAAGATGATGCATATAGGTCAACCTACTACAGGATATCTAAGAAGTTTAGGTAGTACGGGACTTTATTTCGATGGTGGAAGGGGAGTTTGGACGAGAGAGAAGTGACCATACACTTACCGTGATGATGAATGGATCGGTAGGTTCGGTTTTCGGTCCGTAGTAGGAGTTACGAAACTAAAGTGGTTCTGAGTAACAGAAAGAGGAAAGTTTACAAAACAGTTCGATTCAGGGAAAATAGTAATGGTGGAGATAAGACAAAGACCCCCGGTGGAAGAGAATGGGACTAATGGTACCGTCAGGAGTTCGATTCAGAAGTCCCAACAGCGAGGGATTAGGGAAGAGATGTGACTTCGGTCCTCCAGAGAGATTTTACGTCGTTCTCGTTGACTAGATTTGTGACAAAAAAGTCTCAGGAAACAACTAAAGACAAATGAAGTTCACATTTTAATTCAAAAATTTCACCAACTTTACGAGAAGAACTAACTTGATAACATAAGAGGAGAGAAGGAGTATTAGACAGAGGTGGTGGGTGAGGTTCAGGGTGTGTGGGTATGTGTCTGGAGTTTGTGGGATGAGAACGACATCTACGGAGAACGAAAGAGGTTCTGAGAACCCAGGATGTTAGGGGGAGAAAGAGAGAGAGGGTGGTAGTGAGGGAGAGGGAGGAGAGTCTGACCTTGTGAGTAGGACGTGAAGAAGTGGACTGACTGAGAATAGGGTGGAAGTCCAGAGTTTTCTGTGTAGAAACTCAGGAGACGAAGTACAAAAGGATCATGGTATATGAAGAACATTAGTGGGAAACAGAGTCAAAGTTGTTAATATTTAACTTATACTATTGTTACAGGTAGTCGTGAATCATTCGTGTGTTATTTATAATTAACAATTACAATATCATATATAGTAGGGTTTAATATTACCGAATAAACTAACAGATAGAGAGGTAGACCTGTCTTTCAAGTTCCTCCCGACGGTAGAAGACAGATAGAACTAGTGTTGACATAGAGGTCGTAACACAAGTAACAGCGTACCGTCCCTGAGTTATTTATAAACAACACACCTATTTACCTTCCTTATCCCTCTATCATCAGATTTGATTCTGCATCTGATAGATGAATCAGTATCTGAATCTGATGGTGTAGATTCCACTAAAGGGGTTTCAAAATTTTCTCACCTTTTCACTTACATTCACATTTACTGAGAGTACAACTCGCTCCACCAACAAATCCCACCACGACCGAGTCGAAAGGTCCCTGTTAGAAGTTGTCGTTGTAGTATTTTTCCCCTTGAATTTATTAGAATTAGAATTACCGGGACACTTCTGTTACCGAGATAGCTTCTCCTTCGACTCATCGTCTTCCAAATATACTGTTCAGACCTCAGGTTTCATTCTCCGTTTTACTTCGACAAGTTTGGGACTCGAATAGGGAGAGATCGACACAAGAGATTTTGAGACCACGACTTCATACAATTATTTAAAATCACTTTCTTAACCTCCGTATTTTTTCAAACCCCTGGTCTCCTAATTTATCTTCACTGACAACGACAATAACGGAAAAACGACGTCTCTACGAGTCTCGAAAATTATACGATTACCATTAACCCTGACAGGTTCTACTCTTTCATACGTACGAAGGGGTCGAGTGAACTCGTTTCTCGGGATAGAAAGGTCTCGAAAGAACCCCTTGTATCGGTGTCGGGACGAGTAGGAAGATGCCTCCAACGGATGGAGGGAGATGGAAGTTCTACACTAGTAAAGACTAGGAACTTCCAAATTCAGATCATTGATCCAAAGTCACCACTTTTGTATTGTGAGTAAACTAAGTTGTTATTAAACTATTTTTAGATCCTACACGAAACGGAACACGGTCTATGATACACTATGACCTGTGGTACTTTTACAGGGGAGAGAATATTGTTGTAGTGATGTCTCCTTTCATTGTTTTTGTTACTGTCACTGACGTATCGGAACGACATATTTTGGAAAGGGGGGGTTTCACGTAAGTATCGAACATAGAGTGAACGAAGGACTAATTCAGCTCCGTCGTCCATAGTGTTCATCCATAGATGTGTTCTACTTTTACATTTGGAGTCCTCTCTTCACTTAACGAGTCAATGTACCGGTCAGTAGGTAAACCTCTTAAATAAAAGTCCAAAGGGAGTTGAGTCCGAGACAAGAGGGGTCGATCATAGTTGATACATTAAGACACATTAAGAGTTGAAAAGTCGTACCATCTAAAGTAAAAAAGTATATGTGTAGATTTCACTACCTTTTATATATCGTTATAGTACATCTTACAACCTTTACCTTACCTGGAACCGTTAAAAAATTTACTTGGAACGGTAAAGGACTCACTTATTTGTTCATGTTTCTCCAGGTTACTATACGGGTTCCAGGGGTCTCTCGAATGTCATCTCAATATTCTTTATTAAAGGTGATAGATAACAGGTGGTAGGTGAGAGGTTTAGTGGAGGTTAAAAATTAAAATAGCGACAACCCGAAGGGACCACCGAGTCACCATTTTAGACGGACGGTTACGTCCTCTACACCCAAGTTGAAGACCCAACCTTTTTAGGGGACCTCTTCCTTTACCGTTGGGTCAGTTTATAAGAACGGACCCTTTAGGGTACCTGTCTCCTCGGACCGTTCTATGTCAGGTACTACAGTGTTTCTCAACCTGTACTAAGTCACTGATTCGTATGTGTGTACTTTTCATATAAACAAAGTAAGGACGGAATTAGAACCCGACTTTGGTGAGTCGTCTATACAAACAAGGGTAGTGACAATAGAACCCACTAAAAACAAATGAGTCGATAACAAAGTCCTCGAAACGTATGTTGATCCTTTTGACAATTCAGAAGTGTAACCGTTACTAGAAATTCTGGGTATTTTCTACTTAGTGCTTCCCTTAGATATTGAAACGGACTAGTTTCATTTTTAAGATAAAAATACCGACAGACACAAAATAGTAGATATTTAAAATATTATTACTAATCCAAGTTTCTTCCTCGTTTTAAATGTATGTAGTTTTGCAGAGTGTTACAGGAATGTCGGAGACTTCGTGGACCTCGTCTGTCCTCCTTCGACTTTCGAAGGTTCGAGAGTCTCCGTAATTAGTCACCTCGGAGAGATTCCCCCTCTCTCTCTCTTTCTTGTACTGTCCCTGCCACCGGAGAATATTGGTGTGAACACATAGGATGTCACAAGTGTATCCTTATCGCGAAAGACGTAAACAGTCTTTATGTGAATGAAGTCGAAAAAGTAGGGAAGGGTTCCATTAGTCAGGATAAAGGGTCTTTACGAAAAAGAGAATGTGACTGGTCTTTGAGAAATCTTCACAGTCGTGTCCTTCTTGAAAGTTCTCACATCGATAAATTGTGTTGACTAAAGAGGGTAGACACGGGTCTTATACAAGTTCAGATATCTATCTACCACACACACAGGGAACTCAGAGACGTCGTGGAAGGTAGAGGAGGTAGGAGGGTGAATCAAGATGGAACCTAACTAAAACGGAGGATCGTTTCTCAATTTCCACTAGTGCCTCCCTAAATTCAGGTCCGTACGACCGTCTGCACGTGACTCCGTTGTCGTTGATGTCTAGTGCTTACCACGTTCGAAAGTCTCATTTGTAGTTAAAGAGGTTAAACGATATCGGGCTCTTGAAATATTCGGATCGCTTACTTAACACTCACACCCAAAACACGACCTATCTAAGTCGTCCCCAACAAAGATATTTCGAGACAATTACATGCGACTCAGAAGTCAAATTTATAGTACTTCCTCACTTTTCAGTGTCGACAAAGTGAGTGACGGGAGGAATGTACACAGTCAAAGTTAGAAGAACCTGTTTCCGACGGAACGTTAGAACGTGGACCTAAGTCGAAGTATGATTACCCACACTACCGGTCTCGAACAGGGGTTTATGGTCCCGTTCCTGAAAGAGGAATAGAGAGACGAAGAACTTTGGGGTAAAGGTAGAGGTTTACGTGATGGATCGGAAGTTACGTTGTATAAAAACCGACGTGTAAATCGGTACAGAGTACAGGATATAAATCTTTATAAAAGACAAAGACACTCTAAGAGGTAGTTGGTATCATTCATAACTCGAGAAAGTGTACGATTCGTGACGCAATTTACGAAATGTACCTGGTAGAACAAATTATAAATATGAAGATACTTTATCCGTGTTAATAATAGGGGTAAAATATCTACTCCTTTGATTTCGACTTCACTTTATTAAACAGGTTTCAGAATCTTAATCATTCCCGGTCTCGACTCTAGACTAGTCTGTCTGATTTCGACAAGTCTTGAAACTACAATTATAGAACGAAGAGTGTGACCTGTTTCGAGAGTTTCTCGTTCCACAATCAACATACAGAAACAAAAGGAGGAACACGGATCTTGTAAGTTTATAAACAAGTAAAGTTTGTCGGATCCTTTTCGGTCCTATTGTTGGTCTTGGATATTTTGATCATCTGGATCTTTATACTAAGGGGGTTTCCTCTGGGACGAATTTTACGGATCTTATCCTTTTAAGTCAAATTCCTGTTGGAATTTATTTTCAAAGTAATTAGGTTTACTTATAAGGATGTTATAACTCGGGACTCAACTTAAAATCTTAGGAGAAATACGAAACAATCGTTGTTTCGACAATATTTTTATTTAACTATTCTGTCAGGTAACGTTACCACACTGAAGTGACACGGTTTTCCCACGGAATCGGGTCACAGACTCGTATGAGTTGAATACATTACGATTGTATTACCTAATACGTATAACATAGCCCAATTTTTCCTTTGGGTCACTTCATAATGTCGTTAAATTTTCTATATATAGCCCCGAACAAGTCGTCTCTATAAATTTTAAATTTGGACAAATTTATAAGTTGACTTTGATTTTATTTTAAGACTTTTTACCTTAAGTTATCTTTTCGAGGTAATTCTCATTTTTACGAAGAGGTTTGGGTAAACCGAGATTATCTTTGGGTAGCTCACTCCCAAAGTAACAAGTCCGTGGTCGGTTCCCTTTTTAATATGTATGCAAACCCATCTTCTTATAGTCACCCTGAAGGACACCGTACTCGAAGGGAATCTTTTCATTCTCTTTTCTCCCTTGAGTCTGGTTGTGAGTTTAATCCAGTACTAAACAAATTTTTCCAGACTTCTCGAAAGAATTTCTCGTAGAAACATAAACGGGGAAACGAAATCATTTTGTAAAATGGAAGGTGTAGTCTACACTAAGAATTTTTTTTTTTTTTTAACCGTGGAAAACGACGTTATAGTCCTATGACTGGTTAAACGGAGGGCTCTCGGTTCAAAATAAAGAGACTATTTGTAGGACGTCCTACAAAAATAAGGTAATTAACTTTACCACCGAACGTGTCTTTACATGGCGAAATAGTTCCAGACGAACTTATAGTCCGAGTCCGACTCGGGGTCGTAAAAGTACGACGACAAGAGGACTGTCGTTTGTGTGCTCCGAAGACTTTGTATTAATTTTGTTAGTCATTCTTAATCGATCGAGCCACTGACGTGAGTTTATCGTTTGGGTCTCTTCATTTACCCCTTTGCATACCCATTCACTTGTCCTCGAAAGGTCTCTACCTCTCTTCCGACAATCCTCTGTATTTTACCTCCCATAATACTCTTCTTTATATCCTATTATATTTGTCTCAGAGATTAGGACTCCTGACATTTAGGGAAAAGGAATTAACCAAATCTTTGACACCAGACATTACACTCTGCCTCCCGAGACCGACGGAAAGAAGAAACGACGGGTCTTAGTGTAATTCACCTTTTGTTATCACTCCGACTGTCGAGGGAAAGACACCCCGTAAATCTCGATTAGACGATAACTCTGATTATGTTAATGTACCCTAATCTCGTGATGGTTGCTATGTCTCTAACCCCTTAAGAGTCCCCTCCTTTTTGACCCGTAAAAGTTACACCCCACGACCCAAATGCTCCCTATCTCCAAGTTCAGACGTTATGAGGATTGATAAGTTTTTATCTCTCTTTGTTGGTCCTTAACCATTAAGTAAGTCCTAGAACTACTACACAAAATTAGGTTTATGTCAAGAACAAACACTAAAGAAGTGACCACGACATGTGACGAAGGGTCCACTGAGTCACCATTTCTTAGGCGGACAATCACGTCCTCTAAGTCTTCTGGTCTCAAGTCAGGGACCCAACCCTTTTAGGGGACCACCTCCTTTACCGTTGGGTCAGAGTATAAGAACGGACCTTTTAAGGTACCTGTCTCTCCGGACCGCCCGATGTCAGGTACCCCAGTGTTTCTCAACCTGTACTGACACGTCCATGTGTACGACATGTGACCGAACGAATAAAAATTTCTAAATGTTAATTTAAATCTCTAGGGGATTGTCCTCACGTGGAAAGATGAACGAGAGAGTTACACACTCGTTTCGTCCATCCGTAAAAATACGGATGACAGGTCCTCTCTTTTGACCTAAAATCTCTTCCATTCATTAAACGGATCTGTGCGTATGTTTTTACACTTTGGGTCCTACGGTTGGGTTCTGAAACATTCTGACCTCAAATAAGAAAGATACTGGGGCACCATGGAAAAGTCAGGTACCACTGATCATACCTACACACTACGACACAGAGACCCAAAGGGTATGGGTCGTAGTTAAGGAGACTAAAGAGTAACCTCTTGAAATTGTGGTTTGATTCCATACCCGTATACTGGTTCAGAACGGGTAAGAGTTCATGGTCAACACAACTTAACGGTTCACGTATAAGACAGATATATTAGATACAAATAGGTAACAAATACCTTGTAAAACGGTACAGCTAAAACCTTCACGAATTGAAGTCTGATAAAGAAAAGAACCTTTGTATTTTGGGGAGAAATTTGTTAATTTTGAGATATTAAACGACTTTTAGAGAATAAACCGAAAGTTTCAAACTCCTCTCCTTCGTTCTTAATCTTTGAGTATGTCAGAACGGTCGACGCCCTGTTGACTTCTCTATAATGTTAGTACAGGATTAAACAAAGAAGTACACACAAGTAGTATAAAGAACTCATGCGTTGACATTACTACCATAACTTATTTTGTATTTTTCACCCTAGGAATTTCTACATCGAGTAAGCCCTTTACCCCTCAATCTCTCAGGTCCAGACCGGAAGACCAAAGACGGTCTTTGACATGAGGACACCCAACCTTTCAAGATAGTAAAGGTCTTCGATTTCTAGTACCTTTTCTAACGGTCTTTTCTCTCTCTTAAAATTTCTACTGCAGAAAAGAAAAGTCCATGAGTGACACACACCCACAAATATGTGGAAATAAACTCTACTAGGGACGATCAAACACGTCCTTGGAACCACGTAACTGTACGAAAACCCTTTGATACCTATACCCTCACTAAATTCCTGGAGAGTTTGTCTACATCACCAACCCACTCGTCTTCCAATTTAAGTCCCTGGGATTCAGGTGAAGAAGATTTTATGACTCTTTCTCTAAAGAAAAGAAACGTCTTATTTATCTTTCCCAATCCCATCGAGACAATACATCATAGGAGTCGGCATCTCCTACCTCGAGAGCTACCGAGTATAGTGAGATAAGAGACTACATTGGTGGTGTGGACCAGTAATAAACAAATAAAAAAATTTCCTTGTTTCTTTGTCCGAGAGATGAGGGTCCGTCACCCCTTTCTGTAAGGAAAGGATAAAAGTACTTCGAGGTCTCCGGAAAGGGGAGAAATCTCGATAGTCTGGGACTCAAACTTCTTGGAAGTCCAATACAGGAGTCTCCGACCCAGTACAAGACATTCAATGGAGGACTCCTTCCCGGTCAGAATAATAAGGGTAAAACGTTAAAGGTTAAGGGTTGTTCACTTGAAGGGTTTTAAAATATGTTACTTTGAATTGAGGCTAGTATACCCGTATTTTTATACGTATGGGTGGCCTCGTAACAATTCTAAAGTCCTTCTTTTAAAATAAAGTGGAATTTTGTGCTGGATATCATCGGATTAACACTTTTTACGTAACACACACCCGGAGAAAACTTATAAATCTACATCTTCTTACACTCGTCAGCGGTCTATTATATTAAAAGTGGGTCGTTTATAGCCCGTGACACTTCTTTTACGTTGAAAACGTCACACTAAATATATACGAATATATGGGAAGTAAAACTCAGATACACTTTACGTCTGTAAATATCAAGATATTGGTCTCCTTATTTTAAACTTACACATCATTTTACTCTTTACATAAAATTTACCCGAAAGCTTCGTCTTGACCCCTTCAGCAGTCCTCCGGTGTCAGTGATTATAGTAACCAATAAAACGATCTACCGGCGAGTCTACCTTCGGACCGTCCGTGTCCTAACTTAAGCCCGACTACCCGTACCCTCTACCTCGCTGCCGAAGGGTCTTTTCTAACTCTATGTCGTTGTACCATTAGGTCCGACCGGTCTTACGTACGGTGTTTCGGTGACACTCTTTAAGGAAGAAGGAAACAACTATGTAGGAAAAAAAAAAAAAAAATGAAAATATTCTTCTTACTTTTTTTTTCTACCAAAATACTAAACCGTGTCTAGTAACTGGTATCAAAAGATAAAGTTTATAGAGGGTCGACACAAGAACACAGTTTAAATGTTTTCTATATTGGTAACAAAGGTCTTTTGTAACCTTATAACTGACCAATAAACGGGTACCCGTGGATAGTACGGGTTATATTGAGGAACGTACTATTTTCGGTGAGTACCCGGGGTTCGCTACACACCCTTTATCCCTCGAAATTTCTCACAAAGAACGACACTACCCGTCGACCACAACAACCAACAGGAGGGGATGTCTCCCCGGGATTGTCTTGAGTTGTAAGGTCAACCTTTAAACACAGTACACTAAACTTACCTCTAATTAGACAAGAGGGAGGTTAGAGATAGTGTCTCTACAGTACTTGGTTTCGACCCGGTTAGTCTCAGACGTCTTAAAAAGGATGTGAAATTCCCTTCTGACCAAATAAGGTTATCAGAATGATTCGACTCCCCTATATCCGATCCCCAACAACCGTCGGTAAAAATAATTCATGGTGTATCTCTTTTTATAGGATTTCTGTCGGTTCGGTTCGACTCAAGTCTCTACCTCTCTTTGGTTTTGAGCAATGGATTAAACTTAGAGACCTAGGTCGGTACGAACTAAGATCATTGTTGGGGGAAAAGGTCAAAACACTCGATTATTTGAAGGAGAAAACGAATTACCTCAAAATCAACCCAGAGAAGATAATAAATGGTGGGGGGTTTTTAGGATTATTTGAATTTCAAATGTTCTTCTGTTACATAAAGTAAATATAAACGGTCGGAAGAGACATCGGATCCAATCCCGGTGTACTGATCAAGGACGGTTTTCTGACACTCGTCTACACTAGTTTTCACCTTCGTAAGTTCTTTATCATATGGAACAGGTCCAGAAAAAAAGTAAAAACGTCTCTGAATCTCCGGTATAGATATTCTAGTGTACCGATCTTCTATTGTCTCGGGTATAGACGTACCTAGTGAATGTGGTACGTCTTGTCTCGGGGGACTGTTAGAAACGACACAATGTAGTGGTTTTAAATTCCTTATAAAAAAATATCCGTGTATCCCCGAACACTGGCTTTAATCTGAATCAATACCTTTTTAATTCGTGAAATAAAAAAAGAAACAAAACGACTTAAACACCGATTCTAGGTACAAGTAGCTAATCGAAATACATTCCGAAGAAGCATTGTATTCTTCACCTCCATCCTCTACAGATTCTTTTGTGTTTTCTTGAGTGTTATCCCTCTAGTACTCGTATCCTCGGTAGGAACCACAACACGGGTCTCTCAGTGTCTCTAGTGTCGGAGTTTCCTTTGGTTGCAAGTGGTTCAGGTTGACACCCTAGGTCGTGAAATGGATACAATAAAATGAGGTGACAGTGGTTGTTTGACCCTCTACTATATTTATGGTAACATAACTGTCACTTTGACTTAAGGTCTCTCTAAGTCATCTCGGTGTCTAATGACCGATCTTTTCGAAACTTGAGATAGACAGGTTGACGTGTTAGATCGGATTTAATCAGACAATAATGACGATTTACATTATATTTACAATGAATCTCTATTAGGAAAGGTCTACGTGAGTTTTATGGTCAGAGGGACCAGGCAGAAAGTTGTGTCTCTTTCGTTCTAAGACAGTGCAGACCAAACCCAAGAACCCAAGTTGGTACAGTTCCAACGTTTTGAGTGGGGAGGGACTGTTGAATTAAAGGGACAGGGACCTAAGAATATAAGGAACACACAGGTGGTAACTTATACTGTCAGAAAAAGAAGTTATGGGGTAGACCCTATAACGGGAAGAATGAAATTAGTCAAAACGATAACCCAAGTGTCAGTTGACTCCAGGGAGTAAGGGTCGAGAAGTAGAAGAGATTGGTTAAAGAGAAACGGGACTGTTTGGAGGATTGACAAGCAAAGGTAAAGATTGATTAAACAGTCGGTTCCACGTAGAAAGTCCGATTACATGTCCAAAGGGTTAGGTCTAGATTAGTAAAAGACACGAATAGTTTACGACGGGGTAGTAAGGATACAGAAACGTCATAATCGTAAGAGTTTTTTATAGTCACTGTAGAGGGCCCACAGACCAGTTTACCCTGAATTTAAAGTAAATTGCCATAAACCACTTCTTCTTATAAAGAAGAATTTCCAGATTGAATAGAAACTGAGGTATCCCTATAGAATGAGATTTAGAAGTACGTAATACACGGTTTATCTGTAACGATACGTTTTACTTTCGATACTTTAATTTCTCTTTAACCAGTAACACTCCAAGGGGAGAGTTGATCTGTGGTTTGTGTCCTCATATGAGTCGTCAAACTTCCCCTCAGAACCCGGAAGTTATTATGTCTTGGTGTGTTTTGGTAGATAACGAAGGAACGGTATTCAATTTTTGGTTTGTTTCTACATCTACTTACACATTGAAAGGGTTTCCATGTAGACCTTTCCTCTGGTCCAAATTAAGAGATTTGAGGGTACTTTCCTCAAATACTACACACTAATACTACACACGTGTTCCGTAGGTGTGTCAGTGTGAATTCCCGACAGAGACACGACCCTGTGTCAATGACAAGTCAACGAGTCATCTGAGAAACGCTGGGGTACCTGACGTTGAACGGCCCGAAGGGATAGGAAGTGATAGAGGACCTGAAACGAGTTTGAGTACAGGGTAATTCAGTTACTGTGGTAGGTTGATAGAGTAGAAGACAGTGTGTCAAGAGGAAAACAGAAGACAGAAAGGGTCGTAGTCCCAGAAAAGGTCACTCAACCGAGAAACGTAGTCCGTTGGTTTCATGACCTCGAAATCGAAGTCGTAGTCAAGAAGGTCACTTATAAGTCCCAACTAAAGGAAATCCTAACTGACCAAACTGGAGGTCGACAGGTTCCCTGAGAATTCTCAGAAGAGGTCGTGGTGGTAGTCCCGAGGAATACCGGGTAGTGACTTCGGTGGACCCTTTGGGGAGTCCGATGTCTAATTGGTCGGTCAAGACCGGAAAAAGGGTGGTGACTGATTTTATTACGTGGTTTCACGTATATCATGTAGAGACACTTGTAGTGTAACAGTACTTGAGTAGAGACTCTGTCACTTAAGGACCACCGAGTCTTCCATTTCGTAGACGGACGTCACGTCCTCTGGACCCAAGTTAGGGACCCACCCCTTCTAGGGGACCCCTTCCTTTACCGTTGGTGAGGTCATAAGAACGGACCTCTTAGGGTTCTTGCCTCTTCGGACCGTCCGATGTCAGGTACCCCAGTGTTTCTCATCCTGTGCTGACTCGTCGAAGTCAAAGTGAAAGTATCTAAAATAAGTTGTTTGTAAGTAAAACATCAGTCTGTCAAAAACGGAGACTGTAGACGGTTAAGTAACAGATTCTTCTTTAATGACTTGTATATCTCAACAGTAAAATTTTTACTTATACCGAATAATAGAAACAAATATAGAAAGTTTACCGAGATTTGATAGGTCTTCTGGAGACTTCGAAAAAACCCCTTTTTTCACAAAGAGTCAGTTTTATTTTGTCATGTGAAACGGGTGATTGTTACACAACTAAAAACGTTATTCAAGAGTAATTAAAATAACTTTAAATTCTCATCCGTCTCCAGGGACGGTAGACCTGGATTCACATATCGAATTGTGACCCCGAAGTATTCCCTGACCCACCCTCCTTCCCTTGGTTCACAGATCAAAGAAGCACCGGACAGGGAGAGATCGACAGTCCGAAACCAGTTCCATAGTGTAGAAAGTCGGAAGACCAAAGGAGGTAACAATTTGTACCACCAACCTCGGTCTCAAAGAGATCACGTGGGAGGATAAGACACTGTAAGACAAGGAGATGTTATTAAGGGAAAGAAATTTGTCGCATAGTAACAAGAGTGACGTGTCGAAAGAAGGATGTAGAGAAAGTCCGTTTGAGAATAAGTCGGAAGTCTAGGGTCGAGTTTGTAACGGGAAAGAAACCAAGAGTAATCTGAATTCTACGGAAGAGGAATGTGAAATGTAATATTTCTCCAGTGGGGAACATGAGAACTTGATATGTATGGTACCATCTGTCTTATTGTAGAAAGGTTTTTGTAGGTACGAGATTAGATCTTGGACACTTATACAATAAAAGGTACCGTTTTCCCTGAAACATTATACTAATTCAATTCCTAGAACTCTTTCCTTATACATAATAGGACTTACTAAATCCACTACCACCACCTCGGATACATTAGTGTTTCCAAAATATTCTCCCTCCGTTCTCCCAGTTTCAATCTTTTCCTCTATATTGTGACACGTACACGATCCAACGAAGTCAGCACAGACTGATAAACACTGGGATATCTGATATCTGGTGGTCCGAAAAGACAGGTACCCTAGAAGGTCCGTTCTTATGACCTCACCCAACGGTAAAGGGGGAGGTCCCTTAGAAGGACTGGGTTCCTAGTTTGGGTGTAGAGAATACAGAGGACGTAACTGTCCGTCCAAGAAATGGTGACTCGGTGGACCCTTAGGACTACCTTATAACCTTACTACGTTAGACTTCCACATCTTCCTCGGTATTCGGTTTCTGACATCCGAAGATCTTCTCTACCTTTTCCATTTTTGTTTTTACCGTCTTTTTTCTTTTGTCTAAGAAGAAACAATGAGGGTCTTTCTTGTGTTGACGAGTCAACAATTGTGAATCGAAATCTGAAGACTCCAAGTCTTTACATCCTCTTATTTATGTACAATAAAATTCGGTAATTCAAACACCATTAAACAATATCGTCTTTAACTTTTGATCGTGTCTCTGATACTATATCGTATGGTATAAATTGATAAATACACTGACGAAAAGAAGAACGACCAGTCACTTGAAGAACTCCCGTTCATGGTTAAAATAAAACTAGTAATATCAGAGTCAAGAATCTGATCAGGCACCGTATATCAACTATGAGTTTTCTATAAACATTTTACTTACTTATCTAATTATTTAAAATGTTTTATTACAGTTTTAAATTTCCTATTCACTGAACGAGTACCGAAGTGTCATTACGACGGGTTTACGACACGAATGAGACTCTACGCCATAAAAACACTGATTACAAAAGTGACTCTCATGTGATGGTCTTTCCAAATTCATAACAGTGAAATATACTTTGGTGTAATGTGTTTAGATCTAGGGACCCACCTCTAACCGAAAATAAATGAATAAAGTCCTTATTAAGAACACTAAGATATCCTTTTTATTTTTTCTAAGTTTGTAACCGTTTCACATAACATCATATGTCAAAAGGAACCTCGAGAAAGTTACTAAGCTAGATTACGATTCATCAGGTCTAAAACTCATCATTTTTATAATACACGTGAAGTAGACAAACAAATTTTACCCGAAAGATTTGTTTTGGATGTGAATCGACTTTCAATGGTCACAGTCACTTACACTTACACACATAAATGTGTAGTGTCTTACCTTTTCCCTAACCTATCCCGTGCCCCTCTTTCTTTTCCGGTGGGGGTAGTGGAAGACACATTTTCTTGTCGATTTGAGGGGGCCGAAGAGTAATACCGAGGTAGGTCCGGTACTCCCCTTGTAAAGACTCGTCCTCAGGAACCTTCTTTCTCGTTTGCACTGACGGTAAATTTGACGTCTACCAGTCACAACAGAGTTAGAAACACACTTGTCGACGAACAACAGGAGAGTGAGAAGTTCCTCTCAAACAAGACAACAAACCGCTCAAAGAAACGGGTCTTCAATAAAGATAAACTGCTCCTCTCCTCAGCCGGATTGCTGTAAAACATTCTTCTCAAATTGATAAAAGTTCGTTCAGAGGGACCCTCTCTTTTCAGATGTTTACAAGTACGATGACTACATGGAAGTAAGTTTACCAAGTTTGGACGGTACTTCTTGAATGATAAAATAAAATAACGTCTTCAAGTTTAAGACGAAAAGTAGTCTTTTAGGTATAAATTTAAAAGTAAATATAAACATTGATCTCTTAAATCCTTGGTAGTTGGGTGTTCCTGAAAAACTTACGGATCAGGAGTTTCCACTCTGTTTTTTCTTATTTTATGTCATACAAGGGTACTAACTTGAAAGTCACAGCGACTCCTCTATCCTTTAACGGGTGTGATCACTTTTTAATGCCAGGTTCCGTGTACATGATATATAAAAAAACATCTAAAAAAAGATTGCACCTGGTAAAATTTCGGAAATAACTTAAACAATGTTATAATAAAGATAAAATACAAAACCAAATAACCGGTTTTCCGTTCACCCTAGAATCGAAGGACTGGTCCGTAACTTGGGTGTGGGGTACGTAGTCTTCCACTTCAGAGTTAATGATCTGACGGTCCCTTCAGGGATATACAAAAATAACTTTTCTATGTGATTTTAGTTTATCAGACCCCTTCTTTTGGTGCGAATGAGAGGATGGCGAGACCGGGTTGGTAAAAGTAAACGTATAAAGAAGGAACGGTATACGCCGGTATTCGTGTTTTCGTTATACGTCGTTGTTATACGAAGTCGAAGTGGTAATAGTGGGGTGTCAAACAAAAAACAAGGAGTACACCATACCCTTTCACCATGTGTTATACGACCCTTCAAAAGTCTTGTGTAAAAATCTTAAAAGTGTCATATCGTCAATTCTTTGAGTAAAAGGATAGAAAGGTACGAACAGTGAAACAGTGAGTCCAGAGTCGAGTTCACAACGGAGAAGTCTTTCTGGAAACAACTGTCGGGTCACGAGATGGGACAGCACCAGTGTAATATGATAAATTAAAAGAAGTGTCAGGAAAAAAGTTATATTTTAGGGAAAAAGGGTAAATACACAAACGGACACACAAGAGAGGATCGGGTATAATCTTTCTTTTGATACAAGAGACGACAGTGTCTATGTAAAGTTTATGGATTTTATCGTGGGTACCATAACACCCTAAGGGTGGTGGGTGGGGGGTGGGGGGTGTGAACCCTGACTTAATTACTTTATGTTTGACAGTCAGAAACAGATTAAGTATTAATTATAATGAGTATGTTCTTTTGTGTTTGGTTTTAACTGTTACTGATTTTGAACGTGTGTCTTTTTGAATGATATTTACTTTTTAACTGACTTTCTTAGTTAGAACAATCATTGTAACTTTTACGTTTTTAACTAGAGTCTCTTTTGTGTGAAAGAACTTTATTAACTGTGTTTATTTTGTCTGTTATCGATTTTGACGTAAATACTTTAAAGTGGCAACCGATTTTTCACCGTCTTCTTTGTTTAGAAGATTTCTTTTAAATATAGATATTTTAGACTGGGACCTCTTAATACGAACACCTTCATTCCCAGAATTTTCTTTTGGACATTATCGTCTTCTATATTATCATTGTAAAATATACAAACCCCTTTTTTTTAGGACTACCTATTTAGTTTAAGAGTAGTATTTTAAGTACTCTTCCTTAACTAAAACTCTTTTTATTAAAGTCAATTTACTTTTATCTTTTTTACCTTTGACAAATTTACCAAATATATCTTCTTAACTAGTTTATTACTTTAACGGAATTACATCAAACTAAGTTTTTTCAGAAAGAACCGTTACCACTATATTAAGACTAATTTTATAACACAAGTATTTATACCTTAGTTATATAAGAATAACAACTTTACCACCCTATTGTAGAGGGATGTTAGACCGGTAAATGTGTCGAAATCTGGTTATATTATGTGGTGATTTAACACTTAGTTTTAAGTGTCACACGTTATACGATTCTTATTTTGTTATAGTAGTATTTAGTAGTCCCCTCAGAGTCTTTTGTCCCGTCGGTTATTGGTCGACTGGTCGGAACCTTTTCAGTGAGTCAGGGAGACCCAGAATCTGTATAAGTTATTCTTAAACTCACCGTTTAAATCTGATTTCAGTTGAGGTCTCTCGACTGTTTCTCTTGTACACATAATGACTCTTACCTTGTCTTTATGAACCGTTGTCCTATAGTACCCGATTGGAAATCACTGGTGGTTGTAAACCCATACCTTTCTGCTGTTTCGTGACCTTTTCTTCGTCTGTCCTCGCTCATTTGGTCTCTGTTCCGACCACATTACACTCCCCACTTCTCGACTCATAGAAGCTTTCGTCTGTTAGACTATGACAACCCTCTCTTACAGTTTTTGTTTTTCTTCCAAGATCTTATACGGATCTACTGGGTGAAATTTTATCTTCGTTATTAGAACCCTGTAGTATTCTCCTCCACTAGAAACTCCTGTGTTCTTATGATCCTCGAACTTCCTCTCTGGAGAACCAGTCTCGAACAACCAAAGAACCACTGTCATGGACTTGAACTCGTTTGTGTCCATTACCCCACTTAAATAGTGGAGTGGACAAGTTTGGGGTCTACCCCGGACCCACACCATCGAAGTCCTTACCTATATTGGTCCCTGCCTTTCCGGACCCTGACAGTCCTGGAAGGAATGAGGGCGACACAAAGAGAAAATCAAACCTGAAGTAAAAGAGAATGACATCTGATTGAAAGATATGAACCGTGTCTCTTAACACCGACCATCGAGCATGTGGGGATCAAACGGTGGTTTCTTTAAAGGAATATAGGTTATACTTTTTAGAACGTCCTTACTGACCTGTTAGTGATAACGGTCCCCCTGTCTGGTATACTCTTCCATGTTCTTTTGTTCCGTCAGAGACTTTCTTTCCTCTAATGATCGAGGGTCTTGTGTCTTCTCGTATCCTGTTTGTGTCCGTTACCCCACTTAAATGGGGTAATACAGGGGTCGTTCGTCAATCCTTTACATACACGGAAATTTTGACTTGTTTTCTTCTTCCACAGATTCCCGTATTCCGTTCTAGTGTAACTCTTCCTCTTTTTTCTTTTTCCTCTACCTCCTTCCACTCTTATGGCTCGGTTACGGGTGATCTACTCTTTACTTGGTCTTACCCCCAGATGTACGTCTCCCCGACCTCCTCAGGGGAAAAGATGAATCAGAGTCAGGAAGGAACTAAAGAGGTAGAGAATGAGGAAATCGACCTGCTAGGGTAACCGATCAGGTTGCCCAGGTGAGAAATCAAGTCTCAAAGAGAAGGAGGGAAGACTAGGTCGGGAACTAAGTCTGAAGAGGAAGGTGTTACCTAGACGTCTTGACACATCACGGTACGTGGAACCTACACAAGAGGAAGGGTCGACCCGTGATTGTTCCGACCCGTCCTCTTGTGACCCGAGAGTCCAGGGTCCCTCCCTGTCTTAGTCCTCGTGTCTATCTCTTAAGTCGTAAACGTTTCTTCCGTCTCACCCTTAGAAAGAGTGTCTGTTTGACTTTCCTTTTTTGCCACCTATATGAAGACGTCTCTGTATAAACCCCTCTATTTCTTTGTCCAATCTCATGTTCTTTCCCAATTACTCTCTTAATCCCTTCTACTAAAGTCAGAGAAATCTTTTCGTCTTCAGACTTGGTAGTTGACGATTCTTCCTACCTTTCTTGTCTCCATAATACTCATACAATCAAGGGACACACACATATACAAATCAGCGAGTCAACACAAACTGAGAAACACTGGGGTTCCTAACATCGGACGGTCCGAGGAGATAGGTACCCTAAAAGGTCCGTTCTTATGCTCACCTCACTCATCGGTAAACGAAGAGGTCCCCTAGAAGGACTGTGTCCCTAGCTTGGGTCCATAGGACGTGACGTTCCCCTAAGGAATGGTAGACTCGGTGGTCCCTTCGGACACCATCAAGGGATCACTCACTTCAACGAGTCAGCACAGGCTGGGAAACGATGAGGTACCTGACATCGGATGGTCCGAGGAGGGAGGTACCCTAAGAGGTCCGTTCTTATGACCTCACCCAACGGTAACAATCAAGGGATCCGGACACGATTACTGATGTTCGGTCCATCGAGTTTTGTTGTATTTAAATAAGAGAGTACAAAGATCTCCGACCTTCAGGTTTTAGTTTTACAACAGTCCTGCCGTAAGGGAGACTTCGGAGGTCCCCTCTTAAATAGGAGTAGAGAAAATCGACTACCATAACGATCGTAAGGAACGAACACTGACGTAAGCAGGTTCGAGACCAGGACAAGTGTTCCGGAAGACGACACACACACACACTGGAGGGAGACAGTAACCTAAATCCCGGGTGGTCTATATGGTCCTACTGGAGTAGAGCCCCAGGAATTTAATTAGTGGAAAGAGGTTCGTTCCATTGTTAGTGTCTGACCCCGACTCTACATGTATAAAAAAAACTCCTGGTGATAAGGATATCAGTACATATCTACACTCTCAACCTGGTATTTCTTCCGACTCACGGGTTCTTAACTACGAAAGCTTTGCACCACAACCTCTTCTGAGAACTCTCAGGGAACCCGATGTTCCTCTAGTTTGGTTCAGTTAGGTTTGCTTTAGTCAGGACTTATAAGTAACCTTCCTGACTACAACTTCGACTTCGAGGTTATGAAACCGGTGGACTACACTTCTTTACTGAGCAACCTTTTCTGGGACTACGACCCTTTCTGTCTCTCGTTCTCCACTTCCCCTACTGTCTCCTATTCTACCAACCTACCGTAGTGACTGAGTCACCTGTACTCAAACAGGTGAGTACTCAAACGTTTGAGTCCCTCCATGACTTCTTGTCCCTTCGGACTACACGACGTCAGGTACTACAACGTTTCTCAGCTCGTACTGAAACACTGCTTGTTATAGTTGTTGTTGTTAAGTTGGGTAATATACCCCTCACCTTCTCCAGACCTAATTGACTATGTCTTTCCGTCGGAACCCCGTACCTTCTTTTCTTGTTTATACTCACACCTTCACCGGTTCAACCTAAACCTGTGCACTTAATAGTATCCAGTTCTGACGTACTAAGAGGTCGTCAAAAACCGTCGGTCCTTCGTCCTCGTCTCGTTCGTCTGTCTCTCCATTGAACCTTATACCACAAATATCCACCCTAATTGTCTCCCAATTCCTTCACTTCACTTCACTTCACTTCACTTCAGTGAGTCGACACAGACTGAGAAACGCTGGGGTACCCCACATCGGATAGTCCGAGGAGGTAGGTACCCTAAAAGGTCCGTTCTCACGACCTCACCTAACGGTAAGGGAAGAGGTGTCCTGGAAGGGCTGGGTCCTTAACTTGGGTCCAGAGGGCGTAACGTAACCTCTTCCGTTACCGTTGGGTGAGGTCATAAGAACGGGTCTCTCAGGGCACCTGCATCCTCGGACTACCCGATGTCAGGTGCCCCATCGTTTCTCAGCCTGTGTTGACTCGTTGAAGTGAAAGAGGACATAACGGCCGTCTGCGAAATGGTAGACTCGGTGGTCCCTTCTCAGGTTCTCCCAATTCCTTTACTTTCTAGAAGGGAAAGAAGGAAGGTTGACGTCTTATACACTACAGATAAATAACCTCACTTTATCATACACAATCCTACTTCCGTACCGTTGGGTGAGGTCATAAGAACGGACCCTTTAGGGTATTTGTCTTCTCGGACCGGCCGATCTCAGGTACACCAGTGTTTCTCAGCCTGTACTGACTTCACTGAACCGTTCGTTCGTTCATATATAGTTTAGTAGAACATTTGACCTTTCACAAATTATTTTATTCCTCCCTACTGAAAATGAAAATGAGTAGTGAGGAGGGATATGGAATAAGAATAGAGGGTCTACATAAGAAAACGAAAATAAAAACAAAATCATATCAACTAAATGTTGCAAAACAAAGAAAGATGATATGTCGTTTTACTAAACCAATATGTCTATGTACGTAAGGAAAAGCGCAACAAAAAAAGGGTAATACCAAATAGTGTCACAAAACTTATAGTAAGGGACACGATATGTCGTCCTAGAAAAAATAGGTAAGAGATATATTATCAAACGTAGACGATTGGGGTTTGAAGCTCAGGTGGGGAAGGGGAGGGAACCGTTCGTGTTTAAACAAGAGACACAGACTTAGACAAAGATAAAACATCTATTAAAGTAGACACAGTATAAAATCTGAGGTATACATTCACCATAATATACCATGAACAGAAATAGAAAGACTGAAGTGAATCAAACTAGTAGAGAACCAGGTAGGTACAACGACGAATACCGTAGTAAAGTAAAAAATACCAACTCATTATAGGGTAATACATACATAGTGTAGAAATGGGTAAAAAGAAAACTACCCGTGAATCGTCAAAGGTACAGAACCGATAAACTTACCACGACGATACTTGAACATAGAAAGACACCACGTACGTAGAAAAAATTAATCTCAAAAGTGATCGGTATGCGTGTTCTCACCCTAACGACCTAGTATACTATTGAGAATCAAAAAATCCCTAAGGGTATGACAGGAGGTGTCACCGAAGTGTAAGGGTGGTAGACACATCCTTCAAAGGGAAAAGAGGTGTGGGAGAGGTCGTAA
Source organism: Capra ibex (assembly GCA_006410555.1). NCBI lineage: Eukaryota > Metazoa > Chordata > Mammalia > Artiodactyla > Bovidae > Capra > Capra ibex. The sequence continues at coordinate 40,713,144 of SJYO01016970.1, read as the reverse complement.
ATAATAAACATCTGTAAAAGTACTACGGTATGACTGACCTCACTCCACCATGAAACGACATCAAAAATAAACGTAAAGAGATCATTAATCAACAACAACTTGTAGGTCTATATAAGAATCCTAGGTTGAGATGTAAGGAAGGATACAAGAGAGACGACGACGATTCAGCGGAGTCAGCACAGGCTGACACGTTGGGGTATCTGTCGTCGGGTGGTCCGAGGAGGCAGGGACCCTGAGAGGTCCGTTCTTGTGACCTCACCCAACGGTAGAGGAAGAGGTTACGTCCTTTCACTTTTCACTTTCACTTCAGCGAGTCAGTACAGGCTGAGAAGCACTGGGGTACTTGACGTCGGATGGTCCGAGGAGACGGGTACCCCAAAAGGTCCGTTCTCATGACCTCACCCAACGGTAAAAGAAGAGGATTAGGGGGTATTTATTTAGAAATTTGTTTTGGAGTTAAGGTCATTTGGGGTTAAAAAAAAAATGTACTTACTACGGACTTTACCGGTGTCCTGACTTATGTTATCAGTGACTCTTTATACGGCTCGGAGAAGTCCGAGAAGTTATGGAACCACCATCTCACAAATATACATAGTGTTCCAAGATTTTTTGTACAATCTTTAAAAAGTAAATAACCACCCTAGTCTGTAACGAGTCTTCAGTTCGGAGATCAAGTATAAAGGTCCCGTTGCGAGTTGTCAAGGTGGGATAGGCCCTTCCGACCGACCCCCTCACTTTTTCGTGTTCAATGAAGTGTTCGACGATCTCGACACTAAAAATTTCAAGTAAAAAGGGGAAATAGAAACAGAAAGAAAAAAATTTTTCGTCGTCTCGAGAAAGGAGTTTGTTTTCAAATATAGTTTATCTATGTTCACCTCGACGGTCTCAATTCCACCCCCTACCCCTGTTTTTTTTACGTGGGGAGGAGGGTCAGACGAAGGGGTAGGGGACCCCAGAGAACGGTCGTCAGGGGAGGAGACCATCGAGGACTCGTGAAGATTCGTTGTTAAAGACTCGTCGACGTACTCGTCAACACTACGTCCTCTGTGTCCAAGTTAGGGACCCGGTCCTTCTATGCGACCTCCTTCTTTGCCGTTGTATGAGGTTATAAGCCGATGTCAGGTGCTCCAGTGTTCTCAACCTGTGCTGAATCGTTGATTTGTTGTTGTTGTTTCAACTTCCATGTCTCCTGTCTTCGTCGGAAGACCGGGTCTCTTCAAGTTCTAGAACAGGTTCCTCTCAGACTGAGTCTGACCCGAACGTAGTCAATCGAAATGATGAATTTGTCACCTTAACGGTTTATCATTATCAATGTAACACTCTCTGAAGTCCATTGTAGGTCAGGTTAAGACGGAAAAAAAAAATAGTCAAGACCCTTATAAGTCACTATTGAATTGACTTCAAGTTGACAAGGAAAGTTGTCCTTTTACATTGAAGTAGAGAGACACTTGGAACCGTTCTTGTGGTAAATTTTTATAGATTATATCTTCAAATGTCCTACTTACCAAGATAAAAGTACTCATAACTGTAGAATGGTAAAAACTCTTGCGAATGTCGGGTTAATTCCAGACACTTCCTTCCCATTTACAGTCCAGTCCGAGGCGAAATATGATTATTGGAGTAGAGTAGTTCGATGAAGGACTTCTTATAGGACAGAGGAAGGGAGGTAGGGAGAAGTTCTCAAAAAACAAAACAAAACAAATGGTTTACAGAAAGAAGATTAGACTCCCATTCAAAAAAAGGGGAATTTGGATAAATAAAGAATCGGTAGACTGTACGGTTTCTATCGTATCAAGAGTGTTCTAGACAAAAATGACGTGACGTAAACCGCTAAGAGGGACGAACTTATTTGAACGTACGTAATTTTCAAAATGATCTCCTCACTCCTAACGTTTATCCACAATTATCCCGTCCGGAGGTTTTACTCGGTTCATGTTTCCATAAACCGTCTCCTTATTCTCAAGTGATTGAGTTTTGATTGTTACCTCAATCTAAGTCTACGGTAATAAAATCTTTCCGTAACTTATTTCAAGGAATTCTGTTTAGTAGATTATGAATAGGTGTTGGAGGATACACTTTCTTTTAATGCGACTTGAGTCAATACCCCCTTCCACCCCTACGTTTATATTTCAATTCATTCTGTTAAAGTAAAAGGTTCTTTTACTGGTACAGTGGTCTTCCTAATCAGTTACTTGACATTGTGTCATGTTTCAATAAATTCTATCTCCAAGAAAAGTGTCATAACTAAGAATGTTAGGTTGTTGTACCATATAAAGAGGTAGACAAACACAGAGTGAAGTAACATGTCGTCTTTGATTATGTTGTAACATTTTGTCAATGTGAGGTTAATTTTTTAATCCTTTTTAATTTTTGTTTTGTGTTACAGTATCTTTAAAATGTTCATTTTATATGATTTTCATTTTACATATTATCACTTTTGTATTAAATTTTTATTTCTTAAGTCTATTTCTATCTTCAAGAAACTCTATCGATAAATGCAATAAATTCACTCTTCACCCAGTAGACCTACACCTCTTACGACCGGCAGTCAATCTTACCTTTCTCCTCTTCTATAAGTCCTGACTAACTTCTCCGTTTTCTGTATATAATCTTATAGGTGTCTCTTACCCCCTCTTTCTATTTAGTGTCCATTACAGTACCAAATTTCAGACATAAACACTCTTTTACCTTACGGTGGTCCTTTCGCTCCGTTTCCATCGACATTTTGTCGTTCAGAACGAAACCTTCCCCTTTCAAACTCCACGATCCTTTAGTTCAGTCCATGTCTATGACTAGGAGTACTTTAACCTTCTTGCCACAGAACTCGAGTGGGAGTCTCCCTTAAATCGAGTCTAGTAGAGGTACGCTACTTGACTGTTCTGTCACCTACTCTAGGATGTTTTGGTTTTATTTATTTATTTATTTATTCCTATCTTCGTCTTTCCTCCTTCCTAATTTCGTAATCTCCTCCTCTCGAAGGTTTCCTTTGTGTTTGTATGCGTTTCGAGTTTCCTTCTACTTCTCCTACTCCTGTCTCTACAATGACCTTAACCATTAATCATCGGTGGTTGGGTGAGGTCACAAGAACGGACCTCTGAGGGTCCCTGCCGCCTCGGACCACTCGACGGCAGATACCCCAGCGTGTCTCAGCCTGTGCTGACTTCGCTGAATCGTCGTCGTCGTCGTCGCCCGAAAATACTCTCGACGTTCTCCTACCCCACAAAAGGAATGGAGTGACAGGTACAAATAAGTAATAGAGACTATACAGTTTTGACCTCAAACATTACCGAAACTAAGTTAGAGGACCAAAGAGAGATACGTTAAAAGGTTGAGGCAGTCTCTTGACGAAGGAATAAAGGAGTCTTAGACCGGTGCTCATCGACCGGTTTGGTACCTACTCATGGGGACTCAGTCAGTGGAGAAGACTAGGTTGACGGAAATTATCCACCGTGACCACGGGTCGTAATCGCATACCGACGGGAAGGTCGTCCTTCACCGTACTCCGGTCGTGGTTTTCAACGGTACAGATCACCTGATTCAGGTGTCATTGTACGACCGAGTTTTACATTCCTAAGTTTGAGATCGACTGAGGACCTTAAAATTTATCATAGACGTTCCCTTCTATTCAAGAGAAATACGGTTATAGATTAATCATGTATCCAGTTATAATTATTGTGGAACATAAAGGTATCGTGAAATTTGAAAAGTTTACGAAGACATTTTATAATAAGATTTCCTCAAGGTCTCTGTCTTCCCGTACATATTTGTATAAGATGTTTACGTCTATGAAATATCGGAATAAAGTACGTTTACTTAATTATTTTTTAATACACTACTGTTACAGATTTGTTACGAGATATTGTGTGACAGACAACACCATGAATTTTACTATTTTAGACAGTTGGAGGAATCGAGACATGACAATTCCTGAGAAGACGTCCACTCGTTATCGATAGTAATTAAACCTTCGGTTCCTTAAACGGAGAGGTTCTCGGTAACAATGGTGTCTTTAACTTTAATCCGACATTTCTGGGTACAGGGAAGGAGACTTACACTATGGGATCTCCACCACAACCTTCACCCTTCTTTAGAGTCCAGGGCCGTCTTACTTAGTTAGGTTAAGTTTCGTATCACCCAGAAAGCTTTAGACTTCATCGGTACTCTGTTTGACTCCGTGACACTCAATCAACTTACTCAACTTCAGTAAGGTGACGAATGCGTGTAGGCGACCTGTTTTTAGGTATAGAGGATTGAGAGTCGTCTCATTCATGAGAGGGGTCATAAAGTGATAACTTATTCATTACACCGTAGTCTTCTACCTTGTTCTTCTCACCTTCCTTTCTTTATAAAATTGAAGACTAGGTGATGTCAGAAACAAGATAATTTACCTGGTGAGAGGTGATTTAATAAATTCGGTCTTCGTAAAGGGAAACGAAGGTAGACGGATCATTGTTATAGATTATTTAGTGATTCAGGACAGTGATACAGGTTTTATATGGAACTTATGTAAGAAAGAAGGGACATAAGGAAACTTGACGTTCCTCTAGTTAGGATATCCTTTAATTAGGACTTATAAGTAACCTCCCTGACTATGACTCCGACTTCGAGGTTATGAAACCGGTGGACTACACTTCTCAGTTGAGTGACCTTTTTTTGGGACTACGACCCTTTTTAACTTCCGTCCTCCTCTTCCCCTACTGTCTCCTACTTTACCAACCTATCGTAGTGGCTCAGTTACCTGTACTCAAACTCGTTCGAGACCCTCTACCACTTCCTGTCCCTTCGGACCACACGACGTCATACCCCAGTGTTTCTCAACCTGTGCTGACTCTCTGACTTATTGTTGTTCTGATAACGTTTTCGAAATTTTAACCACGGGAACGAAGTTGTGATCGGTTGGATTTCAGGTATGAAGTGTCTGACTGGTCTCATTAGAAAAGTACGTTTTTAATATAGAACAAGGGGCATGGTGGTGGAAAAGAAGTGACCAAAGATCAAAGTAAGTCTCATTTTGACTTTGAAACTCGAGTCCGGAACACACGAGAACCGTTCAGATGGTTCTAGTAAGAGAGAGGGGTAGTAACTGTTGGGGTCCGTGTAGTCAGAAGACTGTTAAGAATCTTACACGGTTCGCAGAGGATGGAGTTCTGGTCGTGTGCCGGAAGGTATACGGACTTAATACGTAGGGGTCGAGGAACGGACAGACTGAGGAACAAAGTAAGAGTACCCTTCGACGAGGTACTGTTGGGTTAAATTCATCGGTGGATGTAGGGGGACTAATAAGAGACGATGTAGTACATATAAAGAAGGGATCTCTAATAGTGTTAGAGATACGTATAGCATTTACATATATCGATAAATGACAGAAATCAGGGATAACGTCATATTGGAGACACTCGATCCATTAGAGTAAACAAAATAAACGGTGACATCGGAGTCCCGTTTCGGGTTACGGATCGTACGTCGAAATCGACTGTTAAGATGGAGGTTTTATATAGAATTTAAAGAAGGGACGAAGGTGACAATGGTAGGATCAGGTTCAGTGGTGATAGAAAGGGACCTCCTTCTCGATTACGTTATTGGAGGGTTTACCAGAAGGACGGAGTTGAGATCGGGTCTTGTGTTATTTATAAACAATGTTTTATTTATTCGTATAGTAACACCCTTATTATGATTATAGATTTTCTCTACTTTTAGGTCTGGGACGTCCTTCTAATGAATCAAAAAAAAAAAAAAAAGGGGTTTGGTACTTTCTTGTGGGTTGTTACAGTGGTCGAAAACGACGAACTCACTATCTTATACTGTGTAAAATAAGTTCGGGTCCGTGTCGTGTCGTACCCCTGATCTTTCATAAAGTAAACAGATGGACACTCGATAAACATTCCGAAGGGGTCTGTCGGTAAAACGAAAAAACGTAAAGAAAAGGTATCCCTACCAGAACTAGGGACAGAGGACATGTCACAGTGTTTGGAGTAAGGTATCATTTAGTACGTGAGATAGTTAGTCTAGATCCGGGAATTTAGATAAAGAGTGAAGGTGACATATTAGTATTCCCTAAACTAAATCCAGTATGAACTTACCAGATCGACAAAAGGGTCGAAAGAAGTTAAATTCAGACTTAAACCATTATTCCTCAAGTACTAGACTCGGTGTCAGTCGAGGACCAGAACAAAAACAACTGACATATCTCGAAGAGGTAGAAACCGACGTTTCTTATATTAGTTAGACTAAAACCACAACTGGTAGACCACTACAGGTACACATCTCAGAAGAGAACACAACAACCTTCTCCCACAAACGATACTGGTCACGTAAAAGAACCGTTTTGAGATAATCAGAAACGGGACGAAGTAAGGCGTAAGGTTCCGGTTTAAACGGACAATGAGGTCCATCGAGAACTGAAGGATGAAAACGTAAGGTCAGGGGATATTACTTTTCCTGTAGAAAAAACCCTCAATCAAGATTTTCCAGAACATCCAGAAGTATCTTGCCAAGTTGAAGTCGAAGAAGTCGCAGTGACCAACCCCGTATCTGAACCTAATGACACTATAACTTACCAAACGGAACCTTTGTTTGTCTCTAGTAAGACAGTAAAAACTCTGACGTAGGTTCATTACGTAAAGCTTGAGAAGACAACTGGTACTACCGATGAGGTAAAGAAGACTCCCTAAGGACGGACGTCATCATCTATATTACCAGTAGACTCAATTTAAGTGGGTAAGGTCAGGTCAAATCAAGCGACTAAGGATCTTACAGTTGTAAGTGAGAACAGTAGAGGACAAACTGGTGAAGGTCAAACGGAACTAAGTACCTGCACTGTAAGGTCCAAGGATACTTTATAACGAGAAATGTCGTAGCCTGGAACGAAGATAGTGGTCAGTGTAGGTGTCGATCCATAACAAAAATGAAACCGAGGTAGGGAAGTAAGAAAGACCTCAATAGAGAGGTGACTGGAGGTCATCGTATAACCCGTGGATGACTGGACCCTTCATGGAGAAAGTCATAAGATAGTAAAACGGAAAAGTATAACAAGTACCCCAAGAGTTCCGTTCTTATGACTTCACCGAACGGTAAGGGAAGAGGTCACCTGGTGTAAGACAGTCTGGAGAGGTGGTACTGGGTGGGCAGAACCCAACGGGGTGCCCGTACCGAATCAAAGTAACTCAATCTGTTCCGACACCAGGATCACACTACTCTACCTGATCAAAAGACACTCATACCAAAGTCACACAGACGGGAGACTACGGGAGAACGTTGTGGATGGTAGAATGAACCCAAAGAGAATGAAACCCACACCCCATAGAGAAGTGCCGACGAGGTCATTTCGTGTCGGCGACGAGGAGTGGAACCTACTCCCAATAGAGGAGGGCGACGGGAAGGACTGGAAGTCGAACCCTACCGAGGAGATCCGGGAGGACGTGGGCCCGTCGGTGGTGAGGGACCTACACGCCAACGAGGAGGGCCAGCGGCGGGACCGGAGCCCGTACCCCAACGAGGAAGACCGGAGGCGAGGACCGGAGTCCGTGGAGGGGACCGGCACCCGCACCCCATAGAGGAGGGCCGACAATGGGACTGGAGCCTGCGCCCTATCGAGGAGAGCCGGCAAGGACGCGATAGCGTCGGACCGTGAGATGCGGTGACAGGGACTGAAGCCTGGACCCCATCGAGAGCCGGTGCGAATCACACAGCCGGTGGCGGAGACGGCGGACGTGAATCACACGGGCGGCGGCGACGGTGGACGTGAATCACGCGGGCGACGGCGACGGTGGATACGTCTTAAGGTTTCTTATCGTTCTTCTCTATTCTTTCGGAAGAAGTCGTTAGTCACGTTTCTTTATCTCCTCTTGTTGTCTTGCCCTTTCTGATCTCTAGAGAAGTTCTTTTAATCTCTATAATTCCCTTGTAAAGTACGTTTCTACCCGAACTATTTCCTGTCTTTACCATACCTGGATTTTCTTCGTCTTCTATAATTCTTCTCCACCGTTCTTATGTGTCTTCTTGACATGTTTTTCTATAAGTGGTGGGTCTATTAGTGTTACCACACTAGTGAGTAGATCTCGGTCTGTAGAACCTTACACTTCAGTTCACCCGGAATCATTCGTAGTGATCCTTGTTTCGATCACCTCCACTACCTTTGGGTCATCTCGATAAAGTTTAGGACTTTCTACTACGACACTTTCACGACGTGAGTAATACGGTCGTTTAAACCTTTTGAGTCGTCACCGGTGTCCTGACCTTTTCCAGTCAAAAGTAAGGTTAGGGTTTCTTTCCGTTACGGTGTCTTACGAGTTTGAGGACGTGTTAACGTGAGTAGAGTGTACGATCATTTCATTACGAGTTTTAAGAGGTTCGATCCGAAGTCGTTATGCACTTGGCACTTGAGGGACTACAAGTTCGACCAAAATCTTTTCCGTCTCCTTGGTCTGTAGTTTAACGGTTGTAGACGACGTAGTACCTTTTTCGTTCTCTCAAGGTCTTTTTGTAGATAAAGACGAAATAACTGATACGGTTTCGGAAACTGACACACCTAGTGTTATTTGACCTTTTAAGACTTTCTCTACCCTTATGGTCTGGTGGATTGGACGGAGAACTCTTTAGACATACGTCCAGTCCTTCGTTGTCAATCTTGACCTGTACCTTGTTGTCTGACCAAGGTTTATCCTTTTCCTCATGCAGTTCCGACATATAACAATGGGACGAATAAATTGAAGAAACGTCTCATGTAGTACTCTTTGCGACCTGACCTTCTTTGTGTTCGACCTTACTTCTGACGGCCCTCTTTATAGTTCTTGGAGTCTATACGTCTACTGTGGTGGAAATACCGTCTTTCACTTCTCCTTGATTTTTCGGAGAACTACTTTCACTTTCTCCTCTCACTTTTTCAACCGAATTTCGAGTTGTAAGTCTTTTGATTCTAGTACCGTAGACCAGGGTAGTGAGGTACCCTTTATCTACCTCTTTGTTACCTTTGTCACAGTCTGAAATAAAACCCCCCGAGGTTTTAGTGACCTCTACCACTGACGTCGGTACTTTAATTTTCTACGAATGAGGAACCTTCTTTTCAATACTGGTTGGATCTGTCGTATAAGTTTTCATCTCTGTAATGAAACGGTTGATTCCAGGCAGATCAGTTCCGAGACCAAAAAGGTCATCAGTACATACCTACACTCTCAACCTGACACTTCTTCCGACTCACGGTTTCTTAACTACGAAAACTTGACACCACAACCTCTTCTGAGAACTCTCAGGGAACCTGACGTTCCTCTAGGTTGGTCAGGTAAGACTTCCTCTAGTTGGGACCCTAAAGAAACCTTCCTTACTACGATTTCGACTTTGAGGTGATGAAACCGGTGGAGTACACTTCTCAACTGAGTAACCTTTTCTGAAACTACGACCCTCCCTAACCCCCGTCCTCCTCTTCCCCTGCTGGCTACCGACCTACCGTAGTGACTGAGCTACCTTCACTCAGACTCACTTGAGACCCTCTACCACTACCTGTCACTCCGGACCGCACGACGCTAAGTACCCCAGCGTTTCTCAGCCTGTACTGACTCGGTGACTTGACTTGACTTGACTTGGACACTCGATGATGAGATCAGTTCATGTACCTCGAAGATCCGAGGTTTCCTCCACATTCTTTTGTTGGATTTACGGATCATAAAGTTGGTATTTGTGTTTTCATTATTGAATTCTTCAGGAGGTGTTGGGTTAGGACTGGGACTCGTGTAGTCTCTCTTTACTTAGACCTTTGAAAAGAGATTACACACATGGATATCCAACCCCCATAATTTCTAGGGTCTGTCTTTTTATCCTCGTGACAGTTAATTTTTCCGTCAAGTTTTCGAAGACGACGGGAGAAACTTGATCACCGTTCACCTAACATCCTGAAGCGATTGACAGGTCACCAATCCTGAGACGCGAGGGTGGTATCCCCCTGTACCCAACTTAGGAACCAGTCCCTTGATGATAAGGTGTACGACACGTCGTACTGGTTTTTTTCGTTTAAAATTTTTAGTACATACACACTCTCGTACAAGTTAACGAGTAAGTACAAACTGACAAACGCTGGTGTACCTGACATCGGGTGGTCCGAGGAGACAGGTACCCTAAGAGGTCCGTTCTTATGACCTCACCCATCGGAAAGGAAGGAGGTCCCCTAGTAGGACTGGGTCCCCAGTTTTGACTCAGAGGACGTAACGTCCACCTAAGAAATGACGACACGGTGACTCCTTCGGGCACACACACACACACACACACACACACACACACACACACACACACACATAAGGACTATTGTAGAGGGGTAACAGTCTGGGTCTTTGTAGAATCGATTCTCCACTCCCTAACCCCTTCTCTTCACACACTCCAACAAAGGTAGTGTAGTCCGTATAACATGTCTAAATTGAACTTAGAATGGTTAAAGTTCTTGGGGGTCCGTGATAGAAATTACATGAGAGTGTCTCTTTCGCGTTTATGTACATGTAGACCTGGCACCGTCGACCGACACACCTCCGAAACCCACGAACTTCGACCACGCCGATCCCCTCCTTCGTGGACGAAGAACGGAGTAGACTTCCCTGAACCTCCCTTTTTAGTAGGACTCCACTGTCTTTATTAATACAGTCAAACAGATTTTGACTGTTTTTTACGTAAACTACCGTGTTTCGTTAATTCCGACGGGAGTAGGCTCGACCGTGTCCCGTTAGCGGGGTCCACTTTTTAAGGTGTCGATACCGTCACTTGTAATCGTAGTAGAGGTGTCGTGGAGGGGAAGAGACAAGGAGGGGTCAAGTAAGGGGTCCCGAGACGCGGTATCGATGACCTGCAGGCTCCATCACGGAAAACCTATGGTGGTCAATCAGGATAAACTCCAGAGAGGGGTAGGGGGTATATCTAAACATCCGACCGGAACTGGACTTTAGGTAGGGGCCTCACTTTGGAGTCTCGAATTAGATGATTCAGCCAGACCGAAACTCGGGGTCTCTTTTACCCTAAAGATATTTTACAAGTGAAATTTCTCTCTAAACGAGGAAAGTGTCGAGGAAAAGACGCAGTGTGTGGTAATTGAGTGTTTTACGACCGATAGCAGCCGACGTCTCTGAACTCGGCTAAGACGTATTTCCCCTTTTACAGACGTAAGCGTGGGACACAGAGAAGTACTCCCGAGGAGGACTGAGTACGTGCCACCTCAAGACCCGGAGTCTGTGGTATAGTGTTTCGTAGGAATTGACCGACCGAAAGAATAGAGGAGCCTCATGACATTAAACTGTGTCACTGTCTTCGTACCGTAGAGGTGACACTAAAACCGAGACGTGGTACAGAGGTACAATGTCTTCGAAGTCCTTTCGAGACGAGTGTCTGGTCGTATTTACGGGGACGAGTTGGTCCTCGGTCACGAGAGAAGAAACCCTCAGACATCACACGGAGACAGGGGTTTCACGTAAAGTCTTTGTGGTAACTGACCTGTGCTGACCTAGGAGAAGATCGATGGACCCCCTCAGACCACCAACAACAGACAATTAATGGAGGGAGGTAAGTAGGAGGTGACAACAGATAGGAGGGAACACCTACCATAGTCGATCCGAGGAGTGGGTAACCGAAGACGAAATCCCTTTAGGACCATCCTCCAGTCTCCAACCCTCCCTCACTCTAGTCCCATCAAGAAAGAAACGAGGGTCGAAGTCACAACCCAGAGAACCTCATAGACACTAGAGGTCCTAACTTTTATGTGTGGTTCTACACTTCTTTTCCCTTGGGAGGATGTATCTCCACAGCCCCCTCACACATTAAAGGAGTCAAGACAGAGCAGCGTCGTCTCTAAACTTTGTCACCTGGTCACAATGTCAAGCTAATCTCGAGTTTCAAAATAAGTCGTTCGTTCCCTTTCATGTGGGAGCTCCGCACTCCCGCCCGACTAGAGTTTCCTCTCCGGAGTCAGACAGAGCCGAAGGCGGAAAAAATGCAAACAGAGGATGGGGTGGAACTCGGACGGGGTACTTTTGACCCGATCGGTTCTTCCCCCGCACAAACAAAGTGAAGTTCAAGAGTGACCAAGTACCTAAAAGAAAACAAGGTAAAAACGTCCGAAAAGGAAAAGAAACAGAAAATCGGTGGCGGTAAAACGTGAAGACAAAAGATAAGATTGATGAATTGTCTCCCCCTGCACTCAAACTCACTTGAGACCCTCCACCACGACCTGTCCCTCCGGACCGCACGACGCTAAGTACCCCAACGTTTCTCAACCTGTGTTGACTCGTTGACTTGACTTGACTTGACTTCCGAACAACCGCCCTTACGTTCAATCACGTTGGTGAAACCTTTTGTCATACCTTCAGGGAGTTTTGATTTTTATCACAAGACTATCCTAAGTCGTTAAGATGAGGACCTGTATGTATGTCTGTTTTGACAGTAAGTTTTTCTATGTATCTGGGGTTACAAGTAACGTCGTAATAAATATTATCGGTTATTAACCTTTGTTGGATTTACGAGTGACTGTCTACTTACCTATTTCTTCTGTACTACATGTATATGTGGGTTACCTTATAATGAGTCGGTATTCTTTCTTACTTTATTACGATAGACGTCGTTGCGTCTACCCAGATCTCTAGTAGTCTGACTCACTCCATTCAGTCTTTCTCTTTCTGTTTATGGTATACTATAGTGAATATACACCTTAGATTTTATACTGGGTTTACTTGAATAGATGTTTTGTTTTCGTCTGATTGTCTGAATATCTTGTCCAAAGATCAACGGTTCCCTTCCCCTCCCGACCTGATCCTCAAACCCCAATCGTTTACGTTTGATAACATATCTCTTACCTATTTGTTGTTCCAGGATGACATATCGTGTCCCTTTACGTAAGTTATGGGACACTATTTGGTATTACCTTTTCCTGTACTTTTTCTTAACATATATATACATATTGCCTCAGCGAAATGACTTATCATTTTTGATTGTGTAACATTTAGTTGTTATGAAGTTGTTGTTGTTGTTTTTTATGTGTGATCCTTTAAGGGAGGAGGATCCGAGATAGAGTATAAATGGTCATAAAAGGGAGGAGCGGGGAAGTCGGGACCCACACGGAGGAGAGATGAGACACCGACGGAGTAATAGAAAATTAACAGGGAATTAAGACAGGTGTAGATACGTTTATCAGGGAGGTAATTCCCGAGAAACAAACTTCAAGACATACTTAGCGAAGGGGGTCTATGTCCTTCTTGGTGGATAGACCCAACTTTCCAGGTAAGGATAAGTCTTGAGACCGACGTTATGAGTCTTGAGACATAGTTCTGTCAGAACCATACCCAGACCAGTCAGGAACCTAAAAACGGGATTATGTCGGAAAGGTGTAAGGAGACTAGTACGACGCCGGAGTAAGGTGATTGATCTACACACAGCAAACCAGAAGTAGGACCAAGGACCGGACCTGTGGGACAGACAATGGGGTCTTAAAGATCTAGAACTCGACATGAAAGTAGAACTATTGAGAAGACGGGGTTTAGGACCGTGGACTTAAGGATGATTTTTTGAAAAGAAAAGTCATACGAGGGGAAGAGTCATAAATCTATAGATTTATCATGGACGAAAAACAAAGGAACGACGACACAAAATACTGGTCACTAACATATAGACATTTCTGTTACCGAACGGTCAAGTTGGTCCTGTTGGTAGACCAATCAAATGATGCGAGAGGTCCACCATGCAAGACAGACGAAGGGACCTGAAGGTTGGGATCTAGATGAAGGATTCTGGTCCCTAGAGGGACGTACACGGTAAACCGAGTGTAAGAAGACATGTAGAGATTTCCGTCGACGAACGGTCCTTTTGGTGGGTGAAAAGGGGGGTCCATGGTATAATACCCTGAAGGGTCCACCACGATCACCATTTCTTGGACGGACGGTCACGTTATATACATTCTCTGTACCCAAACTAGGGACCCAGTCCTTCTACGGGACCTCTTCCTTTACCGTTTGATGAGGTCATAAGAACGGGCCTCTTAGGGTACCTGTCTCCTTTGACCGTCCAGTGTCAGGTAACGTGTCTCAGTCTGTGCTGATTTCACTTAAGTGTGTGTGTATGATAAGTCTCTTCTATATATAGAATTTCCTTAGTTTACCACTTAGGAATCTTACGTGTTGTGACAGTGTAAAACCCTGAATATACATCGGTAGAAACCCTGGGGTACCAGGTGACCCAGGGTTGCTCAGCCTGTGTTGACTTCGTTAAACCGTGAGTGTGTGGCATAAGATGGACTACGAACTAGTCAGTCACTGTTGAGTGGTGCTAGATTTACTAGTTACCGGTGGGCGAAGTGACTTGGGTGTAGACTCACGGTTCACTCGCTGGGAGAGTGTGAAGACTCCCGGTTGGTTAATCATCTCCTTGACAGTAACCTTGACAGTAAGGTTACTGTCAAAACTTTGGTTTGGTTAATTATTCGAAAAGAAAGGGTTTGTGTGAAAGTTTAAACTACAGTTTATTGATGACGATACAAAAGGGTCATCAGTACATACCTACACTCTCAACCTGATATTTCTTTTGACTCTCGACTTTTTAACTACGAAAACTTGACACCACAACCTCTTCTGAGAACTCTCAGGGAACCTGACGTTCCTCTAGGTTGGTCAGGTAGGATTTCCTCTAGTCAGGACTGATAAGTAACCTTCCTGACTACGACTTCGACTTTGAGGCTATGAAACCAGTGGACTACGTTTCTTGACTAAGTAGACTTTCCTGGGACTACGACCCTTTCTAACTTCCGTACTCCTCTTCCCCTACTGTTTCCTACCTACTCTACCAATCTACCGTAGTGGCTGCGTTACCCGTACTCGGACTCATTCGAGGTCCTCAACCACTACCTGTCCCTCCGAACCGTCCGACGTCAGGTGCTCCAGCGTTTCTCAGTCTGTGCGGACTCACTGACTTGACTTACTACTGGGGGAGGTTCTCCAGAATACGGTGTACGACGTGGAGGGTCCAGACGACCTCGGTCTCGGGCAAAGACATCGTCTAGTGACGACTGGGCTCGGGGGTGTCCTCTACGAGTCGTGAGTTTCCGTCCCGACCAAGTCTGAGAACACCAGTGACGAGGAAAGGGAGTTAGGACCACACGTGTTCTAAACCAAAAAGTTGGAGACTCGTAGAGACCGTCCAGATTCCAAACTAAAATTTACAGCTACGAGGGGAGGGTGACACAACAACCCCGGGGACCTGTGCCCGATAGAAAAAACCACCCTAGGTTGTAAGAAGACAGTTACCAACGATTCATCCATCGACACTAAAACCACAAGAACTTCCTCTTCAACGTTTAGTATCGTTTATCTACCCCTTTGTTACCTTTGTTACTGACTGTAATAAAAGGACCTGAGATTTTAGTGACGTCTACCACTAACGTCGGTACTTTAATTTTCTGCGAACGAGGAACCTTCTTTTCGATACTGTTTGGATCTTTCGTATAATTTTTCGTCTTTGTAATGAAATGACTATTTCCAGGTAGATCAGTTTCGATATCAAAAAAGGTCATCAGTACATACCTACACTCTCAACCTGGGATTTCTTCCGACTCACGGTTTCTTAACTACAAAAACTTGACACCATAACCTCTCAGGGAACCTGACGTTCCTCTAGTTTGGTCAGTTAGGATTTCCTTTATTTAAGACTTATAAGTAACCTCCCTGACTACGACTCCGACTTCGATGTGATAAAACCGGTGGACTACGCTTCTCGGATGAGTAACCTTTTCTGAGACTACGACCCTTTCTAACTTCCGTCCTCCTCTTCCCCTGCTGTCTCCAACTCAACCACCCCACCGTAGTGACTGAGTTACCTTTACTCAAACTCGTTCGAGACCCTCTAACACTTCCTGGCTCTTCGGACCGTACGACGTCAGGTCCCCTAACGTTTCTCAGTCTAGGGTGACTCACTAACTTATTATTATTGATGACGTAGTTTTGTTCGGAACTGAGGTTTGGGGTAGATTCCAGTTTTATTAGGAACCGGGGTTTGAGGTAGATTCTAGTCGTCTGAAGAGACGTTTCTCTCTAATATAGATTGGTCAATTGAGAAAGAATGAATTCATTACTTAAGTCGAAAAGTAAAGTCAATAACTTATGACTATGGAAGGTAGGTGTTATGTTTTATTGTCGAGAATCATTGGATTCTAGTTTTCATTAGAAAGAATCGAACTACTTTTTTTACACGATCTAGAAATCGTTTATAGTATGAATCACCACTATGTCACCACCGTAGAAAAAATTTCCACCTTTATTTTAGTGGACGGGAGTGATAAATTCACACTTTCGTCCCGTCATACTACTCTGTTTTTTATTCTTTAAGTATAACCTTAACAGTACAAACTGTCCTTTACTGACAACTAATCCTTTTAGACTTTCTTAGGTAAATATATGACAATATTGGTTTTTCTTTCAAGTCATTCCAATAACTTACGTTCGAGTTGTGTCATGATTGTTGTAATCCACATAAACAATTGGAAATAACTCCCAAAAATTACACGACCCGTGGTAAGACTCTCGAAACGTCCAAAATAAATTAGGTCATGAGTGTTATTGGGGAACCTCTTTCATGACAATAAGAGGGATCAATTCTCCATTCTATGACGTTCTGACTCATGTAAAGGTTCTCGTAGACCGAACATGTACTACTCAAACTCTAAACTTGAGTTCCTTTAGTTATATATTGTATTATAATTTTGTAGTTATATATTATATTATGTAATACGAGAATTGATGACACTACCGCCAGAGGTTCGAAATATAAGTATCCAACTCATTTTTTCAAACTCGTTAGTAGGATATATATATATATATATATATATATATACCTTTGTGGGATATATATACATATATATTACAAGTTTATTAAAAATTTATTATTTTCTGTCTTTACAAATTTCCTTTTCTATTTGTTATAAAAATTTATTTAAGATAAACTTTTATTTTAAAATAAAAAAATCGTCGGTTTTATAAGGAAATCGTGAGGGTCTTGATCATGACTTATATACATTCGTTACATTGACTTATATACAGAAGACTAAAAAAAAATTACACATCTAAACTGTCATAGTCTGGTAGGTAAACAAGATGGTGGTTTAAGTCAAAGAAAACTGTGTCCTCATCGTAGACACTCTTATTGACCTGACCCCTTCGACTATATCCGTTTGACAACTTAATGTATATAATAAATCTAGAAAATTTTTATTCCCATATAAGTAATAATGAGTATCTTAATTTCTTTTGAATTTTTTTTTTTTTTTTTCGGGTTGGAAGTCAACTAAGGACAACGAGAATCCTATTTCTGTTTGTAAGAACTAGACCGGGGACTAACGGAAAGAACAAAGGGACTTTGGAGGTTCAAAAGAATGAGACGAAAAGTTTGTGTGACCAAAGGACAAGGAAGTTGTCCACTAAAAAGGTGGGTGAGGGACTAATTCCTAAAAATGTACGAGAGAAGGAAGACCCATAAAAAGAGGGGGTATAGGTATGAATTGGGGTTGAGAAGAAATAGGGAGGTTGTAGTGAAAAGGTCCTTTCGGAAGGATCAGTGTCGTCGTCTCTAGGTTAGAGACACTACCGAGGAAAGTGAATCGTCTCTAATATTAATATGAAACTATACCTGTACCCAGAAATAAACTACTTATAGAAAGAATAGTCTGTGATCCAAGGTGATCCGTTCTCGGGAGACAAAACAAATGGTGACACAGAAGTCTGTGATCGTGGTACGACCTTGTAAACCATCTCAAAGTCATTTATGAATTACTTAAGTCCCAACTTACTTAAGCAAGGGAAAAACACTACGGTCGGACCGACATCGTCCCAATTGTTGTGTAAAGAAAACACATACACGGTTATTTTGTAATAAACCTTTTGTTCTATTACCCGGTCTAAACATCAAATTATTAGAGACTATGACCTAATCCTTTACCGTTGGGTGAGGTCATAAGGACGGACCTTTTAAGGTACCTGTCTCCTCGGACCTCCTGTACCTGTGTCTCGACCTGTACTGACTCGTCTCGTGTGTGTGTGTGTGTCAGACACTATGTCTCTGAAGATCTTATCGACCTTCCCACCTCTTTTGAAACCTTGGAGTCATCGTCTTTGTCAGACTAGTTCCATGGTGTCGGCGTCGATCTGATGGTAGCACCAACTTAAGACTGAGTAGTAGAATTGTTGGGTAAAGATGTGAACGAGGGGAGGGAACTATTGACCTCTTCCGTAGACTTCTACGGGGGTGTGGGGACCTACAACCGACCGATGATATGGTGGAGAGAACGGTCGAAGGAGAGTGAGGAGTCCGGTACCACCTCCACTGGTCTGTTACTGGTCGACATCGTCGCACCCAGAATCTAAACTCTTTCCTCCGTAACCTTGTCCTGAGTGACTACAGACTCACGAAGCCTTTTTTATCTGAACGAGTCAACCACGACAGCCGTAAACAAAACGGGTCCTTCGTCTCGGGTTCTATTCCTGACTTCCACTTCCATCAAATAAACCCTTTATTTGTGTCTTCATCCTCGTTCCCCCGTCTCTTTCACCTACCCTTCCTTCTTTTTCGGATATATTTCTACGCAATAGTTCCAACGACGACAACCGTTGCCCTGAGGTAAACCGACCCTAAAGACTCTTCATATTTTTTTACGAAAGATCTTTATAGACCTAAAGGGACCACCGAGTCTGTCATTTCGCAGACAGATGTCACACCCTCTGGACCCAAGTTCGGGACCCAACCCTTCTAGGGGACCTCTTCCTTTACCGTTAGGTAATCCCTTAAGTAGACATCCGAGGGTAGGAGGACACTAATTCTTGTTAGGGTACCTGTAATCGAGGAGACGTTAAGGTCAGATGTGTCGAACAGTCTACCGTTGGTCTCACGTCGGGCACCGCAAGGTACTACCAGGACCCCCATCGTCACTTGTTCACCGAGACTAAACATTAACGTTGGGTCGGTGGTCCTTCTTTGGAAGATCGCGTCGTGGGAAGTATACTGTCTGTGCGTCTTATCCTTTACTTCTACGATCTAATTCTGTGAGAGGGACGCTGCTACTAACGCCGACACGAGTTTAGCTGTTAAATTCAACCGTTGTGACTACCGATGTCTCGTCCGACGGGTCGTACAGAGCGGTGGTACGTAACTAAAATCAAGAGGGTGCTCGGAGAACTGAAGAAAGAAGAGGACATAGTTACCGTCACTGTTCAGTGTTCGCAGGGCCACTTATTCCAGTTCTCCTTATTTCTCTTCGATAAAGGACGGGTTTGAAGTATAGGAAGTACACGCTAGCGTGCGACCACCGACTGTCGATGACGGTTTGACTCCCGCTCGTCCCCGACTCGAGAGTCTGTCTGAGTTGGACATTGTACCGGCTCGTAGGAGAGTGAGTGTAGACATCGAGACAAGAAAGGACAGAGGACATTGGAGGGACGGGAGGGGACGGGGGTATGGACAGACTAACGTTTCTGTCGTCTTGGTAGTGTAAGGACCTAAATTTCTAGTGGGTTACTGTGAGGGTCCGAGACCGGTGACAACCAGTCGAACGAGTGACGGGTAGAGTGCCGGGGTGGAGGGGGGTTTAGAGTAATCGGGGGTACCCTGGTCCTTAGGAAGTTTTTCGTCCAGACGTTGGACAATTATAAACGTTTGTTAATACCCCTAGAGGGAGGGTGAGAGAGGAGACGAAGAGTAAACTACTCATAATTTTTAGTGTTTGGGTGGGGAACGGGAGTCCACTACTTACATGATCTTAGAAAGACGTTCGTCCTTCAGGAGGAGGAAGTCCGGTGTTGTAAACTATTTCTTTACTTAGGAACTACAATAATTAAGGGAGTCGATTCTAAAACAAATTATTCACATAACAGTCACTATCTAGACTTCTCCATCCCACACTCACACACACTCTCTCTCTCTACCCCCACTCCCTCCCTACCCCTTCTTCCCAACCCCCCTCCCCTCCCATTAAACTAACACCGGATCTCTAATCCGTCCGACCATAATGTTTCGTGGAGAAATAGGTCCCGACCTCGAGGTCGCACTGTTTACTGACGGAGAGGGGGAGGGGGCAAGTGGTAGACTAATCCGGGTTCGGTCGGTTAGTGTCGCCTACTAAACCTTTTATAAAGGAGGAACTGTAAGATTTCTTGTTAGGGAACGACTCCTTTTTTTATGTAATATTTTATTTACCTTTTCGTAGGTAGTCGACCCTTTTACATAAGATGACCGACCTCCGTTCACTACAAAAATAAATTTACCCTGGTTTCTGTCCCTCCAACTAAAACGTGATTCTATGGTTTTGTCTCGTCTCTTCATAAACGTAACTCCAACAATGGGTGGTTGGAACGGGTCTACCATCATAATATGTCGTTCTTCCCGGTCGCCTATCAATAGTCATTCCGTCCGTGACGTTCCACCGGGTATTTAATGGACAGGTTAAACCACACTAAACCTATTTTCATGTTTTCATTAAAGTACCGGTCGTCTACCAAAGAAGGAGAGAAGGAGAAAGAGAGGAAGTGTGTGTGTGTATGTGTGGGAGGAGTCAACTTTTTTACCAGTTTGACGTCTTCTCCCTTCGGAAAGGGAAAACTTTACGTAGAGTCGGTCCCAACATCCCTGACCGAACGTTCGAAAGTATGGTCTCTCCTTCGTCCGGACCGAAGATTTAGGAACGTCCCGGATCTTAGATGGTTCCGTCCTATCCAAGACGGTACTGGGTCTGGACGAGTTACTCCAGAACTTTGTAAATAGTCGGGTAGGAGGGGGAAGGGGGGTCGAGGGTGTCGTATTGGAAGAGGGGAGAAGGACAGGGGGTTCTATTTCGTTATCTACACAAATATACTGAGTATCCAGGCACTCGAGTTAGGTCTCCCATTTATTGAGTGACTTACTTACTCTATACAGTAAAGGTCCGATATTTTTATTAAGTGCCGGAGTGGAAAAGGATTACCCCGAAGTACCGAACCACGAAAGTACAGACGGGTGACGTCGACGACGGAGACGTCTCAGGGAAGTCCAGACGACCACAGACACCACTTTCTACTTCCCGACTCCTACGAGACTTATCGTGAACAGAGGAGGACCCATAACTTTTTTCTTTATATAAAGAAAGATATCCCTGAAAAAAAAAATTGAGTACTTAATTATTGTTTTACGTTTATATGATATCAAAACAAAACAAAACAAAAAAAGGGAAATAATCAATTTCCTGTCTTTGAAGGTACTTACTTACACATATAACGATTGGACTTGACCAAGAACCGTTTTAAAACTCTTTTCGAGTTAACTAACGAGTCAGCGAAATCAACACAGGTTGAGAAACTCTGGGGTATCTGACATCGGACGGTCCGAGGAGACAGGTACCTTAATAAGAGGTCTGTTCTTATGACCTCAACGGTAAAGGATGAGGACCCCTAGAAGGTCCCTAACTCGGACATAGAGAACTCAGAGGACGTAACCGTCCGTCTAAGAAATGGTGACATGGTGGAACTAATAGTCAACGAAAGGGGAGAGAAAGAGTGGAAGGTAAACCGGTGGAGGGACGGGGGATATGGTCCGAGTCGTAACTCGTGTCTGTATCTGGGTGTGCGAGTGTACCGGTTTTAGAGTCAAGTGTATGTGGGGACGGGGGGCAAGTTTAGTGGGTGATGGGAAAGTATTCCCATTCTTAGGTGGACGGTTATGTCCTCTGTCCTCTGCTTCCAAACTAGAGACCCAGTCCTTCTAGGGGACCTCCTCCTTTACCGTTGGGTTAGGTCATAAGAAGGGACCCTTTAGGGTACCTGTCTCCTCGGACCCCCCGATATCAGGTCCCCCAACATTCTCAGTTTGTACTGACTCACTGACTCATATGTCCATGGGAAAGTATTTAACCAGCTACAATAATGGAGTGAATTTCAGACGGGTGAAAGGATCCTGTGGAGTCTTTCGGTCTGGTAAGTTTTAAGGAAGGTGGGTAGGTCTCAGTTGAGTTAGTAGTCAAACCAACATAGACGGAAGATTGGAATCTAGTCCTTTCTGAGAGAGAGGTTGAAGGACTTTATGTAGGTCGTGGATGGAGGTCACAAGATCAAACCCATTCAATGAGGGAGTCGTGGATGGACGTTGTAAAGAAGTGAGAAATTAAAAAGTCTGTATATTCACAAAATGATAAAGGAGTAGTCGAATAAAAAATGTCCAAAGACTCAAGGTGATCTCCGTTCTGTGTACAGACGTTAATATGCTTGTGTGTGAGAGTAGGTTTTTACACAGTAACGTGCCTCAACCACAAAACATTTAAAAACGATTATGTAGAATCGTTAAAGTTCAGGAGACTCTCCGGGACCTTCTTCGATAAATCTCCGTCTGTTCTCAAACTTTAGTCTGGTTTTTTTTTTTTTTTTGGGGTTTGTTCCCGTAATCGTAAACCGTTCAAGACATTGGTGGGACTACGAACCATAAGAATACAATTTGTCACTATTATTCCGGAACACAACCCACTCACATTCGTACTTATCCTACCCCACGCATTCTTCGTCCGTCCCACCGACCGTGTACCAGTCGGGAAATATTTTATACCGATCATCTTCAGTGTAACGGAACCACAAACCCAGGAGTACCCAGTGTGAGCGGTGACTGAGTCCTGAAACAAATTTATAATGATCCACCCCACAACAGAGACCGAAATAAAGTAACGGGTTCGGAGGGAGTTCGACGGACAAGAGTCGTCCCGAGAGACGTGTACAAGAGGGTCCACGGGTGAGAAGGAAAGGAGAGAAGGATTAAAACGGAAACTTTTAGTCAGTGTGTTCGTGACACAGGGAAGAAAGCTCTTGTGTGTCCTTTTTAATTTATAAACTTTTGGAAAGTAAGTACTGTAGTCAGGTTTCCCATAGTTTGTTCGCTTCCCCACCCCCATCCCCGTCCGTGATATCGTGGACACGGACCATTGGTAGAGGGATCGTTGTCTCCAGGGCCACCGGTCACCTGCAAGGAATCTTCGTGCTTGTCTCAAAAACAAAGGTTTCGTACAGACGAAGAGGGTGAAAACTAATTAGTTGTAGTCGAGAAAATCACACACAAATTCACTTTATTATCTAACGACGAGTTGGTGTCAACTTACCGTATCCAAAACTACTGAGAGTACTTCTTTTCCGTTATGTTTTATCAGATGTTACCTAAAACAAAAAACTTTCCCTTTTTGAATTTTTGGAGAGAAAGAGGACAACGGACCTAAGAACATTTGTTAATACAAATCTTGTTACTAGAAAACGTAGTACTTGGTAAGGGGGATGGAGTGGTTCCGAAATCTTACCAACTGAGAAAAGTCGAAAAAGAAGACGAAGTTTGTGAATTTCGAGACGTTTATGTTGGGTACGAACCGAGTGTTCTCGTCGTGTCGTGTCACAGGTTTCAGTGGAGGGTCACTAAGAAGACTAAGAAAAACTCTAAGACTGTTTATGAAACCTGACACGAAAAACAAAAGACCGTCCTTTCCAATTTTACACAAAAGTGTCTATGTAAAAAGTCCATCTCTAAAAAAGAGAGAGAAGGAAACCTGAGGAAAGGAGTCGGAGACTTTCAAGGATCTTAAGGCACTGTGGTCCTTAAACAGACAAGGAGGAGAAGAGGCAAAACACAACCCCGATCTAAAGAACTGGACAAGATTATATATGGATTCCAGGAACAGATGTAAACTGATTCCACAAATTTTGGTTGCCTCCCTGAGGTAATTTTACACAGTAGGGAATCAAAGACTGAAAAAGGAGATTTAGGGATTTTTAAACTTTTACAATTTTATTCTTTCACCTCAGTCAAGACGGTACATAAGTAAAGATTTATAAGTGCCCTATTAAGAACTGAAAATACAGTTTTCCCAGTGAGTAAAACGGACCGTTCCTTCTTGTGCTTTCTTCAGTGTACGAACTAAAACATAACGAGTGTACACGACTTTCATGTGAATGAAAACAGAACGTGTGTATGAGTAAGATTTCTACTAAGTGTCTTGTCTAACTGTTACTTTAAGAAAGATCCCAAATCTTTCCTATGGTTTTAATCCCCGTCGAGATGCTTGTTCGTCGTCCAGAAAGTACCTGAAGATTTTCAGTGGTGTTCCACCGTCTTGTTGTGTTATCTTTCTTTCCTTAATTCAGGGTCCCCCGGTTGGGGATCAGAGACGATTACCGAACTAAAAGGTGAATGTTCGTTCTTTTACGGTACCTTTGAAAACAAAAGGAGAAGTTCACTTCCTCCTCTCTCTCCGTACCCCCTCCGTGGTTCGGGGGAAGGTGACACACAACATGCAACGGGGATTCGATGTAGACCTGTAATATTCAGTGGGTAACATGAAAGTGAAAAGTGAAAGTACGTAACCTCTTCCTTTACCGTTGGGTGAGGTCACAAGAACGGACCTCTTAGGGTCCCTGCCCCCTCGGACCACCCGACGACAGATACCCCAGCGTGTCTCAGCCTGTGCTGACTTCGCTGAATCGTCGTCGTCGTAACACCTTCGGATCGTAAAAGACTAAAATCGTTGTCGTGGCAAGACTCGTCTTTTCTTGGTCATACAAGACAAGTCGAATTTTGGTTGATTTTAGTGTTCATTTCTCTTCCTTCTTTCAGTAAAAGTGTCTCTCCCCTTTTTTAGGCACCGCAACTGAATCTGTCGTCAGGACTCGTTCTTTGCTCTGGGATTGTCCAACGACCAAGGTCTACGGTTACTTACGAGTGGACATTGACAAAACGAAGATTCTGTGTTTTGGTGTAGTCTCACAAAATGGAATTTCTGCGTTTTGGTGTAGTCTCACAAAATGGAATTTTGTAGTAGAGACGAGTGTCGGGGAGGGCGACTGTGGGCCGGGGATTTTATTAGTGGAAAATAATGAGAACGAAAAGTTAGATCCGTTAACGAACTCTAAGGTGTCTTGGACGAATCCTTTCCACGTGGGGACGGATAGACTTACTCTGGTGAAGACCCGTAAGTTCGCCGACACAAGATCGAGTCGACTCGACTACGGAGTTAGACGGTGGAGGACGTAAGGGATCGAGCACCCAGAGGTATGTTTCACGGAAGTCTGGTACACGTGGTCCTAGACAGATTAGAGTAATCTAAAGAGTAAAAGTCGTATTATGACAGTACCGCGACACGTGGTCACGGGGTCTAATCACCGAACAGTCTTGACCACGGGGTGATTACTCGATTAGGTTTATTATGAGTTTAGGGTTTAGTCTAAATTCTGCTAGGTCAGACCCATCTTAATCCCTCACTCGTTATGACCGACTTTCTTGTTCGAAAGGAAAAGAAACAAAACGGAATTTACTTGTATCCACCTCACGACAGTTTGAGATCTCAAAAAAAAAAAAAAAGGAAACGTGCTGTAATTGACGGTAATGTGTCAACCCTTATTATTTGTCTTTCCTCATGTAGACATACCTAACCATATTTAAATGGAATCTCCTAATCTTTTGTGTGTAGGTGTGTGTATACGCTCCAATTATATAAGTCGTCTAGGCACAGGAAGTGTCGAAGATCAAAAGGACTGAAAGGACACTCAAACCGGATTTCTGGAACGCCTAAAATTTAGACTACATAAAGTTACCGCTGGAATCCCACGTCCCAATCCAGTTTTTTTTTAAAAAAAATTCGAATAAAGAAAGGAATAAAAGGGAGTCCCATTTCGACCCGAGGTCTTTAAGGTTTTACGTATTATCGTTTCAATTCCAGTCTGGGACTTGTTTCCTCGATCCGTTTGTCTTACGTTACTCTTAGTAACTACAAAGTCCACAAGAACTTTTTACTTCGGAACCGAATATTTACCTACGAATTTACCAAAGAATAAAGACATGAACACGTTGGAAAGACTCTTACTTTCTTTAATAAAAGACAACCAGTGTCCCGTCAATAATACTACCGGCTCACCCGGTCGTGTCTCGTCCTCCTCCCACTCGACAGGACGTGAGAGAAGGTTTCGTGTCGTTGGGTACACCGTAGCGATGGTACCTCAGAGGGTAGAACGACGACCTACTTCGGGTTTCTTACGTCAATTTGAAAGACTCAGTTCAAGTCGTTTCGTACCGACAAACGACAACGCAAAACTAAATATTTAGGATACCTAGACTACATCCTTACCATGAAAGTCTTAGGTTTGTACCCGGTAAGGTATGAAACTATAATCAGGAGTCGAGTCACGAAACAGTAGTCACATATTTTCTGTTCAAGAGTCTCAGCAGAAGACAAAGAATAAAAAAACTTTATTCTTTTACAAAGAAAAACACACACACTTCGTGTTTCATGAGTGAGGTCTAAAGTAGTAAAAAGTATATAAACAGTAAAGGTAGTTTGTGACACACAAGTCAAAATATTAACGATCGTAAAAATCCACTATTCGATGGTTTTCCTTCAGACCAAAATCTCAAAACACGAATTATCTCAGTAGTATAAGGGTCCACCACACTCACCATTTTCTTAGGCGGACGGTTACGTCCTCTGTATTCTCTGTGCCCAAGCTAAGGGTCCAACCCTTCTAGGGGACCTCCTCTTTTACCCTTACGTGAGTTCATAAGAACGGACCTCTTAGGGTACCTATCTCCTTGGACCTCCCGATGTCAGGTATCCCAGCGTGTCTCAGCCTGTACGGACTTCACTGAATCGCACGTATAAAATATTGACTACACTCGAACGAAAGTGACTGGAGTTTGCACTGGTGCAGTGTGTCAGTGTGTTTATGACTTGATGATGATGGACCTGGAGTCCCACGGACAGGTCACGGACACGTTCTCTGTCTTGGACACACCAACGGACGAGAAAGGAGATAACAGTGTAAAACTTTGTATATCTTAAGACGAACAAGGACGTAGAATTAATCCGGTTCTCGGTGGAGGAGGGAGAAACCGACCTACTAGTCAGTTTCCCTAGACTAAAATAAATAAAGGGATAAACTGTTGTCTCCCCCTTCTGGTGGTTTTCTTTACTTTTGTACAGAGGTGTTTCTGAATATGAAGTTATAAGTCCGAAATAAGTAGTGTTGGGACTTAGTCTTCATCGGGTTTATAGGTAGTTGGACGTTTGACCATTTATCTAACACTACTGTAAGGATGTTCTATGATGGGTTGTCAAGTTTCCTTGTCTAACGACCTTGTACGTCGTCACATCTTCTTGACTTTCTCCGGTCTGAGTTTTCCGACGTGAGATGCCAAGGTGAGTCTATTTTATGATCTTTGATCTTTGACCGTTTCAGTTTTATTGACTTTAGTCCGGTAACCAGTAGGCCTGCCTCCACCCCCACTCTTCAGTCCTTCCTCTGACTGAGGTTTCCCCGTTCTCCTTTGAAGACCCATCTGACTTTGTAAGACTTGTAATGACATCACTATTAATGTGCTTCCAGATGTGAACAGTTTTGAGCGGTTTAACATAGCACATATCTGATGTAAAGTTAGTGTTGTGTCAAAAATTTTAGCTAAAACCTACCTATGTAAAAGTATTAAATATTTTGACAGTATTTTCCGTTTGTGTTATCGATCTCACTCGGTAGAATACCCGAAACGGACGTCGTGTACTCGAAAGTGCAACTTCGACCTCAACTTCTTTTAGTCTTACTATGTGACATTACTCTTTCGTTCAACCCTAGGCATTATTACGGTGGTCATAAAACAGTACCGAGGTGTCGGAAACGTTCAAAGGAATGGGCCACGCTTTCCTTACACTTAGATAAGTTTAATTGAATCATCTTCAGCTAATCCGTTGTTAGATTCAAACAAGGTAATTGACGTGGGTTCCGTTGCCCGGGGCGTGGTAGGAGAGGGGCGAGAGGCACATGGGACTACTGAGATCATTGGAGTCAGGTGGAGGGGTCAAATAGGGCCCTCGTCCCGCGTTTAACTGCTAGTAAAAGGAAAAACTCAATGCTGGGTCCGTGTACGGAGCGGGGACCTTCCTTCGCCGGGACGGTTAGGAGGTGTTGTTGGTCCTCTCTTTACTCTCCGGCCGATCCCGGGCCAACGAAGGGACGACTGAGATTAATGGGTCGGCCCTTAAAATGTTAGGGAGGAAGGGCAGGCGGGGGTGTAACATTGGTGCTGGGACGGCGAGACGTCTGAAACCGACCCAGAAAGAAAACACACGGGTGACGACGGCTCACCTACCCCGAGGATTACTCGAAACTGTGATTACCTTGACACTCTGTCACACTAATACCTAGGAAGGGGGGTGCGTCGTGTCTGGACCGTCCTTTACTGGGCTCTCAGACGTGGGAAGGTGGGGGGTCACTTAAGACAACTTTGGTAGAAGTCGGCGGTCGACCTCGCGATGCGTGGGGTGGGGGTGGGAAGGGAGTCAGATCAAAGGATAGAGAGGTAGTAGGGCGTCCACCGACTTTTATTCTAAAATACCGGACTGCGGACCACCCAACCAACTGTCGCGACCTCTTGAAGAGATTAAGCCCCCCTCCCCCACGCACCTCGTACCTCCACTCCACCCCTTACCTTTGACCTCGGGTATTTTTGTTTCTGAAAGGGGACGAACGGAAAATTTTTCGGAAGACTCCTCCTTCCCTCGTCGCTTCCATACCAACAAAAGATAATCTACGAATTGTTGCACACATTCACCTCCATTAAATTCTCTTTTTGTTGTACACGAAGACATTAAAGGTACAACGCACACCATGTCCACATTCCCTGACCCCCGATTGATAACTCGACACTCGATTAATATCCCTCTTTGTCGACAACAGGAGATTACTCCTCTGTCTCGGAGCCTCAGGCGAGGCGCTCCCCCGGACTCCTTCGGACAACGTCCCGCGACACGCGTCTAACGGAGAAGGAGTGTTTTATGAGGGACGGTGTGTGAACGAGTGCCCGGCGAAGAGTGTAGGTGAGGTCGTCCACTACTCATTAAAAGCGGGCTGACACAGACCTCTCTCCTGATACAGGAGTAAAATAATTTGAGCCACGAGGAAAATAAAAACAAAGGGTTCACATGCCGAGGACTGGGGTCGACACACAATGGTCCCAGGGAAAAGAGGGGGGGGAACTCAAGAAAGACAAGTAAGGGTAAAAGGACACAAAGGTCCTGTCAGTCTATAAGGGTCTCGACAGTCGATAAATAGCACACTACATCTCCGAGCCGATCTGGTGTGAAAGACAAAGAGCCACGACACAAAAAGAGGGGTTCCAGGGTATTTACACTGGTTTGTAGAGAAGTTGCTGGGCCGTCCATCTCAAATCTCCCAGACGACCCCTCATCGACACGCTGAAGGGTGAATCTAAAGTAGGGTTTGTTTATTCCCTTCACAAAGAAATTTGAAAAATTTTTAATTTACATAAAAAGAAAAAACAACTTCAGGTCAACCAAATGTCACAACACACCCAAAGTCCACATGTCGTTTCACTAAGTCAATGTATTTGTACATATTAAGTAAGAAAAAGTCTACGAAAAGGGAATATCTAATAATATTCTGTAACTCATATTAGGGGACACGATATGTCATCCAGGAACAAATAGAATATATATCTTCACCCATGGACAATTGGGGTCCGAAGGGACCACCGTGTCTACCATTTTCTTAGACGGACGTTACGTCCTTTGGACCCAAACTAAGAGAAACTTCTTCTCTTACCGTTGTGTGAAGTCATAGGAACGGACCTCTTA
Organism: Capra ibex; assembly: GCA_006410555.1. NCBI lineage: Eukaryota > Metazoa > Chordata > Mammalia > Artiodactyla > Bovidae > Capra > Capra ibex. The sequence continues at coordinate 40,683,518 of SJYO01016970.1, read as the reverse complement.
AGGTACCTGGCTCCTCGGACCACCCGATGTCAGGTACCTCAACGTTTCTCAACCTGTCCTGACTCGTTGATTCCGTGTGTATAGACAATTAGGGTTTGAGGATTAAATAGGGAGGGGAGGGGAGGGGAGGGGGAAACCATTGGTATTCAAATATAGATACAAACACTCAGACAAAGACAAAACATTCAGTCAAGTAAATATGTTATAAAAATCTAAACCTTTTTCATTATATTTAATGGTGATGATATGTACTTTTCCTTCGATTGTGATATCTAACTCTCTGTAATCTTATGATAATTCTATTATTATGATACTGGGTGAAATACGGTTATTTGGGTTGGTCTTTTTTTCAATAAGAACAATTTACAATTATGTTAGGACTACAAGTACAACTATAACCGCAATGTTTGGAGATGTGGTGACGTTCCTTCCTTTCGTAGTTTCAGGTTCCTTCGACCTCTTCGTCCACGGGACGAGACGATGAGTTTCGGAGTACACGAGGAAATACTACCTACTCCTCCTCCGTTAGATTTCCCTGGCAGGTGGTGGGGGTTGACACCTATTTCATAATAAATGACACGTTAACTTAATTTTTGTTCCTGAGCGATATCGTTGGTGAGATTGTTCCCCGTGATAAGTGTCCGACGGAACGACGGACCCCAGGCCGCGGGTACTTCGTGGAAAAACTTTCGCGAACACCCGTTTGGTCACCGTATACCCCGAAAATGTCGTACATGCTCCGCCCCGAGGACGGTATTTTCCAAAGAGACGTCTGACATAACGAAACCCTTCCCTTTACCCTCGCGGTCGTCGATACAAAAGGACGTCAAATCCTAATTCCCTTTAAATTAACTTTTATTTTGTGTCTCCGTGACACCACCGGTGACTCCTTTGTGTTTCTCGAGAAGTACCTCGGTCCGGTGGTGCACCGTCGTTCCTTGTGTGACGGTCGAAGTAGACGAACGTAGGTGTCCTGTAGACCCCCGACCCTTGTTCGGTGAAACACTAGTGGGTAGGACACCGTGGTCAAAACCCCTAGACTCGTAAGGACTTTCTTGATCCCTCCTAAGACGTTGTAGTGTCTCTTCCCACACAGATGAATTCCAGAGATAGTAAAGAAGAGTGAGATCGTTAGAAAAGAATGTAGAAGGGGGACACGAAACATCTCGGAAGAAACAAAGTGTATTATGGAGACCTTTAGAAACAAAGTAACGTAAAAAAATTGGAGTCCCTTTTCTTAGTACGTTAGAGAGAGAGGGAGAGTTACTTAAAAATTCTTCTGTCTCTATAAGTAATATTGTATGAGATCCGTTTTAATCTATTCTTATTTCCCGATTCTCCTAAAATAGAAGAGTTTCTGTCACTGGACTCCAGAGACCGATTAGACTCACTGAGAGAATTTCGAATGGTCCATAATCTCTACTCGTTAAAAAAAGGGCGACAAACACACACACACAAATAGGGAAAGATAGGGGTTTATTGTCGAAGACCATATAAGACCGTACTGGAGAAGGTCGTGGTTCAGAGGTACAGTTCCACTGTAGACAGAATTCACAGACAAAGGGAGGACGAAAGAAGAAATCTTGTCGTTTCAAATGACGATTCATAATGGTGACGAAGGACTGTCTCAGATCGTGTTTTTCGTGGGAGATCGAATAATACCGGTTTCTTGAGGTCCCCAGTCTGGGGACCAAGAACACAGTTAATGCAATCGACGGAACCAACTTTTACAGATGGAATATTCATGACAAAAAGGCATAGTCAGAACTATTAAATTTAAGTACGTAAGACGACAAAAATGAGTGATGGTGAAGGTGTGGTGAGTCTCTGACAGTCTCGGATCGTACCACAAAACGTGTATAGTTTGGAATTCACAAAACAACACTTACTTACCAACCCATCTATCTCCTTAGTTTTCCAACAAGACGTAACCTTCTGTCGTCAAACAAAATTGGATTGACGTCTACCTTCTTTCGTCGGATTTTGTATTGAAGGATTTCACGGTCGATTGAAAAAGTTCCTCGATTATGTATTTCCTGAGAAACTAAATTGAGTATAAAACTCTACCTCTTTTATTCGTGTTTACCGTGTCGCTTCGTACGGATTAAAACTATTAGGACGAAAACCTCTTCTGTCTAGGGAATGTCTTATGTCCGGGGTTAAGGAATAGGCATTAAGGTCTTAGGTCTCTCAAAATTATTTGTCTTCGAAAAGTATTCTACAGATCCTCCTTGGACCGAACCTGACTATGTATCGATAAACCTCGAAAACAAACGTAAATAGGATGGTTCTCCCCGATAAGTGTGTGAAGACGTCTTTACAATTACAAACTAATATTCCTCAAGGTCTACAGGGACCTCACAACCCATTATCCACCATACGAGTGCCATAAATACGGGAAAGATATTAGATTTTTTAGAACTTATAGTTGTGTATACGGGAGTTCCCAAAGTCTTTTCCTTAGTCTCTAGATATAATCGTTCTACAACGAAATGATACAACTCCAAATAAGTCATTGATCTTGTCTAACGGTCGTTCTGTAGGTCTGCAGAATTTATAACATATGTTTTCTAGGATCCCGAATCCTGAAATGTCGTAACATAAAAACACCTTAAACGAGTCACAAGTTTACTAGAAAGTTACTTAAACACCCCCTCTTTCACCAGAGGGGTAGGATAAGGAGGTGGTAGAATCCTGACGGGGTGGGGGTCGTAACATAAAAATTTCGTGTTTAAGAAGTAGGTCGTTTATCTAGTACCTGTGTCTAGTCCACAGACGTACTAGTATGCCATTTCCTTCAACGGTGGAGAGGAAAAGAGTTCCTCGACTCAGAGGACTTATTAAAATATTCTTCACTGTGTTTTTAATGAATGGTCTCCGAAATTTTGTACGAAAGTAACACCTAGGTAAACTTCGAAACGACGAAAATTAAAAAGTGGTAATTCTGAACGTTTTAGGTAGTGTGTTAAGGAATTAACGTTGGTGTAATTGACTCCGTCTGAAAATTTTGGACCCTACAAAAGATAGTGTTACCCCTGACAGACCCACGAAGGTAATGTGGTACAGAAGACACCTGTTTGTCGTGGTGACTAGTGAGTCGTGTGGTTAGCCTCTGCCGTCTCCGACCACTTCCGAACCTAGTTTCTTTGAAACTTCAATGTCGAGTTCGGGTTTATGGTCGAGACCGTCCTACGTAAAGACAAAGATTTTTCAGTGTCAATGAGAACTTTCGATTTACCCAAACTTTTTAAGTCGGTGGTCGTGGTTTAGGGTTCAGTCAGAAAAGTTTCACCCACCTTTTTGTTTACCCCTCAAGGACTCCACCCCTTCCCCCTACTCCCTCCTCCTTCACTCCCCTCGGGTCGAGTGAGTCACTGTAACAGAGTCTGTCTTCGGAAACGTAGTCTACAAGTCCGGAAGTTTCGGGTTGAATATTGATCAAACTATTTACATTTTCGATGTCTAAAGTGACATAGTTCTTTTTGACTACAATTCGTTTAAGACACAGACCGTCAACTTGCGGTATATGACGTCAGACCCGGTATAAGTAACCCTTCGAAACACCACAGGACCGTGAATCTGTACGTCTCGTAGACCTGTTTTCACTGAAGACACAGACACAAAGACTTCGTGTCTTCTCAGAACCGCACATGAATTTCTAAAACCACGTGACACTAAACCACTAGAAAATTACTTCGCGAAGCCGACCACAAAGTGACAAAGGATATCGTTATTATACCCTTGGATGAGGTCATGAGAACAGACGTCTTAGGGTACCCGCCTCCTCGGACCATCCGACGTCAGGTACCCCAGCAATTCTCAGCTTGTGCTGACTCGCTGGAGTGAAAGTGAAAAGTGACAGTACGTAACCTCTTCCTTTACCGTTGGGTGAGGTCACAAGGACGGACCTCTTAGGGTCCCTGCCCCCTCTGACCACCCGACGTGTCTCGTCGGACCCCAGCGTGTCTCAACCTGTACTGACTTCGCTGAATCGTCGTCGTCGTCGTATCGTCATTATTTTCGAGGTGTCTTGAACTATTCGTCCCGTTCCCCCTTGGTCCCCGAGTAGATTTGGAACCGAATTCCCTATGTAAACCAAGAGGGGTGATACAGGGTGCCGTAGAAACACTTACCTTTAAAACAAGGTGAGAACCCTGGGAACGTCCGATGAACGTGAGCATAGAGGTCCCCCTGTTTAAGATAAAGTTCCTTTTATCGAGGAGGAGAGAACGTTGTTGTCTAGACAGTGATGACGTCTCAAACCTTCTACGACACGTGTCGGGACCCACCCTTCTACCACGTGACTCAGGTGGGATGTCTCACACTTACCACGTGCCAGTAATCCCACTACTGAAGGCACCCTTTACTGGACTTCTTAAGGTCATTACTTTAAGGTCCGTCCTCAGAACTTTCCGGACACTCATGGTTAGGTAAGACCTCAGACCCAAGTCTTGCCTGAAACAGTCCGCACTTCAACCCATGAAAGTTCCGTACGAAACTGTACCGAAATTTGTTTCTTCTCGTTCAGAGATCGAGACTGAAAATAAGTGAGTGTCGCATAGAGTTCTTTCTCCTGTCTGAGCAGAGGAAACAGTCTCGACAGTGTCATAACTTAAAGACCGGTCGGTCTCCAGTGACCCCACTAAAACGTCTACCACCAGTCCCTTCTAAAGATTAGCACTTCGAAACCTCCTCTGCTCCCCCATTTCTAAACATACCTCTACTTAAAACCAAAACCAGACCAAAAGTCAAAAGGTCCTTCCACGGTTAGACCTTAAGACGAGTCCCTATTTGAAACACTGGGTTTGGTTGGTGTTGAGTCATTGTTAAGGAGGAGACCAAAGATATAGGATAAAAGAATTAACCCACCCGCCCTCTCGTGTCAAAGTGTACCTCGCTCATCCACCGTGTCCGACGTCTTTGGGTATGAACATTAGGAACCGTCTCTATGCATGACGGTAATACGGAAGATTTACAGTCGACTCCATCCTTGGCCGAGGTCTAGACTCTCCGCGGTCTGTGGACGAGGGAGCCGAGGTTGTGTCCGAAGACGACCATACTAGCCATCGAGCATGTGTTGGGAAAGAGTTGTCAGAGACTCGGAGACTGAGGTCGTCATCAAGTCTCAAGACCCATACAAGTCTAAGAGGAGAGTCAAGAATTGAGGGTAGGAGGAATGGGTACGACGCCAGAGCAGGTCTTCTCCTTACCCGGTCCTCCTTACGCGGTGGACCCGAAAGTAAAACATGAATTCAGGAGTTTTAGGAACTCTACGAACGAGGAACACGACAGGACGGGGAGACGTCTTCGACGCTGGAACGTTTCTCGGTTTACGGAGGTGGTCCTTCGTCACCGAAAGTCCTGGTGGAAGGAATACTCCTTTTCAAAGACTGAATCTTCTATTTGATCCGACCGACTCAACGGGTACCCTTTCTTGTCACCCTGACTGAATTAACTGTCACTAGGATAAGACCCAATAAAAGTGAAGAAAAGTGAGTGTTCATTCAAAATCTTTGCCAAAACGAGTGAAAAAGATTTTAACTCTTACACACACGACACACACACGTGTGAGTCAGCATATACAGGTTGAGAAACACTGGAGCACCTGGTATCGGGTGGTCCGAGGAGACAGACACCTTAAAAAGTCCGTTCTTATGACCTCACCCAACGGTAAACGATGAGTTTACCGAGAAGGGTGTAGAGTTCACCCAGTTTGGATGTAGAGAACACAGAGGGCATGACCGTCCACCTAAGAAATGGTGGTGTGATGTACCCTTCGGGATTTTAAATCATACCCGCGCTGTTATAGATTTTAATCTACCCGGGTCGTTAAAATTATATCAATGGTCGGGGGTCTAGGTAGGTCAATCCTAGATTCTGTTACTATTGATTGGAGTAAACTCGTAAATGTTGTGCGGTCTATGGTTCTCGAGGCAGTATGAGTATTGTTGGAATAATCCGTCTGTTTCAACAATAGGGGTAAAATGTTTACTTTTTATTCTTTATTCCCGTGTCTCTCTAATTGATTCAATGATCAATCAATATATCGACATATCATAAGTATCGTTATAAGTATCTCTTAAATGAGACCCGACTCGGGACAGGATTCACGATGTTTCGTTAATGGTACATGTTTGTACAACTGAGTAAGTAAGAGTCTTGTTAGGACCTTCATCGAAGAGAAGAATAGTGTGAAATATATAGACTTTTAACTCCATGTCTCTTCAACAGTGTACGGGTACGATCGTGTCGATCACGCTCCTGTCCCCAAACTTGGATCTGACAGACCAAGGTTTAAGATAAGAGAATTAGTCATATTCTTTCGACTCACGACTTCTTGACTACGAAAGTTCAACACCACGACCTCTTCTGAGAGCTCTCAGGAAACCTGTTGTTCCTCTAGTTTGATCAGTTAGGATTTCCTTTAGTTGGGACTTATAAGTAACCTTCCTGACTACGATTTCGACTTTGAGGTTGTGAAATCGGTGGACTACGCTTGTCGACTGAGAACCTTTTCTGGGACTACGACCCTTTCCAACTTCCGTCCTCTTACACCCCAACTGACTCCTACTCTACCAACCTACCGTAGTGACTGAGTTACCTGTACTCAGACTCGTTTGAGACCACCTGTCACTTCCTGTCCTTTCGGACCGCACGACGTCAGGTACGCTAGTGTTTCTCAACCTGTACTGAATCCCTGACTTGTTGTTAATTCTACGATATAACGGAGAATATATCAGAAAGATATAACAATAAAAATTAATAAAAATTTTATTTACGAAGTATAATAATCCTAATGTATCATATGAGATACACTTATATCGTATCATGGACTGTGGGTCCTTTTGTGGTGGTATTTAAATTCAATGATAATAATAATCGACATTATTATAAGTCCGACATCTTTAAAAAGGGTCACCCTTTGTCTTTCTCTTCTTATGTAAAAATAGAAGGAATTACGTCAACATGTTCTCACGGGTCGCTTTCGATTATTTATTTTGTATAAAAACTATTCATCTTTATAGCTATTTGATATCATAAAAGACGAGAAGGATACTTACCCTTGGTAACGTTGGTAGAGGCAATGGGAAATCTTACAAGTAATGACTGTTCGGAGTTTCGGTTTTTCAGTTCACTTTTCTTTACTACAGGATAATCTAAAATTCATCCTTTTTTACATTATCGGAGAAGTAGAGGTTTTATGTCTACTATTCCGGTGGAATAGATCAAGAGTCTCTCCCATACTTCGAGTTTACTCTATCGTTTATACTTTTTGGAAACTTTTCACACGGGGGACTGGTGTCGCTATAGTAAGTACACTCTACTACCGGACCTCTTTAGGGTCTAAATATGTTCAGTGTCTACGACAACCCGTATTCCCGGTACGACCCTTCGAGTCTGTGTTTTGCTCTCCGACAACTCTTTTCCCTCGGTCAAACCCCTTCCTTTCTTCTCTTCCAAACGAAACCCTCCCCGGTTTTCCCTTTTAGGTGTCCTATTGTTAACGTCCTTCTCTCCAAAGACACATCCCTTGGTCATGGTCTTGTAGGTGGCACGACTACAGTCTGTGAAGGAGGACGTGTCGACGTCTGTTGAGGCGGGAATCAATCGGAGACGGGACATCGAGTCGGAAGGGAGAACTTCCTTCTCTGGTTCTGGTCCTCGTTTACTCCCTGTTCAGAACCACCACCACCCCCACCCGTCCCGTTTTTCAGTCGTCCGTCGTGTAAGGATAGGTCGGAGACCTCGGTGGAGATTTGTTTGACACCTTACACACAGAAGTTTCTTTCCTAAGTACGCAAATTTACGATACAATTTGACGAAGTCAACACAGACTGAGAAACACTGCGATACTTGATATCGAGTGGTCTGAGGAGACAGGTACCCTAGGAGGTCTGTTCTTATGACCTCACCCAACGGTACGGGAGGAGGTCCTCTAGGAAGGCTGGGTCCCTGTCTTGGGCACAGAGAATGTAGAGGACACAACCGTTCGCCCAGAAATGGTGATCGTGGTGGACCCTTCGTTTTTCTCGGCTCTTTTGTGTCTGTTGCCGAGTTTTTCTTCGGCGGTGCGGTCGGAGTTCTCAGGATCAGTTCCTCTTACCCTATTAAGCTTTAGAGAAGTTGTTGTAGTGGTTGAGTCTAGAGTAGGGTCCCGTTTAAGGGAGGTCAGACAAAGTTCGGTTAAGACCATCTCCGCAAACTAGTCGGTTTGACCCACAGTCTCCTGAACGTTTATCCGAATAAACAATTTTACCTTTTAACACTAAATGATAGGGACGTTGATCGGTCTAATTGTTTACTCTTACGAAAGATTACTATTTAACACGATTAAACCCAAAGTGACCAGTTCACTCTACAATGAGACATAAAGTGTTGGTTCAGACTACTGTCCTTAGTGACTTCTACAAGGTTAGTATAAACCCCCTCAAAAAGACGGTTCTGAGGTTTGTCAACTCGTTATTGTCAACAGAGTTTAAAGGAGAATTATTCGTTTCAATAAACCCACACAAATACACAAGGAACACCTAAAAACCTTTAGTAAAGATCGAATAAACCTATTTGACGAAGCATTCCTAATTTTATAGTTGTGTTCGTTCTTTTTGTCTTATCTTATAGTAAATAGTATGAAAAGTTTTCAGAAAAAAGGAGGTGAAAATCCTCTTTATATATGTGTAAAATCTTCATTATTTTTAAATACTTTCGAGTTTTAATCAGTAACAAACAAACCATCATTGTTTTTGGGTCGAGTTTAGTCGACTTGACCGAGTCGACCTCCTTTAAGTTGACCTCACCTATCGAAGTCCGTACCGACCAAGGTCCTTGAGGGGGACACAGTATACGACACCCTCCCCGTCTAATTTTTGTTTTGTTTTGTTTTGTTTTGACGATCGAAGTACCAAGTGATGTCTGTCGGTCTTTGTTTTATTATCGGGTATAAGGTTGGGGAGTTTTGTTAGTACGAACTATAAGATTGTGTAAAAGAAGGACAGAGAGAGAGAGAGAAAAAAAAGGGGGAAAAATGTAACAAGTGTACATTTAAAATTCGGTTCGGTCGGTAACGTGTTACCTTTTACGTTACTCCTGTACTCACACAAACGTAGTCGAAGTAGTTCTATCCGGGAACCTGTTAGGAACGAGATACCGACAGAAAGAAGTCCCCGTCATGGTAAGCTCTTCTAAAAACCGTCACTATCTTTACAAGACGTAGACGTGACAGGTTGTACGATCGGGGAGTGGTGTACACCGACTACCCGTAAACTTTACGTCGATCACAGTGACTCCTTTACTTCAAAAGCAAAGTTAATTAATACCGTCTAAATTTAGATTTATCGGTGTCCACCGATCATCAGTGACATAACCTGGTGTGTTCCAACTGTACTGTTTAATGTGTTCACCTTCGGTGTCGAATCTCAACTTATGTGTGGTTGGTATCGGGAGAGCCCTACTTCGTCGTGACTTCCCAGTCCAGTCTTTTCAGATTAATTTTCTGTGAATTACTCGAAGTCCGAGGAAAACAAGAACTCACTTCGGGAAGGCAGACCACGTCGGACCTCGTACCCAGAGAGACGAGTGGGTCCCGGTCAGAATTCACGATCGGAAAGGGGGTGTGTCTCGTCTCGAGGGTCCTTTTAATCGTCCGAAAGGCCATACCAGAAGTAAACGTTCAAAGAAGGACAAAACAGGACTTCTCCTTTTACATTCTTCCATTCTTCTTCGGACGGACCTAGAGTCTGGAACCGACACTTAAGGGTGTCGAAATTTTTTAACGATTTCTCCCACTGTAGAAACACTAAAATCCCAAACGTGACTTTGTCTTTACACATAGTACAGTACTAAGACGAAAGAAAGTGCAAAAGAAAAAGACAATCACTTCAAAACGTCAGGAAACCGTTAATTTTATGTCTGGGGGTAATGACAGTGACACCATAAATAAAAATAGTCGTAGTCACAACATTTATGGGATTCACCACGTCGTCTTTTAGGATTGGAAGCTCCTCACGGTTTGTGCTCTGAAGTTACCGTTTGTATGTGAGGTTATACAATCAGAATTTCTATGTTATCGCTTTGGGGAAGTCCTTTTCGGCGCTATTGCACTTTAGACAATATACGGAAGACAAGATCTAAAGTTCGAGAATTTTCCGTCCCCGGGTAGACAGGTGACGGGTTCTACCATGTGGGTGACCATCCACTCGTCCTCGGATTTCTGTCCCGACAGACCGAGACTTCTGTAGTGCGAAAGGGTTGTGGTCGGTTAGTGTAGAGGGGACCCACTAATAACCGTCGTGCTCCTCCCCGTTTCTTAACTCTCCGACACCCGAAAGGTCTACCCGATTACCATTTCTTGGACGGACGGTTACGTCCTCTGTATTCTCTGAACCCAAGTTAGGGTCCCAACCCTTCTAGGGGACGTCCTCCTTTACCGTTGGGTGAGGTCATGGAAACGGACCTCTTAAGGTACCCGTCTCCTCGGACCGTCCGATGTCAGGTACCCCGGTGTTTGTCAGCCTGTACTGACTTCACTGACTCGTACGGGGGTTTCTTACGTTGGTTCCTAGTGTGTCCGAAACAAGGAATATAGGGTACAGAAGTAGGGGTTGTACGAAAACTTAGTAGTGTAAACACCACTGACACCTTACCATGTCAAACTCAAACACCAACCCAAAAAAATCAGGATTACACTCCCGATGAACTTCTTACGGTCCATGGACGGTCCGCGGATACGGGTCACGGTACAACGGATCGTATGGACCGTAAGGTGTCCAGAGAAGGTCTACTTGAGTTCGAGACACGAACAAGGTCGGTTCCCTCTTGGTCTGGTGAGTGAGAGGGAGTTAGGAAGACTCGGAGTCAGAAGTGCAGATGGTACCCCTATAAGTATGGTGGCAGAGAGACGTAGTCCATTTCTTGATTCCGGACCCCTCGTTTATGTCGGGACGGTTAAGGAAATAAATAACACATACCGACGAAAGAACCCGTCTCGACTCATCGACACTGTCTCTGGTATACCAGGTATTCTGATGGAGCAAGAAAGGTCCTTTTCAAACGGTCAGGACAAACACTCTGGACTTACGTGTCATTTATGATGTATTTATACTCGTCGATTATAATAGTAACAGTCCGAAGAGAAGGTAGGACTTGGAAACAGGAAAGGACAAACCAAGGGATCAAAGTAAAGAACGGCGTTCAACTGCACACACACACACACACACACACACACACACACACACATACACACACACACACACCCACACACACACACCCACAAAAGAGAAGAAGAGGGTGACGTGAGGATATTCTTACACAACTTGTAAGAAGAACATTATTCAAATTCACGACAGGAAAGAGAGATCTAGTTTTGATACGAGAGTTGGACTTAAAAGACCGAAACTACCTCACACGAGTGGTACTAGTTCAGTCCGAAAGTCAGAGGAGTGGAGACAACTCCAGTACAGGGATAAGGTAATGGGTCTCGAACCCGTACACGAAGAACTCCTGTACTCGTCCCTCGAGTAACACACACAACATACCTAACTGGTAACGAGTCGGTATAATTACCGTTGGGTGAGGTCACAAGAACGGACCTCTTAGGGTCTCTACCCCCTCGGACCACCCGACGGCAGATGCCCCAGCGTGTCTCAGTCTGTGCTGACTTCACTGAATCGTCGTCGCCGTCGTCGGTATCAATCCTCGAGATCCCGTATACTTGTGGTCGGAACCCGAGGAACAAACAAGACGAAACTAAAGACTGAAGGACAGACGAAAGGACGAACCTCTGTTTTGGGGGTACCGGAAACAACAGAAAGACAGAATTCAAACATAGGGGTGACTCGTTGGTTGTTTACAAAAGAAAAGGGACACCGGAGAGACTAGACGAAACGGGAGGATTGGACTCTCGGAAGGATCTTCTTTCGTGTGGGTCAGATTCAACAAAAAAAAAAAGAGTATAGAAAAAAAATTTAAGTCCACATCAACGAGATATCAAAATACAATCAAAGACGACATGTTGTTTTACTTAGTCGACACATATGTATATAGGGGAGAGAGAACCTTGAGGGAGGGTCGGGGGGTAGGGTGGGGGATCCAGTTGTGTCCCGTGACTCGACTCGAGGGCCACGATATGTCGTCGAAGGGTGATCACAGACAGAATGTGGACTATGACAGATATACAGTTACGATGCGAGAATTAAACAGGGTGGGAGAGGAAGGGGACGACACTGGTGTTCAGACAAAAGATTGTATACCATACACATATGTTACCTTATAATGTGGCAGTAGTTTTCCTTACGCTGACCCAGTAAACATCTCTGTACCTACCTGGATCTCTGACAGTATGTCTCACTTCATTCAGTCTTTCTCTTTTTGTTTACACATAATTACGTACAAACACCTTAGATCTTTTCACTATGTCTAATAGGATAAACGTCCCGTCCTTATCTCTACGTCCACATCTCTTTCCGGGTTCAAAAGTGATACAGTCTAATCAGTACCTCCACTTGTGAGACGACCTCCTCCTCCCTTCCACCAAGCAGTTCTCGACGAAAGGGGTCCTGTGACGGGGTCATCCGTAGAGACCCTAAGTTGATGTCAGGACACTTTCCCTCTGACACTAAATTACTACTCCCTTCCTTTACCCATCGGTTCTCGTGAGAGACCTAGTATGAAGATTTTAGGTTGAGAATCGAAAGGGATACAAGATGTGGTCCGTGTAAAAGAGGTAGGATAAAAGAGTTTGTAAGGACTTTACACAGAGTCAAATTGTTTGTTTCGTTATATTTAAGATTAGACATTGTAGTACATAATGTAGGAGGTAACCCGACAGAAAGTAGGATAGGAGTCTTCACTAAAAAGATGGTTCACAAAATCCCCGTCATTCCTGAAATCTATCCGAAGGGAGAACCGAGTCACCATTACTTGGGTGGACGGTTACGTCCTCTACACCCAAACTAGGAACCTAGTCCTTCTAAGGGGATCTCCTCCTTTACCGTTGGTGAGGTCATAAGAACGGGTTCTTTAGGGTACCTGTCTCCTCGGACCACCCGATGTCAGGTACTCCAACGTTTTCTTAGCCTGTACCAAATCGATGATTGTTGGTGTTCCTGAAACCTATCACTACAAAGGAGTTATTTTCATTTCTACTAGAGTGACAAAGGTCAGTGTGTCACCGTCCCCAAAACTCTTTCTTCAGTTGAAAGTCTGAATTCTATTCCTACAATAAAACCCCGTCAACAAAGGTTGACCAGACACAAAGCCCCCGACATCCACCTTCTCTATCACCCCTTAGTCGACCCCCTGAAAATGTTGAGAGATACCGCTGGTTTCCGAGAATACGTGGAGTTAAGTCTATGTAAGGAGAGATTAAATTTTCGGGAAATATCTACTTATTCCCGAAGGGTCCACCGTGATCACCATTTCTTGGATGGACCGTTACGCCCTCTTTTTTCTCTGTACCCAACCTAGAGATCTAACCCTTTTAGGGGACCTTCTCCTGTACCGTTGGGTGAGGTCATAAGAGCGGACCTCTTAGGATGCCTGTCTTCTCTGAGTATCCGCTGTCAGACATCCCAGCGTGTCTCAGTCGTGTTGATTTCGTTGAATCGTACGTACGTGTCTACTTATTTTACGTTTCTGACACTTAATTCAAACACCCTTCGATTCGAATCGAATCCGTCGAGATCCAATAGTCTCCCTCAAAATTTGAGATTAGTCAACAAAAGAAACGAGTCCTCTGATATAGGGGTCCTACTTCTGCTATTCCATTCTGTCTTCCCGAGTCTCTGTCGTACGTTCGGATCAAACGAAAAATAGTTCCGGTAGAGTTTTGTTATCGTTGTTCTTGGTTTAAGAAGTTAATACATTAGACCAAACTAAGTTAACGTAATTTAAGGTTTAGTTTGACAGGATCCATATTAATCTGTGTTTCTCTTTCAATCTTCACCGAACCGGGAGTCCCTCAAACGTTCACCCAACTTTCGGTAAAGGTCACCCTCTAAAAGAAGAGAAGAAGACCTTCTGTATTAGAATTAACACCTCTTTTTTTGAAAAATTCTCAGATTGTGTCATATGTACTTTCTATCAAACAGGTACCTTTTCGTGTGTTTAACTATGTCAGAATTTATTTAAAGGGGATTTCCCTGAAAGGCGAAAGTTCTTAAAGATTTTGGACTGGGGTGTGTTATTCTTTAAACTGGGTGGGATGGTAATCAGAACCGATTAGGTTTAGGTTAAATCAAGATAGGTACTACACCGGTTACAAGAGTAGGACAATTTAGGGACTTATTCTGTTAAGGTCTTCAAATTAGTGCTCGTCTTTTGACGAAAAGACGGGTATGGTCAGAATGTCCCTAAAGACATATAACCTATATACACGGAAAAGAGATTAGTCTAACGTCCAGGGACTCCACCCCCACACATAGAAAAATAAGGAAACCTACGAGAGAAGAAAGATTTATGGGGGTTTTAGAATCGTATATAAAAAGTCATTATTATAATGTTTATTTATAAATGAGAAATGGTCCGTGTCACGACTTACCAAATGTTAGTAATGACGAAAACAAGGAATGTTAATGGAACCTCTAAAAGGTATAGGAACCTTTCCAATGTAATTAACTGTACATGTGTGACCATATAAATTTTATCTATTGGTTGTTCCTACATGACACATCGTGTCCCTTGAGACGAATTATAAGATATTATCGAATTTACCCTTTTCTTAAACTTTTTCTTATCTATGTACAGATAGTGAAACTTTATATGGACTTTGAGTGTGTTGTAACATTAGTTGACACACATGAATCAGTGAGTCAACACAGACTGAGAAACACTGAGAAACCCGACATCGGACGGTCCGGGGAGACAGGTACCCTAAAAAGTCCGTACTTTTGACCTCACCCAACGGTATAGGAGGAGGTCCCCCAGAAGATTGGGTCCTTAGTTTGGACGTAGAGGAGACAGAGGACGTAACCATCCACCTAAGAAATGGACGACTCGGTAGTCCTTAGTTGACTTGAGGTTAAATTTTATTTTTAATTTCGTTTATAAAAGGATCCCGTATTTCGTTTTTCACCTCATAGATCCTAAACTTGGGTACGTCAGTCTGGTCTTGGGTGTACAACCGTGTGATGCGACAGCACAGGACGTGACGAGAGACCCCTCCGACTGGTTTTACGGTGTCCGTGTGCCGCAAACAAACGTATTCCTCTTGTGAAGAGGACTCTTGTGACTCTCCGTAGGTGTCACTCTAAGGTGCTACTCTATTACTTGTAGACGTCGGAGGGACACGACTTGCGGACCGATGTAGTCGAAGTGAATAAGATGACCTCTACGTGAACTACGACAAAAATACTCTATACAAAAAAAGCAAGTGTTAGTAGGTTCCTCCGTTGAGTGAATTTTAGAAGGGAAATGACTATTTATTTTCGTCTCTTTCTTCTCACCTAGTGGACTCTAATCCTTCTTTCAGTTCCTTTCGGTTCCAAACGGAGACGTCAGGAGCTTAAGAACGGTTGAGAATTAGGTTCAAACAAAAAGGGAGTTTTTCGCGCGGAGGGGGGACGGGGGGGCGGGGACGTCTGGACATTACCACTTTTGTGTCCCAATCCTCTGAGGTTTTTTCTTTGTTCTATTTTGGTACTCCCTTTTTTTCCCTGTTCTATTTTGATACGACCTCCTTTTTAATGTCGGTAAGTGATCACATGACCATTTTTATAAAATTACATAAACAGATACACATCGTTAGTACAAATTATAAGAACCCTAAGTCTGAGGTATAGTCGAGAAACACGATTTTGTCAAAGATTTAATATTAAATTCTATCTCGACATTTTTAGTCAGACGCATTAAACAAATGGTCAGAGAAGAACCTTTATAGCTCTCTCAGAACTTTCTACAGGTAATGTGGGTTAATTCGTCGTGACCATAAATATGGTGCAAGATACACTGCACAGAAAACGCAGAGTAAATCTCAATAATGGTTATACCGGGTTGATAACGGACTAAATCGTCCAGACGCACGTTTACATCTTATACTTTTACCGGGATCTTATCCTTCTTATATAAATCCTATGAAATTTGTCACAATCCATATAAATCATGTAGGTGAATTAAGGCAAAACCTACTAAATATCGGACCCGATACGATACGAAGAATCTTCAATAAGACCAATATAAAGTTTAAAATTAAACTTTTTACAAAATCCCTCATATTTTGTTTGTCTCCACCCAGGTTCAAAAGACCCTAACGACTTCGTCGTCACTGTCTTAGACTATGTTTAAGACCCGTGTTTCGCCCGAGAGCGCGGTAGAGACGGAGAAGTATTAAAAAATGATAGAGACCGTCTTTCTCACTCCTCTGTTGAACGACTTAAAGTTTGCAGGAAGTCATTGACCTTGCAACGTAAGATTACGTAAAACTACTCAGTCTAATCAATAAACAGTGTATACAACCATTACGTTCCTTTACATAAGTCAGGTCTTTTAATTAGGTCCGTCGGTCGGTACTCGTCTACTTACTTTGACTGGTCTTCGTGTTACCTTCTCTTTCGGTTCCTTCCATAAAAATTCCTCCAATAAGTCATCGGTTTAGGAGAATTACAATTCCGTATCCAAATTTTCCAACTTTAGAGATGGAAAAACACTTCTTCCGTCTTTAGAAAAGGACCAAACCCCCGACCCCTCCTTAGTTTATAAACCTTACTCTTCTGATCTATTAAAAGAGAAGGGACTTACATACATAGAGTGAAGGTCCTGTATACACCCAAGGTGATTGAACACCTTTCTTCCACTTACCCCTACCGAGGTACCGGTCCTTTGACAAATAATCTCCAATCCTTTCTCAAACCTGAGGGACTGTGTCGACCGACCTCTGGGGAACGGAACCTCTCGTTACCCTTTCACTTTTCAGACCTGATTCAAAACGAGACAGCGGCCAGTTTAAAGAGGGTCTCGACTTTTACTGTAGCGAGAAGGGTCCGACGACTTTACTCTATCACAGCGTAGGGCTTACTCTAGTGGTCCAGTATTAGAGTAGGAGTCACACTAAAAGAACCGTACACACTCGTAGTGACCCTCTTCCCCCTTTCCTACTCTTACCTAACTTGTTTTGGCAAGGAAATTAATTCGAGGGTCGGTAGAGTGGAAGACGAAACTAAGGTAGTCTAGAGTCGTCAATTCGTCCCAACCCGACCCCCAGTCGTTAATGAAACACAGATACCGAACATGATAACACTCCACATTCGACTTCGGAATACGAGTACCGGTCCACACACGACGAAACACCCGAAGAGTCTTTTCTTATTCCGTTGTAGGTTTTAAAACCGTACCGTATTTACGTCCACTACACAAAGCGACAGTTATAAGACTATGGAGTTAGATCTCTAAGGACTTCCGTTTCGGAGAAAGTATTTAGTCTCTCCTAAACGTCAGTTGACTCTCTTTAAGGTCGGAGGAACCTACAATCCTCTCACCTTTGTTGGTAGTCCTAAGTCATAAACCTACTCCCTCCCTACCTAACCCTCAAATCCTAATCGTCTACGCTTGATTATATGTGTCTTACCTATTTGTCGTTCCAGAATGACATCTCGTGTCCCTTGATATGAGGTAAAGGACGTTATTGGGCATACCTTTTCTTATGCTTTTTCGCATGTATGAAGCCGGTGGACTACGTTTCTCGGCTGAGTAATCTTTTCTGGGACTACGACCCGTTCTAACTTCCGTTCTCCTCTTTCCCTACTGTCTCCTACTCTACCGACCTACCGTAGTAACTGAGTTACTGTAATCAAACTCGTCTGAGACCCGCACTTCCTGTCCCCTCGGACCGCACGACGTCAGGTACCTCAGCGTCTCTCAGTCTGTGTTGAATCACTGACTTGTTGTTTATGTACACACATATATACACATATACATCCAGTCGACCATTTCTTAGACGGACGTTACACCCTCTGGACCCAAATTAGGGACTGAACCCTTCTAGGGGACTTAACCCTTCTAGGGGACCTCTTCCCTTACCGATGGGTGAGGTCATAAGACCGGACCTCTTAAGACCGGACGTTAGGTACCCTAACGTTTCTCGACTTGTTTTGATACACTGAAAGTGAGAGTGAAAGTATATATAGACTTTGTGAAGCAACATGTCGTCTTTAATTGTGTTGTAACATTTAGTTGATAAAAGTTATTTTATTTCAAAAACTTTCTAAGTCGTAAATCTCCTAACAGAGACCGTTTGTTTAGAAAGATAGGACCGAATCCTTTGCTAACTTTGGGTCCTCAAGATCCACACAAAATCAGTGAATTTACACTGTCTTCGAACGACTCTGACTGATACCTAGAACGTTTAGGGTAATTTACCGATCCATCGATGTTACTATCAAACGACACAGACGGACGTTCTCGGTAGAAGAGAGCTACCTGTTCCTCGAGAGATCACGTCTGTCGGTACCGAAACCGGGAATTTGAGTCGCTCTTGGAGTCATTTACCTCCCGATCTCTTCTAGATCTTCGTCTGGTGCGGACGCAGAAACGGGGGTTCGGAAGTGTGACCTTACCAGCGTACTTTCGTTCGTCTTTTTAGTTCCGGCAGAAACTCTTCCTTTTTATCATTCCCTCGACAGACAATTGACGACGAAGTGAATTACTTGCGGACACTATACAGACCGAAGTAGTAGACGAAATTAGGACATAGAGACGCTAAAGACGTTCATTTAAGGTCCATTCTCAGGTAGGAGTACCTGACTGAAAATTAGGGAAAAAAGGAAAGTTCCTTTTGTCGTTGGTAACCGTAACACCAAGTTATTTATAGGAACGGGAACTGACAGTGAGTCAGAAGTCTCTCCTCACTCCTCCTTCCTCTCCGGACCACCTTCCCCTTCTTTATCACCCACCATCGAGGTTCTACAGTATAGGGGGTGAAAACAAGTGTCATCGGGTCGACCCACGGTACGTGTCTGGTTGTTATTTCTTTCACCCTCTGTGAACAGCGAAATGAAAAAGTGAAGTAAAGAGGACTTGGTAAGAAGTCCGAAGTCGAAAGAAGGAGAAAATCAGGACCGGGAATACCAGTTAATGGTCTTGGTCTTCTCTGACATAAATCTCTTTCTCGACGGACTTTCCTCGGTCCTGAGATATATCCTTACGTCGACAGGGGTTTGACTGGGCTTGTCCTCCTGTCTGAGACTAAGACCCTAAATTAGGTTTCTTTAGATCTCTCCATTTTCTACTTTCCTCCACAATCGCTACTACTTCGGTCTGTATATCCTATTTATGGACCGGAGGGTTAGAAGAATGGGAGACTGGAGGGTGGTTCCGGAAGGTGATCGGTTTCAGTTGGTCATTGGTTTCCCGCTCCGTCGGGTGTTTATCCGGTCGGGGAACCCCGTACGTCGACCCGCCCCTGCCCTGGTCTCCTCGTCTATCTGTCATAGTCATCTGTGGTGTGTGAGACGACCGACAAAACAAACAAACTAAACCCCTAGACTAGGCTCTAGGTTTCCCGATAGAATTTTCGTTTTTGTTAGGTCTTGTCTTCCTGTTACGAATAATGAGGTCTATTCATACGTCCAAATTGTGCGAAAGTTGGGTTTCGGGTCACCCTAACTCCGTTCCTCTCCCCCTCCCCACATGAGACATTTCAATCGGAAATAAGAAGTATTCATAAAGAAAGATTGTGTTCGAACGGATGTTTCGATGAAAATGTAAGGTTTTTCAGGGTTTACATACTGGTGAGCGAGGTCTACACAATTATCACACTTTCGTCGAGTGTTGTCCGATGAACTCAATAACTTATTTTCTTGAGTTGTCCGTCGATTCAGAAGGTTGGTGTGAAAAACTGGAAATGTGTGAACTACAGTCGAAAGGTATCCGTAATTTAAAAGGGGAACAAAAATAAGAAACGATGTCATCGTAATCACCTCTCTGGACTTATCGACCTGATGTCGATTCATAGGAATTTATGTCCATAAACTCTTTAGAGACACACATACACTCAAGGTCTGTATTCATTACAGGTTCCCCCTCGGAATTTGTGACTTTATAAGTTTCTTTTCCATC
This sequence comes from Capra ibex, assembly GCA_006410555.1. NCBI lineage: Eukaryota > Metazoa > Chordata > Mammalia > Artiodactyla > Bovidae > Capra > Capra ibex. The sequence goes on along the minus strand of SJYO01016970.1, from coordinate 40,663,475 downwards.
CTTCGAACTCAGGATGGAGTAAAATAATAAGAATTGATCAGGGTACCCCAGTAGAACTTGTTTATAGAAATGGAAACATCCTAAGTGTAGAACGATGACGTTTCACCTTTTGACAAGATAATAAGCCCTCCTCTACACTTGATCTTGTCCAGGTGCAAATGGTAGGACCCGAAACGACTTTCACCTGCTAAGAAAGTCCCGTCCCTTTCTACTTAAAACAACACGGTCAACGAAGATCAGTCAACGAAGGTCCCCTAAGTACCCAAACGTCAAATTCTCTGTTCGTTCGTACTTCTATCTTGAACGTAAGTTACCGCGGACATAAAGACCATGATTCTGTTGGATACTTCGACACAAGGAACTGAACCAAATAATTAAAAGTGTAGACTTTTAAAAAGGTAACGAGGTAAAGGATGACGTCAAATCTCAGAAGGGGACTTTCATAAAGTACCACTCAATAAATAAATCACACTGTCCTTTCCCTAATTTTTATACTTTTAGTATAGGAGTAGAAGACGGACAGGCACATTACGTGGTCTTCGTCGTTATTCCACTATCGAGACCCTTCCATCGGTTTTTGTCCACCTTAGCTTGGGAGGAAATGGAAAGTAGTTCCGAAGTCCGACGACTTTGGGTAAAAGATAGGAAGAGTTATACACAGACCGGCCACGGAGGGCCCCGTGCAAAAAGTGTTATATATACAAGTGTAGTGGTCTTCGTAAGTCCCTGAACGATCTAGTAAAATTTTACAAAAGATTAAGTTGTAGAAGACATACCTTTTGAGTTTTCGTAGGTGTGTAGAAAATCTTGGTGAAAATACTAAATAAAGTACAAACATCAAAAATAAAATTGACCCTAATTTCCTATATTACTGTCCAGACCCTGCAGTGAAGTCGTTGATGTTTTCCTCTCTCTCTAACCCCTTTTACCTAAATAGGTGACAATTTACTTATGGTTGTATGGACGAAGTTTCCTCTTTATTAATTGATTTATCCATAAGTAATTTGGACAATAATGATGGGGGTGTCAGTTTATCAGAAGTCTTGTGAATGGAGAACCTTCTTCGAGAATAATAAGTCTATTGTCGTAAAAAAAAAAAGAAACAGGTACGAATGTAACTCTCTCGAGGAGACGACTGATTCTTTCTCGTTTAATCTTTCGGTTTCTCTCTCTGTGTATACTTGAACTCACCCCTTCCACTCTTTCCTTTGTCGTGTTTTGTTCCTTTCACTCAGTCAGTCAAGTCACTGAGTCAGGACAGGGTGAGAAACACTGGGACACATGACGTCGTGCGGTCCGGAGGGATAGGTAGTGGTTGAGAGCCTCGAACGAGTTCGAGTACAGGTAGCTCAGTCACTACAGTAGATTGGTGGGAGACAGTAGGGGACGAGGAGGACGGAAGTTAGAAAGGGTCGTAAAAGGGTCAGAAAAGTCTACTCAGTCAAGAAACGTCGTCCACCGGTTTCATAACCTCAAAGTCGAAATCGTAGTCAGGAAGGTTACTTATAAGTCCTGACTAAAGGAAATCCTATCTGACCAACCTAAAGGAATATCAGGTTCCCTGAGAGTTCTCAGAAGAGGTTATGGTGTCAAGTTTTCGTGGTTAAGAAGCCACGAGTCGAAAGAAATATCAAGTTGAGAGTGTAGGAATGTACAGATGACTTTTCGGTATCGAAACTGATCTGTCTGGAAACAACCATTTCATTACAAAGACGAAAAATTATACGACAAATCCAACCAGTATTGAAAAGAAGGTTCCTCGTTCACAGAAAATTAAAGTACCGACGTCAGTGGTAGACGTCACTAAAACCTCGGGGTTTTTTATTTCAGACGTGACAAAGGTGACTAAGGGGTAGATAAACGGTACTTCACAACCCTAGTCTCGGTACTAGAATCAAAAGACCTACAACTCAAAATTCGGTTGAAAAAGTGAGAGGAGAAAGTGAAAGTTCCTTTTCTTTATAGGTAAGTGATTCAGACCTCGTCGAAACATTTCTTTGGTCGAGTTTTGGGTAAACAAGGAAGTAGACGTTTCGGTTTTCACAGTAGGAACAAACCTCCGACTTAAAATTCCTGATCGTAGAACCTTGTTACAGGTACACGTTATACAAAGAGTCGTTAACACTGTCCCGACCTAAAGGTTTTGAAGTCGGTACACAAATAACGGAAGTAGTAAAATAACATACACGTGTCGCCACCGGTACTCTTGTCTGACGAGTTCGGAGATTGAAATCCCTCCTCCCAAGGTCGACGACGGAGACTTTGGACATCGGTGTAAACGTTACTCGACCCGAAGGGTACCGAGGAGGGTCGGTTACCGTCTTGCGTGGTCTCTATAATTCCACCCAGGTGAGGACCCTCTACAAAGATTTCACTCTTGTGTACTTTGTTTCCGAACCAACCCTCAAGTGAACCTTTTCATGGGGTCCTTCGTCTTCACCCAGACTCTTAAACTTTGTCTTTTCTTCCCTGTGGTTATGTTCTTACACACTACCTCCGGAGGTTTCTATCAGAACGGTTTGGGAGGTATCTTCACGAGACACCAGACTCTGAGTCGGTGGACTAACAGGAAGGTAGGAAGGGAGAGAGGAAGTGAGTCCCAGTCGGGACTAGAGTCAGACTACCAAGAGTCCGAAAGGACCGAGGGAGAGGGGAACGAGAATATTTAGAAAGAGGATAGTTAAAAGGACATATTAGTCGTAGTAAAACACAGACGTAGAGTCTTCCTATTCTAATTGTGTATCTCCATTATGGTGGGCGTAAAACATACACTAATATGTGTTAATACATGTTAATATAAGAATATTAATGTATGGTAATACATATATTGTACATACATAAATTTTGTCTGAAAGGTACAGTACCCCTGTGGAGGTCTAGTACTAAGTCAATGAGAACCAGGGTGAAGAATGAGGTCGGTATGACGACTTCGTTAGTCCAAGTTCATCCAAAATTGGTAGAAACGTGTCAATGTCGAATAAATCACGTAGTCTTATGGACCGTCTTGACGACCGGTGAGGATGGGTGCGTTGGACCTTCACACCCCACACTTACGAGTACCCCGGTAGAAACTAGTTACCCACTATCTATGGTTACCCATCTATAAAAGAGGAAAGTAGGGGACTCTAAGTACGGCACCCACGGAGTCTTCCAGGACCTCTAGTTCATGATCATTTCGTGTCGTCACCAGTTTAGTTAGTACTTAGGTAGAGAACCCAAAGGAGATAGTGACAAAAGAGGGGATCTGAGTGTAGACGAAGGTTCCGTCATATGGAAAGGTTCACTTGTACGAAACGACATTGAAAGTCCCCTTTAGGTATGAATCCTAAAAGGAGTTGGTATAGTACATACTTTAATGTATATTTTTATTTACGGATTCGCAGTTTTGATTTTTATTAATCATATCATGGATTTTGATTGAGTGTATGGAGGACCACGGGGTATCGAATCCTTGTGAGATTATTTTCTATAACTCCATAAATACAAGTCTGTGATGAGAGAGAAGGATACCGACATCAATTTTAGACACAATATGGTGACTCATTTTGACAGGTCACTGTGACTTTTTTGGTTATCTAGGAGCCCAAGGGAGGATATCAAACGAAAACACACAAAATCTGTGTCAGTCACTGTTACCTGAAGTATTCGTAAAACAAGACAAACCGAAACATATTAGACTCATGGACCACTAAATGATAAAATATCGGTAAACCAATGTCGAAACAAAGAACCTTTCCTAAAAAGGTCCATCGACTTTAATATCTGACATCCGAAGAACTACACCATCTGTCGTAAGACTTATGTAGAGGATTTAAGACAGGGAACCAATCAGTCAGTTTATGATTTAATATTTGACGCTTCCCTGAAACGTCTATTTTAACTCCAATAAAAACACACACTCTCAACTCAAAATAAACCCCCGCTTTGTTACTGACGTCGGGTCCTCTGTTGTCGAGTCTATCGGGACTCTTTGACGAGGTTTCTCCGTTCCCCCCTTTCCAGTCATTAGTACACTAAAACCACTTCCCCCTTACGTACGTCAATTCGTGTATAAAAAGCTGATCAGAACACTTCGAAAACGATCAGTGGTCCTTGTCATCGGGCGTACTTCCTAAAATTACGAAAAGATCCATACCTCTCTATGTTCTTAACCCGAGTATTTTAGCCGAGGACTTTTATAGATCGATAGACTTCTGGACAGGACGTTCAAAAAGGGGTTCATGTCTCACGGAGTAAACGTCTATCTTAATTCCAATAATTAGTCAACTGGAATTCTCTCTGTTGAGAGGACCTTAATAATCCCACCTCCATCCGTTACATTAGTACCCTTAGGAATTTTCCTCTTCTCCCTCAGTCTCTTCACCGTCTTTACCTCGTACCTCCTCTCTACTGCATCTTCCCCTCCAACTTCTATTCGTCGACAAGACGTAGTGGTTCGTTACTGTCCTGAGTTATACGAGTTCTCCTCACCTCCGTCGTCTCAGACAACGTTACGGTAGGTCCTCAGGGACCGGGTTAGGAGACGACGGTGGTGTGGAGAACAATATGTTCCCTTAGTCTTAGGATAAACCACTTTGGTGAGAACTAATCCGAAAGATCATAAACATGGTTTATGTAACAAGTCATTGTGTCCAGGGAAGGGTTTTCCCGAGTGATTACAGGTTGCTCTCAGAGATCATGAGAATAGTCATTTTACGAAATTTCAAACGAAATAACATATTAATCTACAATGTCCCCCGACCGACCCCGTCAAAGGGACCCAGACGGTACAGGTCTGTGTTTACGAACTACTAAGGGGGGTGGGGGTGGTTCCACAGTGTACGGACACGTTTACCGAAAAAAAGGGGGTGTCAATGTACATAAATGTTTATATAACTCAAGTAAATGTTTCCACCTTTTACAGTTGGAGCTTCATCGTTACTTATTGGACTCTAGTAACTAAATAGACATAACTCTAATAAAGAGAAAAGTCGGATTTTGAACATTAACAACTAACATTCAAAAAGGAGATCGGGGCCACCACACCGTAGTAGTCCTAAAACGGGTACACCACCAATGGAGGACCCATTTCATACGCGTCGACCGTGTCTTAATTTAGTGACGACGGAGTGACAGGGGGAGTCTTGTTTTCATGAAGGACAAGCGCCAACTTTAGTGGGGTACACCAATAAACAGTCGATCAACGTTATGTCGACTGTTTAGGGTTTTAGGACAACACTTTCTGTTGGGAGAGGACTGAACAGGTCGTGTAGGTGAAACGTCGGTTTGGTATTTACGGTAGGGTTTCCATAATCCACCGAGAAAAAGATACAAGTACTGTTCTTTGTTCTTTTACTTTTCAACGTGTTTCGACCCTTTTAACGTCTTTGGACCGTCCCCTACTGAAAGTGGACTCGTTAAACAGTCAAGGTTTCCCTGTAGACTTCGTTCAAAATTCTTATTCTTCATAGGCCAAGAGTAAGGTTGGACAAACGGACCGGTATTAATAACGTTATACCTGATTGTAAGGGTCGGGACGTTACGTGGACCCGTCCGAGTTATTTATGTTGGTTGGACGTCATAATTAATTGCAGCTACTGTTTTCAGTCTCTCCAGAAATAAATAACGTTATACAAGAGAAAAATTGTCCCCTGTATAAAACAAAAGGAGCGAGGTCAGACAGTTTAATAGGAGTTTATATATGTGGAAAGTGGAACTCACGACGGGGGGTCAGGACAAGGGTCCGAAAGGTAGGGGACCCGGCTCTCGCCTGATTAGGTCGTTACCACGTTTCACCATGTTCGGGGAGGTTGCCTATACTTAGAAGACCTTGAGTTCAGTGAACCACTTGTGTACGGGTCTCGAACTCTTTAGATTAAAATCAAGGGAGGACGGGTCTGGGGGTCAGGATGACCTAAACAGTCCTGGATTACCTAATTCTATTATGGGTTTCACTTTCCAGTTAAAAAATTTTTTTCCGTCACCTAAACTTTTCTTAAGTCCCAGTTCCTGACATTTAAGATTAGGAATGAGTCAGTTATCAAATGTCTGAAGAGGTTCGGAGAATTAACGATACGGAAACACACTTTCTTGACTTTGACGGGAAAGAATGTGATTACAAGACTCCTAGGTATTCACGGCCCTTAGGGAGACGTTTATGCTTCACTTTACATTTATCATCGTTCCACGAACTCCTCTATAATGACTTCTCTAGAACTCGGTTGACCGGGAAGGACTGAAACGAGTCGTGAACCTTGTCAGTGTGTGTGTGTGTGTGTGTGTGTGTGTGTGTGAGTATGAGTATGAGTGTTACCCATGATATTCTAAATAGTTACTGTTAAGTGTACCGTTACCTATTGAACTCACGTTCGAATAGACTACCAACGTCGTTTTTGGTCAACTGGAGAACTTCGGATATTAAAGTACAACTACTACGATTGAAATCACTTATGTCTCACCTCTGGTATAGGTTTTCGTGGGAAGTGTCATTACTGTTACGAATAGTCCTAATGATTTAAAACCAGATGTAAATATTTCACATGATCGTAGTTGGTAAAATGTTTATACAAAGGGTCTTGACGACATGATACGTTTTGTTTGTTTCCTTGACACGTTCTGAGTCACACACAATATTATGTACCGTGTTAAGACTCCCATTCTTTTGTCAACACATTAATAAGGATCGTACTGTGCTACTATGTGTTTTTGAAAGGGAAATTTGTTACAGACAGTTAAATGGATGTAGTCGCTCCCTTAGTGACTGTACGTAGTAAAATAGGTAGTCATACTATGGGCCAATAAACTTTTCTCACTTTTGAAGTACGGCGAAAGGTTGTACTGCCGGTATTGGAAGTTTATGATCGTTATCGGGTCTACAAAGTTCAACGTCTAAAGGACTCGTATAAACACCCAAAAGAGAGTGGTAGTCGAAGTGAGAGAGAAGTGTAATGTTCCATAATTGTTTCAAAACGAACAGAGAGAATTCTAAGTGTAAACATCAGTGTTTCCCACGAATTAAGATGATTTTACCAATAGACTAATACTTCTCTCTAACACTGTACACGTGACTTCCTATAAAATTTTGTTCCCAAAGAATATCTTATCTATTTGTTGTTCCAGGATAACATATCGTGTTCCTTGATATAAGACCTTCACTTATATATATCAGTATATATATATATGTGTGTATACATATTGACTTAGTGAAACGACATGTGGTCTTCTATAGTGTCGTAACATTTAGTTGATGTTAATGTTTTTTTGCAAAGGAAGGATCCACGAAGTACACAGTGCATCGTACTTCTGTCTTGTCCCACAGTGTATATGTGAAGGTCAGGATAAACCTACAGAATAAGTTGAATAAAAAGAGTAAGTTTTAAGTCTGGATCGGTGTGTATTTTCATCATTTACAAACCGAGATACAGCAGAACTTTCTCAATTATCAGAAAAGGTTCACTATATGACTTAAGAGTTTTACATTTAAACGGATCTTTTATTAATTTCGACGTATAAACGTATACAGTGTATTAAGTTTACACGTAAATATACGAACCTCATATATACGTTTACTTTAAGTAAAGTTTAAAAGTCCCGTACCTACTGGAGGGTTGACATTACGGGTTACTGAAGAAAGGGGTGAAGGAAATACAGTGTCGTTGTAAACTACGGGAAGAGAATCTTTAAGACAGGTGAAAATCACTGGAACGTATTTGCACCGAAGTAGATCCTAAGATACTACCCGTGAACAACCTGAAAGACTGGTGGATTGTAGACTTAAGAGAAAGAACAAACCTCTGTGAGTGACGTCTGTATCTCTCCTGGTGTGTTAACAAGAAACCCTTGGAATCGTCCACTTCCGTGTACCGGATTCGAATCAGTTAGTCTACTGGGTAGATCTTGAGACTCGGACCTGCTTTCCTACGTTTCTTCGTTCTTGTCAAACGGTAGGTGACACTACCGTCGTCACCCAAATGTTGGACACAGGACTCGTTACCATCGTACCTCAGTCCTCAGGTTCTCACGGGTGGTCGTTATAACATTCGCCCGCATCCCCCAAGATTGGGTCACTCAGGACGTCGTGTCAGTCGATACAGTGTCGTAGCAGGTAACGGGTATAGGGTTCAGAGGAAGAGTCGGAAGAACAACTAAGGGACCCGATGGTTCATATGAAGGTCAGTTCGAGAAAGTGCGAATTCAATTGGTTAAAGAACCAAACAAACGTTTGTTATTCAACGTCACGAGTAATAAACTACGTGAGGGGAAGTGTTTCTCTACCGACTTACCGTAGTGGCTACGTCCCCTGTACTTGAACCCCTTTAAAGTCCTCTACTACTCCCTGTCTCTCCGGACCGTACGACATCAGGAACCCCAGCGTTTCTCAGCCTGTACTGACCCACTGACTTGTTGTTGTCGTTGAAAGTGTTTCAGCACGGAACCTAGTACATGATTTTATTTCGGAAGAAATAGGATCACTAAATCCTCCGAACCTGTCGAAAGAGTTAAATCGAAGGTAGAGGTAAGAAGTGTAAAAGATGACAGGTCAGTTATGCGACTGGTGTAAAACAAGTTAGTCCACGGAGGTAGACGTAGTTATAGGAACGAATAATCTTCGAGTGTATAGTAAGTCTAAGTATAATTAAACCGATCTTTAATCTGATACAAATTATAAACGACATCGATATACATAACCTCCAAAGTCCGAAGGGACTACCGAGTCGTTCATTTCTTAGACGGACGTGGTGTCCACTATATCCTCTGCACCCAAACTAGGGACTCATCCTTTCTAAGGGGACCTTCTCCTTTACCGTTGGCGAGGTCGTAAGAACGGACCCTTTAGGGTACCTGTCTTCTCGGACCGATCCATGTCAGGTACCCTAGCGTTTTCTCAGCCTGTGCTGACTTCCTTGACTCGTGTGTGTGACCTCCAAAGTCCAAGAAGGTCTAAGATCGAGGGGCTAGTTCTAAAGAGACTGACGAGGGTTGGGTACCTTTTGTCCACACCGGAGGTAGAAGGAACTAGAGAATGTCGTAAAATGTAGGTAGAATACGGTTTATAGTGTAAGACGAAACCTTTTTTATCAGTAAATAAAACATAAGTCTTAGAGGATCTAGCATTCGAGAATGATTACAGGACCTTCTATATAGAATAAACAAAAAAATAGACATGTAAAAGACAATCTTTGGAGTACTAAGTTTTTACTGCCAACTTTTTGGTTTACCTATACGTGTGTAAAAAGAATGAGTCTACCTCTAATAATAATGTTGAGAAGTTTATACGTTGAAGAATACAGAGATTTTAAGGTGGTGGGTAAGTTAAGTCAAGTCAACTCAGTGAGTCAGTACACACTGAGAAACACTGGGGCACCTGACGTCGTGCGGTCCGGGGGGACAGGTAGTGATTGAGGGTCTCAAATGAGTTTGAGTACGGGTAACTCAGTCACTACGGTAGATTGGTAGAGTAGGAGACAGTAGGGCAAGAGGACGGAAGTTAGAAAGAGTCGTAGTTCCAGAAAAGTTTACTCAGTCAAGAAGCGTAGTCCACCGGTTTCATAACCTCAAAGTCGAAGTCGTAGTTAGGAAGGTTACTTATAAGTCCTGACTAAAGGAAATCCTACCTGACCAACCTAGAGGAACGTCAGGTTCCCTGAGAGTTCTCAGAAGAGGTTGTGGTGTCAAGTTTTCGTAGTTAAGCAGTCACGAGTCGAAAGAAATATCAGGTTGAGAGTGTAGGTATGTACTGATGATCTTTTTGGTGTCGAAACTGATCTGTCTGGAAACAACCGTTTCATCACAGAGACAAAACATTATACGACGGATCCAACCACTATTGAAAAGAAGGTTCCTCGTTCACAGAAAATTAAAGTACCGACGTCAGTGGTAGACGTCACTAAAACCTCGGGGGTCTCTATTTCAGACAGTGACAAAGGTGACAAAGGGGTAGATAAACGGTACTTCCCTACCCTGATCTACGGTACCAGAATCAAAGACTTACAACTCGAAATTCGGTTGAAAAAGTGAGAGGAGAGAGTGAAAGTGGTTCTCCGACAAATCAAGAAGAAGTGAAAGACGGTATTCCCACCACAATAGACGTATAGACTCCAATGACTATAAAGAGGACCGTTAGAACTAGGGTCGAACACGAAGTAGGTCGGGTCGTAAAGAGTACTACATAGGACGTATATACAATTTATTCGTCCCATTGTTATGTGTCGGAATTACATGAGGAAAGGACTAAACCTCGGTCAGACAACAAGGTACAAGTCAAGATTGACAACGAAGGACTGGACGTATGTCTAAAGAGTTCTCCGTCCAGTCCACAGACTATAAGGATAGAGAATTTCTGAAAAGGAGTCAAACAACACTAGAGATGTCATTTTCCGAAACCGTATCAGTTATTTCGTCTTCATCCCGGCGATGGGTAACTGATTGAATTTTCTTTCGATTGTGTAACATAAATTTTAATATAAGATACTAAAGGTGGATTTGTACCTTTATTATAAAATTTTTCATTTTTCAAATTGGTGATTCGTAAATCCTCCACTTACTCATTGAATTGATATAAATAAAACTGAATGAATTGACCTAAAAATCCATAAAGGTTGTAAATCCATACATATCAGTCGTTGATGTCCATCCCAAAAGTCCGTCTGTAACATATAGTTACTTGTTCATACCAAGAGTACCGTTTGTAAACGGTAATATTCGAACAAGGATCGGTCATAATAAATACATAAGAAACAACATGTCTCAAAGTCTCTATCCTTATTTCCTTGAATTCTGTTTAAATCCCCTCTTTCAGTTACTTGATACAAACATATAAAATAAAGAGTCTCCTTTCTACAAACTTTTTTCGTATCAACATACGGTAATTATTAATTATACCTATTCTATCTCAGTCAGTCATCGTTTCTCCTCTATCTTTTTCTTGGTCCTCAGGTCTTTCCGAAGTTGTTCTACCTATGTGTTCCGGATACACCTTTTTTAATGACACGTATATTACGTGAAGACCTTCCAAACCACTTTTTGAATGAAGAACACCCCTAAAACAAAAGAAACTTTTTTCTTTCCATAAAAAGAGGATCGATAAAGGGATGCACTTACGTAAATCTTTGACCAACTTCCTATTCACATAACCCTGCGAGGTCTGTCTTTCCCAAGATCTCTTAAAGAAGGTAATTATAATAAAGTAGTGTTACGTAACTACTGTCAAGATCTAATCTGTCAGACTAGTGTAAACCCCTTCTAAAGACATATCACTCTGGTCAAGGATGTTAAGAGAGTAAGGGGGACATGGGGGACGGGTTGGGGTCGTGAGATTGATGTTCGTAGACAGAAACGAGAAAGGAAAGTCATACCGAAGGTAGGTCTCGGTTAATGTCTTTTGTTGTCGAGGGATCGGGATGACGGCTGTTATTAGAGTTTCTTTCTTAACGTGGATGAGTTCGGACTCTTGTATAAGTTCTTCAATTAATAAAAGGAGCGCACCAAGAACCTCGTCGGAAAAAAAAAAAATGGAACAAAGTGATATTTCACGGTATCCCATAATAAGGACACCTTGTATACCCCATGATATATTTTGGTTCAACAACGACTAAAATGAATTTTAGTCAAAAATAAAGGGTAAAATACAGACGAATGAATGTCGTGGAACGTGGTAGAAGGTGAACAGACGGGTCAAGACTCCAAGAAGGTGAGTCTCGATGACGAGGGATCAAGGCTCGGGAGAGTGAAGTCCCACGATGCACTAGGGCGTACGACTCTCTTCTTCTCCCTCACGGTCTTTGAGTAAAAGGTTATTTTACCGTGGTACTAACTTTACGTAAAGAGATTTAAGTCATAGTTAATTCAAATTACCAGTGTTCAGAAAGTAGCTAAATATCTCGACACATATAGTACTAAAAATCTCTCTTGTAATGAGGGCTCTGTCGAGAGATTAACTCTCCTCCTAAGATATCGTGTCTCTGGAAGTCACTTACCAGATATCTCTATTAAACATCGAAAAACATGCCCACCAGTGACCCGGTCGGTGTGTGTGTGAAGTCAATCGTCCAAATGCTTTACACAGACCTTAGTGTCGTCTCTGACTAGTGACATAGGAGGTACTGTTGTCTTTGGACCTCTTTCGCCAGCATTGACTGTCCCGAAAACAAGTCCGAGTAAAAGGCAATACCCGTTTAGGAGTACCGTCATATCTTTAGCACTTATCCTCTGTGCCTCCGGACGGGGGTTCTCTGTGTCACCTTTTCCTTTTCTTCCCTACACTGTAAGTGAACTAGTCGTCGCACGATTGTTTTGTCCGCTCCTGAACCCTGACCCAAGATTACGGTTGGCTACTACGACAGTCACACCCGTCCCACTGGACGATGATTGATAAGTAAAGGCCGAACCCCCGTTCAATAAATTAAAGGGTCTACGAGTCAGAAGAGTCGACATTTCACTTCAGCATTCTTACTTGTAACCATTTCGACTCGTATACACAGGAGTGTACCCTTTGGTAGACTCTCAGTCGACTGATGCGACCACCCACACGCTGAAGCGACAGCATCCCATTGGTCAATCTCTAGAATCCTCACCCTCTCCCACACGGGGAAAGGGTGGACGTCTGTCAACTCAAGATCAACGGACAACCGAAAAGACAAAAACAACTACCAGTGATCACACGATCGTCCTGAAGGAACCACCACGTCTATCATTCCTTAGACGGACATCGTGGCCTCTGGGTCCAGACTAGGAACCCAACCCTTCTAGGGACTTCTTCCCTTACTGATGGGTGAAATCATCAGAACGGACCTCTTAGGGTACCTGTCTCCTCAGGCCGTCCGACAACAGGTGACCCAGTTTCTCAACCTTTACTGACTTACTCGTTCGTACTCGTACTCACACGATCACGACCTGAGCCAACGGATGTTTGAGTCGAAGGGAGTTCTTGATAGTTCGATTAACCTCGGAGGGGTCTTACGTCCCGTCTATAATTTTACGGTATCCATACTCGGTCAGTTCTAGATTTCCTCAGGTTTCTGTCTTTTCATTCTTTGACCCTTTCTACCTTTTAGATCCTTGTGGAACTTTCACTTTCAACGAGTCAACACAGACTGAGAAACACCGGGGTACCTGGTATGGGGCGGTCCGAGGAGACAGGAACCTTAAGAGGTCCGTTCTTATGACCTCACCCATTGACAAGGGGGGAGGTCCCCTAGAAGGGTTGGGTCCCTAGCTTGGGTCCAGAGGGTGTAACGTCCGGTTAAGAAATGGTAGACTCGGTGGTCCTGTGGAATCCTAAACTATATAAAGGAACCCATTCAGTGAGAGGGGAGTGGTGGGGTAACACAGGGGTTCCCAGATTCCGGAGTGGTACGGGACTGTAGGACGTTATATTCGTTATTTACCGAGAGACGACCCCTCAACGTCACCGGTGGTGACTCGTGAGTCCCTCTGACCACGACTGTTTCCTACAGTCCACACAGTCGACGTTGACCCAAACCTGGTGTAGAGACGGTGACCGGCTGACACTTGAACTACTTCAAGAACTTGAGAGACCCCGAACCAAAGGTAGTCATATTCCCCCTCAAGTACCCTAACAACACCCCTATTTCACTCGTTTGCATAAATTTTGTTTCCCGGACTACTATACTTTCTACAATATTAATTCCAGTAGATAAATCTCTTCAAGTCTTTTAGAAAGGTTACAAGGTAGAGGGACGAAACATTTTACTAAAACATTATCGACCATGAAAAATTTCGACACCCCTCCCAATTTACTTGATCAGTTATTTACCGTGGACGTTTATCGGGACTACAAATATAGGAGGAATAACCCGGAGGACCACCGAGTCGTCATTTCTTAGGTGGACGTTACATCCTCTGTCCAAGTTAGGGATTCAGCCCCTCTAGGGGATCCCCTCCCGTAACGTTGGAAGAGGTTATAAGAACGGACCTCCTAGAGTACCTGTCTCCTGGACCGCCCGTTGGTATCTCAGTGTTTCTCAGTCTGTGTTGACGTCGTTGAATCGTGTGTACGTAGAGTAATAAGTAAGGGACCTGACAATCAGAAGGAGAGAAATGGGTAGTGAGTCGTAGTACGAACCGGAGGATGTCTATAGAGAGAAAATTATAAGTCTATCCTAAGGGGTTTCTCGGAATCGTTGGGAGGTCACTTGTGGTACCGAGGGGTCACCCCATTCAACCAATAGAGACAAGACTATCAGTGGTACTCGATGAAACTTCAATTAAAGACGGAAAGGACTCTCGTTTCCGGTAATCGGTTCATTCATCCTGTAAAGTTGAAAAACGTTTTCACTCCTCGTACGATTTTTGTAATGACTGGTAAAGTGTCAATTACCCGAAGAGGAACTTCTCTACTACACAGAGACAGGAACACCCCTCAGAACACAAGTGACGAACAGTACAACAAAACTCCCTTCCCCGTGTCTCTAACTTTTTACGACCGCTTCCCGGACTGGAGTGAATCTCCAACTTCTTCTGACTACCTGATACTCTTCGTCGTTTCTTATCTTAATCCATTTCTATTCCTACTTAAACTATCGTCGTGAGTCGTACCACTCCCAAATTATTTTTGAGACACCAGGAAGAAACAGTTGTATTTCTTTTTACATTTTCGTTCACTGACGAAGTGTTAGTTTCCCGTCGATCACTCTTAGGTACGATCCTTTGTGAATAAAGGTAGGTCACAAATGAACATCTTTATAGATAACAGTTTCTGTAGAGACATAGGTCTTAAGACAGAGGTATAAAATTTTCTGGCTTGTCAAAGTACGTTATTTTTATACACTAATACGTTCATACAGGTTATACCCATTAATTTAAAGTACGAAGTCCTCTGTTTAATCAACAACTCCCTATACACCTTTTGTTAAGAAGACGTACATACAGTAAAATGTTGGTCGGTCGGAGGGGTTACCCCGACACGAAAGGACGACCCTTTTCTTATCCCCCAGACAGAGCTCCTCGTAAATTATTCTGTTTAAGAAAATAAAAAAATGAAAAATAAGAATTGTCGAGAGTGGGAGTTAAACTCACAGAAAATGGGGAACCTCAGACTCAGATAAGATCAAACTTCTCTGGTCCAGTCAGTCACATAAATCAAAAGAACACAACGGACCTTCTAGATAGATCTCCAGGGCTTGATTTTAGGACTCCACTGGGGTCCTTTTAGGGTAAAGGATTCAGGAAACCCGGACTTACACAGTCCGTTCCCGACAGTGACCCCTCGAAATCAAACGTCCTTTCCTCCAGACCCTTTTCTCGACCACTATGGACCTAACACCCGAAAGACTTCGAGATCAATTAACATCGTTACTTTTACGTGTAAAAGTGAATCAATAGGAAACGACCTTTTTCATATTAAAAAGTAATTTTGACTTCTCACTTAGTCCTTCTTTAACCGTTATTCTAAAATAAAGGGTACTTTCTTCTGACATAGAAAACTCCTTCTTCTTATAAAACTCTCTGAGACTTTGTTCCGAGAAACGTCCCCTCCATATCGTCTCGGCTTAGTCTACTACAAACCAGGTTATCTACCGCACAAATATGATTAAATATGTCTAGTTTATCTTTATAGTTTTTCAGTATTTTGTGAACTCTACTATTGAAATAAACCTATTTGACGAAGAAAGACTGTAGATGTAAAAGTATAATAAAAGGTCCCGATATATCCTGTCTCGATAACAGTCAAAACTTGAGTGAAAACATGACTTCGACTCATGATTTGATGTGAATCGAAAATCATGGAGTGACTGAAGACACTTTTCTAGACATCTAGATTCCTCAGGACCTAGGATAGACGAGTACTAGTCTAAACTTAAGAACTGGGTGAGTACAGTCGACAATACGCGACAGACGGGACTTCAGGTCCCTGTGTACCACCGATATTGGGGTACCGGTAGTTACCGAGTTCCTTTGAGGACCCCTGTACAGTCCCTACCATTCTTTATTATGATGTGAGACAACCCAATCTTAGGAGTGGTTTTAGTAAATCAAAAGTGTTGACGGGCGGTATTACACATAAATATAAAACACCTATTTTCAATTTCGAGTCTCTCTGACTTTCAGAACCGATCCTCGTGTATCGGTCAGTTACCATCTCTCCTAAAATTAGGAATAGACTCACCGAAGTTTCGGGTACAAGATAAGTGTGAGTCTAGTCTCGTCTTTCTCCTCTGATACCGTATAACATCAAAGGGTTTTACCGGCGTCATTACAAAGGTTAGGGTACACGAGAAAATATTTGAACGGGCACAGTAGTCCCCCGTCTCAGACGTAGGTGAAGGGAACCTACACACACCCCGAGACGTCAACAGAACTACTTGTCGACATTGTCTTCACTGTGGTACTCCAAAAGTTCCAGTTTTTACCGTTGGACGTAAGAAAACAGAGGGAGACTGACTTTGAAGTCTACTAAATCGCATGTCGGAAACTCGACCGGGTCGAATATGGTGGACCTCGTCTCTACTCAATTTGGAGTGTCCGGATTTAGTGTCTAACTACCTGTTTAGTCGCAGTGGTAACAAATTCGGTGACGGTACGCAGGGCCATCACGATCCCCATTTCTTGGGTGGACGGTTGCGTCCATCTGTATTCTCTACGTCCAAGCTAGGGACCCAGCCCTTCTAGGAGACCTCCTCCTGTACCGTTGGATGAAATCATAAGAAAGGACCTCTTTGGGTACCTGTCTCCTCGGACCGTCCGATGTCAGGTTTCCCAGTGTCTCAACCTGTACTGACCTCGTTGAATCGTACACACGTACAAGACTTCACTAAACAGTGTGAGTCTCATCATCACTGTTAGTGTCTTTTGTCTAGTTGAGTTATGAATCTTAGTACTAAAATCGTATTTCCTGTTGAAGTACGGAGAGAGAAAGAGAGATTCGTGTACGTACACAAACGTACGTACGTAGTCAAATCAAGTCAGTGAGTCAGTACAGACTGAGAAACTCTGGGGTACTTGACGTCGTGCGGTCCGGAGGGACAGGTAGTGGTAGTGGACCTCAAGTGAGTTTGAGTGCAGGTAGCTCAGCCACTACGGTAGGTCGGTAGTGTAGGAGATAGTAGGGGAAGAGGAGGACGGGAGTTAGGGAGGGTCGTAGTCTCAGAAAACGTTACTCAGTTGAGAAGCGTACTCCACCGGTTTCATGACCTCAAAGTCCAAATCGTAGTAACTGAAGGGACCACCGAGTCTCCAATTTCACAGACGGACCTTACGTCCTCTGGTCCCAAGTTAGTGACCCAGCCCTTCTAGGGGACCTCTTCCTTTACCGTTGGGTGAGGTCATGACAACGGACCTCTTAAGGTACCTCCCTTCTCGGACCACCCGATGTCAGGTACCCCGACGTTTCTCAGCCTGTGCTGACTCGTTGAAGTGAAAGTGAAAGTGAAAGTGAAGGTTTCTTGTAGGGCCTGACTAGAGGAAGTCTTACCTGACCAACCTAGAGGAACGTCAGGTTCCCTGAGAGTTCTCAGAAGAGGTTGTGGTGTGAAGTTTTCGTAGTTAAGAAACCACGGGTCGAAAGAAGTATGAGGTTGAGAGTGTAGGTATGTACTGATGACCCTTTTGGTATCGGAACTGATCTGCCTGGAATCAGCCGTTTCATTACAGAGACGAAAACTTATATGATAGATCCAACCAGTATTGAAAGGAAGGTTCCTCATTCGTAGAAAATTAAAGTACCGACGTTAGTGGTTGACGTCACTAAAACCTCGGGGGTTTTATTTCAGACTGTGACAAAGGGGTAGATAAAGGGTACTTCACTACCCTGGTCTACGGTACTAGAATCGAAAGACTTACAACTCGAAATTCGGTTGAAAAAGTGAGAGGAGAAAGTGAAAGTAGTTCTCCGAAAAATCAAGAAGAAGTGAAAGACGGTATTCCCACCACAGTAGACGTATAGACTCCAATAACTATAAAGAGGGCCGTTAGAACTATGGTCGAACACGAAGAAGGTCGGGTCACAAAGAGTACTACATGAGACGTATCTTCAATTTATTCGTCCCACTGTTATATGTCGGAACTACATGAGGAAAAGGATAAACCTTGGTCACACAACAAGGTACAGGTCAAGATTGACAACGAAGGACTGGACGTATGTCTAAAGAGTTCTCCGTCCAGTCCACCAGACCATAAGGGTACAGAAAGTCTTAAAAGGTGTCAAATAACACTAGGTGTGTCAGTTTCGGAAACCGTATCAGTTATTTCGTCTTTATCTACATAAAGACCTTGAGAGGACAAAAAAGGTACTAGGTCGCCTACAACCGTTAAACTAGAGAGCAAGGAGATGGAAAAGATTTTCGTCGAACTTGTAGACCTTCAAGTGCCAAGTGCACAACGACTTCGGACCGAACCTCTTAAAACTCGCACTGAAATGATCGCACACTCTACTCACGTTAACACGCCGTCAAACTCGTAAGAAACCGTAACGGAAAGAAACCCTAACCTTACTTTTGACTGGAGAAGGTCAGGACACCGGTGACGACTCAAAAGGTTTAAACGACCGTATAACTCATGTCGTGAAAGTGTCGTAGTAGAAAGTCTTAAACTTTATCGAGTTGACCTTACGGTAGTGGAAGTGATCGAAACAAGTATCACTACGAAAGATTCCGGGTGTACTGAAGTGTAAGGTCCTACAGACCGAGACCCACTCACTAGTGTGGTAGCACTAATAGACCCAACACTTCTAGAAAAAACATGTCAAGAAGACACATAAGAACGGTGGAGAAGAATTATGGAAGACGAAGACAATCCAGGTGTGGTAAAGACAGGAAATAGTTCGGGTAGAAACGTACTTTATAAGGGAACCATAGAGATTAAAAGAACTTCTCTAGAGATCAGAAAGGGTAAGACAACAAGAGGAGATAAAGAAACGTAACTAGAAACGTACTCACGTATTTATGTACGTATACACTTCCGAAACTTGTCCCGTGACCAGTTTAAGTACTGTTCCTACGTGTTTGGATACGGAGGACTCGGAAAAGACAAGGAACGAGTAGAGTCTTTATCAAGGTCCGTCAACTTCCCATTTGTGAGGGAACGTCCACCATCAAATCTCGGGCAAAAAACAATATCACCTATTACCGATGTTCCCGAAAATGGACGAGAGGTAAAAACAAAGTCCAGGGAAGAACAAGGTGACCTCTTAAGGAAAACACAAGGTACACAGGAACCCTCCATAGTCAATGCTACGAAGTAGCAACAGGACTGTAATTCTGGTGGAGGCATCCTACGTGTCCTAGTGTCTTAGTGAGTCCGACTGGGTCTCAAGTGGTAAAGGTAATATCTTTATCCAAATCCCTACGGGTGCGGGAAGTTTATTCCGGGTCAACACCCATGGGACCCTACCTTTTGATTTGGGACCTTTTCTCTCCAGTAGACACCAGTAGACTTAAATAATTAAGATTAAGAAGTGGACAGAAGTGTGAGTGGAAGAAACGACACATAGAGACGTCAAGGAGGTTAATGGAACGGGGAGGGAAAACCTGAACTAGTATACCGAAAAACCAGTTACCTTATAACCACTTGAGTGGGTGAACATAGAGACAAAAACAGAACTCTTCTCGAAGGAACCCCATCGAAGACGGAGAAGTGGTGACCGGTCTCTTCTTCGTGCGTACCCCGTCATAATAAGGCCGACGGAATTCACTTGTTTCAGAGACGTACCAGTCTACAGTTTGACTATTCTTTATTTACCAAAAATCACACACAATAATTCTAGAGACCTAGAATACGTCGTAAAAACCTTTTGTTTATCGATTGACTATATGGAAGAAAGGTACCTCACCGATTTGGTCCTTTTGTATTTAAGTCTAACGAATGCCAACAGAACGCCTCTGTCGAGTCGACTCTTACTCCGGTCCGTCCCCGGTCTCCTCGACTCTACCTCTCGTTTTGTTTAGGTAAACTCGGGTACCTAGGTCGACGACGGATTTCGTAAACCTAGATGGGAACCGCAAAGGTCACTGTTCCTTTGTCTAAGGAAGAAAACGAATTCTCTCAAACTTATATCAAAGACAGTGACCTTTGTTATCGGATCCGGTCATGTGCACAGTGTATATTCGGTACAGACTACACAAGGGACGGCCAACTCAAGCGATGAGGGAGGACGGGTGTGAGAAAGCTCCTGGACTTATTGGACGAAAATATGTCTATGGTAAGGTCTTCTATATTTTCTAAAATGTCAACTTCAAAAGAGTGTTTTCATGTAACAGTGTAGAGAGGGGGGGAGGAGGACATATTTGTCATTGTCTCGGACTGGACGTTTCCTGTACCGAACCACAGGTGGACGACCCCGTCCCAAACCCAACAGTAAACTCTTCTGATTGACTCAAGACTGAGAGGACCCCAGAGACGTCCTGTATTTCAACATCGGCTTATGTCCTCTGAAGTCGAAAGAGAAAGAAGGGCCTCTGTCCGTCGTCGGATGGTTTAAATCATTTGTCTTGACCGTTGAAGTACGAACTAAATGTCAAAGATTGGGATGTTTCAAAGAAATACAGGGTCACCTCATGTTAAGTACGAGATGGTACTTAAAGATTTACTTCTCCGGGGGTTTTGACATATGGACAGATAAAGAGGGTCAAGAGGCCCATGAAATCTTTACATCTGATACTTTCACTTTCACAATCAACGAGTCAGTTCAGACTGAGAATCCCTGGGACACCTGAAATCGGGCGGTCCGAGGAGACAGGTACTTTAAGAGGTTCGCCTTATGACCTCACCCAACGGTAAAGGAAGAGGTCCCCTAGCAAGACTGGGTCTCTAGCCTGGGTGGAGAGGACGTAACGTACGTCTAGGAAATGTCAGACTCGGTGATCCCTTCGGGACATCTGACATTCCATATGGTTTGTCAAGTAGGGACTCACGTGTCGTACCGGCATAAACCTCCTGACGTAAAAGTGGTCATAAGTCCGAGGATCAAATCAGAGTCCAACAAGAAAAGAGTGTTCAGAGAAAGTAGAGGGCCAGTAGGGCGGGTCGAGTTCGCGACAGAGAGGATGCGGAAGGGTCGTTCTAGTGTTTGGTCGAAGCGTACGTGTGTGCAGACGAGACGTACACTTTACCTTCCTCCCGCGTACCTGTCCGGCTCGCCTCCGGGGTCCAGGGACGGTCGTGGCCTCGGCACACGACAAGGGAACCACCACCGGTGTGGCGGACGATTGCTCGCCAGGTCGCCCGAACGCAAGAAAGTTGAAATTAGTACTTCGTCCTCACATTACTCCGACGTACCGTCTCTTGGCGACACTTCGAACTGTTCCGTAAAATAGTTGTACAGTAATGTAAGTCTGTAGCCACTCCGGTCTCCTACTGCACGTCGCGGTCGTGGGTGCCTCCTGAACCGTCTGGCTGAGAAGGACACGAGGACCCTCTCGACAGCCCCTCTCTCCGACTGGTGGGACTCGTCCTCTGAGGGACTCACAGCCCCACCCCAGCCCTCACGACTACCGTCGGGCCCAGGGACACCTTGGGGAGTCCCGTACGACTCGGAGGAGGACTTGAGTGCGAGGGTGCAGACGTTCTCCCTACTCCGGGGTGGGGTCAGTGCGACACTTCCCGGGAATCCACGCGACCCGAAGATGTGTTTGCAGAGGCCATTAGAAGTGTTACACGACACTTCCTCTACCTACACGTGGGACGACACCGGAGAGCGTAGGTAGGTGGGGACAAAAGATGGGTTTTATTCTCGTCGAACGATAACGAGTCCGACTGTTGAACGGTTCCTTCGGTCGAACTTTGGCGTTCGAAGGAACGTCGACACCCTCTGGTGTAGCGTATTGGGACCGGTCACTTATCATTCACATTCAGATGGGTCCTCCCGAGAGTCCCCTCGATAACAACAGGACTGGTTTTTTTATTTTTATTTTTCTGTGTAAGTCGACCGTATACGAAGATCGGATAATGGATGGGAACGAGGAAGAAAGTCGTACCTTCGTCTAGTTCTATGGACCTCTTCGTCACTGACAGAGGGTTGGTTGGTTCTCTCCTACCGTCCCGTCCTTCGATCTTCCTGGATTCTTGGGACTGTTTACGTCATCATAACAGTAGCAGAAGTGAAACAACAACAAATCAGCGATTCACCACAGGTTGGCAACCACTGGGGTACCTGATATCGGACGGTCTGAGGAGACAGGGACCCTAAAGGGTCCGTTCTTATGACCTGACCCAACGGTAAAGGAAAAGGTCCCCTAGAAGGGCTGGGTCCCTAGTTTGGACACGGAGGATGTAACCGTCAATCCAAGAAATGGTGACACGGTGGTCCCTTCGGGTCAAGGATCCTATCCCTTCGATTAATCGGTCGTACTTCCTTTCCTGTAATTCGCACCTCCCGAGTCTTTTACGACAGTGTTATGCTGACCTTTAAGGACCGTTACGTTACTCCAATTTATTTTCGATGGTATTTCTCTCTTACTCCCCACAGTGAGTCGTTTTCAATATACACTTAGATTTCCTTCGTTCACTAGAGGATTATCACAAAATCCTTATTGTCTCTTCTAAAAGGTAAAGAAGGGATGGAGGAAGAAGTGGGGTAATTTTACTTAAAGTCTTCGTGATAATTTGGTCTCTCCTTTTCTTTTTTTTTTTTTTTTCAAACACAACTTCTGTGACTGAAATTTTAAAAATAAGATAAATTTTCCAAATTGGAAGAGACGGGAAAGATGGGTTC
The DNA here is from genome assembly GCA_006410555.1 of Capra ibex. NCBI lineage: Eukaryota > Metazoa > Chordata > Mammalia > Artiodactyla > Bovidae > Capra > Capra ibex. The sequence goes on along the minus strand of SJYO01016970.1, from coordinate 40,640,830 downwards.
ATCCCCACTTCAATAGAACTTTGTAGTGTAAGAATAATGGAACTTTTAACCTAGACATTTTTTTCCCACCACCCTCCCCTAGAACACTCCCTGAAGAAAAGGAAATTACTCGACACCAAAGGACTACATCAGACCTAGACGAAATTTTCGCAGAAGTAAGTGTACGTCAAAGTGAGTTCCTCTTAATTCGTCCAGTTTGGGTTTGTTCAAAAAGTAAATATAGTTCTTATTTACTAAAAGGGGACCTTCGAGGACCTCTTCTTTTAAGATTCCTCTCTAAACTAGGATTTGAGATCGTGGGGTACTCGGGACTTAGGTCCCTATAACAAGGACGAAACTAGTGTCCATATACTTCCTTTTCTTCTTTATTTCTGGGTTTTACAAGAATCGATACAGAACAGAAATCTACTCTTTCTGGTATGACGCAAAGAGGGTTCTCCATTCTTTCTGTCACTTCACTTCAGTAAGTCAGCACAGGCTGAGAAACACTGGGGTACTTGACATCGGATGATGCGAGGAGGCAGGTACCCTAAAGGTCTGTTCTCATGACCTCACCCAACGGTAAAGGAGGAGGTCTCCTAGAAGGACTGGGTCCCTAGTTTGGGTCCAGAGGACCCAGAAGGACGGAGGGGACATCCGTCTGCGAAATAGTAGACTCAGTGGTCCCTTCAGATTCTTTCTGTTCGTAGTAAATTTTCATTAAAGACTTCCCTATATACCGAATTATGGTTGAAAGGGGGTTAAGCAATTGAATCACGGTAGAAAAGTGTTAGTAGTTTCGACAGATGGTCGTCAAACCCTGATAGGTACTCCACTTTTCACTTTCACTTTCAACGAGTCAGAACAGGTTGAGAAACGTTGGGGTATCTGATGTACCAGGTATCTTAAGAGGTCCGGTCTCATGACCTTACCCATCGGATAGGGAAGAGGTCGTCTAGAAGGGTTGGGTCCTTAGCTTCGCCCCAGAGGACGTAACGTCCGTCTAAGAAATGGTTGACTCAATAGTCCCTTCGGGTAGGTACTCCAGTCAGTCAGTCAGTCAAGTCAACGAGTCAGTACAGGCTGAGACGCTGGGGTACTTAACGTCGTGCGGTCCGGAGGGACAGGTAGTGGTTGAGGGTCTCAAGTGAGTCTGAGTGCAGGTAGCTCAGTCACTACGGTAGGTCGGTAGAGTAGATATAAATAGATTTACGGTGTCACGTTGACCCTATTTGAGTCTCGATATCCTTTACTGTTTATAGATTTCCTTACCAAGGTATACAGTCCTAAGTTTCGGTCAGACTGATGGTCGTAGTACTGTTCAAACGTACTCCGGATCTCGTCCAGTAAGGTGCACGGGGAAGAGGAATGACATTGTAAGAATAAACCCTTTTAAGTCTATTTCGGTTTATGTCGGAATTTATTATCTTGAAACTCGTTCCCGACATTCGTCTTCACCGAGTCTCAGGGACTTCTACAGACTCCATTCCTGTGGTGGGAGTTTGTTTCTTGTTGGACCCTTGTGTTTTCGACGACTATGTGTCTTCTACAGTGGGTGTAGATATGACGCGTTCTGTCATACTCTCCGGAGTTTCCTTACTTCCGTACCGGACCTGACTATGTAGTAGTGAACAAGTCTGTAAAATTGTTATTATGGTTTATCACTAACTCAGGAACGGAACACGGTCCTTTACAAAATTTTAGAAATAGATCTCACACAACTAAACGAAGGTGTAGAGTCACCCCCACTTTAGATACCCTAAGAATAATCTAGGAAGTCATCTTCTCTTGTGATTCCGAACCTTTTCAACTCATTGAACTGGTTCAGTCGTACCACCAATCACCAACTTGGTACTGAGTCTACACCCGTCGATCTAGGGTCGAGTGATTCTCAGTTTGATAGTGTACGATCTGTCACAAAACCCGTGACCCTATGTTTGTACTACCTTTGTAAAGAAGGACCGAATACCGGTGAAAAAAGATGAATTTCTAAGTATGTTAAATCAATACCGATTAAAAAAAGATGAGTTTCTAAATATTTTAGACCAATGAAGAACTCTAGGGGATTACACATTTCCGCAAGGGATGGAGGATGGGGAGTTTAAGACCTCGACGAACACTTTAGAGGAACCGGTACTGACAGGGTAATCACCAAGAGTTAAACTGACGTCCCCTGAGAATTAGTTCGAAAGGCTCCCCACACCAGTCCCGTACCCATTAAAAACATTTAGGGGTCCAACAAGTCACAAATCGGTCTCAACCCTTCGAAACGTCACCAGGTACCCCATCGTCTATAAGGAGGGAAGACTGACACGGGGATACAGACACAATCGAAAGACGGGAGTTAGAGTAAGAGACACCGTCTCTTATTCCGGTCCTGACGTGCATCCTGGTAAAAGTTGAGACCCAACACTTAACGAAACGAAAGACAAATCCTGTACCATATCGGTCCCGGAGTTATCGTTTATATTTCTTTGACTCCAGACCTTTTTGACTTCGCGTCAAGAGTGTCAGACCAACGGGTGTCACCCAGAACCAGTTCCCACCCCAAACTCCACCCTTCTACAGTCCAACAATTGTCGTTGGGGTCCCAAAACGAAGAGAATTTGGGGGAACCCTCCTTACTTTCTCGGTCACCTTTACTCTACTGACAATTCTCCCAGTAAATGAGGATTACTATTCTATTTGTTTCATCCATTAACAAAGGACTGACCTCTTTCCAGTGAACCACTGGAACACTTATCCAGAATACTTCTCTATGAAAAATTGGAGGTAAAACAGAAGGAATAGTTAATGGAGAGTAATGCTTTTATTTTGAAGATGTACCGTGCAATAAAGGGAAAATGTCTTTCTAAAGTCATTACTGGTATAAACCGATTTTTTTATTTAAGTTTCTCTCCCCCTCATAAAACCACTTTTAATGGTCGTTGGTTGTTCCGGTGAACCCTAGTAAGACTCAATATTAGAAACTGAGAGACACCGGGTAAATGAAGAGAAGTTCATAGAAAAGGGTTTGTACTACGGTCACCAGATGCCTGAAGTCAAATAACCGTTCACGGTTGACCCAGTGGTTGATATCAATAATTCACCAACACGTTGGATTAAATTCTGGTGATCTGGACGATGGATGTGTCGGTTGGGATCTTGCCGATTGTCTACATGTCTCACGAATCTTTGATGGGGATTTTCCTAAATAAGGGTAGCGGTGTCGGAAGTGTACTGTGAGACTGGAGTAAGTTCCTTGTGGACATCGATAAAGAGTTCCTTAAGTCGTTCCTGTACTTTACCAGAGTTCAAGTTTCAATAGGGTATCAAAAATAAGAAAATATCCTTCGACGAACTGCAGAGTCAGGATAAGTGGTGCACCTAAAATATTATTAATGGACGATTCAGGTACCGATTTATATTTTATGTCCTCATTTTAGCATAAAATTTATGTCCTCATACATTTCGGACCGGAAGCACTCAGGTAAAACATGATATCATTCCTACATTTTTCACACACTTTATAATTTATTGATTACCATAAGACCTGGGGAGGTGGGGTGTTTGTAAGAAGTCACTCAGTAGAGCTGTCGGAAACTCTGTCAAGTCGGGTTTCTTCACCCAAGTAACCCTTGGTTGTCTCTATAAGTTCTTCCGAAAACGGTTTATAGGACAACGATAAGTTTTCCATAAAACCGTAAATTATCTGATTAATAGGTAAATCAAGGAACTCTTACAACCTAAAGACTCACGGTCCCGGTCCCTGTGGTAGTCATAAGTACAACCCTTACTCAGACCAGTCATACTTACTCCAAACCTCCAAAGAAGGGGAGACGTCCTGGGGGTGGGGTTCTTGTTTCCGAGTGAAGAGGGGACGAGGGCGACAGAATTGTCTTTGAAACTCAATATACCCTCTTCCGCCTCTCTGTTAATTTCCTGACCTTTTACTCTGAATACTCTTTATCTCTTTCCTCGTCCCTAATATCTTCGGTACCTTGTGTTCCGACTCCCCCGGAAATTCTCGGACGACGAAGAGAGACCTTGTTTGAGGGTGTGGTTCCTTGTGCCGGTCGACAAGCCGTAGAGGTGACTTCTGGTTGGCCCTCCTTTGCTCAAGTTCGATATCGTAATCCCTAAATCCTGTGTTCTTTCTTAAAGGACTGAAACTCTTTACAAATTGTAGTCCTTTTCAATGGGTGTTCCCAACTTCTTAGAGAAAGAGAACCCCATAAAATTTTATCCTCTAAAAACATCGACAGAACTTACTAAATTTCCGGGTCTGATTATGAACCCCCTACCTTCTCTATACTGGTTTATTAGAGAAAACCCCCTAGAGGACCATACGTTTTGATTCTTCCGTAAAAATCTTAACAAAACATTTTTTTATTCTATGAATTCATCTTTGAATATTAGAGACTACGAATAAACAGTTAAATCATATTTTAAAGACAACTTAATCGTAAATTTCTCCTCCTTGTAGTCCTAAATTCCGGTTTTTTTTGAAGGATTAAATGTCAAAGTAGAAAAAGTCAATAAACACGAACTCTTCTATCTTATTAATGGAGTTCGAGGCACAAGAGTGGACATTTAACCTCGGGGTTTATTGACGTAACGAATGTAGTACTCCAATGAACTTCATAGTTAATTCTTTGCTTTTACGAAAATTGTCGTTTTTATTAATACAATATATTCACGTTTTGTAGTAATATTTCCATAAAAATATATTTGTAGTATAAAGAGAAAGAGAACTAAAGTAAAGAAATTCTTGACTGAGTTCAGACTGTTTTCTTTGGGATTTGAGAGTTCCATGTCGACCGACAAGAAGGGTATGGGGACTGGGTGACAGTCCTCCTTTCAATCTCTTAAAGTGAAACTTCAGTCCGGAACCTTCTAAAGGACTATCAGACTGTTTGTGTTCCCGAAGGTTGATCTTAAAGTTTGGACTCGTTTGTAGACTCGAGGGTTAGTTACTGAACCGAGGCAATCTAGGTCCACTTACCTGACAGTAGGACAAGGTTGGTAAGGGTTTACTAAAAGAACGCTCAACCCCACCTAGTGTACCGAACTTTCCGTCGATCCCTTTTAGCGGGTTCTCTGGGGTCACGTCCTAGACCTTTTACCGAGTGCAATGTTGTACGACTACGGTAAACGAACCGATTCTCCGACAGTCTCCTCTGGCGTCTGCTCGAAGTCTCCGAGTCGGAAAAGGAAAGAGGAGAACGTTACAGAGAAATTAAACCACTCAGAGTTGATTAACCCTTTCACAATTCTTTGGTGTAGTGGTGAAAGCCCGGACAAGAGTCCTCTGGACATAAATTGTGTCTTCTCGGCGGTGAGAGGGTGACGATATATACAAGAACGACGGTGGAAGGGACAGTTAAAAAATTGTCAATGAAAAATAAATGCATAAATAAAAACCGGAACGGTCCCCCGTACACCCTGTAGATCAAGGGGTTGGTCCCTACCTTGGGTGCCTGGGACGTAACTTTCGTGTCTCAGAATCGGTGACCTGGTGGTCCCTTCAGGAAGGGACGTAAAAGGAAAAAAAGTTTTGATGGAGGGGACCACTCTATTAAAGGGGCTCACCAACAAGAGGTCCTTAGGCACAACTAGATGACCTTCTTGAAACAACTCTTAGATGAGGTCTTTTTAGGTTTGAGTCAATAAAAGTCCGAAAGGGGGAACGATTACCTTTTAAATAAAATAGGGGTTTTATGATTCGTTTCTCCTCTTTTTCAGAAAATCACCTTCCTCAACCAATTATCGATCTCTTGGTATTACTCTTAACGATAATTTAGAAGTTCGAGTCCTTTTGAGACGAGGGATTTTTTTACCTTATTTTTTACTTTTCCCGTCATAAATAAACTGTCGTTGATCCGATGTATTGGGTAGTTTAAGTTGTACGTTTGTCAGCAACCCGCTCTTGTACGTATTGGTGTAGGACTTTATACGTCGTCACTGGGGGTTACAGTGGGTGGACGGGAGGTCAGTTTTGTACGTAAACGTCGTTTTGTGACTTAGAGTTTTCCCTTACGATGACTCATAAAGGTAAACGTAGGAGTCTAATCAGGTTGAAAAAGATCTCGGACTGAGAATTCTTTTTAAAAAAAAAGGAGAGATGACCAGGGAACTGTTAAAGAATCCACACTCTTCCTCTTGTTCTCGATTTTGTTTACGATGAAGACCCCTTTTCGATGTAACGTCTACTTAAAGATAACAAATCGAGTCAGGGTACAAAAGGGAAGAGGGACCCCAACTCTCGAAAAAAAAAAAAAAATGGGGTAAGATGTACGCCGTCTCAATATTGAGTTATATCACTTTGAGTGTGGTTAGGCTCACACTCCCCGCACTTTGTCTAAAGGACTCAGTACGTCAAAATTGAAAGCTTAATTATGAACGTCCCCTTCCACCCTCCCAGGGGGAGGGGTATATCAATCGATGGTATCGTTCAACAACCTTCCTTTAATGTAACTACTTTACGAATCTGTCACTAATTATACGCGGTATTGAGTACTGCTCTAGGGACAAAGTCGTAAGAGGAGTAGTGTCTCCCTACAGGTTAATGAGTGATAACTAGTCGCTAACGTAACGTACCTTATCTTACCGTCGGAGTTAAGTAAAGTAGGATAACTCAAAGTCGGTTATTGTTAACTATAAACCGTGTAAGAAGGGTCTCTGTAAACAGACGGTAGTCCCTCAACTAATTGTCCAACCGTCAAACCTACAAACACTTTTTCCCTCCTTTTCACATTTAAGACGAACACTTAAACAAGAGTATGGACTACACTTCCTTTTCCGTCATAAGAGGGGAGGAGTAGATTTAAATCAGAGATGTTAGTCGAGAACCGGGGACGGTTGGACAAGTGTAAGTTGTGACAAGACGGGAATAAAAAATAACTATTAGTACACTTATTAATTTCAGGTTCATGTACTTTGGGTGTATTTAGTAGAAGTCACCCGTGCATTACTTGGACCCGAGTCGGTAACGAGTGTCGTATTTAATTCCGGTTTTGTAAGTGCCACATTTGATTCGTTCAGCAACGGACGACGTCTTAAGTATGACTGGACGAACAGTGAGTCTCGGGTAGTGGAAGTTCACTCAGTCGATCGTTTCGTGGGAGAAGAGGGCTTGGCAGTGGTGTTGGTGATTGCAAAAACCGAAGGTAAACTGAGTTGCTACCTACAATGTATTCGTCTACTGTACGATAAACAAAACTTTCGGGGTGAACGAAGTAAACCGGTACGAACGACGTCCGAATCACAAACGAGACACGAATGGAAAAAGTTTCGGGTTCGTCGCGACAGGTCCCGATAATTGGAGAGAGCGATTACAGTAGTTAGTACACGAACCGTGGACCCGAAACGATCTGTTTAGATTGTTGTAGACGGTACGTAAGACGTTGAAGGAAAACTAAGGAGTGTGGAATAAAAGTGAAAGTAGGGAACGACCACTCTAAATACAGACTAGGGCAAGTCTACGGTCCCTCGACCATTGTACGGTAAGGAGGTGTCCCGTCGTACGGAACACTCTTTAACCCCGCCGGTGATTGATCCCCGACCGTCCACAAGGACCACGGTTGTAGGTTACCGGTGCTTTCGGAAAATGACCTCTGAGAGGAACTAACTCTCCTACGACGTCGGACTCTTTGACGAGTATTCGTATGTGTCCTTGTGCCGTGTTAATTTCGTAGAAACCTTTTGTAGAAAGTCAAGTCTGTCATAATGTGTGAAGAACGGGTCTACCTTCCTTGTAGGTTCTCGTGGAACAGTCGGTTTCGGGACGAACCACAGAGAAGACTAGGGGAGGAAGTGACAGGGGTACCCGTTCAGGGTGAAATACAGACACTGTAGTATTAAGAATTCTGGTCATCAACGGACCGTAGTGTCCCAGGATGGACGGTAGTACCAACACCGTTAGTGTGTGGACTCTACTGCGGTTCTACAAATGAGACTAACTTTACAAGTCCTTGGGTTCTAGTTATTGACATCGAGGAGAACCTCCACTATTACTGAGGAGTAGGTAAAGGAATACCGTCTGTGCAGGAGGTCGGTCACAAGGATCCTGAAGGCCTAACTACTAGAAGTTCCTTCTTTGTTCCAGGATTTTATAGTCCAGAGAGTAAAATAGTCAGTGGAACATTTTGGAATTTAAACGGGAGTCGGAAAACACCACCTTCTGCTTCTTGTACGTCCTCTCTCTCTGTCTAACAATTTATTTTTTATAGACGAAAGTACTTTGACAGTGATCATTACTTCTTACGTAAAGTTTCAAGAGATGTTCCGTAGGTCCCGATAAATTTACTAGTTCCTTTCACTCGTGAGTGTGGAGTTTCTAAAAAAAAAATTAAATTATAAGTCATTGAAGTGAGAACCGAATGATTCGGATTATAAATAGAAAAAGTTACTCTTAGTATTTAACACTTAGAAAAAAAAATTCTTTTTATGTACAAATAAATCAAATGTTCGGGTACACAGAAGGGATGTATTTTGAATGAAAAAAAATACCATTCCGATATTTTACTCTCTATTATAAAATTCCAGGAGGAACAGAATTTCTTAAGAAGTTAACGGTCACAAACCCACTCTCTTCCTATTCTCTCGACTAAGTCAGTTACGACTACGTTCACATAGAATTAAGATTTCTCGAGAGTTTATAAATTATTTTTTTTAAACATTATCCGAATTCACTTCATCCGTCGTTCTGTGTGTAGTATACTACGAACACTATTTCTCTGGACATTAACTCCACCACACTTTCTCACTCACGCCGGGAGTTTATGTCACTATAATGTAAAAAAAGGTGAACCTACGGGAGGGGTGTATGTGATTAGGCGTCTAGACTCCCCCTTATTAGGTGATGGTAGGTTAAAAGATCCTCTTAAAAAAAAAAAGGAAGGACTTACTCCGTTAAACAAGCTCTTCCTCGCATTCATAATTGAGAAAGAGTTGATCCAGCAGGAGTGTTTTCTTTCTAATTAAGACCGTACCCTCTAATTCCAGTGGTTTAGTTTTTCGGATCAGTCGACGGGAGTTAAAGATCGGTATAGGGGAGAGTAAATCTTTTTATTGGTCTCTTTGACACTAAAAAGGTCCTTTCGTCTTTGTTCTTTTAAGTGATAACTTGAGAGTTTTTAGAATGTTTACTTTACCCCATCGTCAAGTTGGTCTGAGACCGAGATTTATAAAAGATGGAGACTCTGACTTGATCTCTTTATGTGTGTCTCTGTATGTGTGTGGCTCCACCATTAAACTGTTTGTAAAAGATACTACGAATTAAGTTCCTATTATTTTATACTGGGGTCCAACGAGTCTCACATCAGTGCCTCTGTGCAATCGTTTAATGTCTTTCGTACCTTTAGTAATTCTCGGTTCACAAGTTTTTAATACCTTTATGTCTTTCGTTCGACCCGAATCGTCTGTAGTCGTTTCTGAGAGAATATCCCTTCCATCCTTCCGTTCGTTCTCTTTTTGTTCGTGTCGTGGTGGTCGCCGGAGCCTCTCGTTTTAGTGTTACACCAACTGGTAGATAATATGTAATAAATGCTGTCACTGAATAAAAAGTTCTAGACCAAGGGTTGAGAGTTACATCCTGGAGTCCAGGGGAGTGTGAGGGGTGGAGTGGGGGAGTTTAAAAAGTACCACAGAGGTACCCCATACCTTGTACACGGGTGGACTCTCCAGGGTCGTCAATAGTGGGCGTAGGTGACGGAACTGGAGGAGAAATGAGACCGGAGGATCCCGACCCGTCGGAACTCAGACGACCGCGACGACACGAACAACCTTGGTGACGGTCACGACGACTCAAGGTACGGTCGGTCAGGGTGACATAGTCACGTTGTGGAGGACTAAGGGCGTTCTGTCACAACGGGACCTCTCGGGGTGCCGACGGTGAAGGGGAGGGGGAAGTAGATGAGATCACAAGAGTCTGGAACCTTCACAGTCCAGGGGTCTCGACGTAGTTTACGATGTACCTCTGGTGTGCACAATGTGTCAGAACGTCTTCAGCGTCGCTTCTTGAGAAAGGCGAAAGTATGTGTCAAGGATGAGAGACTTCTGAGGTTGTGCCCCCTGATCCCTGTCGGAGTGACATAAGGGTCTCAGTGGGGGTTGGGATGGGTCCGAAAGAGTAGGGAGTTCACCTGAAGAGGGGGTGCTACACTAAGCCGGGAACACCTAAGTGTATGTCCCATCAAGTGATACGCGGACTAATAGAGTCAGGAACACTACCTACACCAAATACTAGTTCGACTCTGGGAGGGGTTGTACACTGTTGTTCGTGTACTATTACCCTTCAAGGAAATCTTCGGGGGAAATTTACTGGTGTTGATTCTTCTTTTCAGAATACGCAGTTTTGAGAATTAATACCCTCCACCCTTTTGGACTAGATGTTATCGAAAAAATTCTTTTTTTTTTTTTTTTTTGCCTTTAAGTAATCAAGTCTGTGAACTTGTCAGTCTACCTAGGTGAAGATGTGTCGAACTAAGTCGGGAGTCTGTTACCCTAGTCCTGAGTCCTAGAGTCGAAAATAAAGATCCGAGGTGAAGGAACCGAGACACTAGTCCGACCAACCACGGTTCCATTGACGGTCGTATAGAATCATGACATAGTAAGAGACACATAATGTTCGTCCTTTTTCTGTTCCGTCCCGAAGAGAAAGGGTCTTTGGGACCGTTTTGTAGAAGGACATAGAGTAACCGAACTCGGTAGTACTACCGGTCTCTTTGTGCTACATGACTTACCGAATCCTTACACGGAGAATAGGGTCAGGACCTAGACCTCTATCTCCGGTGAGATGTCCCTTCGTATTCTGACTCACACCGATTTCCGTGTTAGAGGACCTTCCTTACTCCTCCTCCTATCTTCAAGTCAAGTCAAGTCAGCGAGTCAGCACAGACTGAGAAACGTTGGGGCACTTAGTGTCGTACGGTCCGGAGGGACAGGTAGTGGTAGAGGGCCTCAAGTGAGTCTGAGTGCAGGTAGTTCAGGCACTACGGTAGGTCGGTAGAGTAGGAGACAGTAGGGGAAGAGGAGGACGGGGGTTAGGGAGGGTCGTAGTCTCAGAAAAGGTTACTCAGTTGAGAAGAGTACTCCACCGGTTTCATGACCTCGAAGTCGAAATTGTAGTAAGGAAGGTTTCTTTAGGGTCCCAACTAGAGGAAGTCTTACCTGACCAACCTAGAGGAACGGACTACTTGATACCTTACTCCAAGCACTGTAACATGTCCTCTGTCCCTAGTTCTGGTAGTGGCACCTTTTCTTTACGTTTTTTCGTTTTACCGACAGACCCCTCCGGAATGTTTATCGACACTTTTCTTCTCTCCACTTTTCGTTTCCTCTTTTCCTCTCTATATTCGTAGACTTACGTCTCAAGGTTTCTTATCGTTCCTTTCTATTCTTTCGGAAGAAGTCGTTAGTTACGTTTCTTTATCTCCTTTTCTTGTCTTACCCTTTCTGATCTCTAGAGAAGTTCTTTTAATCTCTATGGTTCCCTTGTAAAGTACGTTTCTACCCGAGGTATTTCCTGTCTTTACCATACCTGGATTGTCTTCGTCTTCTATAATTCTTCTCCACCGTTCTTATGTACCTTCTTGACATGTTTTTTCTAGAAGTACTGGGTCTATTAGTACTACTACACTAGTGATTAGAACTCGGTCTGTAGAACCTTACACTTCAGTTCACCCGGAATCTTTCGTAGTGATGCTTGTTTCGATCACCTCCACTTCCTTAAGGTCAACTCGACAAAGCTTAGGACTTTCTACTACGACACTTTTACGACGTGAGTTATACGGTCGTTTAAACCTTTTGAGTCGTCACCCGTGTCCTGACCTTTTCCAGTCAAAAGTAAGGTTAGGGTTTCTTTCCGTTACGGTTTCTTACGAGTTTGATGACGTGTTAACGTGAGTAGAGTGTGCGATCATTTCATTACAACTTTTAAGAGGTTCGGTCCGAAGTCGTTATGCACTTGGCACTTGAGGGACTACAAGTTCGACCAAAAATTTTTCCGTCTCCTTGGTCTCTAGTTTAACGGTTGTAGACGACCTATCTTCGATTCACTGGTTTTAAATTTTTAGTTATAATATGGTGCTAAACACAAGGATTTGATAACACCAACATAACCGTGTTTCCACTAAATCGTTGGACCTCATCTCGATAAACGTAACAACTTTCCCTAGTTACCTATAATCTAAACCCCAAACTCTGTATCAGTTTCCGTATACCCTTACCCGTTCTCTTCCCTCCACCGAACCCGTTTCTCTGAGTGGACCTCAAGACCTATGGACCCTCTTATAATCGTTACTGGGTAGAAGGTCCCTTACCCCTTCCAGATCGTGGTGAACTTTGTTAGTCTAGTCTTTGGTCTCTTCTCAGTCGGTACCCGGTTAATTTTGTGTGTTCTTTTTTTTTTTATCATCTTAAATTGTATTTTGTATTTTGTTTTTTATAAAGTTCTTTTACATCCTCTGGTATATTGGACACCCCAAAGGGCCCACCGTGATCACCATTTCTTATAAAGACGGTTTCGTCCTCTACATTCTCTGCGTCCAAACTAGGGACCCAACCCTTCAGAGGTCTCCTCCCGTACCGTTGGGTGAGCTCATAAGAACGGACCTCTTAGGGTACCTGTCTCCTCGGACCACCCGATGTTAGATATCCCAGTGTCTCAACCTGTGCTGACTTCGTTGAAATCGTATGTACGTGTGTATATTGGATACCCGACTCTTCTTGAAGGATTCGATGCAATCCTTAAGTCTTCAATCTATTCTCTTATCCGTATAAACTTATATATTTTCAGTTCTCACAAACATACCGTTTTCTGGGTTATTTTTAGTGTTTGTGTATAGTCTTACTTTTTTTTCTACAAACATGGTCTAAATTTGCGCCACCATAGATATTGTACGTTTTAGAATTGCAACAGTTCTTATTCAGTTTGTTAGACTCTCTTTCAGTCATTTTCTATATTTATCTGTTTAGTGACCTTTTGTAGATTTTACCGGTTTCCGTAAAAAATTCACGAGTTTAAGTGATCATCAGTACCTTTACGTTTAATTTCATTGTTACTATACGGTAAAATATTGGTAGAGTACCTGTTTAATCATTCTTAGTAGTACGGCTCGCTACACCCGACCATCCCTACGTTACGTTTCTCATAAACATGTATGTTACCGTCTTTACACTACACAATGTCGACAAATCCTTTCGTTCAATCGTTATTAAGGTTTTTAACCTTAATGTAAATGATAAGTCGAGTCGTTAAGATGAGAACTTTTAAACAAATTATCTTTGTCTTCGTGGTTATGTACTTCTATAAACACACACGGACACACACGTGGACACACGGTAGTAACAAGTTTCACTGGTCTTTATGAGAGACCTTCATTTCATTTGCAAGTAGTTATTCTTTTATCGGTTTTACAGCATCTTATAAGTGTTGGGTCTCATAGTGTCGAGACAAACCAAGTGAAATACCAACAAAATAGTCAACTGGACCAACTAAAGTACCCGTTCAGTCTTACTCCTTCGTGAATATGTTATCTAATCTCGTATATTAGATATGATATAATTATGTCTATTTTTATACCTACACATATGAAATCTCAAAAATGTAACTATTGAATCCTTTCTTTATATCCCCACATCTCTCACTTCCATTGGTTAGTAAGACCAAAAGAACCCTGACCTCCCAAAAGACGACTTTAACCCTGTCAGAGTTCATGGGACCCTACCAACCAGTAGGATCTCTACAGTTACATATGTCACTCCTCCCCTTCCGTTCGTTTTTCTCTCTCTTTATACTAAGTTTAATACATTAGTACGTATGTAAGTACACTTTAATAAATAGACCCAAGTATAAACATTTTTATTTCGACATTATTATGAATAAAAGTGTTTAGGGACATTCTGAATTCCTTTTTGAATTCACAATGAATGTTTGAGGATCCTAAAATCTCCTTCGATTTCTATGTTTCCGATTTCAATAGAATCTGATCCTTACTAAGCAAGTCATATATGATAATTTGTAGACAAGACACGTAATTAAATAGACAACAATTGTGTTGTGTATCTAGTTATTTACACAACTTACTTCTTCGTTTATAGACTGGTATTAATATTGTGTATGTTAAGGTCAACTAGGGGTACGTTGTACCTAAACTTAACAAGTCCAGGTGAACATGTACCTAAAAAAAGTTATTTATGATGTCATAAAGTACTGGACACCAACCGACTTGGGTGTCTACACCTTGTCATCCATACCTCCCGACAGATGTTTGAACTTGTACTGATACCCCTAGAAGTGTCTACACCCCAAAGGACCGGGTGTCTATGGTTCCGTACTGATAATATTGGTGTCATATTGTATATACGTTGCACGGAATATTATCGTTTACGAGATTATCTCCATTTTTCTCTTCGGATACTCTTGTGTCTTTCCCCTGTGACTGAAACTGATCACTTTAGCACTTTTGGAATTTTTCTTCTCATAACTCCCAAACTTCTTTGTTCACTCTCAAGTGTCTTACCTCTTCCCTTTTAGAGCTTTCTTCCCGTGGAACACGTTCCGGTTCTTGGGACGTTCTCGTGTCACATAAACCCTTTCTTCCTCTTCAAGGACCGGAGACACACGTCTCCACTCCGTTCCACCACCTCGTCTCCACTCTCCTACTCCGATGTGTCAATCCCTCTTCACTCTACACTTTCCGGGGGTATGGGGCCGGTTCCTCACACTTGAGTAAAACTTCTGTGATCTCTCTGTCTACCTCTTCCTTTACCGTTGGGTGAGGTCGTGAGAACGGATCTCTTACGGTACCTCCCTCCTCGGACCATCCGATGTCAGGTACCCCAACGTTTCTCAGCCTGTGCTCTCTGTCTTCTTCGGAGTGTGGTCCCTACTCTGTGTTAACGTAAAGTAAAAGTCCTTCTATTGTACTCGTGGTTCTACCGTTTGACTGAAACACAGTTTACGGTCAAGGTTAACTAACCAGTACTCCCGTCCTTTCTGTTACGATTCTTTCTGGTACGCCAGTGAGTACAGACCCGAATCACGAATTTCCCGGTACTGACTAATCGTGACAGATGATCCCTAATCCCTCTTCCCTTTCTGACTGTTTCGACGACACACGAGGGATTGTGACGTGGATGGGAGTGGCACCTCCTGCTTGGAGTACCTTCCCTAGCAGCAGTCCGTCTCGTCTCTAAGACGGGTAGACGGGCTCTCTACTATCTACAGTCACTGTAGTGTCTCGATCTCGTCTCCTTGGTCTCAGTCTTCTCTAAAACCTCCACCTTAGTCATCCTGCACGACTTCCTTAAATCCTTACCTACTCTAGGTCCGTGACTCCCGTAGAGACCGGTTGTTCGTTCAAAGTTTCATCCTGACGAAATACTAAAACCTTTGTTTGGGTGAACCGAAGGTGCCTACGGAGTATACTCCCGTACTGCTGAGTCGTCAAGGTCCTCGACGGTCCCGCGTAGGTTGCTAGGAACGGTGGTTTAGTGAAAGGCCACAGACACGGGACCGACGAGTGGGGTCGTCAGGAACACTAAATAAGAGGTCCGTCGAGAGCCTTAAACCTTCAAGGAGGATCTCGGTTTTTTGTCCTTCGTAGAGGGGAGTGGACCGGTTCCCCGGTCCTTCCTTATGCACATGAGACTGTCCGGTCGTCACACTCAAGGGTAATACAGTCATCACAAATGGTAGTGGTCCGTGAAGGACACTGTATCCTCGTGTCGATTTACAGAAGGGGTCGTTTTTCCTTTACTGATTGAGGTCCTTTAGTAGGGAAGTGGGAGGTCGGGTGGGGGATTTTACCTCTGCGACAACTTGAAAGTGATTTTTATAGTTATGGTAGATTTTTATTTCAAGGAACCGAGACGGGAACGGGGTCCTTTAGGACTGGTTTCGAAGAGAATGTAGTGGTGGTCGGGAACAGTTCATCGGAGAGTCTCAGTGTGGGATGGACAAGAGAGTTGAAGTTCAAGTAAACCTTTAGGAGGGGTGGACGGAGGGGGTGGTTACTCTCCCACTTCTTAACGACCAGTACTAACATAGTTTGTACAGAAGGGTTCCCTACTTTCCAGAAGGTTTTAAGAAGGTGTTCGGGTGTGTGGGTTCACCCAAACAAAGGACAGACCAACTGAAGGAGGTCCGAGTAATCCCAAAGACACGGTAAAGGGTCTCGTCCTTTCTCATATCCTTAGTCCGGAGATCGTCGGACCCCACCTGTGCGTCGTCGACTGGACCTTCTCTTTCCAGAGGTGCTTCGGTAAACAATCCTTTAGTGACTGTCCGTATATTTCACAAACCATCGTCTCGTTAAGGGTGTCGACCAAGGACCCCGTGGACCAAACGACGTCTCAAATATAAGACAGAACACGGTTCTTCGGTTTCGACTTTCAACCATAAACGGAAACTCCTCTCCTCCTCTCCCAGGACTTTCCGACATAACTAGATCTCCGTCTCGACCCTTCTTTACGACGCTGGGGTCAGGTTCTTCCTTCCTATCTTCTTTACTCTCTCTTAAGAACTTAAGTCCTAATTGGGAGTTGAGGATGTAACGACCTTCAAAGGGATTATTTACTTAATAGTCAAAATGAAGGGTTTGTTCCCCCGTCCTTCCCGAGTTTATCCCTGGGACTGGGGTTCCCTTCATCGTTTAGTATCACCTGTTTCCGAAACTTCAATCTGAACACCCAAAGGTAAGACAGGAGTGGTACATGTCGATCTACTACAACTTGATCAATGAATCCGAGACATATTGAGGACAAAGAGTCGATCTTTTTTTACCCTCAACGTACTCCTACTTAATTTTGTTCTTTACCTGTCACGGGGCACGTATCGGTCACGAGGGACCTGTCAGGGATAGGGTAGAGGAATGACTCACGGAATAGTGCACCGCGTGTGAATGTCATGATCTCTCTGAGACGTCTCTCGTCCTGTCTGTCCTGTGGTACGTCGTCCTGTGCCCCGTACGTTAATTACACGGACGCACTAGCCAACTACCCTTCCCGTACACTCGAGTCGTTGCTTAGGTTTGACTCTTGACACACCCCCTTCTGTAAGAAAGTGACTCAAAAGAGTTAGGACCGCGGTCTCTCGGAACCTCCTTCTCCTTCCTGTGCCTGGAGTCCTCGAAGATCCCTTTCCGCCCTCCCCACGACGTGTGCACTCTGGTGGGATCCGAACTACTACAGGGGAGTCTGGGGAGACAGACGACCTCGCGACAAAGGCCTTCCCGAGGTCCGTTCCCAAGTCATCAGTGACGTCTGGACCGGGGATCGTTGGGACGTCCGTTTCCCTGAGGTCGGTGGAGGTGCCGTGTCGGCGTCGTTCCCCCGTATCGGTTGCGCAGAGGTGTCACCACTACTCCTCCCTTAATGTCTGACAGTCGTCCGTCACCTCCACTGGCCCTCCACCCATGTCTCAGGACTGTGTGGTTGACGCACCCAAGTTTACCCCGGAAACGTGGGATCAACGACCACTTATACGACCCCGGAGGAGAATCGTCTTCAGTCAAACTAAGACGACTGACGGAGTGCCGTAAGGAAGGTGACTCCAAAGAAAAAAATATTAACTTAAATAAATAAATGAAACCCGACACAACCCAGACGGAACGACGTGTCCGAAAACAAATCAACACCGCTCGACCCCGAGGAGAGACCAACGTGACCGAAGAGAACACCTCGTGCACAAGGTCCCGTGAGTCCCAAGTCAGCAACGTCGTGAGCCCGATTCGTCAACGTACGCTGAGGACCCGAGGTCTCATGTCCGAGTCAACAACTCCGCGTGCCTCAATCAACAAGACACCGTATACCCTAGAAGGGTCTCGTCCCTAGCTTGACCACAGAGGACGTAACCGTCCGCCGAAGAAATGGTGACTCGATGGTTCCTCTCAGGAATTTCAAGAAGAGGTAAGGGTTGAGGTCCGGATTCTGTTCCTAGTCTAAGGTACTACACGACATCGTGTAAGGGGTCGTTTCTATAGATGGATGGATGGATGGATGACTACTTAGGTATCTACACACATGTCAACTAGGGACTTGTCGTACTCGATTACCGTGGGCGTCAGGTACGTCAGTTTTTAGAGGCACATTATATATAAACCGGGAGGGACATATATAATGTATGCGTCAAGTGTCTAGGAGGGATGACACCAAGACCTAGGTCACCGTACTTGGTTGACGACTATCATATCATGATATCACAATTGATGACTTCTTTTAGGTGTATACTGGCATTGTGTGTATATGGTGCATTGTGTGTGTCACGACAAGTCCTCAGTCGACATATACTATAAGTATGATGTAGTTTTGTCGGTTATTGTTTTTTTTACTTGTTCTTCTTTTGTTTATCCTTTCTTCTTCTTTTGGGGGTAATCCAGTGTTCCTCCGTCCCAAACGGACACTCGACGAAGACTTCATGAGTACCGCGTGACTGACGGGAACAGAAGGAAAGTCGCAGAAGACCTTGGTGGGTTCGTCCTCTGTCGTCCACATGTTCTCCCTATGAGGACTATAATTGATCTAAGGTCTGGGTACTCTCGTCCCTAGAAGTAGAGACTAAGTCACTCTTCGCGGTTCAGGGGTTGTTGGTACATGGACATCGGAGAGTTATTGATAACCCACTTACGTAAAGCAGTAAACGGTTGAGATGGGATAAGAGGGTTTTCAGAACTAGACCATTGAAACAACACTCCATATTTACATAGTAAAAGTAAGTCATTTATGACACATCAATTCAAAAGTGAAGTTTCCAACCAACAGTAAAGTCTACAAGTAACTTCAGTTACGGGAATAAGGATTGTAAACTTCCTTAGTTTGGGTCCAGTATACATAGTTTAAGATAAAGTATTTAAGATCACTCGGGGTGGCACCACAATCTAATAAGAAATTGTAAGTACGACCGGGTCCTCATTGAAGTTTCAAGATGTCTGATAGTGTCAGTCTCCCAGTCGGGAAAGGGAGATTCGGTTGAAGTGGGTGGGGGCTGCGGGTCTCTAAAACCCCAAAAAAAAACCAAAACTCCCAGTACTGTCTCATCTAGGGGATCCCCCGTCACACACGTATGCAAAGTCGGTTCGTTCGCCGTGTAAAATACCGACGACTCCATTAGCGGTGTCGTTGTTCTCTAAACAGACTCTTTGTTTTACGAGACATGTTTCAACAAGAAATCCAGCTTGTCTTATTTCCGCCGGACTTTCTTAACGCGTCATCTCCTTTTGGACCACTGTGTCGTCTTTTAATCCACTACCATGTAAATTTCCGAGGTCGGTGGCGTAACGACCCCAAGTTGTGTCCTTACTAAACTGTACGAGGAATCGTAAACGTTTTCCCAAAAACAAAAAAAAAAAAAAGTTATAAAAATAAATAACGGAAAATGTAAAGTACAAAGACTTTAGGTACGTCTTAACCCAAAGTAAAAGAATAGATAAGACCCACCGTCAAGTTTTAGTTAATTTCAATTGGTAAAAATTAACTCCTTATTATCAAGTATGACACAGTAACTCCCGAATATTGCAAGACTCCCAAAATGACTGTACTGTGTTAAATTAATAAATGTAATGTAACACATTTCGAGGGAGATAGCGACACTCTACTTCTGAATAAATCACTACACCTTTGACCATACCATCTGTAATTGAGTGAGTTCTAGGGTCCGAAGTTTCAAGTCTAGTCTTGGGCGAGATAAAATGGAAGATTTCGTCACGGAGAGTCTGAAATCCCACATATGTATAATGGACTCCTAGAATAATTTTACGTCTAAGATTAAGTCATTCAGATCTATCCCGGGTCTCTTCCGTTACCGTGGGGTGAGGTCATAAGAACGGACCTTTTAGGGTACCTGCCTCCTCGGACCACCCGACGTCAGGTACCCCAGCGATTCTTAACCTGTGCTGACTCGTGGAAGTGAAAGTGAAAAGTGAAAGTGAAAAGTGAAAGTACGTAACCTCTTCCTTTACCGTTGGGTGAGGTCACAAGAACGGACCTCTTAGGGTCCCTGTCCCCTTGGACCACCCGACGGTAGATACCCCAGCGTGTCTCAACCTGTACTGATTTCGCTGAATCGTAGTCGTAGTCGTCGTCGTCGTCGTCCATTCCGGGTCCACAGACGTAAAATTCCTCGTCGTCTACAACGGTTACGACGACCAGACACCTGGTGTCAAACTCATCGTTCTTGGGTCTCCTCACACACCCACCCCCGCCCCGTCTGTATTTCCACACATACCATGTCAGGGACGGGAGTTCTTCCAATATGATCTTCCTTCCCAATTCTGTTCCTGTGTTTATGGTTATAATACTCTTGCGTCTACAGT
The DNA here is from genome assembly GCA_006410555.1 of Capra ibex. Lineage (NCBI taxonomy): Eukaryota > Metazoa > Chordata > Mammalia > Artiodactyla > Bovidae > Capra > Capra ibex. The sequence goes on along the minus strand of SJYO01016970.1, from coordinate 40,620,557 downwards.
TCTAGATGTCTCCACGTGTGCGTCTTGGCGAGTATCCACGACTCACCGTCGATCCCGTCCTGTCACACAGGGTCTCGAAACCCTCTCTGTTCATCCTACCACTTTTGGGTCGAGGATGGACGTCCCGTGAACCCTCGACACTCCCTTCTGGTTACCTATATGTCTTTTTGGGATCATGACCGTGTTCAAAGGTTTTCTTCAAGAGTCCTCCCGACAGGCCTGACCTTCCTTCTTCCGGGTTCCACTCCAATCATTCTTAGAGTTTGTACTGACCTTAATCTTCCGTTACATAAATTCTTCGAGTTCTTTACTACGGAGACTCGACCGGAAACTGGATGTTCTTCCGAAGTCTTTCTCTATCCCAATCTCCATTTGGCACGTTCCGTCTACCTCAAAACTACCAGCTATGTCTTCCATAAAGTCTTTTTTTCAGGTAAATTCGGTTTAAGACTTTTCACTCTCATGGTCTTCGATGTGACTCCTACTCGTGCCGTAGGACACAAGGACAGACCTGTGACATACCTTTCAATAAAACCTTCGGTACAAAATCTCGTCCCTAAGAGTTAAGTATAATTTTTAGTGAATTTCTCAACTATTACTGAAACTGTGACCCTGACGTAAGGGTCTCTAAGAGTAAAGTAAACAGACCACCATCTCGACCCTTAGTCATACAGAAACTTCGAAGTATAAAAATTCTTGTATCCTATTTGCACGTCAGTCCAAACTCTTGACCACGGGACCTCTTCGACAAGAGTTCCACACCGGGGACCTGGTCCTCGTAGTTATAGTCGACCTTTGAGTATTCTTTACGTGTAAAAGTCCGGGATGCGGTCTGGGGATTTATTCTTTGAGAACGCTCCCCCTCGTCTTAAAGTCAAAATTGTAAAAGACCACTAAGACACACGACACAACGACGTGGTACAGGTTGAGAAAGACCGACACCTGACATCGGACGGTCCAAGGAGAGAGGTACCCTAAGAGGTCCGTTCTGATGACCTCATCCAACGGTACGGGAGGAGGTCCCCGAGAAGGACTAGGTTCCTAACTTGGGTTCAGAAAATCCAGAGGACGTAACCGTCCGCCCAAGAAATGGCAATCACGGTGGACCCTTCGGGAGAGCACCGACCTTACGTCCAGTCTCAACCTCTGAGTTATAAGATCTCGGAACGATAAGGTTCATACCAGGTGTCGGAGCAAATGATGTGATTGTAGCGAACCTACGAATGATGTTTACGACTTAGAGTCCGGAGTGGGGTACCGATTAATTACTTAGTCTAACCTCAAATTGTTCTACCCATACCCATACATTTATAACCATTCGGGAAAATTAAAGACCCCACTCTTTGGATTTCAAAAATTCTATTATTACCCGTCGTCGACTTCCAATATCTCACCACTGTATTAAGTAATCCAAGACCTTTCTTGTTAAACTAGTAACATATATCCTACCTAACTTATATTGTCTAGGACGTGTTATGTGGAATAAACTAGGACGTTCTATTAGAATCTTTTATGGAGGGATCTGAAAGAAAGGGGATAAGTAAGAAGTAGAAGATCCGAGGTCGTCCCTTGTCGTGTGACCCCAAAACCCATCCTCGGACTCAGCGACGAGTCTCGAGGAAATTACCACCTAAGGACGGTCGGTAACTAGGTTGTCATCCTCAATAGAGTCGTCACACTGACGTGAGTCCGGGGCTAAGGTTGAACATATTATAAAGACTATTATTCTGTCGGGTTTACTTCGTAGGAAAATTCTCCGGAAGTGACAATTAAACCGTGTCCCTTTTTTCGGTCGTGTAATATGATCCAAAAGGTCAGTAGGACGAACACGATATATCTGAGAAACTTATCTACAGGTATTACTCTAATGAGTTTTACCTTAAGTAATGGACGGAATTCTAAATAACGAAAAATTGATCTTTATGGTCCCATATGTGTGACACGAGGGTCTCAACCGATACACTGATGCGACGAAGAGACAAGGTCTTACTCATGTCCTTCACTTACGTCCCTCGCGGTCCAGTGTCTTACCTGCTCACCTCGCTTGTTACGTGGAGTAATCCTGCCCCTGCGTCCCCGGGGTCCGGAGACAACGGTTCAAGACAAAGGTGTCAGAGTGGTACCCCTGACACCTACCCGGTCAGTGGAGGGGTGATCGTATTAACCTTTCTGAGATTCCCCGGGTCGTTACGATTTCACGACATTTAATCGCCACAAGTTAAGACTACTTGTAATTTCCCTCACACATCAATTAAGGAAGTGTGTACGACCAGTGTTTCAGAAGGGTGACCCCCGAAAACCGAACCTCGTAATATCTGGGTAAACAAGACGGACCGAAGAGGTAGTCCCGCTCTCGGAGTTCCACTCAATTATCCGAACCGAAGAGTCGTGAAACAACATTAGTCATAAATGGTAACAGTATATACAAAATTGTTCGGAGACGCCGTACCGCGTGGTAACTCGGGACTTGTTTTGTCTCTTCTCACCGTCCCGGGACCAGAGGAACCGTCTCCTGCCGTTGACGTAGGTTCCCCCGTGACTCCTACGGGAAAGAACGGGCGACCGAGTACAACGACGAACCAGGGGTACACCAAATGGTAGACGGTGTACAGAAACGTCCGAAAACGAAGAAATATGACAGCACGTGGTGGAGGTGGCCTGACCGTCCTCGTCTCCCTCCAGTGTAGTTACGTCAGAAGGTCGACGTCGGTGAATGTGACCTTGGTGACGGATAGACTCATGGAGGTAGAAGTGGGGGAAAGAGTTCGTGAAAGGGAGACCGGACGCTACGTTTTTATGACGACTACCACCGAGATGTACTCTATTATTAGAATTTATCTACTATGAATGTACCTATTATCCTATTTCATTTTGTCCTACCCGTTTAACTATTAACGTCTAATCTTCCTTTATATTAATCGTTGGGTTTGTTTTCGGTTTAAATCCCCCCATTATTCGTACTACACAATCTTAACAATTCTTACTCTATAAAAGTATACAGAAATAGGGACTCCAATTTTTGGATTCGTCGGAGAGACACACAACACCTTCACATAGACTATACCACACAAGATAAACAAACAAAGTTATAAAGTGTAAAATTTTCGTCTTCTTCGATAATAATACCTCTAAAACAAGACATCGAAACCCTTGATTGTCACCCCTTTTACAGTGGTATAACGGGACCTGTTAACGTCCTGTTCGGTGACCGGACTTAAGAACAATAATAAAATTAAACATATATTTGAAACAGTCTATAGGTCCGTATAAAAATTTTACGTTTGATTGTCGGTAGTAGTAGATTACAAGGACTCTGTTTATACTGTTACTGTTCCACGATAATTTCCGGTACAAACGTGATAGTTTTATTACTCTGTCACCAGGACGGACGGACCAGTAAAGTCGATAGAAAATCAGGTAAACTTAACAGTGAACCTGTTGTACTATCTGTCCAGACCCTAATCGACAAAGATTTTGATCTTTTACAGTGTAAAAAGAGAAAAAACCACTTACGTTCTACCATGATCGAAGAAACACAGGGTGTTGGAAGGTTAGATTATATCTCTTATGAAGATTGTGGTTTGGGGGTCACGACTGACCCACGACCCTACACGGGTGGATCATATAAAAGGGACCGAACTCCGGGTACTTATGACTAAGACAATGATAGGTCCCACCACTTAAGATCCGGGACCTAAAGGAAGACCCTTCGACAGGACACAGGATGGAGGAAAAGGTCAAACTCAGAGAAGACTCTTCTAGTGTACCTACGAAAGTCCAGGAGTTCGCCTAAAGATTATAAGAGTACGTCTTCAGTGCCTTGTAACCAGTTGCTCAGGGGTGTACGAGAACGGACCCGACCCCCGGTGATCTCAGTAGTTCTCCAACAAGGGTTGACCATGTAAATCAAATACTTTAACAATTTGTTTCTAGGATTTGAATGACTAAAAGTAATAACAAACAACTACAACAAGGACATTGTACAGTGTCTTGTGTTGGTTCTGAGAATAGACTTTATTCATAATTAGTAGGTACCGACCTTATACGAACTTAACATCTTTAACAGATTTCCAACCCTTTCCCCACCCTTAACTTTCCTAAATCGTTTGAAGATTTTCTCTTTTATAGAACGCATGATTGTATAGAATCTTCAAATTCTTTTGTGTTTGTGTGAAAGAGGTCGACTGATATCAACAGTGTTACAGGTGAGGAAAAAAAAATTAGGGTATTTGGTTATTACTCAATAAAGAGTGATATTTTCTAACTTTGTAAATACATTTGAATGTCTCTTTTTAAACTTTCAACGGAAAGTAAGGGGGAAAAAAGAAAGATTTGAGAGTGTAGGAAAGGTCCTTTCGTCTACTTAGGAAGGTTAAGACAAGGATACTAACATATTATATACACGAGTCTGTGATTCAGTACAAGTTGACAAACGTTGGGGTTCCTGATATAGGATACTCCGAGGAGACAGGTACCCTAAAAGGTCTGTTCTTATGACATCACCCAACAGTAAAGGAAGAAAGAGATTTATATGTACATGTACGAATGTATAGAAAATTTTTTATTTAACCTAGTGTGATATGTGTGACAAGACGTTGAACTGACTGGTAACTTATACTAAACTTCTAAAAAAAGACATAGTCATATATACCGGGATGGGGTAAGAAAAATTGTCCACGGATTACAAGGTGTCCGATAGTATCCTATAAACGTATAATAAGATAATTTATATCTTGAAGGGACCACCGAGTCTGTCATTTCACAGACAGATGTCACGCCCTCTGGACCCAAGCTAGGGACCCAACCCTTCTAAGAGACCTCTTCCTTTCTCGTTGGGTGAGGTCATGAGAACGGATCTTTTAGGGTACCTGCCTCCTCGGACCACAGGTACCCCAGCGTTTCTCAGCCTGTGAGAATTAATAATTATTTATTAATTTATAATAAATAAAAAAAAAAATAAAAAGACCAAAGTTTGAGACTTGTAAGATCTCGGTCATATGTTCATATGAAAATCCAAAACAGAGACCTAATCTTGACGAAAATATTAAGATAATTGATATCGATGAAGGAAAGGTTTTCCCAAGGAGTTGATATCATCCTAAAAACGTCTAAGTATCAGTCTCATGAGAAGTTTATATAAGAGAATCTCTGTGACCAGAGTCATGAAACCTCTATCTGGACGTAAATATAGAGTCAGTGAACCGAAGGGACCGTTCGAGTGGTTCGAAGTCAAAGGAACGGACATTTTAGTCCTACTGTTAATGGCTAGTAACTTCCGACAACCCTCCTATTTCCACTATTGTAGATTTTTTATGAACCGTGAATCATCCACGGACTATTCACTATAAATAATAAACACTCAGGTATTAGACTTAAGGTGTTGAACTCTGTCCATACCTTGGTCGTCAAAGGTCTTTGTCTTCAGGTTGGGTTTCTCGTTGTTGTTGTTGTTTTTAGTCTACTTATATATTTACGACGATTCAATGAAGTCAACACAAGCTGAGGTGTCTGCCGTCGGGCGGTCCGAGGGGGTAGGGGCCCTAAGAGGTCCGTTCTTGTGACCTCACCCAACGGTAAAGGAAGAGGTTACGTACTTTGACTTATATATTTATCTTCGGTGTCAAACAACTAAAACTTACAACAGTTCCAAAGACAGAGGAACAATAACTTTGGTGCTCTTCGGTGAGTGACATAATCAAAGGAGTTGGAAACCAGATGTAGACATTAAGCAGAGGTCTTCACTTGAGTCGTGTCTGGTGTAAGGGTCAAATGAAGACCTATAAAATATACTACACCTTCAAATACGTTCCTCAATACGAAACAATTAAGATCCAAGGGTCCAATTATCACTCTAATTGACCGTAAGGGACTCGTGTGTGACTACATCTACAGGTTGGATTAAATAGTGAGACCGAATGTTTCTCTCAACAGAAAGGGACAGGGTGGGGGTGACGGAAACACCGGTTTAAATAGACATATTAACAGAGATTGAGTCGAAGAGTCGAAATATAATATCACACTAACAACCGTGCCCAACGAGAAGTACAAATCCCTCTCCCTCGAAGATTCTCTTGTGTAAAAATTCAATTAAATGGAGTAAACTAAGGATCGAAAGTCGACAAAGTCGTTTGGACAATACGTGGACTAGTCAGTCTAAATATGTCTTTATGGACGGTATAGTCGGATTCCTTATCGATTCCGACCCGGTGAGTAAATAACGGTTCTTTAGTAAATCCTGAATATTTACTCCTCCCCAAAGGATTAGGGGAACAGGTCATTGTAGGTGTAACGGGATTCGAACACAACAATAACAACAACAAGTCAGTAATTCAGTGAAGGTTGACACACTGGGATACCTGATGTCGTGTGGTCCGAGGAGATAGGATGTGACAGAGGGTCTCAAACGAGTGTAAGCACAGGTAATTCAGTCACTACGACAGATTGGTAGAGTAGGAGATGATAGTGAATAAATTAAGAAAGAGAATCGACGGTCGACGGTAGGTGTTTCCTTTTCGTGTCCGTTTATATTTTCCTATTAATGCCCTTCGGAGAAAAAAAAAAAAAAAATTTTTTTCCGAAAAGAACGAAAATTTTTACTTCTATATTTAGTTTGGGTTGTTTTACGTCAAGGTCGTCTTGGGAACCTTCTTCACACAAAACTTTCGAAGATCTAGAACCTTACCGGACTACCTCTCCTCTCGGAGTGTCGATTTTGTCAGAGACCAGGGTGAACTGGAACGGTAACTGGTCCACCCCCTGTGACCCATACAATGTACCGAGGACACATTAAGGGAGTAGAGTGGTTATTTTACTCCAATTAAAGTTGTGGATGGAATATTACAGTTACACTCCCAATTTACTCAGAGTTTTTACATTTCGTGAAACACGCGGCGTCTTAATATAATCACAACCGATAACCATAAACATAAATTCTCAGGTCCCAGACCCTATCCGACGGACTTAAGTTTAAGAACCAGACAACGTAGAATAGACCCGTTGTACCTCGTCCATTAAATGGGAAAACTTATGCGAAGAAGTAAACAATTCCCACCTACTACTGTTATAAGTCCCCTAAGAAAACCCTTCCCACCTACTACTGTCATAAGTCCCCTAAGAAAACCCTTCGTTACCTACTATGTATCACAAACTGTAAATCTTCCATAAGTAGTTATATGTTATAGTCGAGTATAATAAAAACCATTTGATATACTGTTTTATAAACAAGATACAGGAATTTTTTTAATAAGACCATACTCACCGGTACTGAATGATGTGAGAGAAGATCAAAGAGTGTCTTAGACCAAAATTTTATATGGACGCTCGTGTCTTTTGATAGATCTCTGTACCTTACGGTAAGTATAATTATACAACCCTAAAATAACTACTCCGTTGTATATTGGCCACCTGGAACCCGTAGTCGGTCTCGTCAGTAATGATTTCATTGTTTACCTTGAGAAAAATTCCACCGAAATGGATTTTTCCAGTCAGTTACGGTACCTTGTCTTCCGACCGTAATACACTTCGAAGACCACATAATATAACGTACAGTTATAATTGTGTTCAAGATAATGACGAGGTACTTACCATGTCATAAATCTTCGTAGTCGGAAAATAAGACATACATATTGGTACGTCCACACGTGTGTGTGTGTGTGAATCTGTGTGTACGACAATCGACCCTGGTGATCAGTGGTGTTCAGGGTACTAAGACTTACGACTGAAACACCGACTCCCTGAGGATAAAAAGTCCGATCAACGTGTCAACTTTACTCAGGAACGACGAACCTTCAGAACAAGGTATTAACGTAAACCGACTCCGTCCTCTGTTCATGGAGTAAAATTAATCTTCAACTTCGTTTGACGTAATACAACAACACACAATAAGGTTCTCTTAAATGGTGTAGTTCCTGTCGACAACTACCTCATTTCGTAAGACAAATAAGACGGATTCTTTATTTTTAGAAAAGAAAGTGAAGTGTTCGAGAGAGTACTACGACGAAGAGTGTGTAGGGGGATCGTGTTTTTCTACACAGGACCCCGAGAGGCTCTGTCAGTCACACAATTTGTTCTACGGTCCATTATTCGTATCACAGGTTCTGATCCACCGTAGCGGCACAGTAATCGCCCGTTTAATGTCTAGAATAGGACGAGACAGAGACGACCGAACGACGTGTAACGTTTTCGCTAGGGGAAAGACGGGCAACGGGACTCTTTCCAGGATCGAACACAACTTCTTTTGACCTCCGACGCGACGGAATCTGGACGCTAATTCAGGGACGACGAGAGGTTTGGTTACTCAGGAAGGTTCATCATTAGACTAAATAAAAGGGGTAAAAGATTCATTACGGTCGCATTCGTGCAAGTAGTAAAATCTGAGCGACTAAGATTAAGGATTAAGTCTGAACAAACAAGTCATCTTCCATTTGTTGGGGCTCGATAGTGGGTGAGGGTAAATAAACCTTTCTCACTTAAAGTCACCCTCTTCTATTTATCGTACAGTTTGCACCAAACCTCCCCGACACTGACTTATTAAAGATCAAAGGAAACGGACAGAGGTCGACAACACCGGGTCACACTGACCACCGAGACACGACCGAACCGACTCGATTATAAACCAGTTCAGTCTAGTTATGAAGATTCATAACAGCCTATGTTATAAGAATCCGGTCAGGTCCTTAAGTGTGTAACCTGGTGTTCCTACTCCTACTGAACAAAGATCAATAGACAGGTACTTGTGTTCGAGTCTATCAACTATGGATATTAGAATTTTTGAGAATCTTTTAATTTCCGTCCGGTGAAAGTCCCCTAACCTCCTGGGTACACCGGGACCCCTACGTAGTTAAGTTAAGATGTTTGTAAATAACCCACGATGTCTCTTCCGTTACCGTGGAGTGAGGTCATGAGAACGGACCTTTTAGGGTACCTGCCTCCTCGGACCATCCGACATCAAGTACTCCAGCGATTCTCAGCCTGTGCTGACTCATTGAAGTGAAAATGAAAAGTGAAAGTACGTAACCTCTTCCTTCACCGTTGGGTGAGGTCATAAGAACGGACCTCTTAGGGTCCTTGCCCCCTCGGACCACCCGACGGCAGATACCCCAACGTGTCTCAGCCTGTACTGACTTCGCTGAATCGTCGTCGTCGTCGTATATATATCTTTGTATCCTCTATGTCTCTAGTCGTTCTACGTCGGGGTTAAGATTAAGATCTCATTTTAAATTATGGTCCAATATTTTTGTAGTCATCGATTAATTAACAATAAATCTAAACCGGAATAAGGATTTCCTAGATTCCCGATTCTCATAAACATTTTTATGTGTGTTATTCAGTTTTACTTTATTTTGTCGAACACACTCTACCCTAACCCTTTTAATTCCTCTCCCTTAAGTTCACTTCGACCTTCAAGTTTATAATATATACTACTCTTTATTACAAATGGTCACTACTCGGTATTTTAACAGGACCTCGAAAAAACTTGGATTATGTTTTAGTTTGTTTTAACCAAACGAGAAGGGACCACTGAGTCGACCATTTCTTAGACGGACGTTACTCCGTCTGGACCCAAGCTAGGGACCCAACCCTTTTAGGCGACCTCTACCCTTACCGATGGGTACCTAACATATCAGGTACCCCAGTGTTTCTCAACCTGTGCTGACTCACTGAAAGTGAAAGTGATAATTGTCATAGATATAACTAGAACGAGTCCTTTCCTTTCTGATATGGTTCATACCTCTGATGTGTCTAGAACGAGTATTTTCCAGAAACTGAACAGAATCACTCATAAGTACCAAATGAATATCCCTTATGTCAGTACTAAAAGTACCCGTCCTTCGTTCCTGACAAACTACGAATACAGTGTCCGTAAGGAACAGTGGAAGGAAGAACGACTTTGTGGGTGGGAGCGTATGTGGGACCTTTATGACCTATAACCAAGAGGATCTGAGGGTACTAGGTTATCACCATTTACTCTGCCTTTCTCATTCCTTCGACACTTCGAGGGATGACTATTTGTGGTTCAAGTCAAATCAAGTCAACGACTCATCACAGACTGAGAAACGCTGGGGTACCTGACGTCGTGCGGTCCGGAGGGACAGGTAATGGTTGAGGACCTCAAATGAGTTTAAGTACAGGTAACTCAACCACTACGGTAGGTTGGTAGAGTAGGAGACAGCAGGGGAAGAGGAAGACGGGAGTTAGAAAGGGTCGTAGTCCCAGAAAAGTTTACTCAGTCGAGAAACGTAGTCCACCGATTTCATAACCTCAAAGTCGAAGTTGTAGTCACAAAGGTTACTTGTAAGTCCTGACTAGAGGAAATTTCCTCTACTGACTCGCTGACTTGACTTGACTTGACTTGACCAACCTAGAGGAACGTCAGGTTCCCTGAGAGTTCCCAGAAGAGGTTGTGGTGTCAAGTTTTAGTAGTTAAGAAACCGAGAGTCGAAAGAAATATCAGGTTGAGAGTGTAGGTATGTACTGGTGACCTTTTTGGTATCGGAACTGATCTGTCTGGCACCAGCCGTTTCATTACAGAGACGAAAACTTATACGATAGATCCAACCAGTATTGAAAGGAAGGTTCCTCATTCGCAGAAAATTAAAGTACCGACGTCAGTGGTATACGTCACTAAAACCTCGGGGGGTTTTATTTCAGACAGTGACAAAGGTGACAAAGAGGTAGATAAACGGTACCTCCCTACCCTGACCTACGGTACTAGAAACAAAAACACTTACAACGCGAAATTCGGTTGAAAAAGTGAAAGGAGAATGTGAAAGCACCTCTCCGAGAAGTCAAGAAGTGAAAGACGACATTCCCACCACAGTAGACGTATAGACTCCAGTAACTATAAAGAGGGTCGTTAGAACTAAGGTCGAACACGAAGGAGGTCGGGTTGTACAGAGTACTAGATGAGACGTATATTCAATTTATTCGTCCCACTGTTATATGTCGGAACTACATGAGGAAAAGGTTCCGACCTACATAAATATGAACAAGAACTTGTTCATTTCTATGAAAATGTTTGTAATTACTCAGAGTTCTTTCTTTTATGATGTCACATTTTTTACCCTTGTAAATTGAGTTCCGTCCACGAGTAAGACCTTCCCTAGATGATACTCTGAGTCTTCTATTGTGGTCCTTTAGTGACCCTTAGGAACTTTCTTAAGTCCTTCTGTCCGGTGATGTTTAATCCACGACTTCCTCTGTTTTTCGACTCTAATTTTAAGTCAAGTTAATTGTTTCTAGGGTTTTCTATGTCTTTCCATTACTCTAAAGGTGTATCTCTATGTCGACACTTGATTGTAGAGTGGGGAACGTTTTGGGAATATTTTCATGATATACAGATAGAGACGTATATCCCTGATATACGTACATTCATGATATACATATAGAGACATCACTTTTTGTCTTCTTCTTTTTGACTTTTTAAACTTCGACTCCAAATACACTATTCCATTTTACTTCTTAGCGATCTGAATCCCTGTGGTCGTCTATGGGAATCACAAGATATGGTGTTGGTTTACTAATTCATGTCCATATGTATGACTACCCGAAGGGTCCGCCTCGCTCACCATTTCTTGGGCGGTCGGTCACGTCCTCTGAATTCTCTGCGTCCAAGTCAAGGAGCTGACCCTTCTATGGGGCCTCATCCCGTACCGTCGGGTGAGGTCATAAGAACGGACCTCTTAGGGTGTCGGTCTCCTCGGGCCGTCCGGCATCAAGTATCCCGGTATTTCAGTCTGTGCTGACCTCACTAATTGTGTGTATTGCCAACGACTCGAGACAGAGAAGGAGATGACCGAGGGTTTTACGTCAAGAAGTGAAAAGTTCTCTCTTTACCTACTCAGAAGGGATCCCCTATATCGGTGGGTTGCAACGATTTTCGGGGGTCTATAATTGTTACCTCTGTCATTTTCGAGAAGTACCTAAGTGTTTCCTATTTGATATGGTTCCGTGAACCTCCTGTGAGATAATCGGGTAATCGTGAGGGGACAATTCATACTCGTTTGTTGGTTTCAATAGATAATCACTTTTTTTTTTTTTTGGGTGTCACATTTTCTGATTCCGTTTTTGTTTTCTGTTTTCCTTTGACCTTCTTTTTCTGTTACACGTCTCTCTTCTCTTGTATTTTTTTTATTTGACATTAATTATAGTGAGGTTTCTATTTTCTCAATGTATACATTTTGTTCTTGTTCTACAAGACTTTTACTAAGAGTCTTCGTCTTTTACATATTCTAGGAAACATGTTATAAAACCTGTCGTGTCTCTTCATATCGGTAATGAAAAATTTTGAAATTTAACTCGTATTAGATATTTTTATAACTTAGTATATTATATATAGACTTTGATTATGTTATAACGTTCAGTTGATATATAGTTATTTTTATCTAGAAAACCTATTTACGTCACTTTTTTACCTTAAGTGTATCGATTTCAGACTTATTATACCACTTAGAAACTTAATCAGTATACCTCTTACTTGAACTTTTCAAAAGGACCAAACGTCTTCGTTTTAATTTAATTTTCGTGTCCATGGTATACATTTTATCTATTAGTCACCCTTAAACGACATACTACGTCCCTCGAGTTTGAGCCACTAGACACTATTGAATATCCTCACCCTACCCTACCCTCCACCCTTCCTCAAAATTCTCCCTCCCCCATACACATATGGACACTGACTAAGTACAACTACATACCGTCTTTGATTATGTTATATCATTTCGTTAATCGGAGGTTAAAATTTTGAATTTTTTATCATTGGAGATACGGGGAAGAGTTCTTTTTCCTGTCTATATGTCAGGGAACCTGACGTTCCTCTAGGTTGGTCAGGTAGAATTTCCTCTAGTCAGGACCCACAAGTAACCTTCCTGACTACAACATCGACTTTGAGGTCATGAAACCGGTGGACTACACTTCTTGACTGAGTAAATTTTTCTGGGACTACGACCCTTTCTAACTTCCGTCCTCCTCTTACTACTTCTGTCTCCTACTATACCAACCTACCGTAATGACTGAGTTACCTATACCCAAATCCATCTGAGGTCCTCAACCACTACCTGTCCCTCCGGACCGCATGACGCTAAGTACCCCAACGTTTCTCAGTCTGTGGTGACTCACTGACTTGACTACGTTATTTACTCACACACGTACGATTCAACGAAGTCAACACAGACTGAGAAACACTGGGATACCTGACATCGGACGGTCAGAGGAGACAGGAACCCCTAATAGGTCCGTTCTTATGACCTCACCCAACGGTACTGGAGGAGGTTCACTAGAAGGGTTGGGTCCCCAACTTGACACAGAGAATGTAGAGGACGTACCCGTCCACCCAAGAAATGGTGCTTGTGGTGGACCCTTCGGGTTATTCTATAATCTATGTCTTCCATATATTACCTCTCTTACGTATCTAGTAAGTAAAGGGTCTTCCCTCTAGTCAAATTCATCTTCTCTTTTTTTAGTTTCAATTTTTCTTTTTACGGAAGAACTATACTTTTTTTTTTTTTTAGACATGAACATCCAAGTTTCGTGGGTAACGTAGGTTCAGTTTACCTAAAATTTTCTGAGTTAGGTCCGTGTAAGACCAGTTGTAACCGTGATTTTCTTACTTCCTTTCTTAAACGTTCAGGATTCGGTCTTCCTATGGTTTTCCTATCCTATGGTTTTCTCCTTGAGGGGTCCAGTAATCCACGGGTTATGCGATGACCTCTAGCCACCTCTTTATTGAGGTCTTTCTTACTTCCCTACCTCGGTTTCGTTTTTGTTATGGGTCAACACCTACACTGACCACTATCTTCTTTCCAGGCTACGAAATTTCTCGTTATAAAGTATCCTTGGACCTTATAGTCCAGGTACTTAGTTCCGTTTAACCTTCACCAGTTTGTTCTCTACCGTTCCCACTTGTAACTGTAAGATCTTTAGTCGCTTGGTTTTACCTGTCCTTACCCACTTAAATTGAGTCTACTGGTAATATAGATGATGACGCCCGTCCTTAGGGAGTCTTCTTTACCTCATCGGTAGTACCAGTTGTTGTCTCAGACTTTACGTCATGAACCTACGTTAGAGTTTTTGTTGTCTCACTAGTGACAAGTAAAGGTTCCGTTTGGTAAGTTATAGTGTCAATAGGTTCAGATTCGGGGTTGGTCATTACGACTTCTTTGACTTCAACTTGCCAAAATACTTCTGAATGTTCTGGAAAATCCTGATTGTGGGTTTTTTCTACAGGAAAAGTAATATCCCCTGACCTTACGTTTTCATCCTTCAGTTCTTTATGGATCTCATTGTCCGTTTAAACCGGAACCTTACACCTTACTTCGTCCCGTTTCTGATTAACTCAAAACGGTTCTTTTACGTGACCAGTATCGTTTGTGGGAGAAGGTTGTTGTGTTCTCTTCTGAGATGTGTACCTGTAGTGGTCTACCAGTGGTGTCTTTAGTCTAACTAATATAAGAAACGTCGGTTTCTACCTCTTCGAGATATGTCAGTTGTCTTTGTTCTGGTCCTCGACTGACACCGTGTCTAGTACTTGAGGAATAATGGTTTAAGTTTGAATTTTACTTCTTTCATCCCTTTTGGGCGATCTGGTAAGTCCATACTGGATTTAGTTTAGGGAATACTAATATATGACCTTCACTCTTTATCTAAATTCCCGGATCTAGACTATCTATCTCACGGACTACTTGATACCTTACTCCAAGCACTGTAACATGTCCTCTGTCCCTAGTTCTGGTAGTGGCACCTTTTCTTTACGTTTTTTCGTTTTACCGACAGACCCCTCCGGAATGTTTATCGACACTTTTCTTATCTCTACTTTTCGTTTCCTCTTTTCCTTTCTATATTCGTAGACTTACGTCTCAAGGTTTCTTATCGTTCTTCTCTATTCTTTCGGAAGGAGTCGCTAGTTACGTTTCTTTATCTCCTTTTCTTGTCTTGCCCTTTCTGATCTCTAGAGAAGTTCTTTTAATCTCTATGGTTCCCTTATAAAGTACGTTTTTACCCGAGCTATTTCCTGTCTTTACCATACCTGGATTGTCTTCGTCTTCTATAATTCTTCTCCACGTTCTTATGTACCTTCTTGACATATTTTTTCTAGAAGTGCTGGATCTATTAGTACTACTACACTAGTGATTAGAGTTCGGTCTGTAGGACCTTACACTTCAGTTCACCCGGAATCTTTCGTAGTGATGCTTGTTTCGACCACCACCACTACCTTAAGGTCAACTCGATAAAGTTTAGGACTTTCTACTACGACACTTGTACGACGTGAGTAATACGGTCGTTTAAATCTTTTGAGTCGTCACCCGTGTCCTGACCTTTTCCAGTCAAAAGTAAGGTTAAAGTTTCTTTCCGTTATGTTTTCTTACGAGTTTGATGGCATGTTAACGTGAGTAGAGTGTGCGATCATTTCATTACGAGTTTTAACAGGTTCGGTCCGAAGTCGTTATGTACTTGGCACTTGAGGGACTACAAGTTCGACCAAAATCTTTTCCGTCTCCTTGGTCTCTAGTTTAACGGTTGTAGGCGACCTAGTACCTCTTTCGTTCTCTCAAGGTCTTTTTGTAGGTAAAGACGAAATAACTGATTCAGTTTCGGAAACTGACACACCTAGTGTTATTTGACACCTTTTAAGACTTTCTCTACCCTTATGGTCTGGTGGACTGGACGGAGAAAAAAAAAAAAAAAATCTAAATTTTACAAAGTAAAAAATAAAAAAAAATTTAAAATTTTAGAAATTAAGAATGTACGCAAGGGTTTGTACTTGGGGGGAGGGTGGAGGGAGGGGTATTGTAGAGAGACCCAGTTGGGGTACGTGGTCGGGGTTCGTACGACTCTTTAGACATACGTCCAGTCCTTCGTTGTCAATCTTGACCTGTACCTTGTAGTCTGACCAAGGTTTATCCTTTTCCTCATGCAGTTCCGACATATAACAATGGGACGAATAAATTGAAGATACGTCTCATGTAATACTCTTTGTGACCTGACCTTCTTTGTGTTCGACCTTAGTTCTAACGGCCCTCTTTATAGTTATTGGAGTCGATACGTCCACTGTGGTGAGAATACCGTCTTTCACTTTTCCTCGATTTTTCGGACAACTACTTTCACTTTCTCCTCTCACTTTTTCAACCGAATTTCGAGTTGTAAGTCTTTCGCTTCTAGTACCGTAGATCAGGGTAGTGAAGTACCCTTTATCTACCCCTTTGTCACCTTTGTCACAGTCTGAAATAAAAAACCCCGAGGTCTTAGTGACGTCTGCCACTAACATCGGTACTTTAATTTTCTGTGAATGAGGAACCTTCTTTTCAATACTGGTTGGATCTATCATGTAAGTTTTCGTCTCTGTAATGAAACGGCTGATTCCAGGCAGGTCAGTTCCGATACCAAAAAGGACACCAGTACATACCTACACTCTCAACCTGACACTTCTTCCGACTCACGGTTTCTTAACTACGAAAACTTGACACCACAACCTCTTCTGAGAACTCTCAGGGAACTTGACGTTCCTCTAGGTTGGTCAGGTAAGACTTCCGCTAGTCGGGACCCTAAAGAAACCTTCCTTACTACGACTTCGACTTTGAGGTCACGAAACCGGTGGAGTACACTTCTCAACTGAGTAACCTTTTCTGAGACTACGACCCTCCCTAACCCCCGTCCTCCTCTTCCCCTGCTGTCTCCTACTCTACCGACTTACCGTAGTGACTGAGTTACCTGTACTCAGACTCACTTGAGGACCTCAACCACTACCTGTCCCTCCGGACCGCACAACGCTAAGTACCCCAGCGTTTCTCAACCTGTACTGACTCGCTGACTTGACTTGACTGACTTCGGTCCTCTTTTATATATAATGTTTTCTTACTTTTACTCTGACCGGAGTTCGTACAAAAGATATCACACTCCATGATTTTCTGTTCCCCAATTACAGATGTCTTAAAATTTCTCTTTGTTACAGTAGAGTCTGTAAAACATTGGATCTGTTTAAAACACACTTACTTTGTCGTCTTTCAAGAAAGTTTTCACGTTATACGATAAGTGTACCTGAAAACTTTTTTTTTTAACTTCTACACGAAGATGATGTACTCTTGCTTTTGTTTCAAAAGTTTTTTACTCCCACTAACATATTTTCCCGACCAGTGTTTGTGACTTGGTAAATCTTGACTTTCTCTAGGTTTAATTAAAAATTCACACCAATATTTCATCTACGCTTGAAGTTTTGAATAAAATTTTAAACTTATATACATTACCAACCCTTTTTATTTCCTTTGTCATTGTCTGAAATAAAAGAACCCGCGGTTTTAGTGGCACCTACCATTGACGTCGGTACTTTAATTTTTTGTGAACGAGGAACCTTCCTTTCCATACTTTTTGGATCTGTCGTGTAATTTTTGGTCTCTATTGTGAAACGACTGTTTCCAGACATATCAGTTTGGATACCAAAAAAGTCGTTAGTACATACCTATACTCTCAACCTGTCTTAACTACGAAATTAACACGACGACCTTTTCTGAGAACTCTCAGGGAACCTGACGTCCTTTGAGTTTGGTCAGTTAGGATTTCCTTTAGTTGGGACTTATAAGGAACCCTCTTGACTACGACTTCGACTTCAAGGTTATGAACCCGGTGGACCACGTTTCTCGGCTGAGTGACCTTTTCTGGGACTAAGACCCTTTCTAACATCCGTCCTCCTCTTCCCCTGTTGTCTCTTACTCTACCAATCTACCGTAGTGGTTGAGTTACCTGTACTCAAACCCATTAGAGTCCCTCTATAACTTCCTACCCCTTCGGACCACAGGACGTACGTATCCCAGTGTTTCTCAACCCGTACTGAATCACCGACTTGTTGTTTTTTACCAAACCTCCTTTCTTCTCTACCTTTTCCTCTCCTTCCCTTCTTCCCTCTGTGTCCCCGTGTCTCTTAAAATCAGTAATTCTTACTATAAATTTGTAATTATTACTGTAGTTACTCTTCCTCTCTGCCCACTCTTCAGTTTAACACGAATTTCAATCATCAACCGTTTAAAACAACACGTAACCTTAGAGGACCCTAAGATACTTTGTGACTACGGACTGAAGGAGGGAGACTGTAAAAATAAATTAACCATACCTTACGTTGATTTTAGAGGAGTCGAAGAAGGTTGTGTGTCGTTACAAACCCTTGGTCACCGAACTGTGTAATTTATCCTTTTTCGTTCCCACCGTAGTTCTGAAGTCGAATTAAAGGTGAGGACCATTAACCGTAACTGACGGACCCCCGAAACAACTCCAGGATAGACCCTTTGACGAGACTAGATGAATGTGACAGGAGGGACCTTCTCGTCTCTAACTGTAACGTGTCAACGGTAGGGACCTGACTTCATCTAAAAGTTTACTACCATTGATAATCACCGAATTTTTTGTCGTGTCTAGAGAAGGTTTTATAATCTCTGTTACTTTCGTTTCTTTTGAATCAGTATACCATAATTATTTTCCGTCATTTGTTTTTCTCCCTTTTTTCTATTCCTCTATCTCTCCCTTCTCTTCTTTCTCTTTCTTTTTCATCTTCTCCTGATCCTCTTCCTTCTTTTGGGTCACCCTCTTTAGGTTTTTATTCCACCGTCTTATGCCGGTCTGTACAAGTAATGCAGATATTGCTGTCGACCTTTTTAGAGGAAGTAATTTTTTTATATAGGAATCTAAGGCATCATTCTTCTCTTTGAGAAGATACGCTGTAAAGGATTTCTGGTGGAAATCTATGTTTTAATAAAATATTTTTAAATAATTTACTAATATGTCACCCTTTTATATAGTCCGTTTTTGTAAAAATTTTTCTTAATGTTATGTTTATTATTTATACTATCTTTAATTTCGTCTTTATGATTGACCTTACTTCTCCAGGACAGTCTTTCACATAAAGTGTTACTTTGTGTTAGGTTTTTCACTTTAGACGATATTTCATCCTCTTTACCTGTCTTCACTTTATGATTACCCTTCGAGAATTAGTACAAAACCACCGACTATTTACATGTAGTTTGAAATATGGTGTGTTCGTATCTTATATGGAAATAAATGTTATGATTATTTTGTAAATGGTTTTTTATTTACTTATTTTTCTAGTGTATGGTTATTTTAATGGTTTCCGGTTTTCATATGTCAAATGTGAGACTAATCTCTCATTCCTCAGTAACTCAGTTCTTCTTTTGTAATGTTTATTAATCTTTAATCTTTATTAAATCTTTGTTGTTATCAAATCTTTAGTTGTTGTCATTCTTACCATTTATTGTTCTAAATACCCTACAAGGTTTTACCCTAAGTTTTTTTCATATTTAAATTTTATAAAAAATGTTACCTTATTTTTACCTTTATTTACGGGATATTGACTACACTGATACTCTTACAAAGGTGGTCTCCTGTCAATTTTCCAACGAAAACGCCCGGTGCCACTAGAGTAATATACTCTAGACGGGGGACGAAGACTACAACAACAAGTTTCTTTTCAAGAAGTCAAGGATAAGGTTGGGATCTCGATCCTACTATAAAGAGAGGTAAAAAAAAAGACTGTTAGGACGGTATGCAATACAAAACAATTTATTTCGAATAATCATATACTTTTAACAATGCTTAATTTTTCCGTGACATCTTGGTAAAGATTTAGGTATTGTCTTTGTTGAAGAGAGACTTGAGTAGTCTGAAGTGTAACTCGATCAGTAGAAAAGACGAAATAGGGTAAACTTCCTTCTTTTTGTTTGTGTCTTTCTCTTTATCCGAGACAGTTTATTTAATGGTAAAGGGTGTTTGGATTGGTGGATTTTTCTTTAATGTAGTGCTCGTTCAATTTTGAAATTATTCTAATTTGTATTTTGTGTTTTGATATGTTGAAAATCTTCTTTTACATCCTCTTTTACGTGTACCAGAACCCAAACCACTATACAAAATTTTATGTGATAGTTTTTTGTATTAAGTACTTTCTTTTTGGAAATGAACCATGAAAAATTTGTTATGAAACATAATTTTAACCTGGAGATTTTAAACCCTTAAAATAATTTTAAGTTTTTAAGACGGGACACTTTCTATGACAATTAGTGTACCCCTTTTTTTCGGTGTCTGAATCTCTTTTTATAAACATTTTGTGTATAGTTATTTCTTGTATATAGGTGTCATATATTTTTTACAGAAAATTTTGACTTATTCTTTTGTCTGTTGTATTCAAAATTTACCCGTTTCTAGACTTGTCAGAGGAATGGTCTCTTCTTTATGTTTACCGGTTATGTGTATATTTTCCTACGGGTTGTAACAATAATCCTTTTAAATTTAATTTTGTTGTTTCATTATGATCTTGTATGGACACTGATCTACCGTTTTTTTTTTTTTTTTTTTTTTTTGGTGGAATAATAGGATTAACGTATCGTCGTTCTTGAATAGGTAACGACCACCTTTACTTTTTCCATGTCAACGAAACCTTCTGTCAAACCGATAAAGAAGGTTTCGATTTGCATCATGATTATATGTTATATCATTAGTACAGGACTCTATAAATGGTTTGACTAAACTTTTGTATACAAGTATGTTTTTGTACGGACTTTCCAAACGTCTTCGAAATAAGTATTAGTGATTTTGATCTTCGTTTGTTCTACAGGAAGTTATCCAGTTGACTATTTGTTTGACATCGTGTAGGTGTATTGCCTTATAATAAGCCACTATTTTTCCTTGCTCGATAGTTTAGTCCGTTTCTTCACTCACTGGGAATTCAGGTACAAGATTTATTTTCTTCAGTTAGACTTCTCCAATATATAACAAACTAAGGTAAATATACTGTAAGACCTTTCCGGTTTTGAGATGTCTTCTTAAGGTCTTTTCGTAGATGAAGACGAAGTAACTGATGTGATTTTGGAAACTGACACACCTAGCTTTGTTTGACACCCTTTGAGAATTTCTCTACTCTTATGGTCTGATGGACTGGACGGAGGACTCTTTGGACATACGTCCAGTTCTTTGTTGTCAATCTTGGTCTGTACCTTGTTACCTAACCAAGTTTTAACTCTTTTCTCACGTAGTTCAGTTCCGATACCAAAAAGGACACCAGTACACACCTACACTCTCAATCTGGTATTTCTTTCGACTCGTGGTTTCTTAACTACGAAAACTTGACACCACAACCTCTTCTGAGAACTCTTAGGGATCCTGACGTTCCTCTAGGTTGGTCAGGTAAGACTTCCTCTAGTCAGAACCCACAAGTAACCTTCCTGACTACGACCTCGACTTTGAGGTTATGAAACCGGTGGACTACGTTTCTCGACTGAGTAAACTTTTCTGGAACTACAACCCTTTCTAACTTCCGTCCTCCTCTTCCCCTGCTGTCTCCAACTCTACCAACCTACCGTAGTGACTGAGTTACCTGTACTCAAACCCATTTGAGGCCCTCAACCACTACCTGTCCCTCCGGACCGCACGACGTTAAGTACCCCAGCGTTTCTCAGTTTGTGATGACTCGCTGACTTGACTTGAGTACATATATATGTACACATATATACTTTATGGACTGCTAATTAAGGAGTTTTAAAAGTTCTCATAGTTTTTGTGACTTGCAGACTCTTTCAGACATTGTTGGTTCTCCTCAGATTCCTCTGTATTACTGCTTGGTATTACACTGTAGGACCTTGTAATCCATTTTCGATTGTTTTAGACTTTTTTTATACCCAAATAAATTATTATAACGAAGTTAAAACCAAATAATTAGTACTGTATATGTGATATGACTATCTCCTACTATTATCCACTTTGATCCATAATCCCTTATTCACCTGAGACGAAACACGACACGAATCAACGAGTTAGTACAGGCTGAGAAACGCTGGGGTACCAACATCGGAGAAGACAGGTACCTCTAAGAGGTCCGTTCTTATAACCTCACCCAACAGTACGGGAGGAGGTCCCCTAGAAGGGTTGGGTCTCTAACTTAGGTACAAAGGGTGTTACGTCCGTCTAAGAAATGGTAGACTTGATGGTCCCTTCGGGTTCTTATGACCTAACCCATCAGATAGGGGAGAGGTCCCCTTGAAGGACTGGTTGACCCCTTAGGTTGACCCCAGAGGACGTAACGTCCACCTAAGAAATGGTCGACTCGATGGTCTCTACAGAAGTTTTTAAAAGGTATTTGGATATTGATAAACCTTTACGTAGGATTTCATTTTTTTTTTTTTTTAACAAATTCCTTAGAAACCCGAAGGGACCATCGAGCCTACCATTTCTTAGACGAACGTTACACCCTCTGGACCCAAACTACGGACCCAACCCTTCTAGAGGACCTCTTCCCTTACCGATGGGTGAGGTCATAAGACCGGACCTCTTAAGGTACCTTTCTCCTCGGACCAGCCGATGTTCTACCACTTCATCTGCCTACACACGAGTAGAAGAGGACAGTCTGGAGGTTTTAACGTTGATTGACGACTTGTTGGTAACTGTCCTCTTACAAGTTAGGGTGGGTTTTTTCTATGGGGTAAAGGATTCCGTTTCCTTTTCGGGGGTTTTCTACCATCCTCCCTGTTTTAGTGTAAATCTTAGTTTAGGGTTATGGGAGGTCTCTACGAGTCTTCCGAGTTTGTTTTGGTACACGAGTGGTCCTGGGTCCCCGGGGTGTTCTCTGACTCGGTCTGGACAAAAACTCCCAAACTCACAGAGGACGTACCCAGTCGTTATCGGACGACACCCCTGTCCCCGAGACCGATGTCGTCTGGACCTTCTACACTACACACTCGGGGTGGTATCTCGGTGACTCGTCTGTTGGGTGTTTGACCTCTTGTTAATATGGTTGTTCAAGAGTGTGACAACACTTTCAAGATCCCGGGTGTTGTGTAAAGGGTTGAATCCCTAGAGTCACTCTGATTCTTGAGGATCCCTTAAACTGAAACTTCCAGTCACCCTAAACTGATGTCTTGAAGGTGTTCTGACTCCTTTGTCTGAGAACGTCCCATATTTCTTTTAGAACACACGTAGTCCTGGGTCCTCTTCCCTCGTCACTGGGGTGTTCTCTGACTCGGTCTGAACGGACACTCACAGGTCTTCAGAGGTCACCTCCGTACCCAGTTGTCACCGGACGACACCCCAGTCCCCATGACTCATGTTCTCAGAACCGGATTCAGGAAAACTTCCTTCAGTGGTAAAGACGGTAATGAAAATGGTATCAAACCAGAGTCCGGTTTGATGTCCCTCCCTTGTGTCGGGGTGGGTAGTTGTCTTTTGACCCGTCTCGTACCGGGACGGGTAGTCCCGTTCTGGATTTAAGGGAGTCTCGAGTAGAGAGGGTAGTTCCTCGAAGGTGTTCGGAGAATGGAATAAGTGGTCTTACCTTTGGTGTAAGTGTCTTTTGATTAGTTTTCACTAGTGAACCTAGTGTCGGAACAGGTTGAGTTACTTTGATACTCGGTACGGTACATCCCGGTGGGTTCTGTCTCCCCAGTACCATCTCTTAAAACTGTTTTGTACTAGGTGACCTCTTTCCTTACCGTTTGGTGAAGTCAGAAGAACGGAACTCTTGGGCCACTTGTCATACTTTTCTGTTTTTCTACCCTGTGACTCTCTACTTGAGGGGTCCAGCCGTCCACGGGTTAGACGATGACCTCTTCTCATCTCTTTATTGAGGTGTTTGTTACTCCTCTGTCCCGGTTTCGTTTTTGTTACGGGTCGACACCTAAACTGACCACCACCTTTATTTCAGTCTCCGACATTTCTTATTATAATATATCCTTGGACCTTACAATCCCGGTACTTAGTTCCGTTTAACCTTCACCAGTTTGTCCTCTACCGTTCTCACTTGTAACCGTAAAATCCTTAGTCACTTGATTTTCTCTGACCTTACCCATTTAAATTAAGTCTACTGGTAATATAGATGATGACACCCGTTCTTAGGGAATCTTCTTTACCTCATCGGGAGTATCAGTTGTTCTCAGGTTTTATATCATGAACACACGTTAGAGTTTTTACTGTCTTACTAGAGACAAGTAAAGGTTCCGTTTGGTAAGTTATAGTGTCATTAGTTCAGATACAGGGTTTCTGATTACAGTTTCTTCGACTTCAACTTGTCAGATACTTCTGGATGTTCTGGAAGATCTTACTTGTGGGTTTTTTCTACAGTAAAAGTAGTATCCCCAGACCTTACGTTTTCATCCTTCAGTTCTATATGGACCTCATTACCCGTTCGAACTGGAACCTCATGTTTTACTTCGTCCCGTTTCCGATTGGTCAGTTAGGATTTCCTTTAGTGAAGACTTATAGGTAACCTTCCTGACTACGAATTCGACTTCGAGTTTGTGAAACCGGTGAACTACGTTTCTTGACTGAGTAACCTTTTCTACGACTACGATTCTTTCTAACTTCCGTTCTTCTCTTCACCCGTTGTCTCCTACTCTACTAACCTACCATAGTGTCTGAGGTACATGTACTCAAACTCGTTCGAGACCCTCAATCAGTACTTGTCCCTTCAGAACACACGACGACAGGTACCCCAACGTTTCTCAACCTTTAATGACTTACTGACTTGACTTGACTTCTTTAGAAATTATTCTTCACTTTAGATTTGAAAGTGTCATATTTTAAGAGATCTAAGGTGAGATAGCTATGACCAAACGATCCTAGACGGAAGAGGTCACAGTGGGTCGGTACGGACCTTTCTCGAGTGGGTCCCGGGTCCGGGGTTTCAAGATCCGAGACTTTGACTCGGTTTGTCCGATTTTTCGGAATGAGACGCAACTATTACAAAAGTTACAGGACACTTAATACGTACAACTTAGAGGTATTTGATTTTGGTTCTTTCCGACTACAGGACTTTACGACTGTTGACGAGAACGGAATGAGGGAGGTTAGTCTGGGAAGTCTACATTTGTCGCTGTACTTAGTCTGAGTTATCCAGCACTACTAGTCAATTAAAGGGGGTAGCGGTCGAGGGAGGAGGAAGGGACGACCCTCGAAGATCGTACGACACGACACATCGGTCCCGGTCCAATGAATACTATTTCGACTAATTGGTTTAATTGGTTCACGAAACGACACGTGTAAATGGAGGGTGACAAATGAGAAACCGGTAAAATCACGAACATTTGTATGCATATAGTTTCCGTCGTCGTCGTTCGTCGGAACTCGGAAACTATACCTTGGTATGTAATTCCTTGTGTTTATATATATATACGAACATATACGTAGTTTTTTTTTTTTTCGAGGTCTTATTTTTTGGTACTTTAACAACTTTCCCCAATGACAGACGAAGATCCTCCTTCTACCTCCTCCCCTAATCCTTCTGTTTAAACCGACATAAGTCACAAACTAAAAATAAAGATCGACATTTCTGAGAAAACTGTGTTAAAATGTGACAGACTTAAAAAAATGTTACTTTACGAAAGATTTTATTATGAAAATTACTTCTCATGTATGACAACGACACGAATCAGTGAGTCAGTACTGGGATACCTGACATCGGACTGTCCGAAGAGACAGGCACCCCTAAGAGGTCCATTCTTATGACGTCAGTCAACGGTACGGGAGGAGGTCCCCTAGAAGGGTTGGGTCCTTAGTTTGGGTCCAGAGGACGTAACGTCCTCCTAAGAAATAGTAGAATTGATGGTCCCTTCGGGTTCTTATGACCTCACCCATTGGATAGGGAAGAGGTCCCCATGAAGGACCGGGTCATTAGCTTGACCCCAGAGGATGTAATGTCCGTCTAAGAAATGATCGACTCGATGATACCTTCGGGTCTTTTCAGTATATACATTTCAGTTTTTCTCGACATATAGAGGAAATCCCTTTAAGGAGGTTAGATATCCTTATCCCGAGGAGTCGACAGTACCAAGGTGAGGAAGAATGACATTATGAATCATTGTGACAAATAATAATGATTATTTTCCCTGTAAAACAAAAAGTAGTGATTCTTACTATAAACGAGGAAAAAGAAAAAACTGTCTACGGGAAACAGTCGAACTTGTTTAAAGTGGAGAACGTTAAACGATTCTCTAAAATAGCACTTAAACATAACTTGAAACAGTTTTATAAAAAAAGACAAAGATAACTCTTCAAGTATACTTAAATGGGAGGGAGGGAAAATAAGACAATCATCACTTGACGGAATTATCTGAAAGTTTACCATTCAGTTGGAACGAAGAACCCTATTAGGCAAACCAGTATTAGATAAAACGTACATCATAAAAACGAGATATAGTTCTTGTACAGTTTCTACTCATAACATTTGGAATCTCTTTTGTGATTTTTTTCTTTATCTTGTTTCACCGAATCTCTTATTCTGTTATCTCCTCTACGTTAACTCAAAACTTCGGTAAAGAGAAGTATAGAAAGAGATCAGGACAGAATATTTAGGGTCCACAGAATCGGACATGTTTGAGACAGAAACAGAAAAATTAAATCGTTCTGATGACGTGAGACAAACCTAAAGGAAAAACACCCGGTACCAGGTCTTTAACGAAAGTTTCTTCCATTGACTAAGAACCCAAGTGGAACAAACGGAAGATAGCACCTAATATCAGAACATGATAATAGGTCACAGACTTTTATCGGTCACTGTCCCGTTCAGACATGATCGTGGATGTTATAACGGTTTGTACTTTTAGTGTTCTAAATAACAACAAGTCAGTGATTGAGTGCAGGTCAAGAAACGTTGGACACTTGACGTCGTACAGTCCGAAAGCACAGGAAGTGATAGTGACCCTCAAACGAGTTTAAGTACAGGTAACTTAGTCACTACGGTAGGTTGACAGAGTAGGAGACACGGTTTGTACTTTTAGTGTTCTATCAATGAAAATCTCCATATCAGTAAGATGTTCACAATAATGTGTTCTTCCATAAGAATTGTGTATTTGTCTATTACAATGACAAAGTCCTTCTTGGTATATTGGAGTTATTAAGTCTGAGAAATCATTGTTTCCATTATTTTTTTGTATTTTTAATTGATGGAAACGGGTCTATAACCTTCGAATCGATATTTTCATGACATCAACTTTACTACCCAACTATTCTTTTTAAGTTGAGTTCTACCCCACCCATAGGAAATTTTTAGTCACTTTTCTTTTTAGGTCATCTCTTTCCCTTCTACTCATTCGGTTAATTTTTATATACGATTAGTATCTCTTTGTCACTGTTTCATCCAAAAAAAAAAATTTTTTTCTATTTTCATTTTGTTTTTAACGGATGAAACTTCGTTCAGTGACTCCTCGTCTACTGCTAGTAATCAGTCTCCTGTAAATCCAAGTCCGTCTCTCCCGTCTCGGAGTCTCGGGAACCCTTGAAAAGACCAAATTCCTAAGATACTAGTTTTTGTTTTTGAAATTTCTGGTAATGTAATTATCTCGAGTGAAGATTTGGTAGTTGATCTCCTAGTGGAATGTCTGTAAGACAAAGATCAAAAAGTCATTTCCTTTTCAGGGAGTAAAACTTTACTTAAATATATAACCCTGTGCGTGTTTAGGTCCTATGGTCACGTCTAACCTGTCTCTATGGCAGACATTCTACAATACATCCAGTGTAGTAATAATATGTATAAGGATATGAAAAGAAACTCAGGGACCACCGAGTCTACCATTTCTTAGACGGACGTTACGTCCCAAGCTAGGGACCCAACCCTTCTAGGGAACCTCTTCTCTTACAGTGGGTAAGGTTAAAAGAACGGACCTATTAAGGTACCTGTGTCCTCGGACCACCTGATCTCAGGTACCCCAGAGTATAAAGGATTTAATAATTAAGAGATGAAAGGACATAAACTTCTTTTTCGTCTTTCATTGAAAAAAGTCTTCAAAGGTACGGGATTTACGTATGTAAAAGAAAATTTTTCGTTAGTGTGGACACTCGTCTTCCATTCGTTGTGTAGTCAAGTCAAGTCAGCGAGTCAACAGACTGAGAAACGCTGGAGTACCTGACACCGTGTGGTCCGGAGGGACAAGTAGTGGTTGAGGGCCTCATGTGAGTTTGAGTACAGGTAACTCAACCACTACGGTCGGTCGATAGAGTAGGAGACAGTAGGACAAGAGGAGGGTGGAAGTTAGAAAGGGTCGTAGTCCCAGAAAAGTTTACTCAGTCGAGAAACGTAGTCCACCGGTTTCATAACCTCAAAGTCGAAGTCGTAGTAAGGAAGGTTTCTTGTGGGTCCAGACTAGGGGAAATCTTACCTGACCAACCTAGAGGAACGTCAGGTTCCCTGAGAGTTCTCAGAAGAGGTTGTGGTGTCAAGTTTTCGTAGTTAAGAAGCCGCGAGTCGAAAGAAATATCAAGTTGAGAGTGTGGGTATGTACTGATGACCTTTTTGGTATCGGAACTGATCTAGCTGGAAACATCCGTTTTATTACCGAGACGAAAAATTATACGACGGATCCAACCAGTATTGAAAAGAAGATTCCTCGTTCCCTGTGCACGAGATAGGAATTTTCCCGTTTCTCAAATTCAGTTCCAACAAAATGTAAACACGTAATTAAATAGGAATGTTGTGAGAAAAGAGTCGATCGAGTCCTTATTGTTTATCTAAAGTATACATTATGGTAGAAGATACCCGTTCAGCATCGACAAACCTCGAGACATAACTCTTCCTTCTACGAGTCGGTCTAACCAAAAGTCAACTCAGGTCGAAACTCGTTTCGTCCTCCTTCGTCGTGTTCCACGTAACGGTAGAGACGTGTTCAGGGGTATAAGGTAAGTGCCCTGTGGCACCATACATTTTGATCTAGGACAAAGATTCTGATCATCCCTCAGTAAGGTCGTTGTTGTTATTGACATTATTACTGTCACCTAGTTAGTCCTGAGGACCTCTAAAGTACGTCCTCTTACTAATTTATATTTCGACAACGTTTCCGATCTCCGTTTTTCTGGTCCTTTCGAAATGGGACTAGAGTAGAAACGTTTCTCGAAAGTCTCACTCCCTTAAGGTTCTTGAAAACTTTCTACGACCACGACCAGTATCGACGGACGTTGTGACCTCTTACACTTCGACTCGAGGTCTCCTACCTCGGCCTGAACTTGAGTCCACACTGAGGGAAGTGATTTGAAAGATGTCGTGTCGGAACAAGGAGTAATTTGACAAAAACAATAACAAGACTGTATACATGTAGAATTTGGAAAAAAAAAAAAAAAAAAAAACGGTCAACAGTGGAGAATAAAAATTTAGGAACTGTACGAAAAAAGTTTTACAAATAAAAACCGAGGAGACCCAGAAGTGACGACGAGTCCGAAAAGAGATCAACGTCGTTCACCCCCGGTGAGAGATCAGTACCACATACCTAAAGAGTAACACCACCTGTTACTCTTCTTAAATTTAACTCCTGAAAGGGGTTTTTTCTAATGGTCTCTATTTAAAATAGAGTTAACGGGATAGATATATCGGTTCTTTGTAGATTAATGGTTTATAGACGAGAAGAGGAATAACAGGACACTTACTGGCAGGACAGGATCCTTCGAGGTCTGGGGATACGGTAAGAAGTCAAGTTCTACCGTGTATATGGAGTAAGATGGACAGAGTCTCAGAGAGTACATATACCCCGGGGGAATATATGTTTTAATTTAAACTGAAAAGAGGACAATTAGACAGACAGTTGAATCAAAAATCTCGTCGGTCTTCAGGTCCTTCTCATCTCTTTTAAAGAGAAGGAGAGGTTGGAGTAAAGTTTATGATTGGACGTGGATGAAAATCCCATTTCTTTTTACATTAAAACGAATACTTTAATAAACCGATGTCTATTGATTAAATTAAACTCTAACCGATCTTAAAGAACCGTTAGTGAAACGTTCCTAGAATGTTTCCCACTTTTTAAATTGAAAGTTTAACAAAATCGACACTACTTTATAAATCCTCAGTTTTTGCACTGTTATTTCAACCGGGTTACAATGTCAAACATCTACAAATTTGTAAATAATTTAAGTTAAAACGTCAAAAGAAAAACCTTGATTATGAAAAAAAATCAAGACTTCACGACGGAGAGATCATGACTGACCCGTTACCGGATCCCAAGACATATAAGACAAGACTCGACGGAGAGAGAACTATGACGGTTGGCGAATCTTTTTCACACTAGGGTTACTTACCTTACTGAAGGTAATAGAGGTCTAAGAGGGTCGGACCCTGTGTAAGAAATTCCGCTTGAAAGAGTAGTCAGGAAAGAATTTAGGAGAGTGTGGTAGACAATGGCTCAGGTTGGAGCGAGACCAATCACATGCTGTACGGTTACTTAGTCTCTACTACTCGAATCCCTTCCTTATCCTGAAATAAACCTTTCGTCCGATTCGGTCGACTGACTGTCCTACCGTCTGATTACAGAGTCTTATTGGTAGAACAGCCCCAGACCAACGGTCAAAGAAAGTATCCAGTCTCTACCCTCTTCCACTCCTTTATTTCATTTTTCCGGAATTAATAAGAACGTTTATAGAGGGATCTTACCGTTCGGAGTTCGTTTCCTACACAATTAAAGAAGGAAGGACGGTAGATGCCCACCTGTCCCAAGAAATCAAATTGTCAGTCTGTCTCCCTGTCCTAAGAGACTCCGTCTGGCAATACACACTGATATCATTGCTTTCGTTGCTCTTCGTTCAGTTTCTTTGCCAAGGTTGTACCTCAGTCTTAACAAAAAAAGACGTTATGGAGGTGAACGAACATCTCAATTGGACAGGGAGACGAGAATACCTTTGATTTCAAACTCTTGTGCACAAAAATACAGTCGAAACGGAGAGTTCTGTCCCTATTAAACTTAAAAACATGTTCAAATAAAATCGTGTCACCGAGTACAAACACTTTAGGTGATGATTTTGTAGTATATAATTACATTTAAGTAATTCATCGAAAATTCGTGGAGGATGTACGTTCTGTGGTCCCCATAGTTCTTTTATAAAGTATGGTGGGAAAAGAAGAGTAATAGAAATTAAAAATTCTCATAACTGGATACTCTAATTTTTTATACGGTAAAATTTAAATCAATGCTCTAAGTTTTAATACATGAACAAAATTGACATTTACAGAGATCGTATAAAAGTACACCAAAGAAAAATTTTTAAGTTATATTTTTTACTCACCTGTTTTATTATACCGTATGATTATTACATACAACATCCAAGAACTGATAATTTTGTATAAGTGTCGAAATAACCTAGGTATGTTTATTACACTGTTCTCGTCTTGACCATTATAGTAGGGGTGAACTGTCCTCTTTGTCTCCGAAATCGTTTGATCATTCTCCAGAATCTACCTATTGGTTAGGATCAAAGTGAGAAGGGAAGAGTGATTTATGAAACGGTGTCCAAGATCTTACAACTTAACTTCCGTCTTACCAATATTTAATCGTTAAACCTATTACGTCGTCACTTACATTTACTCAATATTCTATTTACTGTAAATCACTGTAATTAATTGACTAATTTAATTTGGACTATAAAGTTAGTCTTAAACAAACACATTTCACGATCTATTTGACTTTACATCAAATTGGATCAATGAAAATTTTAAGGTCAATGGTATTGTTGAAGAACACTAAAGTTAATTTCCACCAGAAAAGAAATATAATAAAAATCTTGAAACCAATGGTATTGTTGGTCTACGACACATAAACTAGTCAATTTAATAAGGGTTTCTCAATTTTATACCACAAGAGAACCTTTGCTAGTTTTGTACTATTCACTACACAGTCCTTAATTACGGGTTTACCGCTGCGTTTGAGTTAAAAAGTTCCTCGAGTGTACACTTTATTTGCTGGTTACTTAGAAGGAAACATACAATCCGAATACTACAAGGAGTCAATGTCTTTAGTTTTTCTCTAATAAATAGTTAACCTCCTTTCACCTCTACAGTCCAAGACGCCATTATACTTAACAGTCTCGATGTTTCTCTTTACTACATTTACTATTTAAGCAGAAGTGACCCAAACCCCCGAAACGTCCTTTATTATAATGGTCGCGAAACCGGTTCTACCCCCACCCCTCTTCTCAAACCGAGAGGTGTTATCTAATGTAGACTTTTCTCGAGACGGAAAGACACAAAGAAAGGATGGGCGAGGGGAGGGGAGAGAGGAGAGGGAGTACAACGTCTTACAATTTCCTCAGACCAGGATAGAATTCTTTGACCAAAGGACTATAGTTCCTCTTCTTGGTGGGGTATAATATTCGAGACGTTAATCTTTAACCCCACCCCCACCTCTTTCAAGTCTTTGTCCTCCTACCGGTCGGCTGGTTTTTCAGTTCTCTCGACCCTTTCCCAATTCCATGTCCCACTCCACTCCGACTATGGACCTCCTCCCCTCCTCTCTTACTCCCCCGTCCCATCCTTTGTCGGAGGAGACATCGGTCTCCCGGGACGACGACGACGACGATATCCGGATTCGATTTTTACGACTACCGACAGGTGGAGGTTAGTACACCTTTATAAGGACTGTATTACCCGGGTTTACGACCCGTTACCTTATAGACCTTTTAAGGGAGCGACAGTCCTTAGTTTCAGGAGTAGACGAACTCCATTTGACCGGGAAGGTTCATCTACAGAACGTAATAAACTACCCGTGGGTAGGTGTCACCTCCACCGATTCCTGTTTTCCGTGTAGACCAATGGGACCTCCTTCCCGGTTCAACGGGCAATTCACTATTTATTTCTACCGGAACGGGACCAGGAACGGGAGACGGGTATTTTACGCCTCCTCGCTTGACGGAAACACAGGTTTCGACCACGTACTCGGTGTCTGTCTATATCCTCACAGTCGGCACCTAAGGTCCAAATTAATATCAGGAGAACGAATTACTCCAAAGTACTCCTCCTCCACCCCCTAACCACACGTGAGGAGACCGACCCCCAATAAATTAATTTTTTGATATTTCGACGGTCGGCGGTACTCAATTGTTAGACCTTGGGAGGAGTAGGAGGTGGGTCTATTTTCGAGTTGTGGTTCTCGACTGCGGAGAGATGGACGGGACATGACTCCAAGACAACCGTGGGGAGGAGTTTGGTGGAGACAAAGGAAGGGGTCGAGGAAAACGAACGGTTTTTGTACCACTCGTCCCTTAGTGTGACTCGTCTCATTGTCCCTTTTTTTCAACATAGGTTTTTTCAAGATAGGTCTTTCTTTCAAGATAGATTTTTTTTCAAGATAGGTCTTTCTCTCAAGACAGAAAGGATGGATACGAACAACGTTTTGTTTTTTACACAGAGTCTTTATCTGTGCCTTCTTAACTCGTCTTTGATCGTACGAGGTGGAAGAGGGGAGAGACACATAAGACTTCTATCTTTACCATCACTTACTTAGGGGAGCAAAGAAGACTCTCCTCTTACCCACATATCAAAGGACGACCGTACCGACGATCAAGACTACTGGGTTGTTAGTGGGCCTCTTGAACGAATTTCGAAATAGATCATTTGTGTATCTCTACATCGACATCGAAGGTCGAAGAGGGACTTCTAAGATTTATACAAACAGAGACTTAGATGAAAACCCGAAGGGAGCACCGAGTCGACCATTTCTTAGGTGGACGTTACACCCTCTGGACCCAAACTAGGGACCCAACACTTCTAGGGGACCTCTTCCCTTTCCGATGGGTGAGGTCGTAAGACTGGACCTCTTAAGGTACCTGACATATCAGGTACCCCAACGTTTCTCAGCCTGTCCTGACTCACTGAAAGTGACTTAGATGAAAATCATTCACGGAATCAACTAAAAGTGCCGGTCCCTTCAAACTCTTTAGGAGAGAGTGACAAGCATACCCCCTGTCCTCGACCCTACCTTCTCTTCTCCCACTTTGTCTTCCCTGGGACTACCAGGTCCACGTCGGAAACGATATAAGTCAATGTTTCCTGCTTGCGGACACATACTAGAAGTGAAAGTCACTTAAGGGGTAGCGGATTGCAGAAATTGAGTCGGTCTTTCGTTATCTTGTAATGGTAAGACATAAAGATACTCCATTGTCGATACATGACTAATCCACACCATAGACTGTAGCAAGAATCAAAGTGGTCTTCTACTTCCTAAGGACACCGTTTACTAACTGAGTGACTGTACCTTGAATTTGGTTCTCCGGGGGGAACAATTAGGCCAAGTGTCGACTGTAGACCAAAGTGGGGAATCATCCACTATTGGTGGGGATAGACAGACCCTAACAAACCCGAAATTACGACTTTTATGATAAGACCCGTTGGGGAATCTAGGTCCGTTGGGTCCCATAAACCACTGAGACGGAGTTCATTTGATCTTTGGTCGAACGCAATAATCGTGGACAGAATCTTAATAAATCGGTAAGAACGGTCAGGTCCACGCGGTACTTGGACCGTCCCCACACTACGTAGGACCCTACGAGTCGGAACACACGAGTAAGAGACCTGGGGTATGTCATGGAACAAGAGTTACAAGAGAAGAAATTACAAATAGTTTTTTCGGTCAAATAAGACAGGGACCGAAGGTTCGTAGATTAGAGAACGGATCGTCAGAGTGTACAGACTTTCAGGATATAAGAGTTAGTTTTAAGACACTGAAAAAGTAATAGGAATCGGTTTATCCGACCTGACCCTAATTTAGTGGAAACATTAATGTAACATAAATGTAAAAATTACATGTTAAACGTACTGTTAAAAAATACGGAGTTAGTGTAACCGAGACTAAAATAGGTATAAATAAATCTTCATTCCCCTGAACACCCGGCTCACACCCGTCAACAACCAGGAGCGGTGTCCGTCCCGTCCAACCATCCGGGGACCACTCACGGAAGGACGGTGGAAGGAGTGGAACACCCAAAGACCGAACGACGGCCGCAGTGGGACGTTACGGGTCGAGGACACGAGGGAAGGGAACCCTGAGTCGACCATTTCTTAGACGGAGGTTACGTCCTCTGGGACCAAGTTAAGGATCCAGTCCTTCTGGGGGACCTCCTCCTTTTCAGATGGGTGAGGTCATAAGACCGGATCTCTTAAGGTACCTGACATATCAGGTGCCCCAACGTTTCTCAGTCTGTGTTGACTCACTAAAAGTTCTTCTTCCTCTGATATTATCCTTTTAGGACCCCCGAGTGCCAGTCTTTTCGACTGAGGTTTAAGACCGGGACTAGAAATGTACGAGTCGTTGAAATGTAGTTGGTCATTCTGCCCTGTGTGCTACGATACCCAACTTAACACGAGTCAGTAAGTCAACCCATGGCGAGAAACACTGGTATACCTGGTATCAGGAGGTCCAAGGAGACAGGTACCCCAAAAGGTCCGTTCTTATGTCCCCACCCAAGGGTAAAGGATGAGTTAATTTGGGATTAACGTAAGAGGGTTTAAGTATGTAACTTCAGGATTCGGGGTTGTACTACCCTTACACTAGAAGAAACCTTTATCCCAGTTACGTATACATTAATCATTTCTACTCAAGTACGACTTCATCTTACCCGGAGATTAGGTCACACTGACCATAGTAATATTCTCCCTTTAAACCTCTGTCTTTGTGCATTCCTCTTACGGTACACTTCTGACGCCAAATTCGTTAGTGCAATTTTTTGATGGTCTTCCATTAATCACTCTCTGGGTCTTATCTAAGAAAAGATCTCGGAAGTCTCCCTCGCACGGGGACGACTATGCAACTAGAACCTGAAGATCGGAGGTCTTGATACTCCGTTGTTCCAAAACAATAAAATCCGTCGAGTCACACACCATGAAACAATATCATCGGGATCGTTTGATTATGTCTACCATTGTAGATGAAGTCTCCTAAAAAGGTTCCCAATTTGTAAACTAATAAGTGCACTTTCATGAACCATATAGTCTCAGGAATTACTTATTATCCTTTTATGTCCCACCACCCAATGGTCCTATAATGTCGAAAGTCACAGCCCCAAGTTTGAGAAGGACGAGACAATGTCAAATCGACTGTTCTCGTTTAGTTAAGTTGGAGAGTAGAGAAACTAGGAATAAAAGAGTATATACTTTACATGTACTACCGTGTTTGAAGTACCCTATCAAAGCTACTAATCTACTTTATTACATACTTTCACATAATTGGTCTAAATATTCGTTCCGATGTACCAAAAACGGGAACGTTATATTTTCCGTATTTTAAAATTCGGAGAAGAAAGTCGTTGTGGGGGGTGGACACGGAGGAATCGAGCTTCAGACTCCGGTTTTCACTATTGTCGACTGTCTACTTACTCGAACGCTAGGACGGTTGGGAAACACACAAGACCCCTGGGTATTCCTGATGGGAAAGGAAAGAGGGAGGGACGGGTGGGAGGGTAAACTCCTGTTCAAAGAACGAAGAAAAGGAGTCCTAGTTTTCTTGATATTGAGATAATCGAGTTGGGGGAAAGAAAAGAAAAAACCTTCTTTGTTAAACTATCGATATTAATAAGGACGTCTGAGCTAATAAAAGTGTCTTTAATTTTTACAGACACCATCATGAAGTTATCTAGTTACACAAACAATGTGATAGTTTTATTGAAAAAAGGGGGACGATACAACTTCTTTACTTGTTAACTCACGGTCTAACGTCTTGACTCCAAAACAAATTATAAATGACGATCGTCCGTGTAAACGAGAGTCTTTTTTTTTTTCTTTCTTTTTCGTGTCTCGTTACGGTAAACATAGGATACTTTGGGTACTAACGTTAAGTACACGTTTGGGAGGGAGACCTAATTCGTATATTATAACGATTACTTTATAATCGAGGTTTTACTTACAGATACCGGAATTTTATATTTACGGGAAACTGAGTCATTTAAATGATCGTCTTTAAAAAGGACTCCTTTCTTTACAAGTTCACAAGTTGAAACGTTTCCAAATATATAGCTCCTATACCCGAATAGAGTCTCTATGACTACTGAGTCAAGATCTAGGACGTTATTTCACTCAGTGTGTTTAAAAATCCAAAGGGTTACGTATATTTTAAATACAAGTGTAACATGACATCAGATGGTTTACACGTCACTGTAATACAGGTTTTGTTTGTAACGAAAAATAAAATAATGATAAAAATTTTAAAATAAATAAATAAAAATTGAGTTGTTGAAAATTTAAAGAAAAAAAATTCGAGTATTGGTTTTTATATGGTACAAACTATACGGAATTGACTATCAAATTCCATACATTGAATTCATGAAATGACGATTTTATACGATTGGTAGTAGACTCGGAAGTCTCTCAACATTCTAAAAACGTTATCATTGTACTTTATAGTGACTGGTGTTTAGTGGTATTGTTTACATTGATACTACTTTTTCAAACTTCAGAACGTGTGTAATAGTTTTATACTGTGTCTCTGTTCTTCATTCGCTTACCATAACCTTTTTTTACCACGGTTATCTGAACGAACTGTATCGACGGTGTTTAGAAGTTAAATATCTTTTGTATTATAGACGTTTCGAGTTATTTTGTTCCATACGGACACAAGTCGTCTAATAAACATTATATAAAAGAATTTTCAGAATTTAAAGTCATAACCTCTAACCAGGTTATGTCACACCAAATAGAATAATTGACGTATAACAGATTGGTAATTATCACCTTTTTATCTAAAGATAATTCTACTCCTTTGGGATTTTACTCGTTCAATGTTTTGTCATACATTTTATAATAAGTTCAAAAGCCGATTTACAAACTTACATATACCTCTCTCATATATATACTCTTTTCTTTTTTCCCCGTAAGTGATTTTATAATTATCATCAAGACTCATCTTTATGACAAAAAATATAACGAGAAATACCTAAAGAGAAAGATAAAAAATTCACTCATACGAAATAGAAATATTAGTCTTTCCTAATAATTTCGAAATAATCGGATCTTTAGAATTCCCCTTAATCAAAGTTAGTTTCCTTCGTTATCCGATAGCGTAAAGGGTTTGGTACAGAACTTTATACACCATCCTTAAGAAGTTTCGTTCCCAAGGGAACACTTTATTCAAATCTTTTGTAGAAAGAACAAGGGAGAGAAAGAGAAAGAGTCTAAGTGTTACTTTTAATCATCGTCGTCGTTTATTAATGGAATTGAACTAAACTAGTATTTCGTAGTAAAAAGAGGACAAAGTTGAAAATTATTATAGGGGACTATCAATTCACGAAACTCTGTGAGTGAAACCCACCTTTTGTGACAAATTTCGTCCTTAAAAAAATCGGAGGTAAATAGTGAGACCTCCCTATCTCCTCTGTGAACGACAAAGACATAGACGTACGTAAGAGGTATAAGGGTTAAGGGTTGTCGTTGGTCTGAGTGGAAACATTTTGGTTGGAAGGGATGATTCCCGACACACTTACCCCCGGTCCCCATATTTAGTCATTGTACTGTAGTTAGGAAATTGGTGTCACCTACTCGCTACTCATTATTAGGAATCGGGTCAGGTGGGTCTTGTATCGTAAAGGGGTTGGTGTCGATCACTATGTCCACTTAAGGTGACCCAGTCTTTAATCCTGTACACAACTTATTGACACGATTCATAACACAATTGTCAGGGACCTGTACTTTTGTGTCTC
Organism: Capra ibex; assembly: GCA_006410555.1. Classification (NCBI taxonomy): domain Eukaryota; kingdom Metazoa; phylum Chordata; class Mammalia; order Artiodactyla; family Bovidae; genus Capra; species Capra ibex. The sequence goes on along the minus strand of SJYO01016970.1, from coordinate 40,582,148 downwards.
GTAGTCACCGAGACTCTCGTCGGCAGAACACTGGTACTCCTCGTTTCGGTCGGAATCCTTTTTAATATGGACTACGGACCGTGTGAAACCGGTTATTTAGAGGAAAGTCAAACCTAAACAAAAAGATAATGAAGGTTTACTTGACGAAAACTAAGTTCTCTGAGTTCTTCTTGAAGTCACTTTATTGATTCCGATTAGCTTACGGAATTTTAATATTAAGTATACCCGGGTCAATTAGTTACGGAGTGAGTGGACAGGTTAAGGTGTCGTAAGAGAGGTAATACGTTTACAATATAAAATATAGTATACATATATAAGTGTAAAGGAATGATAATTAACAAGATCTTATCTATAGGTGTAGAGTGGACCTCTAACCCTTCAGTCCCTATAGTTTCCAAGGAGTGACCAAGAGGAGGGATACCGACCGGTTTCGGGTGTAGGGACCTTACTTAGGGTGGTATCACCGTCAGGTCGTTCCTTGCCATCGGTAGAGTGATCTATAATAGGAGTATGAAGTCACTTTGGCGGTCTCTCAATATCGTAGTCTAGGTATTTGTCAAACAGTAGGTAGTCACAGAGAAGGGTAAAAAAAAAAAAAAAACATAATGGATGACGAAGGACCCGACAATGACTTAGATATGGTACGTTAAAGACTTTTCATGTTTATTAGATTATCTTTTACTTTCAAAGTTTCCCTATGTGATCGGAGGAACTGAATCTAAAGAAAGGTCGTTAAAGGTAGAGTAGTCAGTTCACTGTACACTGTGTTTACTACATTATTTTAGTGGTCCTTCTTGAACGGACTCTTAAATTAACCTTTATAGTTGGTTTCTTCATAGGTATAACATGGATATTTGGTACAGGGTTTTCCGAACTCTCGGATAGAGGACCATGTCACATTTCAAAGATAACTGTTTACCTAAAACGTATGTGCATTCACACCGACATATACTTTCCGACCAACTGAGACGTAAGAGATTATTTTCGTCAGGTCTTTGTTGTCTATAGTGGGACCTTTGTTCAGTGATATCCCACCCCTCCTCTGTATATTTCCTACTCAGTATAAGAACCACCTGAACTATACTTCAACCCCTATTTTGGAAACAATTAGAAAAAAAAAAAAAGAATTAGTTTCATTCCCGGAAGACTATTATTTGTACTTTATCTCCAGTTTACAGGACCTGTCCACGATACGAGAGTTTACGTCTGTATGTGGTGATCAAGGGCGGTGGTTCATTTGAATTCGACGCCAAGAGGGACGAGATACTTCGACTTCGTCTCTGTCTCAAACTTGTATTAAACAAATGTTATCCACCAGTGGGGTCTAGTCCCAAAAAGTTGGACTAGTCACAACTGTAAAGCCTATTCTATTAAGAGACGACACTCCCCGACAGGACACGTAAGATCCTATCAATCGTCGTAGAGACCGAAGACGTGATCGAGGGTTATCGAAGAAGAGTTAACTCAGTTTGTTTTGTGTAGAGATCTGTAACGGATTACTGGAGACCTCCGTTTTATGGGGTCTGACTCTTAGTTATGTGACATAATAAGAATAACACCAACGAAACGGGAGAGAGTCACACCAATTGACCCTGGATTAAGGGGGGTCTCAAGGAAGAAAACATACAAAGGTCCAACCCTTACTCATGTTCTCCGTAAAACGGACTCCAGACACTTCGGAGTCGACAAACCAATACGAGACTCCAAGACGTCTAATGGTCCGTGACACTGTCGGGTGCGTGTAACAGTGACTGGACGACCGAGTGGAACAACCGGACGTCCCTTGGTTCGGGGAGTCGAAGAGGTCGTGGACGGTCTAGAGGCGACAATCGACTCAGGACTAACTTCCCGTGGTCGAAAGGGAGGGTTAGCGATCAGATCGACTTAAAATCACTGAAGTCCGAATTGTCGTCGGTACCTCCGTCACAGGATGTGTTTGGGGGGTGAAGTGGTCGAAGGTGTTAACTTATTCTAGATTAGGAGTGTTATGTAAGAAATAAGACACGGTGAGTATCATTGAGACGGAGAGACTAAGTTGAGACTACCTATGTGAATGTTCACCCCCAGAGTCCCACATCGTTGAAAACCTCTTCTTGACCTTCTAAAGGGTTGTAAGTAAGATGGGGTCTATTAATCAGTTTCGGTTGGGTCCACCAAGGTAGGAGAACGGTCCCTAAACAAGTCTCTACTTGTCTGGGTTCAGACAGATTCGGTTACTCTACGTATCTCTCCGAACGAGACTCGAAGACCTTTAGTTTTCGGGTAAAAAAAGTAGGTTTATCTCTATTTGTGTTTTCATACGTACGACGTAGTCAACGACCACCGTCGACAGTACACTGGCATACCCCTTGGTGAAAATCCTATTTCACCTCTGTAACTGTCTTGTGGGTTTTTCTTGGATGGATACAGACTTTTTCAGACTCGACACCTTAATTATTTGGGATTTCGGAAGGGTTAAACACTTTCCTTCAGGAAAACGTACTCTAGTATATATTTAAAGAGATAACAAATTCGGTTAGACCGACCCTAACAGTGTAAGAATTTCATCAAAACCTCAGACCAAATCTAGAACCTATGATTAATAAGAGTGAAGAATGTCTACTAAACTGGACTAGGGGGACCCACTTCCGAGGTGATACGAAAGTTAACATGAGAGGACAAGGATAAGGAGAGTCGGGACGTTCGGACCTGTCGTAAGGAAACTACGAAGATAGTCAAAGTCAACTCAGAAGTGACGGATGAAGAGAGTTAGTGTTTTGTAGTGGATTGTGAACTAAATTTTCCCGAAGGGACCACCGAGTCTGTCATTTCTTATAGGGACGTTACGTCCTCTGAACCCGAATTAGGGACCCAACCCTTGTAGGAGACCTCTTCCCTTACCGTTGGGTGAGGTCATAAGAACAGACCTCTTAAGGAGACTGTCTCCTCGAACTGTCCGATGTCAGGTACCCCCATTATTTCTCAGTCTATGCTGCAAACTAAATTTTCGTCATTTGTCTTGAGTCGTTTTCTGTAAGAGGTCCTTTAGACCCGCACATACAAAAACGAAGACAACCCTGGTCCTATGTGGACTTTTCAAACCCGAAAGAAGTTGATACTAGGAGTGGGTCGTTAGGATCCGGTGGATGTGGGTCGTCCTCTGTCCGTTAATATTTCAGTTAATTCAATTTTGGGGCTGATCTCCTCGGAGTCACGTAAGACAATAGACCCCGATGGGAGTAATAAGAGATGAGAAACCTACGAACCAGGTACCCCTGTCTCCCTACTTTACTTCTCAGTACCTCTCCGACGACGGTCAACTTCCACCTATACCACCTATTCTTCACACCTCCGACCTAAAGTAGAGATGAGTGAGGGACGTGGACCGTGGAGACGTGGTCGTGTGTAGAACGTCGTGGAACTCCCTACGAGACCTGTCTTTGGGACCTTAATCTGTTTGACTCCAAGTTTTGAAACGACGGAAATGACTTTTTACCCAGACAGTTCGTTGGAGAATTTTAGAGTAACAGAGTAATCATCTTCTTATCCTTTTAGACAGTGGTGTATACCGCGTACCACTTTCACTTTCGACGAGTCAACACAGGTTGAGAAACACTGGGGTACCTGACATCGGGGGGTCCGAGGAGACAGGTACCCTAAGAGGTCCGTTCTTATAACCTCACCCAACGGTAAAGGAGGAGGTCCACTAGAAGGGTTGGCATCCTGACTTGGATACAGAGAACGTAGAGGACGTAACGTCTACCTAAGAAATGACAGACTCGGTGGTCCCTTTTAACGTACCTCACACCACCTTTGAGACGTTTGTGATGACAGGACCACACTAGGAGAGGTGGAGAAATGACGAAATCGACTGTAGAGAGTGAGGACGAAGGAGGAGGATTCATAGGTAGTCTGGGAAGTCGAATCACTTACCGACCAGGCCGGTGTGAGACCGTCAACCTCCCTGAATATCATCCTTTTCGGATGACAGGTCCAAGTTCCGTCCGTTCCTTGCAAAGACCGAGACATTTATCTCTCTCCGTGTATCGGGGATCCCGGCCCCCATCTTTACCTCTACAGTCCTCTCGAACGGTGCAAATAGTCATATAAGTACAGTATAAGTGGTATATAAGTTCAGTCCTGACTAAGTCCGTGGACTGGGATTGCAAAGTTGGGACGGGTGTCGTTAGTAACAGTTCGACCGAAGACCTGAGTACCGAACTTTCTCCACATTATACGTGTACCGACTCTAGGTCGTTAGAACAAGATGACAACCAATTGACACACTGAAGTCTCTTTGGTAAAGTCGAGTCAAAGGACGCCTTGGATAACCCCCTAATAGAGTGTGTTAGAGTCTAGGACCCAGTAGACCCCGACCCCTACCTCGTCCCCGTAATTCTCTTAACGGGAGGAGACCGAATAAAATTCCCAAACCACAGAAAAACTGGTTTATTAGGGTACTTTCAGAATCAAATGGAGTTCGTAGGCACAAACTCAAGTGGGTGTGGTGTCTCCGCAACGGGTATGAACCGATTAACTTATAGTAATCTCCGACACTTTGACCGAGACGTAAAGTTTTTCGGATAAAGAATAATTCTTTGTATATATAAATATATGTGTATGAGTAAGTTTTTACACGATATTCTTTCGTCGACGGAATTCTTATAAAGACACCTCCTCGGTTAACAAACCCTTAACCCTACGTAAGACGGTGAACACTTTTCCTCGCTTTTTTTTTTTCCTCCTTTGTTCTCTTTCTCTCTACGTTCCGTGTTTATATAACTGTCTACTCTTCTTATTTACAAAAGAAACGCACGTATCACGCCTCCACAGCGTGTATGGTTTAATACTGTATTGACAACCTCATTACCGACGTCGACAACGGAAACATTTCACTAGGTGTTATGGGTTGAGATTATTCACGTCGCACACAGGTTCCGTGAGGTGTGTTACTCCTGTCGGATTAGGGTCCGGTGCACTCGAGACACGGTTCGCACCAGTATAGTGTCGTCGTCCTCGTTCGACCCTTATTAGTATAGGAATCCTTTTTTTAGGGGACCCATTGTTTAACTTTAAGGGAAATTTGTTTCGTTTGGGCACTTAGATGACCACTTGTCCTTTTAAGACACTACTTAACGGTTCCTTCTCGCGACCCATTTTTGAGGTATGTAACGGGGTAAAGGTAGTCCATTTTTGACGATCTTTCTTCTTCAACTGAAATCACTTGTATCCTTCTACGACGACCCAACGTCAGTAAGGAACTAAAGAAGTAAACAAGTTGTTTTCAAAGAATTCGTACACACGGTCCATGGTCCGACACTTGGTCTTTATGTCTCTTCCTCCATTTGTGACTTGTACATTGTTTTTATTCAGTAATTAAGTGTCGTCAACACTGTTGACGGAATTCCGTTTTCCTGACCTATGATCTTCCCACTTGATGTCTGATATCGAAGAGAAATTCTCGTCCGACTTTACATGTCTAACGTTAGTGATATTCGGATTAAACTTATTATTCTCTGTTGCTCAACCATGGGTCTCTTGATCTTCAAGGAAACTAATAACATTTTTTAGTAAAAAATTTATAAAATAAACTAGCGCACAAGGAGAGTAACTTATAAGTCTTAAACCGTCACTTACACAGTCTTAGTGAAAAAAAAAATCGAGTCGTTCACCATTCGTGATTACCATTAACATCTATACCCCTTTTAGGGGAACTATTTTTATATGAAGGGATATAGACTCAACCAAGTACAGTACGGGTTCTAGCATCCGAGACCTGGTTGGACGGACCCAAGTTCAGACAGAGAAGACGAACGATCGTATCTACAGTTGAATAAATTTGAGAGACTCGGTACCAAGGGAATAGACATTTTCCCCTTATTGAGAATAATAAAGGAAGTATCCCAGTAACACTCTTGACCCATTCATTTATGTGAATTTAGTGAAATTTATCGTGCACCCAATATGATTTATGAGACAATCTCAACAATAATGATAAGGAACCCGAAGAACCACCGAGTCTACCATTTCTTAGACGGACGTCAAGTCCTCTGGACTCAAGCTCAGGACCCAGCCCTTCTAGGGGATCTCTTTCCTTACCGATAGGTGAGATCATAAGAACGGACCTCTTAAGGTACCTGTCTCCTCGGAGCGTCCGATGTCAGGTACCCCCAGTGTCTCAGTCCGTGTTAATTCACTGATTGTGGAAAGTGATAAGGAACCTGTATTTAAATCCTGGGTTGTGACATCAATTTAATAATACTGGAGAGATTGACAAAATAATAGTAGATTCTATAAGTATGAACCCAACAAATAACTAGAGTTTGGATTTAGAGACGAAAAAGGTCTACACCTTTAGAGAACCGAGAATGTAGTGGAGATTATTAAAAGTAGGATAGTTAGTTTTACACGTCGGTCTATATATGAGATAAAGATAGGTACTGATTAGTAAAAGGATAAAGAGTCCAAACTGGTCCTTACTAAACCGATTTGACGAAAGAAGACATACTTGGTCTTCAGCGTATTGTCTCCACGGTCACATAGAGGTGTTGACGGTAATTTAACAAATTCTTAATTATAATTCACCTTCTGAACCGTGGATAAAGGGATTTGGAGTGAGGTACGGGATCGGTGTACCGGTGGAAGCTCCTTACATTCGTTGATCTCCTTCAAACCTCACCGGTTCGTGGTTGTGTGTGTAGAAAGTAGGAACTTCGGGTGTCGTTCTGTGTGATTCGGGGTTTTACTTTATTTTTCAGAATCATTCAGTCTATGTATTATTCAATAAACCGGAAACTGAAGATGACAAACGTCTCCCCATTCCCGTGGAAACTGTAGAGTCTTCGTTTAACTAAAAGAACTCATCTACTACCTCTTTTAACACGACTCAAAACTAGTAAACACATAAGAGTTCAAGGAGGTGTGTTGGTCTGACACTTGCTTTTGTTGAGATTTCTGTACATTCGTGATACCAATTAACCCATACGTCATTTATGTTAAATGAGGACTTCTTTGTCAAACGACAAATAAGTGACCCTTTTTTTTATGAGTCGAACTATTATGACTGTCTTGTGCTTATAATACGCCGTCCAACTTCTTTTTAGGATAAATTTTACGAACACTTTCCCACTTATTTTCGTCAGACCAAAAGAGAAGGAAAACTTTTAGAAGTAGAGTAACGGAGTAAACAAGAAAGGAAAAAAAAAAGGACGAAGGAAAATCAAAAAGGAAGACGTGACGACATCTTCTGAAAGGGTTTCTTTCAAAAGACTCTGTGTAGTGAAGTGATAAAAAGTCGTAATAAAGATATGGACTAGAGGACCGTCGGGATGTTTTATAGAACATAAGAAATAAGTGGGATCTTTCTAAGACTCTTCTCCATTAATTAACTTTTCACTTTCTGATGTAACAGATCTCTGTGTGTCTCGTATAGTTTTAGTAAGTCTCAGTTCAAGAACTTGGGTTACGACAAAGGGAAGGTACATGTCTTCGGGGTACCCTTGGAGTATGTAGAAGACCAAGTCGTCCTTCGGAGCAAATCCATTTCCGTCGTCTATTTGGACAAGGTGGGGATACACGACGTAAAATTTTTAGGTGGAGAGCGTAGTGAGAATGAGAATCCAAGGGGTTTGTTTCAGGACCGTGGTGGACTGTCCGTAGTGAATCGACTCGCCCGACGACGACTAAGAGGGGGTGACGACTGTGACATTTAATCGATGTTGACCATAAACTTCCACTCCAACACGTGGACGACGGGAGTAAACCACTATTCTCTGAACAGAAGGTTTTGTATGACGGAGCGGAGAACAGGTAGGTAGGATCTTTGTGTATCAGAAAACTAAAGACTCCCAGAAAGACGACGTCACATAACAACCGATAAAAAGATAGACCAAAAGGTAAACTATTTTATTAACTTCACTAAATCTGCGATGATCCAACCCCATCTCACCTATTAAAGGAAATGTCCTCACTTTTTATATGGGAGGTTGAGTGATGTTCAGTATCCTTCAATACAGAAAAAACCACTTAACTTTAAGACGGGTACCACCCATTATTCACAGTCGTTGGTGGACCCGAAGGGTCCACCGAGTCACCAAATTTTTTTTTTTTCTTTAGACGGACGGTTACCTTCTCTGCGTCCTTCCCCGTCCAATTTAGGGAACCAGTCCTTCTTGGGGACCTCCTCCTTTATCGTTGGGTGTCGTCATAAGAACGGACCTTTTAAGGTACTCGTCTCCTCGGACCACTCGACGTCAGTATCCCAACGTTTCTCAACCTGTGCTGACTTTCTTGTACGTCATTGTGTTATTGGTGGTCGTCACCGTTTTATTCGTACCACCCCGGTCGTAATACACAGGGGAAGTTTCGACGTGCGAAACTATTATTGTCAAAGGAAAAGACACCACCTGGGCCATGGTACTGGTTTTGAGTGGTGTACCTATTCTTTGACCTGCGAATGAACGATACCTAAGTCAAGTTAAGTCAAGTCAGCGAGTCAGCACAGGCTGAGAAGCACTGGGGTACTTAGTCTCGTGTGGTCCGGAGGGACAGGTAGTGGTTGAGGGCCTCAAGTGAGTCTGAGTGCAGGTAGTTCAGGCACTACGGTAGGTCGGTAGAGTAGGAGCCAGCAGGAGAAAAGGAGGACGGGGGTTAGGGAGGGTCGTAGTCTCAGAAAAGGTTACTTAGTTGAGAAGCGTACTCCACCGGTTTCATGACCTCAAAGTCGAATCATAGTAAGGAAGGTTTCTGTAGGGTCCCAACTAGAAGTCTTACCTGACCAACCTAGAGGAACGTCAGATTCCCTGAGAGTTCTCAGAAGAGGTTGTGGTGTCAAGTTTTCTTAACTTAAGGTAGTATTGATACAGAGACCGTGTAAGTTACATATAACTGAGATATCTGTACGGGTTGATCGGGTTTAATGAAACATGTGTGTGTCGTAAGTCACAAGGTCGTTTGACTCGAGTAGGCAACTCCGATATTCCTTAGGTGAAAAGGTTTTACAACGAGAAGTACACAGGTGGATCTCGTTCTACAAAGAGTAATACCTCCATACTTTACCCTAAAAAAAAAGAGAGAATACTTATTATCTATCTTAGTACTTTCGATTTTTCTTATATTGTCCTAGAACGTTAACCTCTACTGTAAATGAATCGTCTTTCATTTTAATACAATTTTTTTAGTTATACGAACCACTTTGAAGAGTATAAAAATTAAGTGAACGTTGTCTATTAATCGAGTATATAAATTTAATCGGACTACGTAAAATAAATCGGTAAAAAATTCCTCTAGTGTAAGATAAAATAAGGATATAGTTAAGTCGGTGATTATGTCATGTGTCTCTGTCGAGAGGACGTGGGGAGGGGGCATTTTCCGACAAATCCCGAGGCAAAGGTCGGTTTACTAGACCCCTCAAAAGAGAGTCACGGTACGTACTAAAACGGTTACTTAGAAATTGGAGACACTTCCTCCCCTGACTTCTATTCTCCTCTTCCCCCGTCTTTCTGTTCCCGGATTCCCTCGTAAACCTTAGTCCTCCTTTTACCCTGTTGTCTCCTACTCTACCGACCTACCGTAGTAGCTGAACTACCTGCACTCAAACTCACTTGAGGGCCCCAACCACTACCTGTCCCTCCGGACCACACGACACTAAGTACCCCAGTGTTTCTCACCCTGAACTGACTCGCTGACTTGACTTGACTTAGAAGTGGACCGAAGTGGGACAGACTGACACCCACTAAAGTCGACTCACACGTATCGGAATAAAAAAGGAAGAGGTCACCCTTGTGGTGTGTACTACCCTTGTGGAACGGTCCGTCCTTAAGAAAACCCTTGTAATCGTCTCCCCCCTGGAGTCTCTTGTACCACAAAAGGAAATTCTTGGTTCAAGTTCGAGTCACGTAGCACATTTACTTTTATGTGGTGGAAAATCTCCCTCCTCGTCCCGACTCATGTAAAAGAGATAGAACAAACGAAACAAAGAGTCTCGTAGGGTCCACCCCCTTCCAGTTCAAATGACTCCGGAACTGGACCGGAAAGCCAGAATGTACCCTAATATTCAAAGTCAATATTTACAGTATGGTGTAGAATAAGTATACATTCCCTAGAGGAAAGAAAAAGTAGAAAAAAAGAAACCGACAACATAGATCACTTAAAGTCTAGGAAGATAGAACAGTAGTGACAAGGAAGGAAGTAGACGTTACAAGGAGTAAGGAGTCGACTCTAAAACGAAAGAACGGAAAAGACTCGGACCAACAAGGAAGTCCTTGGTACGGGGTCGGAGGTGGGTAGAGACTACTCTTGTAAGAACGACTGTGTAAGAGTCGTCCGACCCGTGTAGTACTGGTGTAGATATAACTCTCCCCCTCCTGTTCTAACAAATGAAAGAGTCTTCCGATTTGTAGAGCCGACACTCAGGAACTGACACATAAATTCCTGTGTCTGTCTTTCCTGTTTCCGGTCGTCTTTCACGAAGACGGTGCCGCTAAACGTAGACTCAAGTTAAGTCGAGACGAAATTTCTCAGAGTAAACTTATATGTCATGTAATCGACGTGATAACGAAGTCTAGGTTATACCCTTTATGCAAGTATCGAGTCATTGGAGAGGGGGTAGATCAGGTCTGTCAACCCCTTCTCCCACCCTTCCCCGAGGTTGTTGACGTCTCTTTGACATAAAGTTTACTTACAGAAAGTAGTGGACGGATACATAGGGAGTCGACATGAGGGATATCCTCTAAACGTATAAAAAAGAATGATCACCTTTATTTATATCCTACTTCTAAAACAAACAGGTAAATTTTTAGGACGAAACGGGGAGTACGAGGTCCCGAAGATTTATACGCTACTCTTCTTTACCAAACAATCTGATTTCTTTTGGTCTTCAAGGTCTACTGTACAGATGACAATGGTAGATACACTTCCTGACGTCGATCTTTAGTGGAGGTCTTAAGGAAGACCGTTTTTAATTATTCATCTAAATATTATATTCCGACACACTTACATCAATGGATTTCCTGGTGACTAGATTTGATTCAGTCGGACGTCTCTCAGGATTTAATACGTGTTCCAACTTTACTGTAATTTACGTGTAACAGATAAGGGAAAGAAAAATTAAAAGTACCCTTAAGTCTACATGGAACGTCAGAAACACGTATAAAAGAATTAGGGAACAGAAGAATACTGGACTCTTTCGATTCCCGTTTACTTCCTATTCTGAGAAATTCTCACATTTATCACACCGGAACTACTTACAAACTTGGGACCCTACCAAGAAATAGATCGGTTTCAGACATCTGTACTTTACATTATTGTCATTCTATTACTATAACTGAAAAAATTGTTTGTATGATCTTGAAGATATATCGGGTCTGAAAATAGTTACGGAATTTTGTCAGTGGAATCCTCTGACTCCAAAACAAATTTAAATCGAAAATCAAAAATTGTCACCAAAACAACATTGTGGTGTCGTCCTTAACGATGATTCCGACGGGTAGCAAAAGATAACTTATGACAGTTATCTCTTTTTAAAAACAGTGAGTTCCCACCAAAACTAAAAACTTTTATCAGTTTATGATGGACCTTGGTCCCATTGATCACTTACCCGTCGATTCATAATCAAATTTATTGTAGAAGAAGGGATACAAACCGACATCGTTGTGTTTTACAGAAGACTCGAATAATTCACGAACAACCGTTTACATTCTGTACACTTTTAAGTGTGACGGGGACACGGAAATTAGTTTCTTGACATCATAATCTTCTTTAGAATCTCCAATCTTTTAAGTTTGGGAATCAACTCTCTTTATTCCAGTTTTACCACTGTAAAGTGAATTCTGACGAAAAAGAGAACTGACATCTTCAAATTCTTTAATGTTAAAACAAGTCAAGAACTTATGACGTTTGTAACCCTACAACACACATACACCAGTCACTGACGAACATAATCATCCTGGATGAAGGTCTCACAGACGGGTCGAGAGTTCATTAAAGGAATGACACGTTGACAGGAGAACGAGGTGTAGATTAAGAACTTTCGTGTCTACGTACTGGGACGACAGGTACAACCCTCCCATTGTGGACGGGAACCTCTACCGACTAACCTCGTCGTCATTGTGGACTGGGTTCTATCTGGTCACTTTAGGAGAGAAGACCCTTAAACTTTAACCGTGAATCCTTTCAGCAAGTTATGCCGACTAGATCTTCTATGTCACAGTCCTTAATTTTAAAAGGAGGACCTGGTCTCTCGGTTCTTTCGACCAGATCTCTCTTTCTTTTCATTATGTCTCCTGTGCTACTTTTTCCACTTTTATCCTAATTCCGAGGGTCAATCTCGGAAGGACTTCGGACTAACATAATAACGAGAATTCAGAAACTCAATTGTGAAGTAGGAGTTTACTACACCAAATTTACAAATAAAAATTCAATCTAACTTGACCAAACGACGAACGTCGGGTGATCTAGTATGGGTTGTCTAACGTGCATTTTAAACAAGTCAGCACAGGTTGAGAAACTCTTGGGTACCTAATATGTCAGGTACCTTAAGAGGTCCGGTCTTATGACCTCCCCCATCGGAAAGGGAAGAGGCCCCCTAGAAGGGTTGGGTCCCTAACCTGGGACCAGAGGACGTAACGTCCGTCTCGATAGTTGACTCGATAGTCCCTTCAGTTGTCTAATACATATATATTGTTAAGGGTTCTCCCTTTACATAGAGGGTCGGAGAGAGTCCTTGACTTCGAGGAAAGTACTCCTAGACTACCGAAGAGACTCTCTTTTCCTGTTGAAACTTACACTGGACGTACTTGGACACTTTCCAGGATAAACTACGTCGAGACCCCTTTCTTCCTTTTCGTTGATATTGTGACGGCAAGAGTACGTAAGTTGAGTAAGTTTCCGTCGAAGGAGTGGGGATTAACGAATCTTCTATCTTTGGGTTCGAGAAGTTCGTCTACGAGTTCTTCGTCCCGGACTAGAGGTAGAAGTGAGGGGAAGGTCGTGTAAGTACGAAAGACTACGTCTTGGTTCTTCGATGATCGTACGGGGAAGGGGGACGTGTGGAGGTCCGGACGCATACGGTTCAAAGGAGACGAACCTTACGGGACGTACGGGTGGAGAGGAAGGGGTAGGAGAGAGAGGTGAGGGAATCGGATCTTTTAAGGGTAAATTGACAAGTTTGAGAGAAACTGTCAGTTGTGACCCTCTTGAAGAGACCGAAAAGAGATGGTGTTCTATTTAGTTAGGGACAAAAAGGACTTGATGAAGTCATGGAATATTGTGTACAAGTGTTGGTAGTAGAGAACGTGAGACAACATTACTAAACAACTACAAGAAAGTAACTTTAACAACAAAGTAAACAATTTACTTGACGGACGGTGTGACTTGTTACACTTTCGTCCTTGGTACAGAGTAAGTGACAAAGAAAGAAAAAAAAATTATAAATAAAAATAAATAAACCGATGTGGTCCAGAATCGACGTCGTACGTCCTAGAAGATAGAAGTAACACTGTACGTCCTGGAAAAGTAACGTCGTACGTTTGAGAATCTATGCCGTACCCCCTAGATCAAGGGACCCTATCTTGGACCCGGGGGACGTACCCCTTACACCTCAGAATCGGTGACCTGGTGGTTCTCCAGGGAGAGTAAGTGAAAACTTACAGGTTGTTGATTATCAACCATTCAGGTGTTAATGATGGGACATCGACCATCGATTGTGGAAAACACACAAGTCATGTGTACCTCTCTTTATTGGACTTTAATACATCAGTAAAAGACGACGACTACGAAGATTCAGTGAAGTCAACACAGGTTGAGACACACTGGGGTATCTATCGTCGGGTGGTCCGAGGGGGTAGGGACCCTAAGAGGTCCGTTCTTGTGACCTCACCCAACGGTAACGGAAGAGGTTACGTACTTTCACTTTTCACTTCAGCGAGTCAGTACAGGTTGAGAATCGTTGGGGTACCTGACGTCGGGTGGTCCGAGGAGACAGGTACCCTAAAAGGTCCGTTCTCATGACCTCACCCCACGGTAACGGAAGAGGTCATCAGTAAAAGATGTCTCCATGATTCTATAAACAAGATCTCTGGAGGGAATGGAAGCACTTTTACTGAAAACTTTGAAACGTAAGAATTAATACGACGGACGACGAAAGGGTCCTCCAATTCACCTACAAGATATGTACTCTCGATAATCTTCGATACAGTGAGTTCTCCAAATAAACACATGTTCGCCGAGTACGATTGGGACCCCTGGCACTCTCAGGTGTAAATGGCACTTCCGTTCACAGTTAATAAAGAGGTACCAAGGACTCTTGGGAGGAATTATGTTGACCTTCTCCAAGACGTGACCGGATTGAGATTTTTGAGACACTTCGTCATTACTATGGACAAAAGATGAGTTGTAAAATCCGTATATGATATGTATATGCCATATGTCTATGTTTACTCGGTCAGTTATTTATACGTAATTTTTATTTCCTACCCTTCTTACCTCCCTTTCCTCCCCACTCCCTTCCTCCTTTTCATTTCTTTCCTCCCCCCGAAATATTCCTTTCTAAGACTAATAACCCCTTTTTGATTTAAGTGGGACATTTTGTTTGGTGTTTCTCGTTTTAGTAAAGTCACATTTGTAAGTGTCATTTAATATTTATAACATGTCGTTATCAGGGGTCGGAAAAACCGTGGTCCCCGACCAAAGTACCTTCTTTGAAAAAGGTACCTGAACCCCTCCCCCTACTAAGTCCGTCACTATGTCGGTATCCCTCGTTACCCCGTGACGAATGGAGGACGACTCGTCGGCAAAAGGAATATCTACCAGGATGTCCCCAACCCCCAATACCTAGGGACAACATCTCTTACCAAAGTAACAAATAATATGTGATAGGGAAAGTGGATCAGTTTCGATACCAAAAAGATCATCAGTACGCACATACACTCTCAACCCGATATTTCTTTCGACTCGCGGCTTCTTAACTATGAAAACTTGACACCACAACCTCTTCTGAAACTCTCAGGGAATCTGACGTTCCTCTAGGTTGGTCAGGTAGGATTTCCTTTAATCAGGACTTATAAGTAACCTTCCTGACTACGACTTCGACTTTGGACTAC
This sequence comes from Capra ibex, assembly GCA_006410555.1. Taxonomy (NCBI): domain Eukaryota; kingdom Metazoa; phylum Chordata; class Mammalia; order Artiodactyla; family Bovidae; genus Capra; species Capra ibex. The sequence continues at coordinate 40,567,071 of SJYO01016970.1, read as the reverse complement.
ACTTCTCGACTAAGTAAACTTTTCTGGGACTGAGACCCTTTCTAACTTCCGTCCTCCTCTCCTCCTGTTGTCTCCTACTCTACCAACCTAACGTAGTGGCTGAGATACCTCTACTCAAACTCATTCGAGGTCTTCAACCACTACCTGTCCCTTCGGACCTCACGACGTCGGGTACACCAACGTTTCTCAACCTGTGTAAACCCGTTAACTTGACTTGCCTAGGGAATAGTTCCACTACCATTTCCAAAAGGAAATTCACCACCGTAGTCGGATTTTAATTCTAGGGACACACCAGGGCATGGAGGTTGGGTTCAAAGAAGGAACTTCTAGGGTGGGACCGGGACCATAAACCCACAACTAAATTTTTTGAAAGTCAAAGAGTCAACCTTATTGACTCGTCAGACAGGTATTCGAGGTCAACAAGGAATAGGTCACTTGTCTCAAGTCATTGGTGTGAACACAATGAGTATGTTACCCATGAAATGAGTTTGAACAAGAAGTAGGTTCCCAAAGGGTCCACTGAGTCACCATTTCTTAGACGGACGGCTACGTCCTCTGGGTCCTCTACGGCCAAACTAGGGACACCCCTCCTATGGGACCTCCTTCTTTGCCGTTGGGTGAGGTCATAAGAACGGACCTTTTAAGGTACCTGTTTCCTCCGACCGACCGATATCAGGTAAACTGTGTTTATTATTCCAATAAAAGGTATGGTGGAAGAGTCGACATTAGTAGGTACTAAGATAAAGTACTAGATTACATAGACATCGATGGTGTTTTGTGAATTAACCTTTTCTGAATATCGTATCAAAATAACTTAATAATAGTGAAATTTGACAATAGTGAGATTTCGACTCCATTCTAAATTTTCACTAAACGACGATGACGACGATTCAACGAAGTCAGCACAGGCTGAGACACGCTGGGGGATCTGCCGTTGGGTAGTCCGAAGGGTTGGGACCCTAAGAGGTGGTTCTTATGACCTCACCCAACGGTAAAGGAAGAGGTTACATACTTTTACTTTTCACTTTAACTTCAGCGAGTCAGCACGGGCTGAGAATCGCTGGGGAACCTGAAGTCGGGTGGTCCGAGGAGGCAGGTACCCTAAAAGGTCCGTTCTCATGACCTCACCCCACGGTAACGGAAGAGGTTTTCACTAAATCCTTTATTAATATTTTCTATTAAAGTCACTTTCCCTGTGAGAGTCGGAGTTTCTAGAAGAAATACCCGTACATAGGAGGTTTCGGTTCTTACAGATTCGGTGAAGAAGACATGTTTTCGTCCTTTAAAAAATCTCTTCTGTCGAGAAACTGTTGATATATCGAAACACCCTGAGGGTGACGAGACCACAATGTACCAAACCCCCTTCTTACACGTATACACGAGTCATCTCATATTATTCACACAGATGGAGTCTGTCGAAAACACGTTTGATTTACTATTACGTACATGCGTCAATCGTGTTACAGATGAGTATCATTTATCTGTTTCATCGTCTTAACATTGAATGTAACTTGAACCGGAGTAGAGTACAGGAGTTGTTAACTAGTTCTTTTCTCTTCTATTGATAAATTGAATACACCAGTGATTTACTCACACGTTGGACTCCCCTCGTCCTCTTCCCTCGATACTGAGACACCCAGGATTCAGTCAGAGTCGCGGATTCACGGAGAGTATGGTGCTCGTAGAGAAACGGGGGGTCATCTAGAAATTTCTTACGTGAACAAGTACGGTACATGGAATTTACAGTCGGTCCATAAAGTAGACCACGTGTGTGATTTCTTTGTGGCTAGAAGAGACGACCTTCGTGTCTATCTGTACAATTCGAGCAAGTCTTAACACCAAAGGACCTGAGGTCTTACTGAAAGATTCTTTAGTTTCTTTTAAGACTACTTTACCGTAAGAACGGAATCCGAAACGGAACGATAAGATCAAGGAAAGAACCTATGAACGACTTGAATGACTTCAATGAGTCAGCACAGGTTGAGAAACGTTGGAGTACCTGACATCGGATGCTCCGAGGAGGTAGGTACCCTAAAAGGTCCGTTCTTATGACCTCACCCAACGGTAAAGGAAGAGGTCCTTTAGAAGGGTTGGGTCCCTAACTTGGGTCCAGAGGGCGTAACATCCGTCTGCGAAATGACTGGACCCTTCAAGTAGAAAGTCACAGTATGGAAAAACGGAATAGTATAACAAGTACCCCAAGAGTTCCGTTCTTATGACCCACCAAACGGTTAGAGAAAAGGTCACCTGGTGCAAAACAGTCTTGAGAGGCGGTACTGGAAAGACAGAACCCTCCGAGATACGTCATACCAAGTATCAAAGTAACTCGATCTGTTCCGACACCAGGTACACTAGTCTAACCAATCAAAAGACACTAACACCAAAAGTAGACAGACGGGAGACTGCCTCTTCCGATTCTCCGAATACTATGTGACCGTGGAATTTGTATCAGTAGTATCATCAACAGTAGTAGCAGTAGTGATTACTGGACAGTGTTCAGGGATAACAGTCAGACCTTTAAGGTAGAAACCCGTAACAGGAGTCGACAATCAACAACAACAAGTCAACGACTCAGTGGAAGCTGAGACACTGGGGGACCTGACGTCGTGTGGTCCGAGGGAACAGGAAGTGATAGAGGACATTAAACGAGTTTAAGTACAGAAACTCAGTCATTACGATAGATTGGTAGAGTAGGAGACAGTGGGGGAAGAAGACGGGAGTTAGAAAGAGTCGTAGTCCCAGAAAAGATTACTCAACCGAGAAGTGTAGTCCACCGGTTTGATAACGTCGAAGTCTCAAGGGGAGTTTTCTAATATCAGAGGGGTGGAGTGTGTGACATATTCGTCTTGAAAGGGATCTCAGAGAACCCCACCCTACGTCTCCCAGAAAGTCCAAGAGAGTCAACTAGTCATGTATTGAGCCCCTAGTCAAGATTCCAGGACACTTGGATGAGTCCCGGTCCTGATCCCTCTCCGATCACTGTAGGACAGAGTTCGTGTTTAAGTTCCCCTGTGTTTTAGAGTTATCCATTTATTATAGAATTACGTTATAAAAAATTTTAATTACGTTGAAAAAAATTAATTCGTTTTTTAGATATCCCTTGTTTTACAATTTATTTCTGTCCTAACCACTGAAAAAAGGAAAACGGAATATGGGTTTTATTGAACCGGACTACGACTGGAATGAAAGGGTCCAGGGAGTGGGAGGAGTCGTGTGTACGGTTTCTACACAACTGGGAGTCTCGGGGAAACTTACTAACAACTTAGTATTTTAGTCGAGTCAAAACAGTATATGAGGTATGTGACATTAAGATTTACCTTCCGTGATAAGATCCACGACCGTGATAGTGTCATTTATTGGTCTATTTTGAGAACAGAGGCACCCCCAACGTAGATTCAGCCCCTTTGTCGTTTCTTTCTTTACTTTTTTTATGTTTATCACACAGTCCACGTCATCTCGTTCTCTTAACCCTCAGGATACGCAACTCGATTCACTTTTAAATTTATCCTACCAGTCCTTCTCCCTCCTTCGTTCACTACCCCATAGACCTCCCTTTAGTTGGGTACGTCTCCCTGGTCGTTGACGTTCGAAAGACCTTTACCAATAAGACCCACCCCCACCTCCAATTTTATCATCAGAGGGACGGTCTCGTCTGTCGAAGTACATCTAGTCAAGTCAAGTCAAGTCAACGAGTCAGCACAGGCTAAGAAACGCTGGGGTACTTGGCGTCGTGCGGTCCGGAGGGACAGGTAGTGGTTGAGGGTCTCAAGTGGGTTTGAGTACACGTAGCTCAACCACAACGGTAGGTCGGTAGAGTAGGAGACAGCAGGGGAAGAGGAGGACGGGGGTTAGGGAGGGTCGTAGTCCCAGAAAAGGTTACTCAGTTGAGAAGCGTACTCCACCGGTTTTATAACCTCAAAGTCGAAATCGTAGTCAAGAAGGTTTCTTGTGGGTCCTGACTAGAGGAAATCCTACCTGACCAACCTTGAGGAACGTCAGGTTCCCTGAGCGTTCTCAGAAGAGGTTGTGGTGTCAAGTTTTCGTAGTCAAGAAACTACGAGTCGAAAGAAGTGTCAGGTTGAGAGTGTAGGTATGTACTGGTGACCTTTTTGGTATCGGAACTGATCTACCTTTACCATTGTTAGGTACGGACCATCGTGACCGTTATCTCTATCGTTTGAGTAACTGTTTTCCTTTTAGAAAGTAAACCCACCTACCCACCTATGGACTTTTTTCTTACTCCCAAGTCTTTCCTCCTTCCCTTCAATCACCCACAGACGGAATCTTTGAGTGAAACATTATTATTACGCTCTTCTTCACCTGAGGATCTTCGTCTCCAGAGGTATACCTCCACTATCACAACTGTTCCTTCCTTATTTTCTTGTCGTAAAAGTAAATTCCTTTTGTCCTTGGAGAGGAGTGAAAAAACGGGAAGAACCATGTATCTTTCACCACAGTTCTGTTGTCAGTCTCTGTCTCTTTAAAAACCAGACGTGAAGTTAGAGTATTGTTCTTTTGGTAATTGATGAGATTACCGATTGTCTCGAAAAGGAATACGCACATTGTAACCAGGATTCTAGTATCATACCTTGTTACCCGTACCTCAGGTTAACCTTATAGAACTCCGAATATAGTCGTTTTACCAATTGTGTTCGTTTCGACACCAACAGTAAGTTCGAAATAAATCGACCGTCTGGAGTTTAAGACTTATACACCCACTATACTTAACGTCACTACCCCCGAATTAGTAACAAGGTCTGGAGAAGTATCCCATTCCCGATGTCTTGGGAAGACCACTAATCCGAAGACTACTTATCAGAAGAAAGAACGAAGGTTAGTTCTTTATGGTATTTCCAACTATTTCTTTGATTATAGACTTTGTCATGATAATATGGGTCTATGAACCATAACTTAAGTCAGTACCATATTAACGAAATATAGTCAATTATTATTTGTAGGTCTTAAGGTACATCCTTATAGTCAGATGTCGTGACAGTTTCTAAAAACTTCTACAAATGTTCAAATTTCCTAGGATATAACAAGGAAAAACGAGTTTTGTTATAATATTAAGAAGAACTCTCAACTAAAGAAAGAACTGGGTCTTCTACTTTCTTGTGACGATTCTAAAAAAGGACCCGTTTGAGAACCCAAACACAAGTTTTCTGTCTTTGAAGATTCGATTTCTGTTTGGAATCTGACTCCTGTGTCCTCTCCAGATTATCTCTCGGACTCGATCTCGAAGGTCGTTACCGTCTCCCGTTGGAAAACGTTTTATCGAAAAGAAGTTTTTAACAAAACGTTACGAAGCTAGGAACCTAAATTAAAAGTCAAATATATTTGACAGTAGAGTACTTTAAGATTTTAGAATAAAGTAGAATGTGTATTAAAGATGAGACTCTATTTTTATTTTTTCTTGAGACGGACGGAAGAGACGTTTAAACGATCTGAACTCTTAATAGAGTTTTAAAGGGTATAATACTTAGAAGAGACTTATCCTCTCTTATAATCAGTCCTATCTGCTCCAATACTATGTCAATGTTTATACGGGATTTAAGAGGTACCAAAGTAAGTAGGGTATTTACAAATAAAGATCGAGAATGGATCAAGTTGCACACACTCCGTCAGAAGGAAGTGGAATAGTCGTATCGTAGTCCTTTTACTCCTAGATTCTAGGTACACCAGTGGTACCGTCTTCTTCTCTCTCGACCTTTTAATCTACCTCAGTACGATGGACGAAGATTACGGGTCTGGGGTCTGTGAACTGGGGTTAGATGATCCCTTCGACCCTCGTTTGCGTGGTCTCGAATACGTACTATATCACTCGTGGTGGTCGAGACGAAGTCAAACTATAGACGAAGCCCCGTAGAGAAACGAAGAACGAGAGTGTATGTCTTTGGTCAGTGTAGTAGGGGTAGAGGGCCTCAGTTGGGATTTAGGTGATGTAAGTCGAAGTTCAAGACTCAGAGACACGTTATCCGTTATCAGAGATAATTCAAACGTGCACCGAAGAGGGTCAGGTCTCTGGTTACTTGAAATTTTTCTAAGAGAGAGATCGGTCACCCTTAAACGACATACTGAGTCCCTCGAGTGGGACACGAGACACTGTTGTATCTCCCCATCCTACACCACCTCCCCCACCACCCTCCTTTCAAGTTCTCCCTCCCCTATATAGATATGGATACCGACTAAGTACAACAACATACCGTCTTTGGTTGTGTTTTAACATTTTTAGTTCAAAAACGATAATTTTTTAAAAATTTTATTCTGTTTTTTCTTTTTACGTCCTTTTTTATTTTCTAACGGAACAGGTTTCACGTTGTCACATTATTTCTGTCTTAGTGTCGTTGTCTACGAGGATTAAGTGTTTCGTCTTCTTTCTCTATGTTTCCTTGGCGTATAGACCCCAAGACTTTAGGACGACCAGTCCGATTCCTCTGAGGTGTGTCCCACTCGTATCAAGGAACTAATCGGGTGGCTGAGTTACCTGTACTCAAACACTACCTGTCCCTCCGGACCTCACGACGTGTAGTACCCCAGCGTTTCTCAACCTGTGCTGACTCGTTGACTTGACTTGACTTGACAGGAGATTTCCCTGAACATATAGGAGAAGAGACTAGTGAGGACTTTACGCCCACTCTTTAGTAGAGGAGGAGTTCCGACGCTGAACGTTGTAAACGAAGACAAGTACCTTCCGATCCCTGGTTTGTAATATCTTGAGTTTTATGACGAGGGAGTTTTTAAGTTATCTTAAAGCTAGATAAACTAAGATTAGTAGAGGTACATTATTATTTATGAAGGTTTTTATAGACAATCAATAGCTAAAGTTCAGACGAGATAAAGAAACAAAGAAGCAAGGTAAGGATAGAAAAAGTTGAATTACCACCGGGGGAAAGTTCAAACCTTTCAGTGAGGAAATTAGACTAGACACAAGTCAGTGAAATGTCAAATAACCCACAAACGACGAGTTTCGTAAAAAGATGAAGAACGGAAAATCTTAGATCTTCGTCATTCGAAAAGGTCAGGACGTCACGGAGTCTAAAGACTTTAGTTGAAAACAAACATTTGACTAGTCAAGAGAAGACTCGAGTAGAAAAGAAATAGAGAAGAGGGGCGGGGGTTGGGGGTTTTGTATCGGTTAGCATCGGTTGTGTGTTATGATTGTACGACAAAAGGTTGTAAAAGAGGATCTCTATTGTCGAGTGATTCGTGTACCAAACAGAAGGTTTAATAACATCTACCATTCAAAAGGTTTACAAAACTGAGTGTATTGTACTTAGTTCTAAAAAGGTCTGAAGTCATACTTAAAGAAGTGGTAGATCACCGGTAGGTGATAAGTAACGGTGTATGATTATAGAACACAGAATTGTTTTCCACTGAATCACTTAAAATCACTGAATTGTTTTATAATAAAGGTCGAATATGTTACATACTATGTACTGTCTATCGGGAGAGGACAGAATATAGATATTGTAGAACTAGAAACGGAGGTTCCAGTGACCCAGACGCCCTATTTTTCGAACCTATTAGTGTGATCTTTTAAAATTCCCTACAACATCTTCACCAAACGTAATAAAGAAGAGTGGAAAGTGACCAGTCCAGGGGTACTTTTTGAGATTGGATTCACGTCTCATTCAATTCTTTGTAATATCTCGTGTACCCAAATCTCTACCTAGTGAGACAGTGTCTCGTGGTTTTATGGTTTAGGTTTTGATTGATGTCTTCTTTAGACTTCAAACCCGTCCGATGAAATGGTAATTCAGAAACAAGAGTAATATTTTACTTGAAATAAAATAAATTGATATTTTCGCACTAACACTTATAAATTGTGGTATTGTACATTTCAAGATCGTATTATAGACCAATCTGATCACAGAGGTTTTTTCCAAACATTTTTGGGTTATCTCATAAAGATCAAACAAGATCCAAAGTACGTGACCCTATAGGATAAGATTAAGTCCTGAATCACAGGAAATATTTTATTAATGTCCTTCGTCAAAACTGGTAACCGTCGGTGCGTTCAAGGGAAAGTCTACAGACAACTAACGTTGAAATTTTGATCCCCGAAAGGACCACCGAGTCACTATTTCTTAGACGGACGTTACGTCTTCTACTTCCAAACTAAGGACCCAACCCTTCTAGGGGATCTCTTCCTTTACCGTTGGGTCAGATCATAAGAAAGGACCCTTTAGGGTACCTGTCTCCTCGTACCGTCCAGGTATACCAGGGTTCTCAGTCTCTACTGAATCGTTGATTTGGTGGTAGTGGTGAAATTCTAAATTCCACAAAACAACCCTTAGAACCGTAAGGAGTACTACAACGAAAGTTTTCGGGGTCAAATACACATCTAACCTATTGAAGACTTCCTAAACTATCCTTCTTACCTGACTACCAGGTCTACTCGACTACAAGAGAAACCTGACCGATGAACTCGGTTCCTATCAAATAAACTCTCCACTGAGGTCCTTCGTCCTATTCACTCTTCCCCTGACTCATTACCCATACGACACTGACCCAATGATGTCACCCGTTGTCCCTTAAGAGACCCCGAAAGGTCCTGTAAGATCTCTTCTGCGAAATATAAAAAAGGTACTCTCGAACTTCTTGGACCTAGTTCAGGACAGAGAATTACAAACTACTAGTAAGGACCCTACAATGAGAGGTATGGAGATCGGGAGGAGGGCGTGTTCACCCGTACAAGGAGATCGGTCTATCGAGGGGGTCCGTCGTTCTCTCTTCTGTGGGAACCTCGTAGACCCTTAACAGACGTCCACTACAGACCTCACCTCCACTTGGACCTCTATACTCCCCCTATGTTTATCGTTTCTCGGATACAATTTTATTAAGGGGAACCTTAGAGACTTAGCGGTTCGGTACACCGGTGTTAAGGAATGGTCGTAGAGGGAGAAAATAATAATAACTATTGAGAAACTACATAGAATTTTAAAAGTTTAATACCAAAGAGACTTCTTTATTTCTTCAATGTGTAACATTTTAAACGAAGAAAGGGGCACGTCCCGACAGAACGGTGAGACATGACCTAAAACGATGAAAGAGGAAGAACAATATAAAATATTCCCGGTTTAAGAGGGAAAACAGTGTTTTGTTACGGAAAAAAGGTGTCTTGTTACAACTTCTCGAGAACTGATGGGTCGACCATCCTAATAACTCTTCTCCTCCCCTAAAAAGGACTTCGACTTCTCTACCGATGGTAGTTCCATCTTTTGTTTACCGTTGGGTGAGGTCACAAGAACGGACCTCTTAGGGTCCCTGCCCCCTCGGACCACCCGACGGCAGGTACCCCAGCGACTTCTCAGTCTGTGCTGACTCACTGAAGTGAAAGTGAAAAGTGTGAGTACGTAACCTCTTTCTTTACCGTTGGGTGAGGTCACAAGAACAGACCTCTTGGGGTCCCTGCCCCCTCGGACCACCCGACGGCAGATACCCCAGTGTGTCTCAGCCTGTGCTGACTTCGCTGAATCGTCGTCGTCGTCCCGTCTTTTGTTCGCTTTCGTCTCAGTATTTGTATACGGGTTGTCTCTTCTCCTCCTACCCACTCAATGTCTTTGGTCTCTCCCGTCGTTCGTCGACGAAAACTCCATCTCAAGTCTTGGGTCCTAGTCCTTCTGGTCTCCACTCGTTCCTAACCAACTCATACTCATCCTTTACAGACGAGAGAAGTCAAAGACAAATCTTCAGTCCGATTCACTCGTGGTCTCGAATTTTCAGGTCCTACTTCGTCTGTTATCTTTGGGACTATGTTAAGGATCTCAAACGGAGGGATTGATGGGTTAGAGTTAGTGAGGGTAAACGGTAAAAATAATGTAAGCTTGAGTAAAAATAACAGAATAAAAAATCAAATTTTACAAAGGGACCCAATCTCAAGGGAAAATTAAGACCTAATTTTTCAATATGAGAAGTATTGAGTTTGTTGTTGTAAAACCGTCCTTCAATCGTCCTTGTATACCCGGAGTCGTAAAACTACGGGTCTGACCGAAGACGGTTTTGTAAAGAAACGACAGTATATCTATCGTCGTTACAAACCCTGACAACCCCTTAGTAGGGTGTGTCGAGCCCGACCCCTTACGACGGTGGACTGTCGGAAACACGCATCGATTTCCCGAAGGACAGGGATTCAGACTCGTGACAATCCCCGCTCTCCCGTCACCTCAGTCAGTCGCAGGTGAACAATCTCGGTGTACTCGAGGTCCGTTACAGGGGATTGAAGTCCGTAGGTCTCTGTGACTGTCGTCCCGCCCCTGTCCTTACATCTCCCATTACCAGTCTCAGGTTTAGTCTTTTGTTTTTGGTCAAGGAAAAAATTTTCTCCCCTGAATTAGGTTCACTAACCCATATGTCCATTACCTTCTTGATTTTCAGTTGGTCCTCTATCATTTCGTTGGGTCTCTAATCGACCTTCTCCTTCGGTAATCGTGGAAACTTACCTACTCAGTCACCTTGAGTCACCTTCGACTTTGACACTACCTGAATAGGTTACCCTAGACCTTGGTCTCTTCTTTGAGTCACTGACGTCTGTGGAGGACTCCGACGGTCCATCCCCCTTTATAGGACTAAAGAGACGGAGGGTGTTAGGACAAAGAAGACCACGGAACATGATTTATTTTGTCTTCTATCATCCGTACCCTTGGACCCTGTGAGAGGAGTCCCTCATCTGGGGAACTTTATATCTTGACTTGTTTTCTCTCGATCCCACCTAGACTCTCGTTTATCTGGTCCTGACTGAACGTACCCCATCCTTTACAATGATCGACCTTACCTTATTCGGTAGGTTGGGGTGTCCATGTGAGTTTAGGGGTGGTTAAAAAGAACCCAGTTGAGTCCTGAGTCTTACAGTGTTCTCTTTTTATTGTTAGTGTAGTAGTAGTAGTAGACTACAAATGTGATCAATAAACTACATTGGGAAGAGACAAGACTATGTGATAATAAAGAGGTTACTCATGTGTTCTTTGAGTCCGTCTCTCTTCAGTATCTAAACAGGATCCTTCGTTACCTTGGTCACAGTACTGTCTCTGACAGGTCAACGTCTCGGGCAAGAGGTAGACGAGGGAGTGGAGGGGGTACGAAGGAGTTGAACAGACGGAGGTCAGTTATCTCTCGATGTGGAGGAGTGTACGATAAGAGTCTTCCTGGATTCCCTGGTACTGAGTCTTCAGACACTCGGGGAAGACTCTTAGGGGGTACTTGTCGATAGAGTTTCATTGAACATCTTCATGGGCTGCTATTTTACTACAAAGAATGGAAGAAATAAAGAGGTAACGAATTTCCAACGGGTAAGTAAGGACCGGGGACAGGAAACCACCGTTTCTGTTTACTATCCAAATCAAAAAGGTAAACGATTAATATTTAGATGGAAGAGGACGACGACAACGATCCAGTGAAGTCAACATAGGCTGAGACACACTGGGGCATCTGCCGTCGGGTGGTCCGAGGGGGCAGGGACCCTAAGAGGTCTGTTCTTGTGACCTCACTCAACGGTAAAGGAAGAGGTTACGTACTGTCACTTTTCACTTTCACTTCAGCGAGTCAACACAGACTGAGAAGCGCTGGGGTACCTGACGTGGGGTGGTCCGAGGGGGCAGGTACCCTAAAAGGTCCGTTCTCGTGACCTCACCCAACGGTAACGGGAGAGGATGCAGGTGGAATAAAAGGAAATTTTAGATACGGTTGTTAAAGATGTTCTATACATGGTCGATAGGATTTGGGGGAAATAGTACTAGTACCACAATAAAATAAAGATTCGTCGACCCCTGGGATTTGTAATTAACGGTAATTCCATCGTTACCGTTCGATCATCTACTGTCTTCTGTGGAGAAACTCGTCTTCAATTGAGAACGTTGAACATCGATTCCCTAGAGATTCGACTTTATTTTGTTTCATTTCGAACTCAGACCTCTAATATCCCCAACCTCATACCGGATGTTTCTCCGGGTTAGATGGGACGTTCCGATCAAGAAGTTTTCTGTCTTCCAGATACAGTTATCCACTATCTTTCAGTACATCCCTGGTATCGTTCTGGTAAATATACTAATTTGGGTCCGGTGTCTCCTGACCTCTCTGTGACCTCATGGTATAACTCCGAATTTTTAGGGGTTTGTTTTAGGTCTCATCCGTCAGTGTCAATAGTCTCATGTCTCGAGTCGACACCTCTTACATGAAGGAAGTGGATAAACATTGGTTTAAAAGACTCCGACCTCTACGATTTCGGTTTGACACGAACAGAGACTCCATAGATGTCACATTGTCCCTTCCGGACTTCATTTGTATATTATTTTTTTTTTGATGTTATTCATTGTATTATGGTTTTCCACTGGTCCTGTATTTTCCTCTTCGTAGGATTAAGGGTCCTTCTTCGTTATTATACGATCTTTAGAGAATCTATTCTCTCTTGTACCGAACGAATCCTTTTACGTTTACCATCAGTACTCTTCACGGTAATCTCTCTACTTAACCCCCGATAACTTTTCGTCTCTGTAATGAAACGGTTGTTTCCAGACAGATCAGTTCCCGATACCAAAAAGGACACCAGTACATACCTACACTCGCAACCTGCCACTTCTTTCGACTCGCGACTTCTTAACTACGAAAACTTGACACCACAACCTCTTCTGAGAACGCTCGGGGAACCTAACGTTCCTCTAGGTTGGTCAGAAGATTTCCTCTAGTCGGGACCATAAAGAAACCTTCCTTACTACGATTTCGACTTTGAGGTCATGAAACCGGTGGAGTACGCTTCTCCTCAACTCAGTAACCTTTTCTGAGACTACGACCCTCCCTAACCCCCGTCCTCCTCTTCCCCTGCTGTCTCCTACTCTACCGACCTACCGTAGTGCCTGAGCTACCTTCACTCAGACTCACTTGAGGCCCTCAACCACTACCTGTCCCTCCGGACCGCACGACGCGAAGTACCCCAACGTTTCTCAACCTGTGCTGGCTCGCTGACTTGACTTGACTTGATTGACTGATCTAAATCTTCAGTATAATTTCCTACACAAAAGAAAAAGGGTTTCAGTCAACCTTTCCCAAAATTTTCCCCTCTGTATATTTCTTTACACCCAAGTCTTTCTGGTAGGACTGTGATACTGTCTACTACCTAACCTGTCCTTAGTCCGATCTCCGTCCTCCCTCCAATTCCCTAACAACGTCATTGTCCCTTCTTTATCTTTACAAGACCTTATTCTATAATTGTCACTCTTGCATATCTTTCCCACCTATATTCTCTAATGAATTCTTATACAACCGAATTTCGAGTTGTAAGTCTTTGGATTCTAGTACCGTAGACCAGGGTAGTGAAGTACCCTTTATCTACCCCTTTGTCACCTTTGTCACAGTCTGAAGTAAAACCCCCGGAGGTTTTAGTGACGTCTACCACTAACGTCGGTACTTTATTTTTCTGTGAATAAGGAACCTTCCTTTCAATACTGGTTGGATCTGTAATGAAACGGTTACTTCCAGGCAGATCAGTTCCGATACCAAAAAGGTCGCCAGTACATACCTACACTCTCAACCTGACACTTCTTTCGACTCGTGTTTTCTTAACTACGAAAACTTGACACCACAACCTCTTCTGAGAACGCTCGGGGAACCTGACGTTCCTCTAGGTTGGTCAGGTAAGACTTCCTCTAGTCGTGACCCTAAAGAAACCTTCCTTACTACGATTTCGACTTTGAGGTCATGAAACCGGTGGAGTACGCTTCTCCTCAACTCAGTAACCTTTTCTGAGACTACTACCCTCCCTAACCCCCGTCCTCCTCTTCCCCTTCTGTCTCCTACTCTACCGACCTACCGTAGTGCCTGAGCTACCTTCACTCAGACTCACTTGAGGCCCTCAACCACTACCTGTCCCTCCGGACCACACGACGTGAAGTACCCCAGTGTTTCTCAGCCTGTGCTGACTCGCTGACTTGACTTGACTTCTTATACATTCACTATTAGTAATCATTGACGAACTTTCGTCCCCACCCTCTCTTAATACTAATACCGGTTGAAAGTCCGAACTTTTGAAAGTTTATCAAGGTAAGAGATTTGGTCTGTCGTATCTTCAACTCCAGTCAAAACCTGTCCAACCCAAACCCGAAGACACTCTATTAAGCTCATCTCTAGGACGGTATTTAAATCGTCTTTATAGACTTGATCATCATTTATAAACCCCTTTAGTAATCGACCGTTGGGTAAGGTCATAAGAACGGACCTCTTAGGGCACTTGCCTCTTCGGACCACCCGATGTCAGGTACCCCAGCGTTTCTCAGTCTGTACTGACTCGCTGAATTGATTGATTGAATTGAAATCGTAACCAAACCTGGTGGTCTTATCTCTTTGTAGTAGTGGGTCCTTTCTGTAACCGCTCTTCTTGTAACATCAACCGAGAAACCCCTTATGGGTGTGGATTCCTCTACCCTTTTCTTTTGACTTTTCCTTCCCGGTCTCATCTTCTTCCTTCTCAAGTCACAGTGTTCTTAGTTTCCCCTCTTAAGAGTTTTTTTAAAATTGTACCGGTTTTATGATGGTTGTTCTACGGTCGATTTCACAAAGACAACCAAAACTGTTCATCTAGTGACTGTGAAAATGTAAAGGAGACCTGTAAAGGAGTAACGGAAACTCGACATACTGAAATTCTTTCATCAAATTATAATTAGGATGAAGTGTCTCAAAAACACTTTTAATTTACTTTAGACACGGGTTGATCCTGTCCGAACAGAGAAAGATCTTAAATGAAGGAAATCCGTATAGACGTAGGTGTCACAAGGTTATACAAAAATTTTTATGTGCTGGAACGTCTTTTCTATTAGAAAAGTTATTTACTACGATCTCGTTGACCTGTAGGTGTACATTTTAAATTTAATTTTTTTTTTTTTCTTAAATCTGTGTTTGGAACTTGGGCAGTGTTTTTAATTGAGTTTTACCTAGTTCTGTATTTACATTTTACGTTTTGATATTTTGAGGATCTTCTATCGTATCTTTTTTAGATCCGTTGAAACCGATACAACTACTGAAAAATCTATTTTATGGGTCTTTCATGTTGGGTGCTTTATTAACTATTCGACCTGAAGTAATTTTAATCTTTGTAGATGAGACTTTTTCTATGACAGTTCTCTCACTCTTCTTTCGGTGTCGGACCCTCTTTCGTAAATGTTTTCTGTACAGATTATTTATTATACAGAAACGTCTTCTGTATAGATTATTTAAAGAAACATACAGGTTTTATATGTTTCTTGAGAATTGTGACTTATTGGTCTAAAAAATTTACACGTTTTCGAACTTATCTGTGGAGTGGTTTCTTCTATGTGCACCTTCTATTCGTGTGTCTTTTAAGAGTCGTAGTAAACAGTATCCTTTTACGTTTAATTTTGTTGTCACTCTGTGGTGATGTATGGATAATATTGTTGGTTTTAGGTTTCGTGGTTAGTGTGGTTTACGAGTACTCCTAAACTTCGTTGACCTTGAGAGTAATTAACGACCACCCTTAAGTTTTACCATACCGGTGAAACCTTCTGTCATACCAAAGAATGTTTTGAGTCAAGTTTTAACTACGAAACTTGACACCACAACCTCTTCTGAGAACACTTCCTTTAGTCAGGACTTTTAAGTAACCTTCCTGACTATGACTTCGACTTCGAGGTTATGAAACCGGTGTACTACGTTTCTAGACTGAGTAAACTTTTATGGGACTACGACCCTTTCTAACTCCCGTCCTCCTCTTCTCCTACTACCTTCTACTCTACCATCCTACCGTATAGTTGAGTTACCCGTACTCAAACTTGTTTGAGGTCCTCTACCACTTCCTGTCCCTTCTGACCACACGACGTCAGGTACCCCAGTGTTTCTCAGTCAACGTTGACTCACTGACTTGTTATTATTGTACCTCAGTTATTTTTCTAATCGTCAACGGTCCTCCACCCTCACACCCCTACTCCTACTTATCCGTCTCGTGTCTCATTAAAGTCCCGTCACTTTAACAAGGCATACCATGACGTCACCTCTTACATACAGTAAGATATAAACAATTTTAGGTGTCTTATAAGTGTGGTTCTCACTTACATTTACTGTCTGAAACCAACTAATACTACAGATCTACATCAATTAGGTCATATTGTTTACGTGGTGACATCACAATCTACAACTTTTACCCCCTCTCAAACTGTCCCTTCTCCTGGTCTCCTATATACCCTTAAGAGACATGAAAGACGAGTTAAAAACACACTTGAATTTTTAAGAGAAAAGTTTACTACTAAAAATTTTTGGTAGATAATTTATATATATATTGACATTTAAAAATTGATAAAATTACATAAGAGATATTTTAAAAAAATTAAATTAAAAAGTAAAAGGGGGTTCTTTATTACTAAACGGTTTCGGAGGATATAGAGTTGACTTTCATCTTTGTATCTGTCGTATATAGTGTAAACTATTATAACGAGGTCGACTAAATGATATACTAGGTCGTACAGAAAGGGAATTTAAACCTTTTCATAAGTTATAAATTGTACTTCACAATAGAACTATTTAGACTATTTTAACTTTTGTTCAGTTACTTAAAGTGAGAGAAATAAAGGTCAAATACGGCCTGTACTCCAGGATCGGTCATATATAGATATAGATAATATATTTAGTTCTTTTTATACATCTTCTATATTTTGATAAAAACGTATACTATACTAATGTATAAATCTCTTAGTTTCCCTTAGATGAAAGGTCATTTTTACTGGTTTGACTAGATATCTGTAGTATATTAGGGTCAGTTTTAGGGTCGTTTGATATGCATATGTGTAACTCTTCTACTAAAATTTTAAATTTACTTTTAAGTTTCCTGAATCTTACCGATTCTATTAGGACTTCTACTTCTTTAAACCTCATAAATGTGACAGTCCAAAATTCTGAAGAAGATTTGGATACGTTAATTTGTCACACCACAAACCTATGTCTATTTAGATACATTGTCTTATGTTTCAGGTTTTTATGTGGTCGTACATAAATTAAAAGAATAAAAGTTGTTTCCGGAGCCACGTAAAGTTTCTACTTTCTTTAAGAAAAGTTATTTACTACGACTTCACTGACGGATAGAGATACACCTCTTTTACTTGAAACTGGTGATTGAGTGTGATATGTATATTTCATTGAACCCTACCCAGTGTCTGTATTTACCCTTTCATATTTGATATTTCAATATCCTTTTATAGTAATATTGAAATGTCATTTCCTTCTAAAGAACCTGTCTTACGTTTTTTGTGTTTGGTGTTATCTTTTTTTAATCAACCTGAAACAGGTTTACCAGGTGAAGATTAGTTCTCTTTACAAATTCTTTCATTTTTGACCTTCGGGTTCCGAAACCTCTTTTATAAACGTTATACAAACAGATTGTTTATAAACGTTATACATACATAGTTGCGATACGTTTTTCTGTTTAAGGTTATCTCGTTAGTCATTTTGTGGTTCGTGAAATGGTTTCTTCTATAAGTTCACCGGTTATTCGTGTACGTTTCTATGAGTTGTAGTAGCTAGTTATCTCTTGACTTTTAATTTTGTGCTACCCTTTAATTTTTGTGTTTGTGTTCTTACCGATTTGAACAAATTTCTACCTGCTTTGGTTCAACTGTTCCCATCTCTTATCAAGTTTCCGAGTACACATCGATCACCTCTATTTACCAGGTGGTGAAACCTTTTAACAAATACTGTCAAAGATTTGTTCAGTTACATGTAAGTAACACTGATCGTTAAAGTAAGAGTAGACATATGGGTTTTACTTACTCACGTGCACAGGGTTTCCAACTAGATTTTTATCAGTGCCTTCAAGTAAGTATTATATAGGCTTACCCTTTGTCGGATTTGTAGGAAATCGTCTTCTTATCCATTGGAATAAAACTATATAAGTAAGAGACACATAGGTGTCGTTTTATGATACGGTATTCTTTTTTCTTCGTTAATGATTTGTACTTTGTCGTATGTGTATGAAGTTTTTTGTTGTACAACTCAGTTCATTCGGTTGTATTTTCATGTACATGATACTAAAGTAAATCTACTTCACTTTTTGTTCAACTTAATTAGATACTTCTATCTTTAGTTTATTAACGATGTAAACCCCCCTACCCTATGACTGACCTTTCCAGTACTTGTTTAAAGACCCTTACAGGAACTATACTCGATTAGTCTCAGTACTAATGAAACAGATAGAGAGACAGAGAGAATGTATATATGTCCGAAGGGAGTATCGAGTCAACCATTTCTGAGATGAACGTTACGTCTTCTGGGGCCAAGTTAAGGACCCAGTCCTTCCGGGAGACCTCTTCCCTATCCGATGGATGAAGTCATAAGAACCCGAAGGGAACACCGAGTCGACCATCTCTTAGGTGGACGTTACACCTTATGGACCCAAGATAGGGACCTAACCCTTCTAACGGACCTCTTCCCTTTCCGATGGGTTAGGTCATAAGACCGGACCTCTTAAGGTACCTGACAGGTGTTTATCAACCTGTACTGACTCAGTCGAAGTGAAAGTGAAAAATTATATATATACGTGTGTGTACATATATGTATTATTATGTGAATTCTAAATATGAAAATGATATACTTTTTTTAATTTTACTTCTTTATCACGATTTTACGTATAGAGAAAAGAAGTACCATCCTCCAAGTTCTACGTCATTAAACAGAATATATAACCTCCCTCACAGGACCGTGTCATTCTGTTAATCTGGGGATTTTTATAGTGGTTACACACTCCAGGGATCTAGAAGTATTCTAAAGAGAGAGCGACATGTGAACACATGTGAACAAAGTCCTGTAAGTCTCATGTAAAGGACGAGTTGTCAAGACCGATTGTACTATTGTAATCATACGACCCAGTTGAAGGATAGAAAACCTTACAGTTCTGATAGTTTTGATCCCTTCATAGTATTGGGACCCCGTATTAATATTTACTTGTACATGTGAAGAGTAAGGGTCCACTTAGACTTGAAGAAAACTAGGAGGAAGTACTACCCTTAACTTTTCTTACGTAAGTAGCCTAGTTATCGACACAAGGTTCTCGATCTCCGATAAAACTGGAAAAAAATCATTTCTATGGTGTAAACCGTGTCATCGACGTCGATCCCGAGGGTGAACAAATTCAAACACTATCAAGTGGTAAGAGACGGTACTAGGTAGACTAAAAAGTCCCTGGTAAGTCAAGTCAGCGAGTCCACACAGGCTGAGAAACACTGAGGTACTTAGCGTCGTGCGGTCCGGAGGGACAGGTGGTGGTTGAGGGCCTCAAGTGAGTCTGAGTGAAGGTAACTCAGACACTACGGTAGGTCGGTAGAGTAGGAGACAGAAGGGGAAGAGGAGGACGGGGGTTAGGGAGGGTCGTAGTTTCAGAAAAGGTTACTCAGTTGAGAAACGTACTCCACCGGTTTCATGACCTCAAAGTTGAAATCGTAGTAAGGAAGGTTTCTTTATGGTCCCGACTAGAGGAAGTCTTACCTGACCTACCCAGAGGAACGTCAGGTTCCCTGAGAGTTCTCGGAAGAGGTAGCTAAGAAGCCGTGAGTCGAAAGAAGTGTCAGGTTGAGAGTGTAGGTATGTACTGGTGTCCTTTTTGGTATCGGAACTGATCTGCCTGGAATCAGCCGTTTCATTACAGAGACGAAAACTTATGTGATAGATCCAACCAGTATTGAAAGGAAGGTTCCTCATTCGCAGAAAATTAAAGTACCGACGTTAGTGATAGACGTCACTAAAACCTCGGGGGTTTTTATTTCAGACTGTGATAAAGGTGACAAAGGGGTAGATAAAGGATACTTCACTACCCTGACCTACGGTACTAGAAGTAAAAGACTTACAACTCGAAATTCGGTTGAAAAAGTGAGAGGAGAAAGTGAAAGTCTTTCTTCGAAAAATTAAGGAGAAGTGAAAGACGGTATTCCCACTACAGTAGACGTATAGACTCCAATAACTATAAAGAGGACCGTTAGAACTAAGGTCGAACACAAAGAAGGTAAGGTCGCAAAGAGTACTACATGAGACGTATATTCAATTTATTCGTCCCACTGTTATATGTTGGAACTGTATAAGGAAAAGGATAAACTTTGGTCAGACAACAAGGTACAGGTCAAAATTGACAACGAAGAACTGGACGTATGTCTAAAGAGTTCTCCGTCCAGTCCACCAGACCATAAGGGTAGAGAAAGTCTTAAAAGGTGTCAAAAGATAACAGGTGTGTCAGTTTCCGAAACCGTATCAGTTATTTCGTCTTTATCTACAAAAAGACCTTGAGAGAACGAAAAAGCTATTAGGTCGTCTACAACCGTCAAACTAGAGACCAAGGAGACGGAAAAGCTTTTGGTCGAACTTGTAGTCCTTCAAGTGTCAAGTACATGAAAACTTCGGATCGAACCTCTTAAAACTCGTAATGAAATGATCGTACACTCTACTCACGTTAACACGTCATCAAACTCGTAAGAAACCGTAACGGAAAGAAACCCTAACCTTACTTTTGACTGGAAAAGGTCAGAACACCGGTGACGACTCAAAAGGGTTAAACGACCGTATAACTCACGTCGTGAAAGTGTCGTAGTAGAAAGTCCTAAACTTTATCGAGTTGACCTTACGGTAGTGGAGGTGATCGAAACAAGTATCACTACGAAAGATTCCGGGTGAACTGAAGTGTAAGGTCCTACAGACCGAGATCTACTCACTGGTATGTCACTTAGTTTTTTCTTATCATGGGCGATAGAGTCGTTGGACATTCAGACCTCTCATCATGAGTCGAGACATAAGTAGGTCCTACGTTATAACGAAATTAAAATTAAGGAACGACCCACCTCTCATCACCATGTTTAAATTCTCGAAGAAGATAATCAAAAGATAACAACGATATTGTTTAATGATGTTTAAATCACAAATTTTGTTGTCTTTAAATAATAAAATGTCAAAACTTCCAGAGTGACACTATTTGAGTTCCATAATCCTCTTGACATAAGTCAGACCTCCTAGACCCCTCTCAGAGAAGGGAACTGAAAAGGTCAAAGATCTCAGAAGGTGTAGGGAACCAAACACTGGAGAAGGAGACGGAAGTTTCGGTCGTAGTGTAGTAGAAGTCTAGAGAGAAATTTAGTCTAAAAGAGGAGACGGAGGAAAAAGGTAAATATCTGGGTACTAATGTAACCCGGAGGGTCTATTAGAGCTTATTAGAGAAACCGGTTTCAAGTCGACCAATCGTTGGAATTGGGAAACGAGACATTGAATTGAATAAACGCCCAAGGTCCCTCATCCTGTACCTGTAGAAACGTTTCGGTAATAGGACGACGGTACGAAGGTGATTGAAGGAGATTGTATTGTGAGGAGTCAGTTCATTACTTACACTCCCGAGACAGTTGGAGATCCATTTAAGTCGGATTACTACGTAAATTCCGAACTTTTTAGTAGTGAAGTACCGGGTGGCTAGGTGACATAAGTGACGTTCTACCTGAACCCTGACCTGAGATAGCATACGGAAGGTATCGGGACTATCTACTATGAGATAGTGATAGTAGATATTAGGTCATGGGTTAGCGGGAACCTTTTAGACGCAAAGGACTCACACGGTATAGCCCATTTATTGGTATTCAGGACACCCCCATCTAACCCCTTCATCGATGACGATACTGTAGTGTACGACGATAGACTACAGTATGAAGACACTGTAGTGTCGAGGGAAGGAGGTTTCCTTTATTGGAAGGGAAATTGATCACCTAAGACCCGGACTCTTATCACACTCCCTGACACTAAAAGGTTTTATGTCGTAGACTGTAGTCAAAAGACAACCTGGGGATGACTAAAAAACACTATATTCAGTTCTTTGTGGTAGTAGTCTCCGAGTTAGCAGAACGGAGATCCTTATGGAACTAGACAATCTATAGAAGTGTCTAAGGACACTCCGTACCCGAGGAGTAACAGTAAGATCGACATGTGGGTAATACCTTTAATATAAGTGGAACGAAGACTACCAATTTACGACGGTGGACCGGAGATCACCCGAACTCCGAATAGTAGGGGTTACTACGATTCATCGGGTCCAGACATTATTGGAAGTAAAATGGGACGGACCGAGTGTTTACTATTGGTGGTAATTGAAGAGAGGAGGGGATAACGTTATCACTTCCCTATAGAAGACCTGGGAGACCCTTTGTCTCTCTCGACCCAAAATAAAAATGAAAAAATAATACATTATTTAGGTAAGTATCCAAAGGTGCAGATACTAGGAAAACTGGGAAAGGAATTATACGACGGTTCTGTTAAGACCGTAGAGGTGAAATAAATGAGATCCGGAGGTCTTTTACCCTCCGAACACTCAATTCAACGGTAACGACGTCATCTACCCCGACGCGAGGTTATCGGGAACGGTCCTACATCTAGGACGGTCGTGAGGGTAGTTATATGAAAAGGAATAGTTTGGAATATCAGGAGAGACTTGTCGGAGGTCAACGTAAGGGTTCGTACAACGGAACTTTAAACAACCATATATATTCGGGTACACACGTATGTGTGCACGACTCAGTGAAGTCAGTACAGACTGAGATCCACTGGGGTGTCTGACATCAGACGGTCTGAGGAGACAGGTACCCTAAGAGGTCCGTTTTTTGACCTCACCCGACGGTACGGTAGGGGGTCTCCTAGAAGGGTTGGGTCTCTAGTTGGGCCCACTAACGTCCGTCTCAGAAATGGTAGACTCGGTGGTCCCTTCGGGGGTATACATTGGGGAAACCACTTATTAAGGGGAAAAGGGTATCATAACCTGTAACACTCTTTAACATTAAAAGGTTCCACCATGAACTGTAGTCAAAAGATGAGAGGGTGATAACTACAAGGCTAGTATATTCAGTTCGTTGTCTTAGTAGTCTACGGGTCGAAAGAACGGGGATCCTTATCGCATCAGAGAATCTATGGAAGGGTCTCAGGACACCAAGTACCCAGGAGTAACAGTCAGGTCGATAAAAAGAAAATACCTTTAATGTGAGTAGACTACGTACTTGTCACGAAGTACGAACGTGATATTATTCTGAACTGGGATGACAAACAATATCTGGCCTCCACCCAGGTACTCCCGTGTACTCGACCTGTGACTTTCAACGACATTTTAATTTCTCGTCTCGGTACGGGTAAATACATAATAGATACCGATACAAGTACGATGTCTCTGTGTCAAATCACCATCTTTGTTCCCGGTGTACCGTACGTTTGGGATTTTATAACTTAAAGGTTGAGAAAATTTTTCAAACGGTTGGGATCAGATGTAGTCAATACGGATTATCTGGAAAGACACCACTACTTTGACAGATTGACGAAACAGGTTGTACCATCGAGGATCGGTGTTCATAAATGACTCTTGTACATTATTCCGATCACTGTCTCTTTTCTCAGAACTAAAATAAATTAAACGTAATAATAACAAATATCAATGTACTCCGATGTACATTGTACTCAATGTAATATCAATGTACTCAATGTAAAATAAAGTAAACGTAATAATAACAAATATCAATGTACTCCGACCACCGACAATCTAACCTGTTGTGTTTACAATTTCGTCACTTCTTCAGGTCTTTTTTATCTCTAGACTTCCTCCTGTTTGTGTGGAACTTCAGTAGCAACGTCCTTTCCTAGAACGTATCAGAAGTCTTTTACGTTCCAACGAAAGGTTTTCCGAGTGGAAATAACCAGGTCCCCAGTCTCTTTAGATCCTCAACTGTCTCGAGTTCGTGGAGGTGGGTCTTCAGGAGTAAGATCCAGAGTTCAACACCTACTGAAGTTCTCCGACTGAAGTATCAAGGTGGTGAATGTAGATTTATAACCCAGACTAGTAATCGTGTCGGAAGACCTAGAAAAATTTGTTATGGTGACTACGTAAACCAAAAGTCTGGTGTGGAACTTAACTATCTAACAACTAGACTCAGAAGACAAAAGAAGGAAGTGAACATACAATTGTTGTCGTTGATTAAAGGGTCAGGAGTATAGAAAGTTCGAAACCTCGATGGCGTATTTGGTCATGTAGAGGAAGGTGTCCTACGGGAAGAGTTAGGTTTTATCCACTTTAGATTCTTTGGTCACGAAACGGTGTGGTCACCATTAGTAGTGGGTCGAATTCACCCCGATCGGGTAGAAAGAGTAACCATGGAGTAAGACTCACAGACCAAGGATATTGTTGACAACCATAGTTGAAGGAATCCGACCTAAGAGGGTCTTCGTCGGAGACTTGTCCCTAAACTCACATACACCAAGTACCCCCCGACTAAGATCCTCTCTCCCCAGTCTTACTCTGTCGTTCTGTCCTTTCCCATCCTTCGGTTATATTCCATACAATTATTCGTTCAGTGACACCTCACGTTGACCCCAAGTAAGGACGACCCTGGAGACCCTTTGTAATATCTCGTGTAGAGTCTGAAGAGGAAGATATCGGGACCGACTCTCTACGAGGGTCACACAGTTAAAAGACCGTGAAAGACGGACAGGGTAAGTCTTCTACTCTATTTTTAAGAGTCCACTTCTCAACGTCCATAAACGGTAGAAGTAAGTCTTTACCACACACAACCGCACTATACTTGTCCCCCCGTAGTTACTGTAGACGATGTTGTGACTGATACAATGTTCCAAACACTCAAGTATTACCTTGAGTTTGTTTCTCCTCACCAGTTTCGTTATTTTCGTTTTTAGTTTTACGTTGTGTGTGTGTGTAGGAGGAACCAGGGGTGTCCTACAGTAGTCATATGTTATGAAGTGAGACTGTTAACCGTTAATTTCCTCTTTTACTTCGTAACTTGGATTGAAAGGACATACTTGACACAAAGTCACATTAGTCGGGACCAGTTACTCTTTTTCAATTTCTTTTTACTAGTAAAAGTGGTAACAAAACATCCTCGTTTTATTGTATTTCAGTGACTAAGCGAAATTGTATAAAGTCTTATTTTCTCCCCTACCGACTTTGTTCATTACTCTTTAGAACTATTTACAGCTTATGTACCACCAAGTGGTATGTAAAAAGAAAAGTGATTTTCTCTCTCTTTCAGAAAAATAAAAGAAAAGGGAAGGTCGTGACAGTAATCGGAACCCAACGTATGTGTAAGAATTTTAAGACTAATGGGTAATAATTCTATTTGTTTCGGGATTTATTACTTGACGTTAACTGTCGAAAAAAGGATTCTACGTTCAAGGTTTAGTACCACGGGTAGGGACGAAACTAGTGTGATATTGGAAGTGTAAAGGGATTACTTGACTAAGTGAATGTGTTCTGCACAATACTTTAGAAAGCGTACATGTGTAGAGTATCCAAACAACACACCTAAAATATTTGTTATTGATACCTCGAGGGTAGTCTCACAAACCTAGTTCCCCTTCCAGGATTCACAACTGTGATTTACAAAGGGTGATAAAGGAGGGGAAGGGTTTGGATTTTCCTTTTTCTAGGAAAGTCAAGGAGGGTTTACATTTATATAATGGACACTTCCCGTGATTCAATTGAATAATCGTGGAAAATTACGTATTCGTCTCAAATGAAATAGTCTAATTGACGTCGTTTGTTACAGGGATCCGTTTCCCTGAGGTCGACGTACTTACAGTTGTTCCTGTTCCGTCACCCCTTTTCCTTTATTTATTTTAAGATAGAATGTAAACAAATACCTATTCACGAAAGAATAGAAAGGGTCTGAGACTACAACCCTTACTAACTCCCGTTCTCTTCCCCTGGTGTCTCCTACTCTATCAGCCTTCCGTAGTCTCTGAGTTACCTATACTCAAACTTATTTGAGGTCCTCTATCGCTTCCTGTCCCCTCGGACCGCACGATATCAGGTACCCCAACGTTTCTCAACCTGTGTTGACTCGTTGACTTTTTGTCGTTGTCACATGAAAGACCCACCGACAACAATAGTTAGAGTAAATTAGTAGTGTCTGGAGACAAATCGTCTCTACCGACGTTATTCGAATTTAGTACCAGGGTTTTCGATTATTATTGTCCACCGTACTTAGAAGACTGAGGTGTCAGGTTTTCTTCTCACCTACAGACCTCGGGTCTTACGCTTGTGACTTCTTGTCGTTAGTCGTCTCACTCCTGAAGAATTTGTTTATAACATAAAATTTCGTATACATACTTTAGTTCTTTTTACCATGTCCATTTGGATAAACGCCCCGTCTTTTTCTCCACGTCTACACCTCTCACTCGTACACCTGTGTCTCCTGTCCCTTTGTCTCCCACCCTGCTTAACCCTCTAGCCCTAATGTGTATATGTGATGGTACCTATTTTATCCATCGATCACCCTTCGACGACATTTCGTATCCCTCGAGTCGAGTCACGAGACACTGGATCTCCCCACTCTACCCCTTACGTCACTCTCCCCCCGGGTTCTCCGTCCCGTATATACATATGTATATCGGCTAAGTGTAACAACATGTCGTGTTTGATTGTGTTGTAACGTTTCTTTTTTAAATTATTTCGAAACAATATGAATTCTTTCCCTCTTTTCCACTCTATAAACAGGGGATCTGTTCCCCCAGGGGAATCCGGAGGGACTACATAGACCCTAAAGTCAAAGACACAAACAGAGTTTGAGTCGAGTCAAGTCAGCGAGTCAGCACAGGTCGAGAAACACTGGGGTACTTGCCGTCGTGTGGTCCGGAGGGATAGGTAGTGGTTGAGGGCCTCAGGTGGGTTTGGGTACAGGTAAAACAGCCACTACGGTAGGTTGGTAGAGTAGGAGACAGCAGGGGAAGAGGAGGACGGGAGTTAGAAAAGTAAAAAAATTTTTATATTTAAGTAAATAAAATTAACCTCCAATTAATGAAATGTTATAACATAACTAAAACGGTATGTAGTTGTACTTAGACGGTGTCCATATGTACACAAGGGGTAGGACTTGGGGGAAGGGAGGAGGGAGGGGCATGGTAGGGAGACCCAGCAGAGTCACGTGGTCGGGGTTCGTAGGTCATAGTACGTAACTTGGACCTGACCGCTAAGTAAAGTATATACTATAATATGTACAAAGTTACGGTAAGAGGGTTTAGTAGGGTGGGAGAGGGAGAGGGTGTCTCAGGTTTTCTGACAAGATATTTAGACACAGAGAAAACGACAGAGCGTATGTCCCAATAGCAATGGTAGAAACATTTAAGGTGTATATACGCAATCATATGACATAACCACAAAAAGAAAGACCGAATGAAGTAAGACATATTATCCGAGGTCAAAGTAGGTGGAGTAATCTTGACTAAGTTTACATAAGAAAAATTACCGACTCATTATGAGGTAACACATATACATGGTGTCGAAAGAATAGGTCAGTAGACGACTACCTGTAGATCCAACAAAGGTACAGGACCGATAATATTTGTCACTACGTTACTTGTCACCCCATGTGCACAGAGAAAGTTAAGACCAAAGGAGCCACACATACGGGTCGTCACCCTAACGACCCAGTATTCCGTCAAGATAAAGGTCAAAAAACTCTGTAGAGGTGTGACAAGAGGTATCACCAACATGATCAAACGTAAGGGTGGTTGTCACATTCTCCTAGAAAAGTTTACTCAGTCGAGAAGCGTAGTCTACTGGTTTCATAACCTCAAAGTCGAAGTTGTAGTCAGGGAGGTTACTTGTGGGTCCTGACTAGAGGAAATCCTACCTGACCAACCTAGAGGAACGTCAGATTCCTTGAGAGTCCTCAGAAGAAGTTGTGGTGTCAAGTTTTCGTAGTTAAGAAGTCACGAGTCGAAACAAATATCAGGTTGAGAGTGTAGGTATATACTGATGACCTTTTACAGAGTTTGATCAGTTAGGATTTCCTTTAGTCGGGACTTATAATTACTTTCCTGACTACGACTTCGAGGTTCTGAAACCAGTGGACTACACTTCTCGACTGAGTGACCTTTTCTGGGACTACGACCCTTTCTAACTCCCACCCTCCTCTTACCCCACTGTTTCCTACTCTACCAACCTACCGTAGTGACTGAACTACCTGTACTCAAACTCGTTCGAGACCCCCAACTACTACCTGTCCCTTCGGACCGTACGACGACAAGTACCCCAGTGTTTCTCAACCTGTACTGACTCGTTTGGTTGACTTGTCGATTTTCGTTTTATTCTGTAAACTTTTAAAGAATTTATCAAAGGTTTAATATGGATATCTTATATAATACTAAGACTTTTTTTAGATTAAAGTTAAAAACATAAAAAAGAAGTACGTACGTACGAGTCAGTGAAGTCAGTACAGACTGAGAAACACTGAGACCTGACATCGGGTGGTCCGAGGAGACAGGTACCGTAAGAGATTCGTTCTTATGACCTCACCCAACGGTGTGGGTAGAGGGCCCGTAGAAGGGTTGGGTCCCTAGCTTGGGTTCGGAGGTTACAGAGGACGTGACGTCCGTCTGAGAAATGGTGACTCGGTGCCTCTTTCGGGAGAACTGAAGTATATACTATAAACTCTATAGACTAAAAAAAAGAACTTTTTGATAACTATTAATGGGGATAAAATTAGTAAACTTTAGGTTCCGTGTCACCTAAAATCACCGTTTTCTGACGGATAAAAATTGTAGGAAAGGATACGTTTCGTGAAATTTTTCCTTTCTAAGAACGCATAGAACGACTAAAATATTCGGTGTGCATAAACATCAAAATTTTTAAGTTAGTAATCTTTTTAGATATTTGCTCTGTCAAAGGGGGTGTTGAGATAAAAAGTCGTCCTTGGGTCAACTATCGATATACCGAGAAGAAAGTTTGAAAAATAAAACGTCTCAAATGTTTCGCGAAAGTGTATGAAGTAGAGTGACTTTGGAGTGTTGTCGTCATAAGTTAATATTTACACTCTAACCCCTTTAACAAAAGGTCACTTGAAATTATTGGAAGAGTGTTTTCCCTCGATGGTACTGACTGATGGAAGATAAGTGTAAAAACGTTTGGGTCCGGTCCTAAATAAATGACACTGGAAAGTACGAGGTAAGTATGTCGTTTCCCGTTTGACCCGCCGTCTCTCGTCTTAGTTAGGTTTTAGACGATTCACAAAACCAAGATAGTCGATGTCGGAGTTGATTTGTGTTTTGCAAACGTACCTATTATCTATTTCTACTTTGTCACAAGGTTTTGTGGTAGTTCCTACGAAGAAGTTCTAGTAGATTGTTTCTTTTTAGACCCTGGACGGTCAGATTTGACACCATATTTTGACTCAAGTTTAATGTCATTTAACATAGAGGAGGGTGTATTCCCCCATGTCTATCTGAATTGTGTGGTTAATGGCGACCTCTATTTCATTGTCGAGAGTTTAATTACCTTATTTTGTTCAGGGGGGTCCGATTTCCGTGTCAGAACCCCAATCGAAGAATTAATCATCCGAGAAACAAGATTATCTAGAAAATCTGTCCTAGAACTTTAGTTCAGACCCAGTACCCCTCCTCCCATAATCACTCTCAATTCTCAGAATCCACTTAGACCGGTGGTATAAAAATTTGATCTGATTACCTTTCTATTCCTGGAACTAATGTTTTTCTCTGTTTAGTTAGAGTAGAGAACTTAATCAAACATACATTACTTGACAAAGGAAGCCGGATCCTTCATCGAAGTCACTTTGGTGATATTACCGTTCCTGATTGGTACTAATTTAAAAAGAGGTTCCCGTTTCCTTTTCTATCCATAAAAAAAAATCAGAGTTAGGTAAAAGGTTTAGTATTTGTTTTGGTAAATGATCTAATGAGTAAAAATCATAACACCGAAATCGTGAACTACGAACATACAAAGAGAAGTTGAGAAACTAGAGTTGCCTTTCGTCGTCCTTCACCACGACTTTACCTAAACTAAAGGTGACTTTGTTTGTCCGTTGTCGTTCAGAGACTCGAGGGACCGGAGTCTCGTTTTACATCTCACTAGACCTCATGACACTGGATCGAACTTTACAACATTACCGGGACTATCACTAAGTACAGACGTGTTTTGTTTGTCGATAGAGAGATTGGGTAGTGTCGAATCCGCCCCGGAGGTGGTGTCTCGACGGAAACCAGTCGAGACGACCGAAACTACTACTCTTAGACCGTTGGGCAGATTTCTTTTCTGTAAGTCCCTTAAAATTCACCAATCCGAGTCGTCAACAGTACATGTTTACTACAAGTAAATATAAAATGATCGGTTTTAGATTACGGCGGGGTTTAACCCTTTCTTTATAAAGTTTATGAGTAGTCCGAGTTAGGACGAAATTACAATTTTTACTCGACAGGATGGAAAAAGGTAGGATCAGAGTCTTCCCTCTAAATTATAAAGGACTGTCACGAAATTTATGAAACGACAAGTCTGAAGTCACTTACGTGTTATTAATATAGTCAATTTGGTCGAACCAAAAAGGTTTCGACAAAATTCGAATCCCATGAAAACTTGAGGAATAGTACCGTAAGAAGGAAACTATAATCCAAATTGTCTCTTTCTTGGTCATGAGTCTACCCAGTGACGAATTGGTAAATTGGACAAATGGATAGTCGATAGAAAAACAAACAAACAAAGGACAAAAGTAGACAGTCAAGTCTCCAGCTGTTAAAGGGACGGAGGAGGAGAGGTCCTTGAATTAACGTGTCTGAGATCCTCGGTATACGATAAGAGTCACCTCCCAAAGTTCCTTCCGGGTCACCAAAAATTAAGGATCTTCTACTTCGTTATTTCTGAAGTCATCTAATAGTAATTCTTAACTGAAGTGTCAATCACACATTGATTCGGAACATATCCTCGAAAATAAAACAGTAACGGTACTTCCTCTGACTTCTTAATAGAAGCAAAGTGTCTACCTCTTTCACACTCTATCATGTCGTAACAAAAACAAACAAACCTACCAAAACCACTCCCTCCACACCCCTTCATGGTCTAAGAAATCGACATCGAATTACGATGGATGAGGAGTGGTGAGGAAGTTCTTTAGGTTGTTAAAGCAGTGTCAAAATCGAAGTCAACTACATGAATACGAATGACTTGGAGTAAGAGGTCATTTTGTTCTGGAAGAGTTTTACAAAATAACCGTTAGAGGTCGGAAGTGGAGGTGTCGGTAGTTCGTTTGTATTCTAGTGTCAACTCTCACTAAATGGATTTGTTCTTTTCGGCTTCTTGGGACTTGTGTAAAGGTATATCGGTTCTTCGTACACATCCTGGACTTTCCGGGGTGGAGACACACTCGAACCGGGGAGACCCAGAGGTCCGGGTCGAACCTTCTTCGTATCCTTACTGTCCACTTCTGGGAGAAATAAAGAAGTCTACTGGGGACGTAGGGGTGTCGTCCTAGACAGAACCGAAGAAGTTTTCATATTTCGTTCCTAGGGGTGGGGGACCCGGTGTCCGGTCATGACCAGGAACCGGAAGATCCTTGGCCCGACACGTCGTCCTTCGCTCACTGTCCCTCGCCGTTCACTTCGGAGCAGACACAAATATCGGTGAGGGGTAGTGAGCATAGGTGGACACGTACCCAACGACCAAGGAATACTCCTAGTAAGGTTTTGGTAGGGGGGTGGGGACGAGGTACCTTTTTAACAGAAGGTGTTTTAACCAGGGACCACGGTTTTTACAACCTCTAGTAACCACATTTGTTATGGTGATGTTTGGTCATTAGTATAAACCCTTGACAAACAAAAGGGTCCTAAAGGAGACCTTTTTATTTAATCTTCGGTATGTGTCACACCAGCGAATAATAATTATTATTATTATTTTTGATAGTTTCTCCAATTGTATTTACCAATACTTTAGTCTCGTCCGGACGTTTTCTGTCTGTAAAGTCACAGTTTTATCTTCTCCCTACTATCTGTTTCAAACGAAAGACAAAAGAGAATAAAAAATTATCAGTTACTAAACAATAAACTGTAAACTGGTGTAGAATGTTTAGATTTGAAAGTAATGGACTACGAGACAAAAAAATTTTTTAAGACGGAATTACGGCAAATGTTACTACGAGGTTCTATTTGTCGTCGTTGATTTAAACGATAAAAATGAAATTCACCTTTTAAAAAACTATTATCCGATTGAATCTTATCCGATGAAGAATCCCATTACTCAAACCTGATAAACATCTTAATTACAGTTCAATCCTACGTTATCATGATTCTTGAAAGTTTGACCCCTCAGTCTCCTCGGTTCAGACTAAAACAGGAAATAATCAATATACTCAACGAATTATCTTACACATATTGAATTTGTAGGACAAATCAAATATTCCTCATATTTCAATCCTATATAGTCAGTCGAATTCGATGTGAACTTCCTACTAACAAACGGGGTTAGTTTTACAGTTGGGATACACAGTAGTCAGAAGATAATTCTTTAAAGTGAGAGGTCCCCACGAAGGATCGTTCCTAAATCGACAGAATCGGAAGGTTGTGGTGGTGGTCTCATAAGAATTAATCGTCTTACAGACAATTTTTACCTAAAAGTAACCATTTTAATTACTGAACAGTTAAACGTAATCCTTATAATCTTTACCCAAAATTGACCATGTTTACCACTTAAATTTCCATGTGCCTAACATATTGTATAAGATTTCTGAGGGAGAGGGTAACATATTTGTCTCATTTTTAGATCTTTTGGGACACTGGACACGGGAATCCCTATAACAAGAATCTAACAGGACACGGACCGGCAACCGAATCAGAAGTCCTACGGTCCCGGATTATAGATGATACTCCAATTACCTTGAGACGGAGATCTTTTACCAGTAAAGACGAAGTTCACTTGTAACGTACGTTGGATTTTCCGGTTATCGACTTCAAAGTAATTTGAATATTTGAACCAATATACACGACAAACCACGGACGAAGTATTATTTACAATTTATATATGGAAATACATACTGATTTAAACCAGTCTTCTAATAAAAATTATATTTGGCCACTTCTCTAACACAAGTTGTGTCAGTGAGGAGTAAGTAGAGATCACCACCAATGTAATAGGTGTCTTGTTAGGAACGTTGTAATGGGAAGTGAGTCGTAACTAGAGAAAAATCGGTGGTTCATCTATAACAATTACAGTGGGTCCACAAATACCATATTTGGAGTGTCTAGAGGTCTGAGGTCTGAGACTTGGGTCTCCCTAAGTCACCCTAAGTTACCTACGTGTTCCGACAGGACCCCCTCATCAGGGGAGTCCTGAGATACCAAACAAGACTGATGACGTACCAGGAACAGAGGCTCTAGGTCACCGTTAATTCTAAGGAAGTGACGGGAGTACTCTTGACTTCTAGGTTCCTCAGAATTCGTTATGAAAGACGTCTAATTCAAAGAAGGTACCTCGGGACTAGTTTGGGAAACCATTAATTGTGCCTACACCTGTAGGATCTTGGTATATCTCTCTCTACTACTACTACTAACAATTATGTTAAAGGTATCTCGATTTTAGTTACAGTAGTCCCCAACACAATCCGACGTACATTTTATTTTGAAGGTCTACAAGTTCGACCTAAATCTTTTCCGTCTCCTTGGTCTCTACTTGACGGTTGTAGACAACCTAGTAGCTTTTTCGTTCCCTCAAGGTCTTTTTGTAGATGAAGACAAAATAACTGATACTGTTTCAGAAACTGACATACCTGTTGTCTTTTGACGCCTTTTAAGAAGTTCTTTACCCTAATGGTCTGGTGGACTGGACGGAGGACTCTTTAGACATACGTCTAGTCCTTCGTTGTCAATCTTGACCTGACCTTGTTGTCTGACTAAAGTTTATCTTTTTCCTCACGTAGTTCCGATATATAACAGTGGGACGAATAAATTGAATATACGTCTCATGTAGTACTCTTTACGACCCGACCTACTTCGTGTTCGACCTTAGTTCTAACGGTCCTCTTTATAGTTATTGGAGAGTACGTCTACTGTGGTGGGAATACCGTCTTTCACTTCTTCTTGAGTTCTCGGAGAACTACTTTCACTTTCTCCTCTCACTTTTTCAACCGAATGGTGAGTTGTAAGTCTTTTGATTCTAGTACCGTAGACCAGGGTAGTGAAGTACCGTTTATCTACCCCTTCGTTACCTTTGTCACTCTCTGAAATAAAGACTCCCCAGGGTTTAGTGACGTCTAACATTGACGTCGGTACTTTAATTTTCTGTGAACGAGGAACCTTCTTTTCAATACTGGTTGGATCTGTCCTATAATTTGTCGTCTCTGTAATGAAACGGTTGTTTCCAGACAGAACAGTTTCGATACCAAAAAGATCATTAGTACATACCTACACTCTCAACCTGACACTTCTTTCGACTCGTGACTTCTTAACTACGAAAACTTGACACCACAACCTCTTCTGAGAACTCTCAGGGAACCTGACGTTCCTCTAGGTTGGTCAGGTAGGATTTCCTTTAGTCAGGACCTATAAGTAACCTTCCTGACTACGACTTCGACTTTGAGATTATGAAACCGGTGGACTACGTTTCTTGACTGAGTAACCTTTTCTGGAACTACGACCCTCCCTAACTTCCGTCCTCCTCTTCCCCTATTCTCTCCTACTCTATCAACCTACCGTAGTGGCTGAACCACCTGTACCCAAACACATCCAAGACCCTCAACCACCACCTGTCCCTCCGGACCACACGATGTCAGGTACCCCAACGTTTCTCAACCTGTACTGACTCACTGACTTGACTTGACTTTTATTTCGAACTCCTTATAACCAAATTTGTTGATTCCAAAAAAAGAAAAGTATATTATGTAGATCTCAACCCGTTAGATTTCGACCATGATCCGGAGTCACTACGTTAGACCCTGGGTTTCGGATAGAAGGACGAGGTTGTAGTAAACAAACACCGGGAACGGGGGTACGAAAGTTCTGCTCACATCATAGAGGTTCGTAGACTACCCCTTCGTGTCTCTCGTTTCTTTAAGGTGCTTTTTCACAAACGGAAAAATGAGCCTTCCTTTTCAGAGAGATCCCTTAATTTGAATGTAACTGAAACCGTAGGGGATCGACGTTCCGTCATCCCTTTACCTCACTGTCCGTTGATCATCACGAATGACTAGAACGATAAATAACCGGTAAAACAGTATATGAGTCCCGAAGGGACCACCGAGTCATTATTTTTTTTTTAGACGGGCATTACGCCCTATGGACCCGAACTAGGGACCCAGTCCTTATGGGGGACCTCTTCCTTTACCGATGGGTGAGGTCCTAAGAACGGACCTCTTACGGTACCTGTCTCCTCCAACCACCCGATGTCAGGTACCCCAGTGTTTCTCAGTCTGTGTTGACTCATTGTCAACAGTATATAAAATGTATGAATGGTATAGAATGTACTGGGTCACTGGTAAAAGATCTGTTACTTTGACTGTCAGTTTCTGCAAAGCTTTGAATTGATTCTTTTACCGTATAGTCACTAAATTTAGGTCCAGTTGAACTAATTATCGTCGTCGTTGCTGTTATTGTTATTCTTGATTTTAGTTAGATTAGGAACGATACACAGTCTATAGGGAGATATACAAAATATACGTGACTGAATGAAGGAGGAGTATCTTTGGGAGACTTTTTGTTTCTTTCACTGTCACTTCAGCGAGTCAGTACAGGTTGAGAAACGGTGGGGGACCTGACATCGGGTGGTCCGAGGAGACAGGTACCCTAAAGGTCCGTTCTTATGACCTCACCCAACGGTAAAGGAAGAGGTCCCCTAGAAGGGTTGGGTCCCTAGCTTGGGTCCAGAGGACGTAACGTCCGTCTGTGAAATTGAAGACTCGGTGGTCCCTTCGGGTCTTTGGGTGACTCCTTCCGTAAAAATCATACAAATAACAGTATACTCCTTTGGTTCAAAGTGTCTTCAATTCTTTGAACCCATCTCAGGGAATCCAATATTCTTCACTTTAACTCAAATTGGGTCAAGACAACCCTTAGGAATCAAAAACTGACGGGTGACACGTCGACCACTTTTTAGTCTAGGGAGTCTGACACTTGTGACGACGGTAGAGTGCACCCCTTGTCTCCGTGGTTCGTTTCTTCCGTTATCAATTTACAGTTATTCCGTTTATAGTTATGAGGTTGAATCTTCTTAATTTATCTCTTCTATAGACTTCTACCTTTGACTTCTAAGGTCTTTATCATTCTTTTACTCATTCCAGGTTCTACCACACATTCGTATACGAACTTATAGGTGAATTATAAAAAGGGACTATCCTTCCGGAAGAAAGAGATGTGACCACACATGAGAACTATTTCAGAGTTCCTTTATAGATGGTGTCCTCTACTGGTAACGAGTAACGGACGGATTGTTGGTAAGAGATAAGAAATGATTGCCTTGAAGGGTAAAATGATTCCCGTCCTCATCCGAGTCAATTTTACTAAGTGAAGGTATCTGAAGGAACGGAGATACCTGACCGGTATACTGGGTTCTAACAGGTCACTACACATTCATTCGTGTCAGAAAACCAATCCCGAAGGACTTTTCAATAAAAAACAACGATTTTTCTATGTTCGAACCCGAACGAAACCGTTATGATCTTTACCTTGTTATATCTCTCATCGTACCGGGGACACGTTCCTACTGTATGTCTCATACAGTAAAAAGTCTCAAGGGTCTACTAAACTATAAAGTGACCGATTATGGTTCTCTTGTTTACTCAGTTTCACGTTACACATCTTAGTTCATAATTTTGGCACTAAAAAAAAAGGAATGGTTTTCCTCTCTCTCTCTTTCTGTCTCCTCCTCCCTCTGTTCGGGATGACTGAGTACACACATACGTACGAGTCAGTGAAGTCAGCACAGGTTGAGAAACGTTGGGATACCTGGCAACGGGAGGTACGTAAAAGGGAAATAAGTAAGAAGAAGAGGGACGGACTACATCAACACTACAGATCACCCCGTCGTTGGTAGAGTACTCGGACCCCTAATATTCAAAAACGATTCCTACCGTGTCGTCTTTCTATTTGTTGACGAATTGACGGTTCAGGGACTATCCAAACTCTTCAGAGACATGGTCGGATTCGAACGGATAGAGACCTAAACACTACTAAATGTTTTTTATTTGGAGATAAATTAATTCGACGTCATCGAAATAATAACAACAACAATAACAATGTCCTTCGACTTCTGTTATGGTTGACTAACTCCATCCGAACGAAAAGAGGGGAACCTAGTCCAAATAAGAAACAAATGATGGTTTCAATAGAGGTCGTATTCCGTATAGTAAAAGTAACTGGATCGAAGTCGACATAGTCCCTGGTCTACACTACAATTATTCGGACCTTCTTCTTGTGAATACCGAGACCCAGGAACATGATTTCTTCCGGAGTTTCATCGTTGCACTGTAACATGTCTCGTACCCGAAACCATTAAGATTTGGAGTGTTGTTAAAAGTGAGGAGGTGAGACTCGGAGTCGAAGGAGTGGAGATTTTACTTCTGACATGTTTAGCTAGAAGTTTCAAATGACTCCCAACGTACTTTACGGTTTGAGTTCACAATGTATACATGTATAAAAAGTACTAATACTTCAGTGGAGAGAATGATTGTGTTTGTACCTTATAGAGTGGGAGATGATGAGGAAGGAGTTACGTAGGAAGACATAAGAAAACTATTATTCTCACCAAAACCCTTTTCCTAGACGGGGATCCTAAACCAGAACCAAAAGTAAAATACATTAAAAACTCCCATTTTTTTTTAAACCATCCCTTCCTTCACCCTTCTGCTTTTTCTAGATATCTCAAGTATTGGGATCCGTATATACTGAGACGAAAGTCCCTCTTCTCTGGGGTGTACTTCTCTCGTTTGTAGAGGGGAAAGGAGTCTTGAACGCAAAAAGGGTTTACTTTTCCTCTAGATTCAAACACTGGTCATAGAAATTCGAGTATTTCATATTGACATAAAAATTAATCCTAAAAGGAACTCTCGATTTAGAAGGTTTATACGAGAACCATAGTTCAGTATTAGTAAGCATGATATTTAAACATTATACAAGCATATATGTATGGTGTATGTATAAATATACATTGTAATCTCAGACAATGGTACTGTTGATAATGTCATGATTGTTTAATTCGTAACACTGAGGTGACATTATTCTTTTTTTTCTTTAAGTTTACTATGTGGTTCGTAAACGAATTCATGTTTATCGAAATCGTTAATTTATGTGTCTCTGTTATGTTTTTTGGGTGTTTAATTATAAATCTTCGGAAAAGGTCACATTTTTATTCGAAACTACAATAAAGGGGAAAAGGTAACGTGACGTAACATGTAGAAATATTTAATTCAAACCGTAACCCAATTACTCTTATCTAGACGACACAACCTCGGGAGGGGTGGGGTTTCGAGTTGAGGGAAAGACTTATCACTGTGGAAGGTATCAGTCACTCTTTCTAAAATACCGAGACAAATAAGTAGTCTTTCTCCTGAAAAATTTTTCGTTCGAATTTACACTTCAACCAGAATGTAGAGGACAAAGTGAGTCTGTTGTACATCTTGGTGGGGACCCCAAAACTTATATAATTGTAGGAAAATGTTAATTGGGATTACCCTGTTCACATCGTAAAAAGGTTCATCTATATAAGTTTCGATCTTTTATGTATCACAAATTTATCTAGAGTAATATAGTCGATGTGGTTTAGAGAGGAGAAATATATGTCTCCTAACATGGAGAAAAGTGACAGTACGTTGTAATTTTATCCTTCCGTATGTGTTCCTACTGTACCTAAACTGTTTTTTAATTACTAAACATGTAGTGAAATTACGAAGTTTAGACGTTAAGTACATACGATTAATCAAGTATTACCCGACAACTTCTTGTCTCGACAGTAGGACGACGAAGTGTCCAAAGACCTTCGAGGCTAAGTCGTGTCTGAACGGGCCAACCGACGACCTAAGACCCGACATTGTACCGTCTAGATACTCTCGTAGGGGAGGGGGGTGTTATGTTAACAAAGGACCTACACCACGAAATTAGATAGTCTCAATGCTACCGTGTAGAGTTTATTCACTAAGGACCCACGACGTCATGTATGGTCCTCGTTATCGTCTCGTAGTGATATAGATTTACTAACTAAAGACCTAAAATCCGACAGTCCGACACGGAGTCTCCCGTCGACAGTCGGAGGATTTACATACTTCAACATAATACGTAGTGTAAAACTTTTACACACATGTTGAAAAACAAAAAAAGAATTTGTCTATTTTTCTCGACATTTTGAACCCCTCTTCTTTGTTTACCCCGATTTTTCTAGTCCACAGAAAAAAAAAAAACCGACACTTTAGTACAGACAAAAGAGGTTTCGTTCCTTTCGTCGATGACCAGGGTAAAAGGAAACCATAAACACGACGATCCCGCATCTGTTTCGGACAGTGTTGTCGTCCTCTCCCACTCAAATTGACGAAGTGTCTGGTTTCCCTCTGTGATCCCGAGCGACCCTCGACACTCTAAACTTTTGTACGATGAGACAAAAATGACCGCTCTTTTGACTAAAAGGAACTAGAGTACTATCTCCGAACTGGGTTACACAAAAAGTATAGTGGAGACGACTAGACACTTGGGTCGATGACACGTACAGACTTCTGTTCAAATGTATTTGTCTTGTCCGTAACTTAAGTAGAAGTCCAAACTTCATAGTCAGTCCAAGGACGAACGACTTTAAAACAGAACTTCTGAGATTTTCCTTCTATATAAATTAATTTTTATCAAAAAGTGACCTTTTATACTTAGTCTCTACTATTACATTCTTGACTTGATCCATCCTTTTTTTTTACAAAGTTTTCATCAACTCGATAATTTTCTAAACATCTACTACTACTTATCTGTTAATTATTTACACGTTTTATTGACTTTCCCTCAAATTTTCACTAGTTTAATTAAAATTTTTTGTAAAACAAATCTCGAAATCAATTCCGAAAATACGGAGGAATTCGTGCCTCCTGGCTTGTAAATGATGAGTCCTATCTATAAATTATTTACAACTTACTTACTTCTGATGAGAAGTTTATTACGACACTAAATCCCTTTTATATTTTAATATAAAGTTGGATCTCCGACATATACCGAGAACTTAGTCGTTGTCCTTTGGAGTGTAACTGTCCTTGCTGTCACAGTGTAACTGTCTTAAAATAGATACAGTTTGGAGACTTATTGTGAAAGAACACTTCCTTTGACTTGGTGTTTAAACTTCGAGGGAGGCTTCAAACACGATGGGTTTACACGTCTGGATTTCGACACATAATCTTCGATCCATTTTCACCCTACCGATCCACTAAATCGTCTACACATGAGTGAAGAACTCTTCGACTGTTTGACAAAGGTTTCACCAACGTGGTAAAATGTAGGGGTGGTCGTCGAATACTCCCTGGGACAAGAAGGTGTAGGAGTAGTTATGAAGTGTATCGGGTGGAAAAATGGACACCTGTAAGATTATCCTTGTACTAATATAAAACGACACTAAAACTAAACGTAAAAGGAAAGGGACCACCGAGTCTGCCATTTCGCAGACAGATGTTACACCCTCTCGACCCAAGTTAGGGACCCAACTCTTCTAGGGGACCTCTTCCTTTACCGTTAGGTGAGGTCATGATAACGGACCTTTTAGGGTACCTGTCTCCTCGGACCATCCGATGTCAGGTACCCCAGCGTTTCTCAACCTGTGCTGACTCGCTGAAGTGAATTACTGATTACTAGTCGTAAAAAGTACAGGAATAAAGAGGGTACTTCACTGACAAGTTTAGAAACGATCACAAATTGAACCCAACAACCTAAAAATAAAATTTAGTTCAAAACTCTCAAGAAATATACGATCTGTATCCGAAAAATAGTCTATGTGTTAAACATTTATAAAAGAGGATAAGACTCAGAAGTAAGAAGTACAAGAATGTGATAAAAACCTTATCGTCCGTAAGAAGTAGACCACTTCGAGTTCTACAATACCTTTTTAGTCTTACTTTAAATACCGGTTGGGTTATGTGTGTATATATGTCTGTGTATACGCACACACACACGCGGTAACCACAAAAGAGAAGGATTAATCAGACAGTCAGACGATCTTCAAATAATAAAATGATAGAAGACTCTTTGGTTTAAAACAGAAATAATTAACATAGGTACAAAAAGACAAAAATTAAAGTAATTAAAACCGAGAGTAGAAATGACAAAGAAAAGTTTACAAGTAGTATGTAAAGTAAACAAAAATAAAAAGACATAGAATTTCACCTACGACTCCAGTAACTAAAATTTGGTTTCTCTTTACTTTTGTATACACGTATGTCTCTAACAATATATTTATCAGTAGACTAAATAAAAATTATAGGTTTTAGACCTTAAACGAGTTTACGAGTAGTTATGTATTCAACATGTTACAAATACGTTACCTGATCATGAGTCGTTATTTTTCTTTTCTTTATAATAGTACGTTTGATACACCTACGTAGACTTTTGTTAATACGATAACCTTTTCTCGATGTTTTTCTACATTATGAATACTAAAATCCATATGTTTTATATCTTTTACGTTTCAATAGATATTACTGGTTTTTCTAACTATCAAGGGACCCCTACCTGTACCTTCTCATCATTTCGTCATAAGTCTTTCCCCATGGTCCTTTGACAACTGAAACTACCTTTACAGGTAATCGAGTTAACCTTAGTCACAAAGTACCCACCTGTGTATACAACTTGGACTAGGTTGACAAATAAATTTTTTACATATTCAACAACGTACAGATAATATAGAGTTGTTTCGAAAAATTTTTCTATGGTAAAATTTTTACTATTTCCAGTTCTACTCTTCTTTTATAAATATTATGAATATAAACTGAATATTGAGAATGTTGAACTATTATTCCTCTCTTTGTTGGTTATTTTGTTATCCCTTTTCTAAAGTTTTCTGTAGAGTATTTCTTTATATATACTTCCTGGTTATTCGGATACTTTTCTCCGAGTTGTTATAATTAGTGGTCCCTTTATGTTTAATTTTGACGTTACTCTATAGTGATGTGGTTGTAATCCTACCGATTTTAAATTTACATTATTACATTTATTTAACCGTTCTTAAGTTTTCTTGACCCTAAAATTATGTAACGACCTCACTCATATTTTACTATTCTGTTGTAACCTTTTCATAAACTGAAAAAAAAAAAATTCAACTTGAATATACTAGGAATCCTGGGTCGTCAAAGAGAGGACCTACAACATGGGTTCTCTTAAGTTTCGTATGTAGTTGTATAATATATTTATAAGGATCTTTAAAATAAGTTTTATCTAGTCTTGACTTTTAGAGAGGAGACGAAACCCCTGAGGTTAATCTACATACGAACTACAAATTTCAACAGGGGAGACAGTTCACTACGAGACAAGTACAATAAATGTTAAAAATTTTTTAAGAGACTCCTAAAATAAAAAGTCAAGTCAAGTCAGCGAGTCAACACAGGCTGAGAAACACTGAGGTACTGACGTTGTGCGGACCGGAGGGACAGTTAGTCGTTGACGACCTCAGATGGGTTTGGGTACAGGTAACTTAGCCACTACGGTAGGTTGGTAGAGTAGGAGACAGTAGGGGAAGAGGAGGACGGGAGTTAGAAAGGGTCGTAGTCCTAGAAAAGGTTACTCAGTCTAGAAGCGTAACCCACCGGTTTCATGACCTCAAAGTCGAAGTTGTAGTCAGGAAGGTTACTTATAGGTCCTGACTAGAGGAAATCTTACCCGACCAACCTAGAGGAACGTCAGGTTCCCTGATAGTTCTCAGAAGAGGTTGTGGTGTCTAGTTTTCGTAATTAAGAAGTCACGAGTCGAAAGAAATATCAGGTTGAGAGTGTAGGTATGTACTGATGACCTTTTTGGCATCGGAACCGATCTGTCTGGAAACAACCGTTTCATTACAGAGA
This sequence comes from Capra ibex, assembly GCA_006410555.1. Taxonomy (NCBI): domain Eukaryota; kingdom Metazoa; phylum Chordata; class Mammalia; order Artiodactyla; family Bovidae; genus Capra; species Capra ibex. The sequence continues at coordinate 40,524,292 of SJYO01016970.1, read as the reverse complement.
CGAAAACTTATACGATAGATCCAACCAGTGTTGAAAGGAAGGTTCCTCATTCGCAGAAAAGTAAAAGACCGACTTAAGTGGTAGGCGTCACTAAAACCTCGGGTTTTTTTATTTCAGTCGGTGAGAAAGGTAGAGATAGATAAACGGTACTTCACTATCCTGGTCTACGGTACTAGAATCAAAAGACTTACAACTCGAAATTCGGTTGAAAAAGTGAGAGGAGAAAGTGAAAGTAGTTCTCCGAGAAATCCAGAAGAAGTGAAAGACGGTATTCCCACAGTAGGTGTATAGACTCCAATAACTATAAAGAGGGTGGTTAGAACTAAGTCGGACACGAAGGAGGTCGGGTCGTAAAGAGTACTACATGAGACACATCTTCAATTTATTCGTCCCACTGTTATATGTCGGAACTACGTGAGGAAAAGGACAAACCTTGGTCAAACAACAAGGTACAGGTCAAGATTGACAACGAAGGACTGGACGTATGTCCAAAGAGTTCTCCGTCCAGTCCACCAGACCATAAGGGTAGAGAAAGTCTTAAAAGGTGTCAAATAACACTAGGTGTGTCAGTTTCCGATACCGTGTCACTTATTTCATCTATAAAAAGACCTTGAAAGAACGAAAAAGCTATTAGGTCGTCTACAACCGTTAAACTAGAGACCAAGGAGACGGAAAAGATTTTGGTCGAACTTGTAGACCTTCAAGAGCCAAGTGCATAACAATTTCGGACCGAACCTCTTAAACCCCGTAATGAAATGATCGTACACTCTACTCACGTTAACACGCCATCAAACTCGTGAGAAACCGTAACGGCAAAAAACCTTAACCTTACTTTTGACTGGAAAAGGTCAGGACACCGGTGACGACTCAAAAGGTTTAAACGACCGTATAACTCACGTCGTGAAAGTGTCGTAGTAGAAAGTCTTAAACTTTAAAATCTATCGAGATAACGATACAGAAGTTCAAGTGATTAGAAAAAAAGGAGTTCACAAAATTAGATGACAAAAAATATAATCTATACCATATTCCAACCGGATTTTAAAGTAAACCCAAAAAACATTCGACAATTTCTTTTGAGATTGTTTGAAATCCCGGTTGGGTTATCAAAAGGAGAAATCTTCTATTAAACCCAGAAAAACACAGAAAAAAACACTGATCAAAAGTACACATTAGAAAGGAGATCGGAGAACTTGAATACTCTATGACAGTATTATTAAAAAATTACAGAATAGATGTTATGACTAAGATAATATACATATGAAGAATCTAGTTAAAGATAACTAACTAAAAACAGGAGTAATACCCAGTATGAACTGGAGAAACCTTACAATTAAGACAAGTAAAGACTTACCTACCGTTTGTAACACTTAAAATGTAAAAGTAACCGACCTATAACAACATAAAGAATTTATAAAAACTCAAAACAAGGTCTACGTCATCTCAATGAATGTTTGTCATGATTGAGAAAGTCTTAAACGAAAACTCGAAACAATACACCTTGGTTCTATCATATAATTTTTCGTCTCTGTAATAAAACGGTTGTCTCCAGGCAGATCAGTTCCGATACCAAAAAGGTCACCAGTACATACCTACACTCTAAACCTGACACTTCTTTCGACTCACGGCTTCTTAACTACGAAAACTTGACATCACAACCTCTTCTGGGAACTATCAGGCAACCTGACGTTCCTCTAGGTTGGTCAGGTAGGATTTCCTCTAGTCAGGGTCCACAAGTTACCTTCCTGACTACGACTCCGACTTTGAGGTTATGAAACCGGTGGAGTACACTTCTCAACTGAGTAACCTTTTCTGGGACTACGACCCTCCCTAACCCCCGTCCTCCTCTTCCCCTGCTGTCTCCTACTCTACCGACCTACCGTAGTGACTGAACTACCTGTACTTCAACCCATTTGAGGTACTCAACCACTACCTGTCCCTTCGGACGACACGATATTAAGTACGCCAGTGTTTCTCAGTCTGTACTGACTCACTGACTTGACTTGACTTGACTACACCTTGATTTCGTCTGAAATAAGATCCCATGCAAACAGAATTTTGAATGCGATTCTGAGACTCTTAAGATGGACTACGGGGTACTTAATACTCCAAAAGATGAGATACACCACTCTTGTCCTTGGTAAAGACCGAAACTCACTCGAGGACCGTGACAAGATTAGAAAAGTCTCTCGAGAAAGGGGTCTGGAACTATCAGAGGAATGTTTGGACGTGACTAGTCATGAATCACCTTCTGAGTTCGTCCTGGGAAATGTCTAGAGACAAGAGAGGAGGGTGAGACACGGGACGTTTGGGACAGGTGTATTTGAGGTAGTTACATAGAGGGACAATAGGGGAAGAGAGACGGAGTCTGTCTTTGGGGAGGTCCCTCGTTTAGTCCCGTTCGTAACCCGAATACGTATATAAAGGGTAAAGAGTCCCGAGTTACAGAGAAGGGATGGTACCACGGTATATATAACAGGTCAAAAAATCGACAAAGTCCTTCCTTCCATTTAGACCAGGGACAATAAATCTACAAGTGACCTTCGTCTTTAAGGTAGATTAAAACGGGATGATGAGTTACTACAGAGAGTTACTCGTTCAAAATTTAAAAGTCATTCAGGTAAAATAACTGTAAAAAAAGTAGTACGATTCCTAAGACTTCTTATGTTATTATTCATTCATCTTGTGTCGTAGATGAAAAAGTTCTTCGAAAGTTAGTATATTTCCTCGTCTTTCGATGTTTCTTTATGAAACCCCTTTTCTTCCGAGTCCACCAGTCAACTCTACTCATCTCGTCCTTCTCAATTTATGTCTTTACAGATTATTGAAGATCAAACATATATCTTTTCCCATAACACAAACCGTCTTATTATCGGAGGTCTCTACAGGTTCAAAATTAGTAACTTTGACACTGACATAATGGAATGTGCCGTTTCTCCTAAAATGTGCACACTGATTTAATTACTAGAACTGTACTAGACCCAATAGACTCACACGGGTCACATTGGTGTTCCCAGGAATATTCTCTTTCTCTCTCTGTCCTCCCAGAATTTTCCTCTACACTGTTACCCACATCCACAGTCTCCACACTCTAACGACCTTCTTCGGTACTTGGTTCCTAACACCCGTTGAAGATCTTCGACTTTTTCCTCTACTTTACATAACGTAACCGGTTTTTCAAGTATTGTAGAATGTCTTTTTTTTGGGTTTACTAGAAAAACTGGTTGGGTCATAAAGGAGGATCTTAGAGGTCTTTGTTTCATTGAGACGACTTTGGAACTAAGGCGGTGGGGGGTTTCTCTGGGTAAAACCTGAAACCCTGTGATCTTGATATTCTACGATTCAGACACGAAATTTTGGACATTACCACCCCGTCAAACAGAGTACTCGTTATCTTTTCATTATGTCCATAACTAATCTTCCCAACTCAAAACGAGATCCGTGTTGTTCCTCCATTGAACCCACTCATTTGAAGAGTATATCTCCGAAGAAGTGTGTGACCACTAGTAACGTATGGACAACCATGATTTAAGTCTTACTACCAGTCAAAGACAGTCGGAGACAACGACCTTATTTATAAACCTGAATTTTACTATCGAGAAACCGTCCATGACCATCATTGTGACCGAAGGATACTCAGTCCTCAGGGAGTGAGAGATAGGAGTGGGGTTTTCCCTAGATTAGTTTATTCCTGACTTCCCTCCGTTCTGAAATGTTCTGAACCTGAATCTTTAAAATATTGTTAAAATCGTGAGATTTACGTTGTCAGAACAAGAAAATATTTTGAATTCAGATAAGAAGTTTGTAAAACGAATGTAAGTCTTTGTGTCGGAACATATACATGAGACAATACAGACTGAGAAACACTGGAGTGCCTCACATCGGGTGGTTCGAGGAGACAGGTACCTTAAAAGGTCCATTCTTATGACCTCACCTAAAGGTAAAGGGTTGAGTCCCCTAGAAAGACTGGGTCCCTAACTTGGATGTAGAGGACTCAGAGGACGTAACGTCAGTCTAAGAAATGGTGACGCGGTGGACCCTTTGGGGTGTATACTGAGAGAACCGGTAGAAAGAGAAGTAGAACTAAAGGGAAACGAACTTCCTTAAAAGATCGTAACTAGGTCACTTCAAGAACAGTAGTACGGACCTATCGAAACACGGGTGAACTCCATTTCAGTTTTACGAAGAAATAATTACTTTTACGGAATTATTGGTCGTGTTCTACAGACATATTTGTCATGTTCGTTTGAGTTCAGAAAACGAGTCTATTTACGTAATCTCCCAGTCGTCGGTTCCTCTATCTTACGTCTCTCGTCTATTCAGAGGAAGGACAGGGACCGCCCTTGTCTCGGTTCCTGTGTGCCAACAGTGAAACCTAACATTTTCAGGAGGGACACACACCCCTACACGTGTCTGTTCGTTACTCGACTTGCACGTGTTCGTAACATAACCTACTCTTGGAACGAGGACCGGTTTATCGTTTATCGTCCCACGTAACAACTCCGATTAGGGTTGAGTGAACCGGAGAGACACTCGTCACTTATTGTTAGACGTCGGAGTACACAGGTCCGTAACACGAGACTCAGACCCGTTCCGACCCTCCTCTGTTACCCGAATTGCTGACATAACGAGGTAAAAGACCCCACGCCCCGTCCCCCTTACGATGTATTCCAGGAGTACTTTGTTCGATTCTGTTCTAAAGTTTGGTCTTGTCCGCTTTGTTCTACAAGTACTCGTCCCGATTCAAATTGTCACAGAGTCTAGACAAACTAAGAAAACTTATTATGAAAGTTTAGCCTGACACGGATATATCCTAGTTCTGTCGATATTTTTTTTTTTTCTTTTTGAAATCTACTGGTCAAAAAGGAAAGAACTACTGTACTGTAACTCCTTAACCAAACTGACTATTAAAAGAAAAAGAAAATCATCTAACTTTCACAAGTGAATAAAGTGAATGGATGCTTTCAAAGGTAAATCTTTACCCAAGTTATACGTCAACATCACATAGGGACGAAATTTGTGTGTGTGTGTGTGTGTGTGTGTGTGGGAAAAAAAAGGTGGAGAAGAAAGGGAGAGGACTGAACTCTCTAAGAGTTATACCGTCTTCGATTTTGTTATGAGTATTTTAACTCAAGTTTAATAAGATGAAAAAAACATGATAGTAGACCGGGAACCTTGTCATAAGAGTTTCGGGGTTTTATTATTTAAGATCTCTCCCACATCTCTTTTCCCTGGGGAGGATGTGACAACTACCCTTATAACTAACCGTTTAGGTGATACCTTTTGTCATATCTCCGAGGAGTTTTTCGATTTTTATATCAACGGTATACTATGTTGTCAGAGTGAGAACCTGCATATGACCTGTTCTGATATTAAGTTTTCTATGTACATAAGGATAACAAGTAACGTCGTGATCAGTGTTATCGGTTCTGTACCCTTGTTGGATTTACAAGTGACTGTCTACTTACCTACTTTTTATACACGGTATATATAGTATGATGCACTTCGGTAGTCTTTCTCTTTTTGTTTATGGTATACTATAGGGAATATACACCTTAGATTTTATACTGCGTTTACTTGGATAGATACTTTATCTTTGTCTAAGTGTCTGTGTCTCTTGTCCGACTACTAACGGTTCACCCTCTGTCGTATTCCCTCCCTACTTAACCCTCAAACCCCAATCGTCTACGGTTGACCATATGTATCCTACCTATTTGTTCCAGGATGACATATCATGTCTCGTGATGTCAGTTATAGGACATTGGTATTACCTTTTATTATACCTTTTCTTATATATATATATGTGTGTGTTGTCTTAGTAAAACGACATGTCGTCTTTGATTGTGTAATGCTCAGTAGATGTCAAGTTATCTTATTTAAAATTGTTTCTTATGACTCTAGTCCATAAGGTAAACATCTCAACGGTTATTTTACCAGACAACTCCCACCTTTATCACAAACTTCTTTAGACTGAACCTCCTTGTGAGTCCCCGTTTACAGAAAAACTTCGGACAACCCGACCTCCTACGTTTACTGAGTACGTTTTACAAAGTAAGTACTTCCGTCCCCTCTTGTCAAAATTTCATCCTCCTCAAGTTCCCTCAAACCAGGATTCACAATCCACTTAATCAGTTCTATTAAATTTCATCTTTTTGATATCTATTTTTATAACTTAATGACTCAGTACCTTGTCCACCAAAATCTTGTTAAAACTACACTTCGATCTTCCAAATCCATCTTACCCGGGAGAAAGGAATTACCAATGTCTTGATGTTTTATGTCAGATCAGAATTTTAACCTTTCTTTTGACTTTTACCTTAATATTTTAGACTCAGTTAACGGACGTTCACCGAGGTTACGACAATGAAACACGTCGTTTACGTAATAAATCCTGAAGTCACACGTTCCGTGGACGACCATCAGGTTCACGTCGTCACCTGTTCTGTCCGCACGAGGAATAGAAGTCACCTCTATACGTCACCTCGAAGTATAAATCCCTGTTGTGTTTACACCATCCGGTTTGTTACGGGGGGTTTCTAAAGGTGCAGGATTAATAACCTGGAACATTTATACTGAACGTTTTGTCAGTGTCCCTGAAACATCTATACTAATTCAATTCCAAGAAATCTACCCCTTTACTCGGACCTAATAGGTTCCTAATAGGTGACCTAATTGGTGACCTAATAGGTTCACCCAGGTTCCAGTAATGGTCCAGGAATCTCTCCATTCTCCTGTTCTGAGTTCTCTCTACACTATTGTTTTGTCTAGACCCTCTCTCTCTTCCCCGGTGTTCGGTTCCATACTTACACTGGAAAGTCAAGTCAAGTCAAGTCAAGTCAGCGAGTCAGTCAGCATAAACTGAGAAACGCTGCGGTACTGAACGTCGTGTTGTCCGGAGGGACAGGTAGTGGTTGAGGGTCTCAAGTGGGTTTGAGTACAGGTAGCTCAGCCACTAGGGTAGGTCGGTAAAGTAGGAGACAACAGGGAAAGAGAAGGACGGGGGTTAGGGAGGGTCGTAGTCCCAGAAAAGGTTACTCCGTTGAGAAGTGTACTCCACCGGTTTCATAACCTCAAAGTCGAAGTCGTAGTCAGAAAGGTTTCTTGTGGGTCCTGACTAGAGGAAATCTTACCTGACCAACCTAGAGGAACGTCAGGTTCCCTGAGAGTTCTCAGAAGAGGTTATACTGGAAATCGTCGATCTTTTCCGTTCTTTTGTCTAAAAGGAGATCTCAAAGGTCTCCCTTTTGTCGGGACGACGGTGGAACTAAAGTCGGGTCCCTTTGTGAAAAAACCGAAAAATTGGAGGTCTTTACATTCTATTATTTAAACACAATAAAATTCGGTGATTCCAACACCATTAAGTAATGTCGACGTTATCCGTTTATTAGTGAGATTTGGGACAAAGTGTTAGGAACACTCCCGAGGTACTCCCTTTCGTGTCCTACGGTGCTCATGTCCACCGTCTCAACGTGAGATTTACCCTGGATTTGGGTAGAGGGAGTTACGACGGGGAGGACCTCATCTGTCTCCTCAGTCGACTCGTTCTCTTCTACCACTTTCACTTTCAGCGAGTCAGCTCAGGTCGAGAAACGCTGGGGTGTCTGATATGGCAGGTACCTTAAGAGGTCCGATCTTATGACCTCACCCATCGGAAAGGGAAGAGGTCCCCTAGAAGGGTTGGGTCCCTCGTTTGAGGCCAGAGGACGTAACATCCACCTAAGAAATGGTTGTCTTGGTGTTCACTTCGGGTTCTTATGACCTCACCCATCGGATGGGTTCCCCTAGAAGAGTTGGGTCCTTAGATTGACCCCAGAGGACGTAACGTTCACCTAAGAAATGGTTGACTCGATACACCCTTTGAGGAATCTCTTCTACCACTCACGACACAAAACCCGTCTTGTTTGAACCGGTCGAGGGTCACGTACTTGTTTAAACTGTGAGACCACCCCTCCCCCGACGTAGTGTCACTGGTTTCCGTCCTCGTACTTCTTCCTCTTTTCCTCGTCTAAGAGATTCCGAACCCGTTTGTGGATTCTCAGTTTGACGACCCAGTTCTCCCTCCCCATAAAATTGGAAAAATTCTTTGGTAAAGTATGAGGGAACCTACTAACTGACCTAACACTCCCACCACGTTTTTTCAGTTCGGACAAGAAAGTTTGACTTGTTATACGGTTCGAGAAATGTGTCGAGGAATACTAAACTCACAAAGATCTCTGTTTCTCCACTTCCAGTAATAAGATACCCGTAGAAGGGACTTTATGTCTTAGGGAACAAAGGAACCCATTTCCTCCTTTTTTTCGAAGAATTTAACAGTGGTTCAGTAAGTCCCTTCGTAACACGAACGCTTGAACATCTCTGACATAAAGTGGTTTAGTTTATGATTCTAACCTAGTCTCCGAGTTTAAAGTCTTCGATTAACGAGAATCTGATACAGTCTGTCCCTTTGACTCTGGACCTCGACAATCCTCTACGACTATAGGAGGATAATCAGTTACTTCCTCACTCCAGTGACTTCAGACCAGAACTAGATATGACACTGGATAAGACACGTGCGGAAAGAGAAAGTCTAGAAGGGTGAGGACAAAATCGAAGGTTTACGTGTTCGAGTCTGTTTCTGGAGAGGGGAAAGTAGTAAGTAGTGTGCGATTTGTCTCAGAAAAGACAGTCAACAGGAAGTTTAGGAGGGAAGTTTTTCCTTTCATTAGGTCGATTCCCCATAGTGAGTTTGGTTCTAAAACTGTCAATTTCTCACAGGGTTGGTCTTTCCTGTGACTCTGCTTGTCCGACTTTAGTCCTGACAGTCTGTTTGGTCCTACATGTTGGTGACCAGGCCTTTCGATTTAACTCGATGTATCATTTCATTGTTACCTTCCTAATACTTTCCATATGGATGATCTTACTCTCGACTTATACATTTTGGAATTCCGGTTTACCTGACACTCAAAGTCCCTTCTAGACTCTTCCTCTAGTGTTTACTTAATACGAGAATTTGTCAAAACCTGACATTCTTTTGACCTCTCCGTTCTTTTTCATAGGATGTTTTACGGAACCACCCAACACTTACCTAAAGAAAAATTAATAAGAGAATGGATCCCACATTCTTTAGAAACTTAAATCTTCTCTAAGTTACTACCGAAGGGTGGTTACCTACACAGATGGGGTTTGGAGACCACCCTACAATACGACTTTTTCTCAGAAACGTCTACAGTCATTCAGTTCTGCTAGAGGTCTACTCTAGTAGGACCTAATAAACTCGTACGGGTTTTAGGATTCTGTTCACAAGTATATCCTCTTTCCGTTTCTCTCTTCTCCTCTCCCGGCACGCTTCAGTCCCGTCTCCGAACTCAAGACACCGATGTTCAGTCCCTTATGGATTTCGGTGGTCTTCGGTATTCTCCGGTACTCCCTAAGAGAGAATATGGGAACTTACCCTCAAGTCAGGACGGTTGTGGAATCTAAAGTCTGAAGACCGGAGTTCTTGGTACTCTCTTCCTCAACGACAACCAAAATTCGGTGGGTTAAACCCCATTAGACAATACGTCCTTTGATTACAACCCACCTTCCATCTAAGAATAAGTTGTCCAGATTCCTTTCCCCCACCTCACTCCATTACTTATACACTCATACTTACCCATACTTTAAGGTCTATTCAGGTCCGTCCCCCCTTAGATTCCCGTCCCGCCCCCCTTCGTCTTTAACAGATGTACCGGTCGAAGAGAACTCCCCGGTGTTACTCCCAACTAGGGTTCCATCGGGAGAGTGAGGAACAAGAATATAATAGGTGGGTCAAACCCTTGTTTAAGGTCGTTCTCTAACCCTCCTTGGATGAAGGGGGTCGAGAGGACATCCAAGGTATTTATGTACGTTGAAGGAGTGAATCAAGTCCGAGTAATGGTCATTTCGTTCTGTGTGTTAAGTCAAGAAAATTAGTAAAAAGAGTAATAAAAAACAAGAGTCAAAATCAGTAGAGTATAAAGAAGTGAAGACAGTTGGTGAGGGAACCAATATGTAAAAAGAACAGTAAACGGAACCTTTTGGTTTTGATTTGTCGTATTAATCATAACGAACATACTTTCTACACTGAAAACCCCCGCCCCCGCCTTACAATAAGAATTAACGACTAAGTGCAACATTTGTAGAAACTGAGGACACTCACATGACCTAAAGACCACGGGTGTCCGGTAAGTACCCCAGATGTCTTAGACAGGTTTTTACCACTGAGTCCACACTGACATCGTCTCGCTGGACCTGTACCCCTATGTCCCGATTCTGATCCCACCATACACCATCCTTCTCTGTAGATAAAAGTCGGTCGTGAGGAGGTTTGACCGACAGATACAAATTTTGAAGTTTGGGTCCTAAAATTTTTCCTCCCGTAAATTAGGACTTTTCTATTGATGAGGGAAACTTTACATAAGAGAAATTAGGTCATTGTGAACCGCAAACGTATACCAAAAGAAGACGTCTCGGATTCTTCTTTTTCAAAGGATTTGGACAGAGAACTTGGAGTGGGGTGGAGTGGGGGGTCGTAGTCTCCTAATTTAACGATTTAAACTAAGTTTAAATTTTAACCCAAATCTCAACCCTTTTCACTACATTCCCCTACCGATTCGGACTCGAAGTCCATTACCACCTAGACACAAAACTTCACGTTTTTACAGGTCGAAACTCTGGACCACGTGCACTATTGTCCCGACAACACTCGTGGTTTCCTCTTTACAGACGTTCCCGGTCCGTGTGTCAGTAGTACGTTGTGTGTACAGGTAAAGTTGTTGTGACCCCACCCGAACCCCCGAAGGGTTCACGATTTCTTAGGTGAACGGTTACTTCCTCTGCATTCTCTGCAGTCAAACTAGAGACACATCCCTTCTAGGGGACCTCCTCCCGTACCGCTGGGTGAGATCATAAGAATGGACCTCTTAGCGTACCTGTCTCCTCGGACCACCCGATTTCAGGTACCCCAGCGTTTCTCAACCTGTGCTGACTTCACTGAATCGTACGTGGGTGCCCCATCCGAATGGGGTGGTATACACACTTTCACTCTAGATGGGGAAAAGAAAAAAACGATAGAAAGTACTGAAGATGGGAAATTCGTTAATTCTTTTCGGAGTCCCTCCCCAGGGTCGTTAGGGAGGACCCGAAAGATGACATCGGAAACGACAGGTGACACGAACCGGAAGTGACGTGGTCGTGACCCGACAGTCCGAGAACTGACTCTCAGGGTTCCACCATACGTCGAAGGTCGGAGAGACCCTGGGTCGTCGGTCGGGACAAACTCAGGAAGGATGGGACGCGTCCAGGGATCACGAGAGTCCCTGGTACGAGACTCTTTGAGGAACTTTGATAGGTCGTAGTCCCCGGACCTTTTACTGTCTAAGAGTCAAGAAAGGGTCTAGGTCCCTGGACATTCCGTGACCCATGTTAGGTCCGGTGGGAAGGTTCTCCCTCTTTCGTAGTAAAAGTAGTATAAGTTAACCAGTTTCTTCAATATCTGAGTCTACTCTACCCTTACGAGTTTCCGAACCTATGACTTTCCGTACCAAGAAACCCCAGTAGTTCTTTGTCAGATAGTATAGATAAAACGTCCAAGACAACATGAATATTTTATTACGATCCAGAGTGCATATGACCCAAAGGGACCACCGAGTCCACCATTTCTTAGACGGGTGTTACGTCCTCTGTACCCAAACTAGGGACCCAACCCTTCTAAGGGACTTCTTACCTTACCGATGGGTGAAATCATAAGAACGGACCTCTTAAGGTGATTGTCTCCTCGGACTACCCGATGTCAGGTACAGCCTGTACTGACTCGTTGAAAGTGAACACATATGATAATTTGACTTGTACATAAATACTTACGATAGTCAAAGTTGATTGATATGATTCAAAACAAAACCCAAAACAAAAATAAATACCTTGCCTACAAACAAAGATTGAATTCCTAGAGTGTTCACTTGTTTGTCTTGTTTATGTGTCCATATGTTTCAGGTCACCTTCTGTATAATACTTGGGAACACTAAATTTAAAATTTTTTTTTACTTCTTCTAAATCACTTTTCTTTCTAATAAGACGTTATACCTCAATACCCTGACAAGTATCTTTGACGACTCTTATACGAAATCTTTAATATTTGGTGTTAAATTTTTATATTCTATAATGGTAGTAACGATATTTTAGTGTCGGAGAAGTTATTGATATAAATCCTCGAGGACTAAGGAGTTTCAGACCACCTGGTTAGACAAGTGAAGAGTGTTCGTATGACCACTTCTCAAACCCGAGACCTAAGTCGGGTGGACCCAACTTTAGGTATGACAGACTGGAACCCGTTCAATAAATTGGAGAGACACAGAGTTACAGTACTGGAATTCCATCTCTCTTATTACAGAAAGAGTACTCCTAAAATACCAAATTACACAAACTCCAACGATCTTATTACGAACCGTGTCTTTTTTACGAGTACAATTCATAACAACTACTAACACTACCCGACTTATTTTGGGGAGGGGGTCTCTACGGGTGGAGGTGTCCTTGGACACTTATACAATGGAATGTACCGTTTTCCCTGAAACGTCTCCAGTGATTTCCAGAACTCTACCCCCTTCTCATAGGACCTAATAGGTCCACCCGACTACACTACTGTTCTCCCTCCGTCCTCCCTAGTCTCAGTTTCCTCTATTACACTACTACCTTCGTCTCCAGTCTGTCTACGTCTCTCAGTGGCTGGTTCCTTCCGACTGTTAGACGTCTTAGACCTTTGCCGTTCCCTGCCTAAGAGAGGATCTCGAAGGTTTTCTTTGTAGGATCGACTGGGTAAGCCCTGAAGACTAGAGATTTTGATGTTTTATTATTTAGACACAACAAAAGTGGTTCAAACCCCCTAAACAATGTTGTCGTTGTCTTTAATTACACTACTACCTACCATTACTACTACTACTAGACTTTCAGTCACGGAGGATGTGTGTCAGCTCTTTGTCTTAGATTGGTTAGTCTTTTCCCATACAAGAGATTGTGATCCCTTTCTATAAGTCATCCCTCGAACTATTCTGACTTTACCAAGACAAGTAACCTAAGTTAGTTCGACAGTGTCACCAAAAAAGAGAAATCTAAAACTTTAGTGATCAAGTTTGTAGTTTTGTTACGATTGATGAAACATAAATATAAAATACTAAACAAAAACTTGTAAAAGTGATCATAAAATTGTACTTCAGAACTCAAAAAGAAATTACTATATAAAATATTTATAAAAGTAGTACGACTTCATACTAAAAGAATACATAACCCTGGTAAACCCCCAAGAAAGGTGGAAACCCAATGTGTAGAGATTCGTATAATGTCGTCCATTTCTCTTCACAAGTCGTAAGACTTCAATGATTGTTAAGTGGAGACGTCCCGTGAAATGTGTCGAGAAAACAGTTGGAGTAGAGTGAAAGGGGAATGTTGTAAGGACACTCACCATTCGTTCTGAATCCTTCCAACTCCTACTTATTACCCTTACCATACCGATAATTTATCGTCTCTGTCCAAAATTATGTCCGGAGAACTGAGTTTCTAGTGACAAGGAGTCTATAGAAGTTTCTCAAATTCCTTTATAAAGTCTCTGAATAACTGAACCTTTTCTCTCAAAGGGCAGAGAGGGAAGGAGAGGGGGTGACGAGTAAATCAAACCTTCCCGGATTTCACAAGGTCTACACTTCTATGTGCGTACTGTACGTTATGTCGACAGTACCAATTCAGGTTCAAAACTTGTGACCAGGTAATTTCGTACACATAAGGGTGTTGACTTTCGTTCTGAAACCCCTAACTCACGATTTATAAACAATTGTGATGGTTACCTTCTGTGTAAAGAATCCCTAGACCCTTACACTCACTCCCAACACCTCATTTTCTTCTGTTATTCTGAAAAACCGATGGTCGGTCAGAAAGTCTTGGTAAGATTCAAGTCAAAGTTGGATCATTCGGTTTTCAGATTTTACAAACTATTTTTCGAACTGACAACAGAAGGTTGTATCAAGGATCATTCCTTTAACCTTAAGTCCAGAATCGAGAAACCTAAACCCTTGTTTTTTACAATAACTAATGGTAGTTCTTGTGACACTCGGTACGACCTCTACAAAATCCCTAAAGACTACGTTACGAATGAGTCGGATAGTATATTATCTTGGAAACCTTTATTAACACGTCCATCCCTAATTTATTATTATTTTTTTTACGTCTCCTCGGACTTCCTTCGTCTTTATCGGACAGCGATTTTTATTTGTCTGAATTCTATAAGGGTGGTCTTTTTAATCAGAATTTATTACTATCGTTACTTTAGAGTGGGGAAAGTACTTCGAAAAGGAAACTGGAACTGGTTCATAGTGGAAGGTTAATGTTTCAAGACATTACGGATTCAAGATCGTGAAAATCTCGACTTTACCCTTAGGATCTTTCGTAGATTCCCTTTATTAGATCGGTCGATCGACTTATGTTTTAGTTCAATTATTTTTATATTATCAAAACGATGTTTGATCGTCTTTGGTTAAACTTTTCCGTTATCCCTTTTTTTAGGATGAGTGTTATCTTTGGTTTATTATATATCGTTATTCAAATTGTTGTTACACGTCTTGAATACATTCATTTTGATTTTGATGACTTTATTTATACTCTTTAGATTTATTTATACCTTCTAAATTTATTTCTATCTTGATACGATACAAGGATTTACCTTTACGACTTTTAAAATTTCTAAAATTAAGAAGGGTTTAATTAGGTATTTCAGTTTCATTAGAGTTAGTTTTAAGATGACTTAAAAGTGTCTTGAACTGTTCGAAAAAAAAAAAAAAATTAAGTATACCTTCACTTTTACCTGTCTTAATTGATTCCGGAAATTCTTTTTTTGTCTCCGTAATGAGATTGTCTAACGTTTTGTATCGTATTTAGATACCGACAATTCTCTCACACTAAAATAGTATCTTTACATAAGATTTTTGGTCACCCCATCGAATTTTCACATCTTTCTCTTAGTACGTAGGCACCCGTAAACCATGTAATATATCCACCATAAATTTTAACTACTTATATTCAATACCTACGTAAGACGTCGTTCATTGTCTGTGGACTTTTTATCACCGGAGTAGTCGTCCCTAAATAAAGGGAGTGTACTCTTCACCTCCGAATCTTCTAGGTATAAGGGAAGTCGAAATATAAAGTCGGAGGATTGGTGTACAAGAATGGAAGTACAAGTAACGGAGGTCCCTCTGGTCGACGGGTTGGAAGTCGAAGTACAGAGGTAAAATTCGTCCTCACGTTTTATTTATTTATTTTCTTTGTTCCTTATGACCTACAAAGAACTATCGTCCTGAAAAGGCCTTCAGGGTCATCCGAAGACGGAAATGGAGTAACCACTCTTAAGAACAGGACGGTAGTGAAGTCGAAGTTCCTTCCGATCCCGCATCTCTGCGACTTGACTCTTGTTACTGTGATACTTGTTTTTTTTAGACCAAAAAAAGAGATACTTCTTCTCCGACCGACGTGTCTGTTAGTCTCAAACCCAAAAGTGTGTACTTAAAATCCTACGTGTTAGATATTTTGATCGAATCGTTAATATCATTTTGTATTTACCTTATCTGTACGGTCAGTTCCTATACTAACCGTCTTACTCAAATTTTTAAGATTGAGTTTATATATGACAGATGTTTTTTGTATGAAATCTAAGTTTCTGTGTCTATGTAACTTTCATCTTATCACCTTTTTCTATATGACTTCCATTTCATATTGTCTATTTGTTACTAGTAATTCTGTCGACTTCACCGACTTCTATTTTCTGAACGTCCGTTTTTAATAATAATCTCTGTTTCTTCCTGTAAAATATTACTTTTTTCCCAGTTCTTCTATAACGTATATATATACGTGGTATATATCCATAATAAATAATATATTTAATATATCGATATAATATAACATTTTATATACACACAATATATATATATATTATATATAACGTTTTTATTTACGTATATAGAAACACACATATATATATCGTACATATACAAATATACATATATATTTTACACATATATATATATATATATATATGAATTGTCTCGTATTCATATATTTATATGAGTTGTTGGATATACGTCCAGTCCTTCGTTGTTAATCTTGACCTGTACCTTGTTCTCTGACTAAGGTTTATCCTTTTCCTCATGTAGTTTCGACATATAGAAGTGGGACGAATAAATTGAATATACGTCTCATGTAGTACTCTGTGGAACCCGACCTTCTGCGTATTCGACCTTAGTTCTAACGGTCCTCTTTATAGTTATTGGAACCTATACGTCTACTGTGGTGGGAATACCGTCTTTTACTTCTCCTTGGTTTTTCGGAGAACTACTTTCACTTTCTCCTCTCACTTTTTCAACCGAATTTCGAGTTGTAAGTCTTTTACTTCTAGTACCGTAGGCCAGGGTAGTGAAGTACCGTTTATCTACCCCTTTGTCACCTTTGTCACAGTCTGAAATAAAACCCCCCGAGGTTTTAGTGACGTCTATCACTAACGTCGGTACTTTAATTTTCTGCGAATGAGGAACCTTCCTTTCAATACTGGTTGGATCTGTCGTATAAGTTTTCGTTTCTGTAATGAAACGGTTGTTTCCAGGTAGATCAGTTCCGATACCAAAAAGGTCACCAGTACATACCTACACTCTCAACCTGACACTTCTTTCGACTCGTGACTTCTTAACTACGAAAACTTGACACCACAACCTCTTCTGAGAACTCTCAGAGAACCCGACGTTCCTCTAGGTTGGTCAGGTAGGATTTCCTCTAGTCAGGACCCATAAGTAACCTTCCTGACTACGACTTCGACTTTGAGGTTTTGAAACCGGTGGAGTACACTTCTCAACAGAGTAACCTTTTCTGGGACTACGACCCTCCCTAACCCCCGTCCTCCTCTTCCCCTACTGTCTCCTACTCTACCGACCTACCGTATAGTGGCTGAGCTACCTGTACTCAAACCCACTTGAGGCCCTCAACCACTACCTGTCCCTCCGGACCGTACGACGCTAAGTACCCCAGCGTTTCTCAGTCTGTGCTGACTCACGGACTTGACTTGACTTATTGTCTCGTGGGGTTTATGTACTTCGTTTTTGTCCGTCTTAACTTCTCTCTTAATCTGTTAAGTTGTTATTACCTTTAGAAGTTATATAGTGAAAGTCACTACCTATCGTATTGATCGGTTTTCTAATCGTTCCTTAATCCGAACTTAGTGAGATACTTTTTTGATCTAAATTTTCTGTAAACATCTTTTGAGGTGAGTTTTTACCGTTTTATGTATAAGAAAAGTTCACATGTACCTTGTAAGAGGTCCTGGTCGGTATACAATCCAGTATTTAGAGTTTTTTAATTTTTCATAACTTTATTATGTTTCGTACACATAGGGTTAGTGTGACCTTACTTCAATCTTTAGTTATTGTTCTTTAAACCCTTTAAGTGTTTTTACGTCTTTAATTCGTTGTATGAGAGTTATTGGTTACCCAGGTTCTACTTTTGGTGTTCCCTCTAGTCTTTTATGAAACTCTACTTCCTTTTACTTTTGTGTGAATGGTTTTAAATACCCTCCTTCGATTTTACCACCTCTTATAAACGAGATAGTCACAATAAACTTTAAGAATTCTTCAATACGTTCCTGTTAGCTAAAAAATTTCAAACATTAACAACTTTCGAACAGTCAAGGAGGGAACTGTCAACCTATGGGTCACCGAGGCTTTCCGACTTGTTGAAAGAATGTCAGTGTTACGAACAGTACCTCTGAGTCGTCTTGGGTCCTGGGGTTCAGGGAGGTAATTAAAACCTAGTAGTGTATAGAGAAGGAAAAAGAGTCAACCTCCTATTAACAAAATCTTATAACACAACCGGAGACGGTATGGAGTTGTACTTAGTCGGTGTCCATATGTATTCGGGGAGGGAGGATTCTGGGGGAGGATAGAGGGTGGGGTAGGGTGGGGAGATCCGACAGTGTCTCGCGACCCAGTTCGAGGGACTCAGTGTGTCGTTTGTATATGTAATGCTACACATTTTATATATCGTCCCCCCTCAAACGAAGTAGTGTGAAGACTATAGTGTAACGATTATAAGTTTAGTAAGAAAGAAAGGACGGTGTCTGATGTTAAGAAACATGCAAATGAAATTAGGAGATCTGATAATTAAGTAGTTTATACTTCTGAAGGAACACAAAGAGACCCACATAAACGTACCGTCAAACTCATCATTAATACTTTCGTATAGAACCTGTGGGTAATATAACGTCCGTGATCCGATGTTCACGGACGTTATATTCCGTGAAAGTTACTTGTTCCGTGTCAGGACAGACGACTCCTCTAGTCAGTATCAGATCATGTACGAGTTATGTAAGAAACGACTATTTCTTTTACCTAATACTTCGGTGGTTGACCTGGTAGGACGGATGATTTATCGTGAACGATCTAAATGACTTTATGAAATTTGTAGTAAAATTTTTCGAGTTTTACTTCTCGATGAGTCTATGATTGAAGAGGTTATTATGTAATTTTGGTGATCACTCGTAGGGTTCGAGTCTAAAAAAGTCTAGTTTTGTTAGATTTTATTCCAGACTCCTTTCGAAAAGGGAAAGTCTTTCCACTAAAGACGGTTACTTACTCTAGTATACGAAGGTTCGTCATCCAGGGACCCCTATTAAGGACGTGAAACTTTTTATTTGAATTTTCTCTAAAGAAAAATTTTATAACTGTCGTTGTTATATTTCACGTAAGGATCAAACCTTCCATTTAATTTAATGTCTACGCTACAATTGTATGCGTGTGTCTCTTTCTTTGGACATTCTTTAACCCAACGTAACGTCTGACCTAAACCAGCCCAAGTCCAGAAAGATTTCTCGTCATCCAGGACCCGGAAAGGTTCGAAACATTGGTGGCCTGTGTGTCTTCACGATATCCGCTCTGACACGGTTCCGAGACTCCTCGACCCGTTGTGACCAAAATGAAGAGACACCCGAGACTCACAGTCCGACGACGTTTTACATCGGGACCTTTCTGGAACGACAGACGAAAGTCTTCAGTGCGATGAAGAACTACGAACGACCTAGAAAGGGGATTCACTTTTCCTTTCGACACAATAACTGGTCAAGTCACTATTTCCTATGTCTGATCTTTCCGTCTTCTTAAGTACCCATTGTCGTCCAAAGTTTTTACCCCAGATCTTAGTCTCAGTCCCACTGGATCTTGGATTTCTTCGTAAAAGTAACGACGAAAAAATTTTTAATCTGATCTTAACGAAATATCAGAACACAATCAAAGACTACATGTTACTTCACTTAGTCGATATACATATGTATGTAGGGGAGGGACACCATGGAAGGAGGGTGGTGTGGGGGTAAGGTGGGGAGATCCGGTAGTGTCTCATGGCTTGACTCGAAGGACACGAAATATAGTTCAAGGGTAATCGACAGACAGATAAAATGTGTTCCATCATATATACAGGTAGGATTAGAGGGTCGAGTAGGAAGGAGAAGGGGAGGATGGGGTAAGGTGTACAGTCAAGAGATGTAGATACAGATAAAGACGGGACTTTTATCCAAGTAGACATGATAAAAATTTAACTACCGAGTTTAGTGACTTTACTCTAAATTTTTTATTAGAATTGAAACATAAATAATCATAAATCACTTATAAAATCAGTCTGAACCAATCCAATACAACAAGAAGTCAACGGTTCAACACAGGTTGAGAAAAGGTGGGTACTTGATGTCGTCGTAGGGTCCGAAAGGACAGGGAGTGGCAGGGGACCTCAAGTACAGGTAACTTAGTCACTACGGTAGGTTGGTACAGTAGGAGACAGAGGGAGAAGAAGACGGAAGTTAGGAAAGGTCGTAGTCCCATAAAAGGTTACTCAACCGAGAAGTGTAGTCCACCGGTTTCATCACATCGAAGTCGGAGTCGTAGTCAAGAAGGTTACTTATAAGTTCGTAACTAAAGTTCATTCTAACTGACCAAACTAGAGGAACGACAGGTTCACTGAGAGTTAGCAGAAGAGGTCGTAGTGTCAATTTTTCGCAGTCAAAAAGTCGTGAGTCGGAAGAAGGTATGTACTGATAACCTTTCTGACATCGGAACTGATATACTTGGAAACAGACGTTTCACTACAGAAACGAAAAATCTTGTGACAGATCCAAACAGAATCGAAAGGACGGTTCTTCGTTGGTGGAAGATTTAAGTACCGACGTCAGTGATAGGTGTGATATGACGTCAAATTTTTTGTTTTGTTTGTTTTTTTGGGAGGTTTATTGAATCACCCAATCACCGATAATTATTTCAAAATAAAACGAGACGATTGTACAGATAATATCCAACCGTATTCGGAGACGGGTAACGTCTGTGATTAAGATCTGGTCACCTCGACAGTGGTAGAGTTTGTGACGACTAGTAGTACAGTCTCTTTTCCACCCAGACCTCCCAGAAGAAGACCGTCTATATACTAGAACGGGTTTCCCTGTCTACAGGGAGGTTACTGTTGTGTAAACCGTCTTGATCAGTGGACCGGGGTGGATTGGCGTTCTCTCGTCCCTCATGTTCGGATGGTGTATGGGTTTCAGTCTCTCGGTCTTTATCGACCACTTATCGTTACTGGAAGTGTCCTTCCTAGCACTATTAGTTTCGTCTTGTCTTTCAGGTCGTAAGGTCGATTATTTCGAGAAGGACACATGGTAGTTGGGAAGTAGTTTTTGTAAAGCCGAAGATGATCCCTGGTCCGAGACATAATGACATAAGGTCTGTGAACGGGGTAATAGAACACTAACCGGACCTGGACAGTATAAGTCGGGTAGTAAATAGGTGGTCGTCCGTTAAACCGAGGATGGAAGATACGAAGGTAACTAACGTCTTGGGTGGTACACCTATTCGACACTGATTCATTAGTCAAGTTGACCTTTAACGTCCTCCTTAGTAAAGTCTTGTCCAAGACAGTGTCATCTTATACCCCAAATTATGCTAAACCTCAAATTATAGACTTTTCTGTTCCAACGTTTGAGGTGACGGGCGTCCCCTGTCTGTCCATTGTATTGCCTTACCTCTCTGACTCACACCCTCCGCTCCACACCACCCCCGATTCGACGTTGACCTTTCTTACACCGGGTAGACTTTCCGTGTCTCCAAGAGTAGACCTAAGAATCCCTTTAAAAACCAAACCCTAAAACAAGAGGGGTTTTAGTTAAAAAAAATTTTAATGTGAGATACTTGGTTTATTTCGTATAGTATTCGTTTTAAAACGGACGTCCGATGGTTAAACGTGAGAGGCGACTTTTCCAAACCCAATAATTATACACAGGGTACTGATATGCCACCTTCACTCTTTATCTAAATTCCCTGATCTTGACTATCTGTCTAATGAACTACTTGATACCTGCTTCCAAGTACTGTAACATACCCTCTGTCCCTCGTTCTGGTAGGGGTTCTTTTTCTTTACGTTTTTTTCGTTTTACCGACAGACTCCTCCGGAATTTTTATCGACATTTTTCTTCTCTCCACTTTCCGTTTCCTTTTTTCCTTTCTATGTTCGTAGACTTACGTCTCAAGGTTTCTTATCGTTACCCTCTATTCTTTGCAATGGAGTCGCTAGTTACGTTTCTTTATCTCCTTTTGTTATTTCACCCTTTCTGATCTCTAAAGAATTTTTTTTTAATCTCTATGATTCCCTTGTAAAGTACGTTTCTACCCGAGTCATTTCCTGTCTTTACCATACCTGGATTGTCTTCGTCTTCTATAATTCTTCTGCACCGTTCTTTTGTGTCTTCTTGACATGTTTTTTCTAGAAGTGCTGTGTCTATTAGTACTTCCACACTAGTGAGTGTGAATGGATCTCGGTCTGTAGGATCTTACACTTCAGTCCACCCGGAATCCTTCGTAGTAATACTTGTTTCGATCACCTCCACTACCTTAAGGTCAACTCGATAAAGTTTAGGACTTTCTACTACGACACTTTCACGACGTGAGTTATACGGTCGTTTAAACCTTTTGAGTCGTCACCGGTGGCCTGACCTTTTCCAGTCAAAAGTAAGGTCAGGGTTTCTTTCCGTTACAGTTTCTCACGAGTTTGATGACGTGTTAACGTGAGCAGAGTGTATGATCATTTCATTACGAGTTTTAAGAGGTTCGGTCCGAAGTCGTCATGTACTTGGCTCTTGAAGGACTACAAGTTCGACCAAAATCTTTTCCGTCTCCTTGGTCTCTAGTTTAACGGTTGTAGGTAACCCAATAACTTTTTCGATCTCTTAAGGTCTTTTTGTAGCTAAAGACGAAATAACTGATACGGTTGCGGAAACTGACGCACCTAGTGCTATTTGACACCTTTTAAGACTTTCTCTACCCTTATGGTCTGGTGGACTGGACGGAGAACTCTTTGGAGACATGTCCAGTCCTTCGTTGTCAATCTTGACCTGTACCTCGTTCTCTGACCAAGGTTTATCCTTTTCCTCATGCAGTTCCGAATAACAGTGGGACGAATAAACTGAAGATACGTCTCATGTAGTACTCTTTACGACCCGACCTCCTTCGTGTCCGACCTTAGTTCTAACCACCCTCTTTATAGTTATTGGAGTCTATACGTCTACTATGGTGGGAATACCGTCTTTCACTTCTTCTAGATTTCTCGGAGAACTACTTTCACTTTCTCCTCTCACTTTTTCAACCGAATTTCGAGTTGTAAGTCTTTCGATTCTAGTACCGTAGATCGGGGTAGTGAAGTACCGTTTATCTACCCCTTTGTCACCGACTGAAATAAAAAGACCCGAGGTTTTAGTGACGTCTACCACTAACGTTGGTACTTTAATTTTCTACGAACGAGGAACCTTCCTTTCAATACTGGATGGATCTGTCGTATAATTTTTCGTCTCTGTAGTAAAACAGTTGTTTCCAGGTAGATCAGTTCCGATACCAAAAAGGTCATCAGTACATACCTACACTCTCAACCTGATATTTCTTTCGACTTGTGGTTTCTTAACTACGAAAACTTGACACCATAACCTCTTCTGAGAACTCTCAGGGAACCTGACGTTCCTCTAGGTTGGTCAGGTAAGATTTCCTCTAGTCAGGACCCACAAGTAACCTCCCTGACTACAACTTCGACTCTGAGGTTATGAAACCGGTGGACTACACCTCTCGACTGAGTAAACTTTTCTGGGACTACGACCCTCCCTAACCCCCGTCCTCCTCTTCCCCTACTGTCTCCTACTCTACCAACCTACCGTAGTGGCTGTGTTACCTGTACCCAAACCCACCTGAGACCCTCAACCACTACCTGTCCCTTTGGACCGCACGACACCAAGTGCCCCAACGTTTCTCAGCCTGTGCTGACTCGATGACTTGACTTGACTTCTTTTTAGAACGGACGTCCGATGGTTAAACATGAGAGGTGACATTTCCAAACCCAATAATTATACACAGGGTACTCCGACTAATGAAAAAAATCCGCGGTGAAGGATAATCCGTATATCCAAGGATGAAATCCACGGACGGTGACCCAATTACTCCCTTCCCCGTAGACTTCAGTCTCGACACTCACTCAGACGTCACAACAAACTTAATGACTTTCTCTCCCCGTCTCTCCCATGTTCCAATGGAACTACTTGATTGTTAGTAAACGTCTTTCTAGTCAGATTGTTTAACTTTCCTGTAATAAATCATTATCGATTATAAAGGAAAATTTGTGTCATATGATTTATATATAAGTTTATTTATCGTAGGTCAATGTCTTTTCTACACCGAGAGTGATTTAAAGCGAAGGGACCATCAAGTCTGTCATTTCTTAAGCGGACGTTACGTCCTCTGGACCCAAACTAGGGACCCAACCCTTCCAGGGGAACCTCTTCCTTTACCGATGGGTGAGGTCATCAGACCGGACCTCTTAAGGTACCTGATTTCTCTGACCGTCCGATGTCAGGTACCCCAGCGTTTCTCAGCTTGTACTAAGTCGTTGAGAGTGAGTGAGTGTAAAGTAATAATGATTTAACATGACACTATGTAAAGATAAAGTAGGTCGTCTGGGAGAGTTCTAAAACGGTGTCCACGGGGAGTCTAATTTGTACATCCTAACAAATCACCACGGTCTTGAAGCTCATACCTCAGTTTAATCGGAAGTAGTCGAAGTAGTGGAATCCATTCACCGACTTGAAGAGACACAGAGTTTAAGAATAGTCTTTTTATCCCTATTATTATCGTGGAAAAAGAGAATTTAATCAAAAATGTGAAAAAATTTTAATTGATATTCTTTGAAGACACGACAGTGAGAAATGATCTTTTTACTAAAAAAGAAAAGGTTGTTTGAGACAAGAACTGTCGATAAGAAACTTCCAATGAGTTTCAGAAAGTTCTGTTTCTTTACAGGCATGTCGACGTCATTTTAGAATCGTGGCACCAGGAAGAAATCAATCCCAAAAGTAATGGTAAAGTGTTCGACCAAGACCAATCTTTCGGGTCTGGAACAGAGAAAAGGTATCGACCACTGAAGATAGAGTGTGGGGTAAGGAGACGTCTGTTAAAGTTTACGTGAACTTGCGATATCTGGTTAGTAAATGTTTCATTTGTTATTAAAGAAGTGTCCTCTGAGGATTTCCCTAGACACCACAAAACTATTAAACGTCAGTACCTTTGTCGTGTATTTCAGAAACCCAGTAACCTTACGAAAATTAAGTACGAAGGACACCGTCTCTGATGATTAACGAAGAGTCATCGAAAAGAGGGGAAGAAAACTTCTCTTAAAATCGACTCGTGTAACGACAGGATGACTTTGTAAAGAGAACATCAATTTACAACGGTACACTTTTTCAACCGGGTTCTCGACATTCGTCCTTACGACGTTCGGAAGGTCCATAAGAAGAATTTCCGTCTCATGGTTAGAAAAGAAGTTTAGAGATAATACTGTGGAACTTACACCTATACTACCGACCTCGAGGTCGTCGATAAAATCTAATACTCCAAATTCTGATTAAGAGTTTCACATCTGACTCCTGTGTAGTCAAGTCAAGTCAAGTCAAGTCAGTGAGTCAGCACAGACTGAGAAACGCTGGGGTACTTAGCGTCGTGCGGTCCGGAGGGACAGGTAGTGGTTGAGGGTCTCAAGTGAGTCTGAGTGAAGGTAGTTCAGTCACTACGGTAGGTCGGTAGAGTAGGAGACAACAGGGGAAGAGGAGGACGGAGGTCAGGGAGGGTCGTAGTCTCAGAAAAGGTCACTCAGTTGAGAAGTGTACTCCACCGGTTTCATGACCTCAAAGTCGAAGTCGTAGTAAGGGAGGTTTCTTTAGGGTCCCGACTAGAGGAGAGGTTTTGAGAACACACCCTCCAAATTTCGGGAAAAAGGTTAGTGTATAAATACACTTCGGATCTTAAAAGAAGTATCTGAAGTTGGTTGCATGATGTAACGTTGCCTAACGTACGTTATTATCTATAAACTAAGTATAACATAAGATTAATTCAGTCGATTTCTAAATTTTTGTACATTTTATTACAATAAGAAGAGTTATTAAAGAAAACAAAAGTTTTTATAGTAATTACAAGTCTTTAGACACAATAATTACAAATATACGTTACCCAAATCATAATAAAATTTTATTTATTTACCCATTTTTTTAAAGAGTCACAAGTAAAAATTGTATCATTGGGTGTAATTTTTTTTCGAGAAACTCTCTGGACTCATTAAAAATTCCCACAATTTCGATGTTTCCCACGGGAGTTGAATTTTTGATTTTGATAAGATCAGGGTGTAAGATCCTTACCGTCTCTTTACTCGATGTTTCTCGAATTCAATCAAAGTTAAAGGAAAATCTACTTATTTTTAATTTGAAGATAAAACACATTCGGTGGTAGTAACTTTCGTAAAGACAATATATGTCCGTTTGATTAAAATTGTCTATCTAAGTATGGAAGACAATAAAGTCAGTTCTGACACCGTTTCTTGTGTTATTTCGTTAATTTACGAGCTCCACAAAATACTTCGTGGGAACCAACTCTCGCGATAAATTTATTCTGTCGCACTTCACACGTAAGGGCCGGAAAAAATATAGACATTACAGTGTCTGTAGATTGACGTCTAAAACGACTTCAAGACATAGGTGATTCAGGAAGGATAGTAGTCTGGATTAATTTTTTATTGTTGTTGTTGTTTTTAGGGGATCGAAATTCCCTTGTTTTGACTGAGGTCGTCGACCCATGATCACATCGGTCCCACCCCCGTCCCTCTAAGAAGACGGAGACTTCTAGTCCAAACCAGTGTACCGACGGGGTGACGGGAACCGTCTCTCGGTTCACCCCACCTCGTCTCCAGTACGGTGACGCGTTCGACGGAAGTCAGAGGTTCCGTGGAGGAGACCCAAAGGACGAAAGTCTTTTCTGCGCTTCCTTTTGGGTCGTCGACTACTGACGGTCCTTCATTTCCTGTGTCTAAGATCCCGGCACCCTTTCTCCCCGCCACACCGCGTCCCCTCCGGGAAGGTAAGACTCGTGTTTGGATTCCTCGTAACCTATTTTTCTTTTCGTCCTCGAAGGACACTATACTTTGGATGAAAGACGTGCCTTTACTTCTCGGAGACCAGACGGTATGTTTCACGTATCGTAAGGGGAAATCTTGTCTCCTGAGTCGTTCACCCGACATGAAGGGTATTACGTGTCCCGACTTTGAGTAACAAAGATTTTAAGTTAAACGACGGTTTTAAATTTGGCCCAAACACGACTTATGACTTATCTTTATTTCTTCTAAAAAGAGGTACATAAACGTCATGTAAAATTTTAGTATTGAGAGAACTCTTATTATACCGTTTAAACGAAATTTTCCGGGTGGTTGGTGACATAAAAAAGGTAGAATCTAAGGACAAGTGAAAGAAATGTAACGTCACTCAGAGATAGACCAGACAGATGGTGATATGGAGGTCGTGGATGTTATTATAATATCCCGACTTTTACAACAGAATAGTAGTCAAACAGTAGATGATTTCCTCAGTAATACGAATATGTTTTCGCATCCCAGAACACTCCGGGAAGTCATATAAGTTACCAGTATTTTTATAATAAACCTTTTTTAATAAATTTGACCTGAAACCGTCCTTAATTTATAAGTTCACATTATCAAATTAACTAATTCCCTAAATAATAGGGTCTACTACATCATTGAATTTTTAGTATAACCACTCTTACATGAAAATTCTTATGTAAATTTATTAACTAAAGGACAAACCGAGGGGGAATTCTTTGACAAAACAAGGATGACTTACCTTGGTAGGTTAGTTCGCGACACTTTAGTACCTCTACAGATACTTCTTGAGTGACAGTACATTCTTAACTTAGCGGTCAGGTACAGACTGCATCCCACGTCGAACGAACCCCGACCACGTACCCCTACTGGGTCTCTCTACAACACCCCTCCCTCCACCCTCCCCCCAAGTACAAACCCTTGCGTACATTCTTAATTTCTAAAATTTTAAATTTTTTTTTTATTTTTTAAATTTTTTTTTTTTTTTTTTTCTTGAGTCGGTCCTTCTGAACAGGGACAAGTTTGACCTACGAGGAGTGGTCACACAGATCTCGGGTCTCGACCCCTGTCCCCCGAGAAGTAGTAAAAAGAGGTCGAAGACTCGACTAAGAGTCTACTACTACAGACAACATAGGTCAACAAGTTCAACGATAGGGACGTAGGGGGTCTTTCCGAGACCTCACGGTTTACCACACACACAGGTACTAAAAGACACAACACGACGTAACATATGAGTCGACCTCTTCGTCCTGAGGATCCAATTTATCCCCACTCAGTACGAGAACCTTTCTTGAAATTCACGATCACCCGAGAGACTTGACAATTTACTTTCTAACTTTTACAGTATCATTATCACAACCGTTAATCTTCCTTTTACGTGTACAATAGAGTATTTACTTCTTTGTCTCAGGACCTCTCCAAAGTACTGAACGGGGTTTGGTGTGTTGACCAATCACTATTATCTGGATCGGACCGAGAATTGATCACGAGTAAAGGATACGGTGTAGTGGTTTCCATCGGACATTTGTCATTTCGTTTTGACACTCCCGTAAGACTTATATGAAAGACACAGGAATATCGTAAATAGTGGTGAACAATTTTAATAGACGACTATATAAAGGAGGTGGTTTAACACTCGATGAATTTATTTATACATAAATAAATAAACGAAGAGTACACGGATCTGGGTCACGGAATGTGTATGACGACGACGACGATGACGATTCAGTACAGTCAGCACAGGCTGAGACACACTGGGGTATCTGCCGTCGGGTGGTCCGAGGTCAGGGACCCTAAGAGGTCCGTTCTTGTGACCTCACCCAACGGTAGACGAAGAGGTTACGTACTTTCACTTTTCACCCGTGATTTATTGAATCCTTCTTTTAGGAGTAAATTAAACTTAAAAAGGACTGGTAAGAATAACCTTCGATGGGTTCACCGGTATGAACCTTCTTCAAAATCAATCCCAGGTCGATTCCTTTGTCTTTGATGACGTATAGAGATATTGCATATATATTGTATCCTTTAATCGAGGTGTCGTCTCTAGATACTTCCGTTTGTCCCCTACTGCTCCAGTCCTAGTCTCTGACAATTACCTCCCTTTAACCCTGCTCTAACACGATTGTCTTCATGAATTACCATTGACCGTAGTACTTTCCTGACCAACAGGACGTCCTAGACCCCAGAAACACCTCTACCTGGGTTTTGACCTCCCGGGTATTCTTCGTCTCACTCTCCTTGTTATGGGAACAGGGGAGGATGGTCGTGAAAGAACAGTCATTTCCCTCTTCCTTTCTCTTATACTGGGGACCCTCGGACTGAGTGGGGAGGACACACGAACCACCTAGTGACGGGGGTTGTGTTACCTTCAGGAACTTCTGGTAGGTGAAGGGGAGTACGATTCAATTATAAGTGGTTCATCGGGAGTTGGAGTTCGGATTAAGGTAAACGGCGCCACAATAAAGTTGGTTTCACACTTTTTTTTAAAAAAAATTTATCGATCAGTTGACGAGACGTTTCTCCCCTTTAACAGTTACTTTTACTGATTTTAAGAAATCAAATCCCTGAAGTGACAAAAAACATTTAATTTTTACTCCTGTATTTCGAAAAACTGACTACGTTGTTAATTTCGTATATAAAATCGTGTTGGTGACTCACAACTACTCTCTCCCACCCGGTCCCGTGGGGGGTCGTTCTCAGGACCTCACCGAACCTAATAAAATGTACCAGGTATCCTCCCAGTAGAAATTGTCGATCTACAAAGAGAAGGGAAATAAAACCTTTTTCTATCTTCATATCGGGTCTCTTTCTTTCTATAGGACCGGATCCTAATTCTTTTTCTACTTCTTTATTTTCTCCCTCTCGATGTCGAAGAAATACGACTCTTGGACGACGGACGATAGAGGTCGTCAGGACCGGGATAGGGACTCTCACTCGAAGGTCTCTTCGGGTCTTTCTTGAGGGGAATGAGAACTGAGAGTCTATGTACACGTCAATTTACACATGTAGAGTTGCAAACGTCGTCTTCGACTGTCTATAACTGTAAATCCCTTTTTTACGACGTCCGGTCTATTTTAACTCTAATTTAGTCTCGTCGAGACTCCAGGTTTCCACGGGGACGAAGGGTCCAGACCGACCGTTTGTGTGACGTAGACACGTATAATCTACAATAGCCCCGTGAGAACGATCACAAGAATCAATACTATGACCATCCCACCAAGCTTCCTCTAATACGTGTCAGAATTCTCCACGTACGTCTTCATATATCCCCACTTTGAAATTACCACAAACGTCAAATTAAAGTTTACCAAGTCGTTTTTTACAATATTTACATTATACACATATATATGTACTCACACACAAGTCAGTACGGGTTGTGAAACACTGGGGTACCTGACATCGGGTAGTCCGACGAAACAGGTACCCTAAAGGGTCCGTTCTTATGACCTCACCCCCCTAAGGGACCACCAGATCACCAATTCTTAGGAAGAACGTTACGTCCTCTGTGCCTAAACGAGGGACTAGGTCCTTCTAGGGTGTACGGAGTCTCGTTGATTCGGGCACGTGGTGTTGATGACTCAGACACGAGATCTCGGACTCTCAACGTTGATAATTCCGAGATCGTACGGAATCTCGGGGACAAAGTGTTGTTCTCCGGGAGAGTGGTGTTGATCTCTCATCGGGGGTGATCAACGTTAATCTCTTTCGAACTCGTCGTTACTTCAGAGTCGTGTCGGTTACTTATTTATTTATGTATACTATATATAATAATATAATATCATAATATATTATATTTTATAATATATATATATATATATATATATATTTCTATAGTCCCGAAGGGACTATCGAGTCAACCATTTCTTAGAAGGACGTTACGTCCTCTAAGATCAATCTAAGGACCCAGGTCTTCTGGGTGACCTCTTCCCTATCCGATGGGTGAGGTCATAAGAACCCGAAGGGAACACCGAGTCGACCATTTCTTAGACGGAAGTTACTCCTTCTGGACCCAAGTCAGGGACCCAACCCCTCTAGGGGACCTCTTCACTTTCCTATGGGTGAGGTCATAAGACCGGACCTCTAACGGTACCTGACATATCAGGTACCCCAGTGTATCTCAGCCTGTACTGACTCACTGAAAGCGAAAGTGATATATATTTTTGTTTTCTTATGACCTCACCCAACGACAAAGGAGGAGGCACCGTAGAAGGGTCAGGTCCCTAACTTGTACATAGAGGACGTGTAGGACATAACGTCCACCTAAGAGATGACGACTCGGTGACCTCTTCGGGGTATATGTGTGTACGTGTGGATATTTGTATCTACCAATTTACTACATTTTTACCTTTTCTTTTACAATGATAATTTAGATCCTCCATAAACGATTTGAAAATACAAACTTTTAAGTGTTATTTTAAGACCCCTTTTATTGACGATAGATAAACCATTAATATCAAGGATAGTAGATGATAATTGTATCTTAATGAAATAATCTTTTTTTAGGAATAGAGAACTCAAACCGTTTAAACTTGTTTAATGATGTCAGATTCACTTTATTTCTTAGCTAAAAGATTGGAACCATGCGAAACTCACTAGTTTGAGACCTGTTCTATCTCAAGTGGTACTATTTCGTCCTTAATTATGGGAAGTTTTATGACACTTTAAGGGTGATGAGATTATACTTGTAGACACCATGAATGAAACTGAGTCCCGTCATAAGAGTCGACAAGTAAGTAAGTAGGTCGTAATTTCGTGAACGATACCGGGATTCTAACCCCTTATAGATGTCAGATGAGAGATCCTCGAGGGTCTGTTATCTCCTCTACTTGTACCTTTGTTTCACCCGTCACCTCATACTAGACACGTCACTAAGTTCCCTAGTGTTCCTATCCTCACCCCTGTTTCCTTCCTCATCCGTGAAGTAGACCCCAAGTCATTTCCTGGTCGTTCTACCCTAAGTTTTTTCTTTGTAGTCAATCCCTCCAATTACTTCCCTACTAAACATTTTTACACTGTCTCAATCCCTTTCGTGTGTTACCTACCATTTCGGTGGTTGACGCCTCGATAAAGGTCGAGAGTTGGACTTGCCTCGTTCTCCTTTCCCGTGATGGTCCTGAGTCTCTTTCGTCAATACCGAAAACCAACTACCTTATGCAGTTTGACGTCACTGGGTTGTCCCTCCGACGGGTTCTCCTTTATAGGAACAGGACAGAAGGGAGGGTCGAGAGTCGAGGGTGGTTCCGGAGGGAAACCGAGTCGGACTTACCTTCGGTCCTCTGGTCTTTCGAACCGACTACGTCAGGGGTTCAAGTCGGGGGTCTCCGACTTGTCTCCCTTCGTGGTTGTTACCAGTCCTGGTTGTTACAATAAATCGTTTTACCTGTTGTGACTTCTTCCGGAGCTTCATCCTCATCCTCTTCGTCCCACTTCCCCAACCCCTCCCAATCCCCCCTCCCATCTCTCCACAGGTGATACTCTTTCGTTTCTTGTACAATATGTTACCCTGGTCGTTCTCCACTCCGTCTTCAATCGGAGTGTACGAGTCCTTGACGTCCGTAGAAACTCACTCGAAACTTGACAAAATCCGTAGAGGAAGAGAGTACCTGTGAGAAAATCCTAGTTGAAGATGGTAAAACGGTAAGAATATATACGTTTTATTTACTCGAAGTCTAAGGAACTCTTAACACCGACCGTGGTAAGGGAATTTTCAATAAAACCGGACCACAACAACTAAACGTACAGTACACATATAGGAAACAGGAGGGGAGACTTAAAATTCGAAGAACTTCTGTCGGCATTCTGACTTAAACAGAAACGTGGAACATTTCACAAGATGTATACCTTTAGTACTATCTACAAATTACTAACTAAGTATCTGTTCCATTCTGGACGTAGGTACAAGACTCTAGTCTCTTTGAATCGAAAATCCTCTTAATTGACACTAATCAATATTATGATTATCTAGTGTCTAACTGAATTTTACAAAAGAATTAAACAAATTCATACTTCTAGAGGTTCACATCTAATAAAAACGTCGTGTGTGTGTATAATTATCCGAAGTCAAGTCAAATCAGCGAGTCAGTACAGGTTGAGACGCTGGGATACTTAGCGTCGTGCGGTCCGGAGGGACAGGTAGTGGTTGAGGGCCTCAAGTGAATTTGAGTACACGTAGCTCAACTACTACGGTAGTTCGGTAGAGTAGGAGACAGCAGGGGAAGAGGAGGTCGGGGATTAGGAAGGGTCGTAGTCCCATAAAAGGTTACTCAGTTGAGAAGCATACTCCACCGGTTTCATAACCTCAAAGTCGGAGTCGTAGTTAGGAAGGTTACTTATGGGTCCTGACTAGAGGAAATCCTACCTGACCAACCTAGGGGAACGTAAGGTTCCCCGAGAGTTTTGAGAAGAGGTTGTGGTGTCAGGTTTTCGTAGTTAAGAAACCGTGAGTCGAAAGAAATATCAGGTTGAGAATGTAGGTATGTGTCGATGACCTTTTTGGTTTCGAAACTGATCTGCCTGGAAACAACTGTTTCATTACAGAGACGAAAAGTTATACGACAGATCCAACCAGTATTGACAGGAAGGTGCCTCATTCGTAGAAAATTAAAGTACCGACGTCAGTGGTAGACGTCACTAAAGTCTCGGGGTTTTTTATTTCAGTCGGACAAAGGTGACTTTGGCAAAGGTGACAAAGGGGTAGATAAAGGGAACTTCACTACCCTGGTCTACGGTACTGGAAGTAAAAGACTTACAACTCGAAATTCGGTTGGAAAAGTGAGAGAAGAAAGTGAAAGTAGTTCTCCCAAAAATCACGGAGAAGTGAAAGTCGGTTTTCCCCATCACATGTCATTAAGTGCTCACGTACAAGTCAGTGAGTCAGTGCAGACTGAGACACTGTTGTACCTGATATCGGACGGTCCGAGGAGGTTGGTACCCTAAAATGTCCGTTCCTATGACCCTAACCAACAGTAAAAGACGAGTCACTACTGTTTTAACAAGACCCAAGTATGTGTAAACATTAAATAATTGGTTTCGTAGGTGTAAGTAAACTTTTTATCAACATACATAATAAGTTATATATAAATTACGAACCCCACGTACACCTAGAAATCTTTCGAAGTGTTATTGAGGTATCGATTCTCAGAAGGTTGACATTGTCCGAGTATAAATCGAATTAATCGTATTCGTTTTTCCCTTAATTATTGACTCTGTAAGTTCTCCACCGTACTCAAAATTTATTTCGGGATAGGTCCGTGACTTTATTACAGTGGTACGGAAAGAGAGGGAGAGAAGTGGATCATTAAAACGAAAGAGGAGACAACCGAAGTCAGAGGTCGACTGGTAGAGACCGACCACCGTTTCTACCGGTGTCCTTCAAGTCCCTATGAAACAGGAGTGACGGTCCCTTGGTCCTTTTTTTCTCGTCGTATAAGGAGTGAGTCATAGGGATAGTCAGGAACTCACATCTAAATGTAGTTCGGACTAACACGATTTATGAGTGGAGTGAGTTTGTATCATAGGTTCCTCCTTCTGAAGAAACAGTAGGTTCTAGTCCACTAACACGACACTCCCCTTTTACCACCTCCTACCCAGCATAATTATTAATCCTGACCTGATAAGGGCTTTCCGGTCTTCCGGTTTATCTGATTTTTATGTCTACCCACTGTGACGTTAAATGTGTGACACTTATTATGGGAAAAGACGACGAAAAAAGGGAAAAGGAGTAAATAAGTACGTCGTAAAAACTTCTCAGTCAAATATAGTCCACGACATTCTTCTTACTGAGTGGTACTTGGTATTTCGGGTCATCATCAAATATTAGGAAAAGAATAAAAGCGACAACAATGACAACACTACTAAGAATACAACAACAAATCAGACATTCAGTACAGGTAGATAAACCACTGGGGTACCTGACATCGGGAGATCCGAGGAGAGAGGTACCCTAAAGGGTCCATTCTTATGACCTCACCCAACGGTAAAAGAGGAGGTTCTCTAGAAGGTCTAAGTCCCTAGCTAGGGTCCAGAGAACGCAATGTCTGTCAAAGAAATGGTGAATTTATGGTCCCTTCGGTCTACTAAGTATATGGGGAGGGGTGTTTTACGTTCGAAATAATATTAGGATATGCAACAAAATGAAAAGGACGTATATGTAAGTAAGTCGGTTATTAAATAACTTGTTGATTTTACACGATCTATTTTGTCACTTATACTTATATTCTAAATTTTACAAACCCGTAAAAATAAACGGTTTTAGATTTAATTCTTAGGAAATTTGTCACTTATTGTAATGTTGATAAGTTTTATTCAAAGGTACGTACAGATATCGATCGACAACTATAATCTTGATAACGACTTCTTTATTATGTAATAAAAATGGTATTCTTTTCTCTCCTTTTACTAGAAATACAGGTAAAAATCACTAAAAAATTTTTATAAGACAATATTTTATGACTCATCTAATAAAATTGAGAACTTATTAGTGCGACATGAAAATCATTACTCTAAAATTATGTCCCAATAAAAATATTCATAATTAATGTATAAAGTGAATACTCGATATCATAAACTTAAAATGACAGAATTAAAAGAACTTAAATATCTTTTATAAAATGAGACAACTGGAAAAATTATGAGACCAAAGAATAACCAATAGATAGGATTTGAAAAAAAAGTACAATCATCTTTAACAATGTCCTTCTCCTCCTCACCTTTACGGTCGGTCAGTCGTTGGTCTTATAATTTTTCCAGTTGTAGTATGTCAAAAGACGATATTAGACATTTTTATAAATTGTAGGTTATAAAGTAGAGTCCGGGTTCTAACATTATTCTCGTCTTTTACCGTGTTGTAATTAAGTAGAAGTACTGTTTATAATATTCCACTTTCCTTCATATGTTTGATACTTATAAACCAATGGTAAATTTTTTATATTAGGAAATATTACATTACTCTCATTTAAATATGAAGCAGTTCAACTTGAGAAAATGATTTATGGACGATGGAAAATTTAATTATCCTGAGGAGACCTGTTATGACTTTAATCCGCATTAGGGGTTCTCTCGATGATCATGGTCATCATCGATTAATTTCTGTAAATAATAAAAATTTCTTATGCATCTTCAAAATAAAACCGATTATCAAGTGAAAGTGACAATAATTTCATAAACCCATACTGATTATTAAAAGAGTAGTAAATTCAACAATGAAGTAATGATGGAAATATAGTTGTATTAAGGGTTCATTTCATCATAAGGAGGTACTAAGTAAGATAGTACACTGTATCAACATGATACATTGATTCTTGTCTTTATTCCCAAACATATAAGTCTCAGACTCTCTCGAGTCCGTCATCAGTTAGTTAAGTTTAGTCTATTATATTCGGGGTTTACGTAAGTTGTGTCAAAACATAAACAGAAAAGTAAACACACATACACTCTATTTTTCCTCATCTTAGTCTCAGGATCGAGAGATCCTGAGTCTTAGGTCGAGTTTAGTACTTGACTTTCCTGAATACCGTCTCCATACTCGTCCTCATTTCTTTGGACGTCCGTCTCTGACCGTTGTCGTCTTAAAGTAATAACGCCGATCCTTCTTCCCGTTCCCTTCCTTCACCACTGACCTCGAGACCTACTCTTCGACCATGATCCTCGATATCGTACCTCTCTGCTTCGGGGACCGTTTTCTTTCTTCGTCTCCTCTCTCCTCTCTTCTCCTTCTTTATGGACCTGGAGGGAGGAGGATGTAGGGTAACTGGTTTGGGTCGGATTACGGTCGACAGTTCCTTCGGACCCACTTCCTCCGTGGTCCCGATCCGAGAGACCGAGTCTTGTCCTTTTTACTACCCGTCCTCATATTTACTGTTATTCGTTGTCTCTACGGTTTAAGATTCCTCTTGAATGACCTCCGTTATAAACTCCAGACGGTTATAGTCCTCGTGTCACCTCCCTCCACT
The DNA here is from genome assembly GCA_006410555.1 of Capra ibex. Taxonomy (NCBI): domain Eukaryota; kingdom Metazoa; phylum Chordata; class Mammalia; order Artiodactyla; family Bovidae; genus Capra; species Capra ibex. Next base: position 40,487,819 of record SJYO01016970.1, on the reverse strand, counting down.
CTTACCGCTTACTGTTACCTTTACTTACCTGTCTTACTTCCTTTTTCCTCAGTCTATATAATTATCGACAGACCCAGTCTGATCTTACACCTATTTTGGTAGAAAAAATCTTATAATGAACTTTTCGACGGAATTTACTACAATTTAGTTAGACGGTTTGTCGTCATATCTTATAGAGGACCACATAAGTAAAACTTTACTCTCTACTACGATTCTCTGACATTTGAAGGTAGAAAGAAAAAGAAAATACTCTCGAAACCTGTAATTTTTTTTTTTTTAGGAGATACTTTAGACGGTGAAGTTTAAGAGACCATAAGTTGAACAAGAACTATCTCACTTACGTTGATCTCACAACTCACTGAACAATTTTTCTCATAGTAGTGACGAACGGAAAATGGTATGGAATAAATGATGATCGTTTATAGTAGAACGTTACGATTTCTCACGGAAAGTGGGTGATCTAGTGCCTCACGAGATACTTGATGTTTACGTCCTCGTCGACTTTATCTCGAGAGAGACCCCACCTTATTCTGTCGACAATCGGAACGTCTTTACAACGTGTTGTCGGACTCACCTTTGGTCCCTTCTCAAGAGTTAGATTAACTTTGCCGTTCTTCTTAAATTCAACTACCTGATTAACGACTCCGACCGTAAATAAGTTTTTTGGTCCCAAATAAGAAGAGACCATCACTCGTTCTATGAAGTGAATCAAGGTAAATCATCTAGGACAACGAAGGTAAATTCTCTACTCCTTTGACTTCAAGTCCCGGTGTTTGACACGAGTTCTCTTAACCCAACACTACATACGGAAAACTCAAAGGCCAACGATAAATAGAAAACTCAGTGTACCGTTTGTTTTCGTAGTCGTCCCTTCGTTACTGTCATGGTTGTACCCTCTCTGTCCTGTGTGTTCCAAACGTGTAAAGACGTCTCTAACCCGACGAGACCCTCCCAGTGGTACGTTAGGACCGGGTTGAACGTGGACGCATCAAGTAGTTGAGTCTGTTCAAGGTTCTCCATCTCCCCTATACTTGCGCTTTGTGAGTACAGAAATTCTATGTCGTCTAACACTCAGTTACTTTGAAATTTGACTAATCAAAGGTTCCCCAAGGAGAACGGAGTTACGAAGAAAGTACGACCTTACAGTGTAATTAACCAAGAATTAACTTGTCACACGAAGGTTAAAAGTTTTGGGTAGTCTGATATTTTGTCCTTCAGTCTGAGAACGAGAAACCTTATCTCTCAGTATACCCATTTCTATGTCAAGTATTTCTAATTTGAGAGTACCTCCAACCTTCGACAGTACGTTCGTCAAGAGATGAGTCGTGACATTCCATATCGGGAAGTCCAACAACTAAAAATGTGCCTTTCGTACAATTACAATGAACAAACGTCCTCAGACAGTAGAACATGAACGCGACATTATACTACTGTTTTTAAAGGAGTCGATGAACTAAAGACTTTATGATTGTAGAGGCTTACATAGTCACACAACGTATACTGATTAATAGGGAAAGGAGATATTTGTTTATGAAAGAAAATTAAACACATATATTTTATTCAGTAGTAACCTACCATCGATCAATTCAGGATCTGTTCTCTCAAAGAATAGACGTTAATTTAAACCCGGTTTTCTAGATGAAAGGTGGACTTTAATTTTTGGACAAACAAGTACAAGAGTGAAACCTTTACAAAGTACATGTCCGTGCAAATAAAAAGATAAGACTTCTTTATAATAAAAATTTGTTCTCGACACAAGACTTAAGTGTACCACACTTTTCAGTCTCTATCTTCCTTTCAACCAACGAACGTTGTTTATTTGGAAACTCCCCCTTTTTTTATGAACAGTTCAACGACGTGATAAAAAAAGGGGAATATACTGACGGACCCCCTCTTTTAATTCGTCTCAAGGAATCGAATCCTATGAATTCTCAATCCATAAACAAACAAAAGCGAGTATAGACCTAGTGTGAATGTTCGTTCTCTTCCCAAAAAGATGAACGTACGAGTTTGTGACTAGTAAGTAGTTTCAACCCGATAAAGACGGAGAACGTAGTCTTCATCTTTAATGTAAGATAGAGGGGGAACGTAATATTTTATACCAGAATACATCGTTAATCAATCTTTAATTATTACGTTAACTATCTCTGAAACGAAGAAGAAAGTCCCTCCATGACCAGGGGACCAATAATATTTCCATCTATCTTTTCCCTTTTTATTGGGTACTCTGTTACTGCAGACTTGGTCTTAGAGTCTAAAATGACACACACAATACTACTATAAAATATAATCCTACGTCAATCTAATAATAAATTTTGTTTCGTTTTGTTTTGTTTTGGGTTTTTTGGGTCTGGAAGGAACACCAGGTCATCATTCTGAACTAGAAGGTCACGTCCCTAATGTATGTTCAAACTAGGGACCACATCGATTCTACGATGTACGGAGAGGTGGTTTTTTGGTTTGCGTTTTGTCTTCGTTCTAACATTGCTTAAGTTTTTGCTGAAACTTTGACCAGGCGTAATTTTTGTTTAAAAAAATTATTCAATCAATCAATTAAATTTTTAAGGGTTTGTGGTACATAGTGGTTCTTTAGTTTATGATGAACGAAACAACGATAACGGAGAGTAATCATTTCTTAAGAACTCCTGAACGTAGAAACTCTTTGTTTCAGACCTTATTTCCCGTTGATTTCCACACAGATTCTTTGTGTCGTACTAGAGTTACTCAATTAAGCCTTGGAGAGGTCGACACCTTCGGGAGACTGAGAGGTTGGAACACCGTTAAATGACACGACTGTGGGACTAGTGTGTAGAAGTTCGATTAATCAGAGTAAGTGAGGTGTGGGTGAGGACGAGATTGTTCTGAAGGAATTTGAAGTGACCCTGGTCTAGACCATAGTCTTTTCGTTCGTCCCGTCGTTGTGACGGTGTTCTCTATTTACAAAGGGACCCATGTTTGAGTTATTATTCACGTTGTGGGCTGTTTCTTCTTACGGAAACCGTCGGGACAAGTTAGAGAGATTCTTTAACTGTGACAGCTCGTGTCCTCGTTTAGGGTCTATTACTGTCGATGTTTTTCGAAAACATTCGTTTCCGTAGTTCGGGTACAGTTGGCAAGAGAGGAGAGTACTAGAGAACGGACTTGTCAACCATTTTACACTAGTTACTCTATAAAAAGTTGTAGATACCGTTTAGTAGGTAGTCACATTCCACCATAAGTTGTCGTTACTGGGTTGTCGTTGGTTCATCCTTTCACGAGGGATCTCGCTCTTCTGTCAACGTATACCATCTAGCGTCGAACGTCCTGAGAACAGTGGGCACCGAGTGAGTCGTCTTAAGTAAGTGATAAAATACGTTCGTCGATACGAGTCGACTAAAGACACGAGACAACCACGAATGCGTAGGCATAGAAGAGACGAAGACCCACATCCCTCTCTGACTTCTAAACAGAGAAATCACTTTAATAACACCCCTCACTAAGTAGGAGGGGTGGGTGGAGGGTAACGAGGTGAACACTTTGTCTCAATGTACCACCACCAATAAGTCAGCGAGTCTGCACAGACTGAGACGTTGGGGTACTTGACGTCGTGTCGTCCGAAGGGGTAGGAAGTGGTAGAGGACCTCAAATGAGTTTGAGTTTGTATTTACCAATGTCCATCTTTAGTAACAACAACTTAGGTTACTCGGAGAGTTAAATCTTTAGAGAGGTAATTAAATCTTTAGAAAGTGAAAGTTATCCATGTTACAACTCCAAGACACAGTCGAAGACACTCTCAAACAGTGACACTCCAAGGAAATACTTGTGTTCCTCAAAAGACAATCTCACCCCTATTCGTGACGAAATCTCCTACTCAAGGTATTATAATCATATTACACACTTCCACTAGGTTCCTCCACACTCCGAGAAGACCGTCATTAATTTTCCTTAATTCCCCTCCCCGAGGAACCTCCGTCACCGTAAACTCGATCCAGAGTTTCCTACGTATCTTAAAATTAGACATCTTTATCTTTCATTTGTACGTTTACTTTTTATAGTTTCGTCTCTCCGAGGAATGATTCTACAAATCCCACAAAATCTACAAAACCGGGTTCCCTCTCCCCAGACCCATACTGGACCTTCCAATGATTGTTACCTAAAGAACGAAATTGGAAATGTTTCATAATATGTTATCAGGGGATAATAAACCCACCTCCTCCCCCAAGTTCTAGGTGGAGGGGGGTTACCTACGGACTATGACACCTATTATGGGTCGGGATATACATGATACAAAAAAGGATTTTACGTATGGAAACTACTTCAAATTGAATATTTGATTCGTGTCATTCTCTAATTGTTGTCATTGATTTAAATTTTATCTTGATAATAGTGTTGTATGACATTATTTTCAATGTACTTACACCAGAGAGAGTTTTATAGAATAAAATGTTTAAAATACGAAAAGAGGTAGGATTGGTGTGTGAATAGGATATGAGACCGGTAATGAAAACGTCAAACTCCACGTTGTCTTTTTGACCGTGCTCAAAAAAAAAGACAAAAGTGTTAAAGTTCCTATCTTCTAAGAATGACATCGAGAATCGTTGGAGTCGTATGTTAGGAAAAAAGAAACGAATAACCTAACTCTCAAAGGTAGAAGATTGAATTTCCTTCGTGAAATACCGAAGAGAAACCGTATTGACTAAACGCTCGTAGTAATGAGGATATGACTCCCGGTAATGATTCATTCTATTCCCAATAAACTAGTATTCGTGACACTATGATACTGTCATTGGTTTAGTGGATGATTCACTGGTCACTCGACCTACGAGACCTGTCCCCTCACTAAGTATAATAGGGATCGTCCTATCACAGTCCACCATTCCCTGAAGTAGTCCGATGAGTCTCCTCACACTTTAAATTTTGAACTCAATAAATAATCACCTTAAAATATAAATTATAAAAGTTTGTCACCAACTGACGTTCATTGATAACTTTAATACCTTTCATTTTGGTGTCTATCTCCCCCCTGACAACATAGGTGAGTTAGGATCTCCCCGAACACACTATACCTCCATCTTTACCTCTAAACTTTCCGTACCACGGATGTAAGTATCAAGTTGAGACAGTGATTTGACGATATACTGTAGTAAGGGAGGTAAACTATTCCTGTCTCATTTCCCTGTTTTCTTTTCTTTCTTTCTTTCACCTTAGCAAGTCAACACAGACTGAGAAACGCTGGGGTACCTGACATCGGGTGGTCCGAGGAGGTAGGTACCCTAAAAGGTCCGTTCTCATGACCTCACCCAACAGTAAAGGAAGTGGTCCGCTAGAAGGACTGGGTCCCTAACTTGGACCCAGAGGACCTAACATCCGTCTGTGAAAATAGTAGACTCGGTGGTCCCTTCTTTGTTTCCCTGTTTCATCTATTAATCCCCTAACATTCACCTTTTTTAATAGCCTCCGAGGACTTCTGAAAACTCTCAGGGACCCTGACGTTGTTCTAGTTTGGTCAGTTAGGATTTTCTTTAGTTGGGACTTATAAGTAACCTTCCTGACTACGTCTTTGACTTCGAGGTTATGAACTGGTGAACTATTCTCGGTTGAGTAACCTTTTCAGGGACTACGACCCTTTCTAACTTCCGTTTTCCTCTTCTCCTGTCGTCCCCTACTCTATCAATCTACCGTAGTGGCTGAGTTGTCTGTACTTAAGCTCGTTTGAGACGCTTTATTACTTCCTATCCCTTCGGACCTCACGGTGTCAGGTACCATAGCGTTTCTCAACCTGTGTCGAATCGTCGACTTGTTGTTGGTGGACGTTTAATTACTAATAAGCTCTTTAGTCCAAACGAGTTGGCGTTTTGGTTCGTTCGAACGAATTGTTGTTTTGGTACGTTGTCTTCGTGTGCTGCATGGGGTTTTGTTATTTTGTTACCACCGTACTCTGGGTGTAGGACGGGTCACTCAAGTCATTCAAGTACTAGGGACCCTATACGAGAGACGTCTGTATTTTTTGTTGTTAAACACTTGGATCGAACTGGTACGTCCCTGTTCTTTTCAGGGGATGGGTTGGACCTCCTCCTCGACTACAATCTTTGTACTCCAAATGAGGTCTTTCTGTCTTCTCCACAAGAGGGGGAGGGTTGAAAAGGAAACTAATATTTTGACATCGGGTGATTCAAGAGTCCCATACCGTAAAGAGTGGGTGGACGAACATTCGGAGTGTTTGTAGGATAAGATTATTTAGTGAAGAATAAATAGATAGTCGAAACGAGAGCGACTTAAGAAGAGATAGGACTCTGTACTTCCTGATGCCATGGCCTCGAGAAACCTCGGGGACGTTAATGTTGGTTTACCAAATACAAGGGAATCGAGATTTTACCCCTATTAATATCATAGATGGGGTATCTGACTATACACTTAATTTACTTAACTAAATAGGTTTTGTGGATCTTGACCCGGAAGTCAAGTCAAGTCAAGTCAAGTCAAGACAAGTCAGCGAGTCAGTACAGGTTGAGAAACGGACGACGACGACGATTCAGTGAAATCAGCACAGGCTCGGAGTCGCTGGGGTACCTGACGTCGGAAGGTCCGAGGAGGCAGGTGCCCTAAAAGGTCCGTTCTCATGACCTCACCCCACGGTAACGGAAGAGGTTGAGAAACGGATCTTGTGTCATTTACAAGTAGTCTATCGTTAAAAGATAAGATTATGAGTGTCCTGAGACATTCCCATCCATGATGTATCGTCTACTCCTTTGTCATAACAAGTCTCTGAGGGATTCCCTGACCGTCTGGACCACCAGGGTAGTGTAGGAGACAGAGAGTTCGTACAGAGTTATATGGGGTCGTTCGGGGTTCACTCTCATGAAAAAATAATTTCATATGGACTAAATGTTACAACACTATTAAAGATAACAAGTCGTCTCATTAAGTCAATATGTATATATATATGTGTAAGAAAAAGTACAAGAAAAGATAATACCAAATACCTTATACCGTCCGATGTCCGGTACCCCAACGTTTCTCAGTCGGTGTTGACTCGTACGAGGACTCAAGTGGAGTGAAGTAACTTATATCAAGGGACACGATATCTCGATAATATATATCCTACAAATAGGTAGGATATATATTATCGAACGTGACGATTGGGGTTTGGGGGTTGGAGAATTTGTCAAATGTCGGTGAGAGACTAGTGTGAGGTCCTGTACATTGGTAGATATCACACATCCTATCGGGATATTGGTCAAAAGTCGGAGTTTAATTTTATCACGGGTGTAATTTCTTTGGACTACATCGGGATAGAAGTATAAGTTTACAAAATTGTTCTGAGGGAAAACGTATGTTATGAAACGACTTTTGATAGTTTCGGTCCCCGTTCAACACTTCAGTCACTTTTGGGAAATCACAACTATCTAGAAATCTCCAAGAGGAGAACTTATCTTACGGATACAAGTACTCAACCCCCGCGCCCCCCCCCCCCCCCCCCTCTNCCCCCCCCCCCCCCCCCCTTATGGATCGTAATACTCCTTTTTTTCTCGTTTAGTGGACTTTGGTACGAGATGATTTTCTTTGGGATTTTTCCTTTAAAGTCGACGATATTCTCCATTTGTCAGGTACGGAAGACGGACGAAGGGTGTCACAAATTTCGGAGGTCGAAGTGTGTCTATGTATGAGTGTTTTTATTCAATAAATAAAGGTCGATTTCGAGTTCCGATGGAGTGGACAGTTTCACGATTTCTTTTTAAACAGGGGAAGAAGAATATCAATTAGTAGTAAGTTAGACATTCATAGTGAGTAAGGGAACTACCACCGTACTAATATGAATAAGAGAAATTTTCCGGTAATTTAGTTCACATTTTCTGGGTAATTAAAAGATGATATTTATCCGAGTCTTCGTGATTTATGAAGTAACAAATTTAATCAGTGACATCAAATGTGTCTACTTTAAGAGACGCTTCGACACCAAAATACGGAACACAATCGGTGAGAGTAGAAAGGGGTCAGGACCCCTTATTATTAAGTCAAAGGTTTGCGTAATTTATCCAACATTTATCATGTACGGAGGTATCGCGGTGGAACTACCTGGAACAACGTCACAGTATTTAAACTTCCGTAGATTATTTTCGACGGTGTACGTCGGTCTGTAAAAACAAAACTCTGAGTGGTCCGTCAAGTCATTTCGTTGAGTGGAACGAGTAAGAAGGGAACGGTAGTGAGGGTAGAAACGAAGACCTCTGTGTGGTAATGATGTAGAATCATTGTTCTTCTGCAGATTTTTAGTGTAAACACATTGTGAAAGGTTGTATATTTTCTGTAATTACTTGTAACAGAAGAAACTAGAGGTATCGTTATGAAATTCGGACCTCATCGTCGAGAATATTTTATTGGGTCTAAAACACGTATCCGCTTGTGAATGATGACTGAGTTCAGTATATTTTTGGAGAAGGTTCTGGAGTCCAGTCGATTCTGTTCGTTCTGCATGTCCTCTACAAGAGTACCACCACGTGTCAGAATCGAACCAAAGGAGGTCTTCGTCTTGGACTTTGTACCTAAACACAAATTAACTAAACTCTCTACTAGGATCCTACACGGTCCCTCCCTCACCCCTTTCTTCTATCCTACCCTCTGTCATTTCCCACGGGATACTTGTGCACTGGTGACACCGACGAGGTCGAGTTACGATGTCCCTCCGAGAAACCTATCACACTCACCAGGAGGGATTTTTACCCCTTTGACCCCGTAACTACAGGGTGAAGGGTAGGTAATAGTGGACTTCCGACAAGAAACCTCCCGTCTATCCTAATTGTGAGACCGAGAGACAGGTCCGACTCTCTTTTGGGACCTCTAAATCCACGAACTACCTCCTGTACTTCTACTCGGTTATTTTCCGACTCACGTGTTCCCATCACAACAGGAGTTTCAGTAGCCACAGTTGTCCCCATCGTGTCACGGTTTAGACGAGTCACTCTTACGTCTCTACCTGAAATCGAGAGAAAGACACGGTAACATAGGGACAGTGGAAGCACTAACCATAGAAAATTAACATTATCTGAGAGAGGAGACTGAAAGCTCCGAACCATGGAAGTACGCCCCCTGACGGGCACTTCCCAATTCAGAACCCTCGACGAGCCGCAATACGTCTCGGAATCCGTGCAGGGATTCGAGGGACAGGGCGGGGGGACTTCTCAAATGATGGGAATTCCGAGGCCCTGCAGAGCCAGAACGTTGTAAAGTATCTTCTATCTAATCGAATAACTATCTTCTATCTAATAGATAAACACTAGACGTGTGTTACCATTCCCAGAACACTAACATAGACCTCTAATTATATGTTAGGACACTTACAGTCTTCAGTGCATGAAATAGGATATATATGACGTCGTGTTATTTCCTTCCGTAGTCGGTAAAACCAGACTAGGAGAGTTGGGGTAGAAAACAGAGATAGAGAATAAAAAGAATCGCCCCTGCGAGGCAAGAGAGGGACACGTCCACGCTGAGAACAAACACGACCGGCGCCGTGGAAGTCTGTGTAAAGAGGAGGTGAATGACCATCCTGTAGAAGAGGTCAGGATTTCGAAGAAGAGTCTAATACCTAAATGAGTCTGTCCGAATAGAGCCTAATACCTATTCGTACAGACGAATTATTGGAGTTTATAGAGGGAAGAATCTGTCGTTTCGCCTACTTTCAGACTTAGTTACCATCAGGGGTTTCTACCAAGATCCGGATATGTTACAAACAACAAAACGACATATCAACGGTTCAACACAGACTGAGAAACGCTGGGGTACCTGACGTTGTGTGGTTCGAAGGGACAGGAAGTGGTAGAGGGTCTCGAACGAGTTTCAGTACAAATAACTCAGCCACTACGGTAGGTCGGTAGAACAGGAGACAGTAGGGGAAGAGGAGGACGGAAGTTAGAAAGGGTCGTAGTCCCAGAAAGGTTACTCAGCCGAGAAACGTAGTACACCGGTTTCATAACCTCGAAGTCGAGGTCGTAATCATGAAGGTTACTTATACGTCCCAACTAAAGGAAATCCTAACTAACCAAACTAGAGGAACGTTAGGTTCCCTGAGAGTTCTCAAAAGAGGTTGTGGTGTCAAGTTTTAATAGTTCAGAAACCACGAATCGGAAGAAATACCAAGTTGACAGTGCAGGTATGTACTGATGACCTCTTTGGCACTTTCACTTTCAACGAGTCAACACAGGCTGAGAAACACTGGGGTACCTCATATATCAGGTACCTTAAGAGATCCGTTCTTATGACCTCACCCATAAGAGGTCCCCTAGGAGGGTTGGTCCGTAGTTTGGGTCCAGAGGGTGTAACGTCCACCTAAGAGATGACAGACCCGGTGGTCCCTTCGGGTTCTTATGACCTCAGCCATCGGATAGGGAAGAGGACCCCTAGAAGGGTCGGGTGTTTAGTTTAGTCCCAGAGGACGTAACGTCCTCCTAAGAAATGGTCGATTCGATGACATCGAACCTGATATGTCTGGAAACAGTCGTTTCCAACCAAACCGGGTTATTACCGAAAATATAAAATTAATCGACGGTATAAAAAAATTAATTTTCTAAAGTGGATTTTTAAACTTAGGGATAAAGAGGATTTCGTAGTCTACTAGACCGGTGGTCTGAGACCACTTCCTGGACGACCTCACCCTACCTCTGGTGACAGATCTGTTCCGTACGGAAGAGGTCACTCGGGGTGTGTAGGGACGGTGGGGATGTAAGTCGTAGAGTGAGTTAGGTCGGTGTGGACGAAAAGGTCCGAAAACTTAACTACAGGGACTGAATATCGTGTAAACTCTTCTCCCTTTTCTAAAAATCTCCAATGACGAAAGTAAACAGTAGATAGACGCAGGAACTTTAGTGTGATACGTCACTTAAGAGTTGGATTGGAAGATTGAGACATTCTTTCCCAAACGACGTTAGATACATGTTCCTTACTGTGTCCGGTAATATATTTGTATATAAATTAAAAGTAATCTGAACAGGATCCATCACGAACTTGAAATTTAGGATATATCATCTTCGTTTACACACAAACTTTATCTTTAACGGTCTTCTTTCTTGTTCCTTCTGTAAATCTATTAAAGGAGACCTGCACACTTCAGTCTCGTTCTAGGTAGAAACGTAATAGACATTCAATCCTCGGTGGACAAGAAGTACCGACTGACTGCGAACCTTATACTCCGGGACTCAAATTAATTCAATGTACACACCCTCCTTGTTCGAACCATCGTCGTCGTCAATCTAATAATTACCTGAGGATATAACTTCACAAGTGTACAAACTTTCCGATTAATGTTATATTAAAATCAAAATTTTATAACGAAACGATTCCCACCCTCAACATAGTACATAATACTTCACCATATTAGAATCCCCTTTATAACCAAACCAACACCAAGAAAGGGAACGAAAACATGAATTACGTAGATTGAGAACCTTATCTTTTTATACGAGGTACCGACAGTTTATGGTTTTTCTGTGAGACATCAAGAAAAAATAAAAAACGTTCATTTTCTTACAAAATTTTAACTTCATGTCAATTAAATGTCACAACACAATCAAAGTTTATCTGTCGTTTCACTAAGCTAATATGTATGTGTATATGTACAGATATATGAGAAAAAGTCTAAGAAAAGGTAATATGTAATAATATTTTATAACTCATATCAAGGGACACAATATATCTTCCGGGAACAATAACTAGATTAAATATATATCATAACGATATACACTTAGAATTTGACGAATCTCTAACTCATTTGATTTAAAGTACAAAAAGAAACGATAAATTCTGGACACTAGAATAGTCGCCATGTTAAAGTGGTAAAGACCCCCTTCTAACTTCACCGACAGATTACTCGATTAAGACGTTAAGTACGATGGTAATGAACCAATACCTACGTGTTCATCCCGAGGTCGATTAACGCTACCCTTAGTGTACTATAAATCTAAGTTTCCGGATTAAATCACAAGAACACAACCTTCGAGATAAATGATGTATTTACCTTTAGTTGTGTGTATGGAAGATGGGTGTGTAGGAGGGTCACTTTTAGTACTAGTGAGTCATTGTAAAGTCAAAATGGTCTAGTCTCTCTTACTTGGATATCTTTTACTCTTGTCACTCATTAATCCTGAAAATGTTCATGACCCTTCTCGGTACCCCTCCGTAACAAGTTCGTCGTGGATAAGTCTCTCCAGAAGGGGACCCCGGTCCCGATCATTCCATCGACACAAATAATGTATCCAACAGTAGTCGTGACCCCGAAGGGTCCACCTCGATCACCATTTCTTGGATGGACGGTTACGTCCATCTGAATTCCCTACGTCCAACCTACGGATCCAACCCTTCTCACGGACCTCCTCCTGTGTCGTTGGGGAAGGTCATATGAACGGACCTCTTAGGGTCCCTGTCTCCTCGGACCCTCCGACGTCAGGTATCCCAGTGTGTCTCAGTCTGTATTGACTTCGTTGAATCGTACGTGTGCACGTACAGTAGTCGTAATTTCGAAGGGGGTCGAGTCGTAGAGGTACACCGACAGTTCTGTTTGTAACGTCATCGACCGACTTTTGGGACGTTACTGTACTCCAAGTAAAAGGAGGGTAATTTTAAAAGACATAAAATAAAAATTTTTTTTAGGAAGACAGACTTCCTTCATGATCTTGACTCCTCTTTTCGGAGCACACGAGACCTTCTAGGGAATCCGGTAAGTGCAGTGACAGAACAGATCTCAGTATGAAAGAGGACGTACTGGCCAAGGATCGTTACTTGACCCTAAGACGGTAGATTAGGAAACAAGCCGGTTCGGGAAAATAGGACCCTTGTCTCCCCACGGGTACCTTTGATCTTATTGTACTTCATAGGAAAATAGACTAATAAGGTTCGGTTTCCCATAAGGATGTAAAAAAACTCGGACACCGTCTTCGGGTCAGGACGTGACGAAGAAACGAGGAATAACGGTCACATGAGACCACCTCTCGATGTAAAAGTAGTTTGGTAAACCACGTTTAGAAGGGATGACTCTGTCTTCCCCCGTTCCGTGTCAGAGATTTTCTTACTGTTTCGGGTTCCTGTGTTATATTTGACTAATCTCGGTTTGTCCAGGTTCTACCGTCTGTTCAACTCAAGGTGATCTGGGACTCGGAGTCATATGATACTAGTAACATTGTATGGTCGTTCGATTTACTATGTAGGTGGACGTGGTACTAATATTTCCAGTTTTTCATCTACCACCGGGTTAAGGACCTTTAGGGGTGGGGAAGGGGTTTTATAGACCTTATGAGGAGAGTGAGTAATCTGATACATTGGGGGTGGAGGGTATTTTTTACTGTTGAGGTATGGGACCACAGAGAGAACAGAAGACTCTGTCGGACAACAAACAGATGTCTCACATATAGAAGGACTTATTTTGTAAGAAAGTGAGATAATAAAACGAGAACTTAAGAAAGGATGTGCTTCGGTTCTCGGGTGTGGATCGTCGACAGGACTCCTAGGCCTACACTAGACCCTACACTGGTAGGAGAATACTGTTAAGAGAAAAGACGTTGTGATGGGGTTAACTCCGAAGGGTCTATAGAGTCAAACATTTCTTAGGTGGACGTTACGTCCTTTGGGACCAAGCTAAGGACGTAGTCTTTCTAGGGGACCTCTTCCTTTTTGTATGGGTGAGGTCATAAGACCGGAACTCTTAAGGTACATGGTATATCAGGTACCCTAACGTTTCTCAGTCTGTGTTGACTGGCTGAAAGTGAAAGTGGGGTCGACTTTGGAGAGGGTTATAACGGATGTATAGAAGTGAAGATTGGTATCGTTACTCAATGGTAGAGTAGGGACTAAACGAGAATGTCAATTCAAGTCAAATCAAGGAGAGTCAGCGAGTCAGCACAGACTGAGAAATGCTGGGGTACTTGACGTCGTGAGGTCCGGAGGGACAGGTAGTGGTTGAGGGTATCAAATGGGTTTGAGTACAGGTAACTCAGCCACTACGGTAGGTCGGTAGAGTAGGAGAGAGTAAGGGAAGAGGAGGGTAGAAGTTAGAAAGGGTCGTAGTCCCAGAAAAGTTTACTCAGTCGAGAAGTGTAGACTATCTGTTTCATAACCTCAAAGTCGAAGTTGTAATCAGGAAGGTTACTTGTGAGTCCTGACTAGAGGAAATCCTACCTGACCAACCTAGAGGAACGTCAGGTCCCCTAAGAACCTGAGAAACAAGAATGTGAAATATAAATTAGTAATATCATTTAGGTTAAGAGACTAGGGAGGTCGACGTTGTCAAATTGACTACTATCTCCTTCCCTTCTTTTTAAGTTGGTGAAGACATATAGGACAATCGTTATAATTCTCCAAGTCTTTCTTATTTCTCACCCTTTTTACGGTTCTGATGTACGAACATTCTTACGGAGGTCTGACCACTCCTATACTAGTATCTTCTTCTTGTCGGGAACAATACGTGATCGACACCTGCTCTGAGAGACTAGTCCAAGATGAACCCGACTTTAAACCTGATCTCAACCGGTGTCAATTTCTACTCAGACACTGGAACTCTCTCTTCTTTCGGTCCAAGTCTGTCTCGGACTTGAGTCTTGGAACATACGATCTCCAATCTCGACCATGAGTTCGATCTTTGAGACCCCTCTACTCGGTTCTACGAACTAAATGAGTCCAGGTTCTATGTACGTTCTGGTACTTTGTTCACTATTTCGTTCCTTACCGAACTATAATCCAGAGAAACCCTAAAATAATCTCAACGTCTCAAACCCCCGTGTCCTTTTTCTCCACCGTTTAAAAATTTTCCGAAAGACCAAAAGTCAGACAGAGTCCGTCTTTCATAATGGACTTTCCCGACGAATTAAACACATATTAATTCGGAAATTCGAAAGTGCCTCTTCCGTTACCGTAGGGTGAGGTCGTGAGAACGGATCTTTTAGGGTACCTGCTTCCTCGGACCACCCGATGTCAGGTACCCCAACGATTCTCAACCTGTACTGACTCGAGAGAAATTCAGTAAAAGGTTACCACTCCTGGGACTACTAACTCCGAGAAATCTATTTGACGAAGTGACGGAGTCCGAGAACCCTACACACTGAGTCTGTGAGGTGTTCCTGGAGGAGTCCTGGGACTCCGGAGAGTTGAATACCTAACTGGTGACGTCCTTTACTCATTGCCCAGAGAAGGACACAGGAGGAAGACCAAAATCAAAACCTCTTGTCAGACTGTATTAAGGAAGGAGGAGAGGAGTAAGAGCTAACGTGAAAATAGGGTGTCTGATGTGGTGGTCACCGTTGGGTCAGATTCCATGAAACAACAACAACGAGTCAACGAGTCAGCACAGGTTGAGAACACTGGGGTACCTGATGTCGTGTCGTCCGAAGGGAGAGGAAGTAATAGAGTACCTCAAAAACGCACTTAAGTACAGGTAACTCAGTCACTACGGTTGGTTGGTAGAGTAGGAAACAACAGAGGAAGAGGACGGGAGTTTGAAAGAGTCGTAGTCCCAGAAAAGGTTACTCGGCCGAGAAGGGTAGTCCACCGGTCTTACAACGTCGAAGTCGTAGTCGTAGTCAGGAAGGTTACTTATAAGTCTCAAGTAAGGGAAACCCTAACTGACCAAACTAGACGAAAGACAGGTTCTTTGAGAGTTCTCAGAAGAGGTTGTGGTGTCAAGTTTTCGTAGTTAAGAAACCACGAGTCCGAAGAAATACTAAGTCGAGAGTGTAGTTATGTACTGATGACCTTTTTTGGTATCAAAACTGATATGCCTGGAAACAGTCGTTTCACTACAGAACCAAACAGTATCGAAAAGAAGGTTCTTCCTTCGTAGAATTAAAGTAGAAGTCAAAGGACTGTATGAGTCAAGTCAAATCATCGAGTCAGTACAAGTTGAGTAACGTTGGGGTACCTGACGTCGTACGGTCCGGAGGGGGGTAGTGGTTGAGGACCTTAAGTGAGTCTGAGTGTAGGTAACTCAGTCACTACGGTAGGTCGGTAGAGTAGGAGACAACAGGGGAAGAGGAGGACGGGGATTAGGCAGAGTTGTAGTCTCAGAAAAGGTCAATCAGTTGAGAAACGCACTTCACCGGCTTCATGACGTCTAAGTCGAAATCGTAGTAAGGAAGGTTTCTTTAGGGTCCCGACTAGCGGAAGTCTTACCTGACCAACCTAGAGGAACGTCAGGTTCCCTGAGAGTTCTCAGGAGGTTTTGGTGTCAAGCTTTCGTAGTCAAGAAGCCGTGAGTCGAAAGAAGTGTCAGGTTGAGAGTGTAGGTATGTACTGGTGTCCTTTTTGGTATCGGAACTGATCTGTCTGGAAACAACCGTTTCATTACAGAGACGAAAACTTATATGATACATCCAACCAGTATTGAAAAGAAGGTTCCTCATCCACAGAGAATTATAGTACCGACGTCAGTGGTAGACGTCACTAAAACCTCGGGTTTTTTTATCAGACTGTGACAAAGGTGACAAAGGGGTAGATAAAGGATAGTTCACTACCCTGGTCTACGGTACTAGAAACAAGAGACTGACAACTTGAAATTCGGTTGAAAAAGTGAGAGGAGAAAGTGAAAGTAGTTCTCCGAAAAATCAAGGAGAAGTGAAAGACGGTATTCCCACCACAGTAGACGTATAGACTCCAATAACTATAAAGAGGGCCGTTAGAACTAAGGTCGAACACGAAGAAGGTCGGGTCACAAAGAGTACTACATGAGACGTATATTCAATTTATTCGTTCCACTGTTATATGTCGGAACTACATGAGTAAAAGGATAAACCTTGGTCAGACAACAAGGTACAGGTCAAGATTGACAACGAAGGACTAGACGTATATCCAAACAGTTCTCCGTCCAGTCCACCAGACCATCAGGGTAGAGAAAGTCTTAAAAGGTGTCAAATAACACTAGGTGTGTCAGTTTCCGAAACGTATCAGTTATTTCGTCTTTATCTACAAAAAGACCTTGAGAGAACGAAAAAGTTACTAGGTCGTTTACAACCGTCAACTTGTAGACCTTCAAGTGCCAAGTGCATAACGACTTCGGACCGAACCTCTTAAAACTCGTAATGAAATGATCGCACACTCTACTCACGTTAACACACCATCAAACTCGTAAGAAAACGTAAAGGAAAGAAACCCTAACCTTACTTTTGACTGGAAAAGGTCAGGACACCGGTGACGACTCGAAAGGTTTAAACGACCGTATAACTGACGTCGTGAAAGTGTCGTAGTAAGTCCTAAACTTTATCGAGTTGACCTTAAGGTAGTGGAGGTGATCGAAACAAACATCACTACGAAAGATTCCGGGTGAACTGAAGTGTAAGGTCCTACAGACCGAGATCCACTCACTAGTGTGGTAACACTAATAGACCCAGCACTTCTAGAAAAAACACGTCAAGAAGACACATAAGAACGGCGGAGAAGAATTATAGAAGACGAAGACAATATAGGTATGGTAAAGACAGGAAATAGCTCGGGTAGAAACGTACTTTACAAGGGAACCATAGAGATTAAAAGAACTTCCCTAGAGGTCAGAAAGGGTAAGACAAGAAAAGGAGATAAAGAAACGTAACTAGTGACTCCTTCCGAAAGAATAGAGAAGAACGATAAGAAACCTTGAGACGTAAGTCTACGAATATAGAAAGGAAAAGAGGAAACGAAAAGTGGAGAGAAGAAAAGTGTCGATAAACATTCCGGAGGGGTCTGTCGGTAAAACGAAAAACACGTAAAGAAAAGGTACCCCTACCAGAACTAGGGACAGAGGACATGTTACAGTACTTGGAGTCAGGTATCAAGTAGTCCGTGAGATAGATAGTCTAGATCCGGAAATTTAGATAAAGAGTGAAGGTAACATATCAGTATTCCCTAAACTAAATCCAGTATGGACTTACCAGATCACCAAAAGGGATGAAAGAAGTTAAATTCAGACTAAAACCGTTATTCCTCATGTACTAGACTCGGTGTCAGTCGAGGACCAGAACAAAAACAACTGACATATCTCGAAGAGGTAGAAATCGACGTTTCTTATATTAAGTTAGACTAAAACCACAGCTGGTAGACCACTACAGGTACACATCTCACAGGAAACACGACAACTTTCTCCCACAAACGATACTGGTCACGTAAAAGAACCGTTTTGGGATAATCAGAAACGGGACGAAGTAAGACATAAGGTTCCGGTTTAAACGGACAATGAGGTCCATAAAGAACTGAAGGATGAAAACGTAAGGTCAGGGGATATTACTTTTCCTGTAGAAAAAACCAACAATCAAGACTTTCCAGAACATCCAGAAGTATTTTGGCAAGTTGAAGTCGAAGAAGTCACAATGACCAACCCCGTAGCTGAACCTAATGACACTATACTTACCAAACGGAACCTTTGCTTGTCTCTAGTAAGACAGTAAAAACTCTAACATAGGTTCATGACGTAAAGTCTGAGAAAACAACTGGTACTACCGATGTGGTAAAGAAGATTCCCTAAGGACGGACGTCATCATCTATATTACCAGTAGACTCAATTTAAGTGGGTAAGGTCAGGTAAAACCAAGTGACTAAGGATCTTACAGTTGTAAGTGAGAACGGTAGAGAACAAACTGGTGAAGGTTAAACGGAACTAAGTACCTGGACTGTAAGGTCCAAGGATACGTTATAACGAGAAATATCGTAGCCTGGAACGAAAATAGTGGTCAGTGTAGGTGTCGACCCATAACAAAAATGAAACCGAGGTAGGGAAGTAAGAAAGACCTCAATAAAGAGGTGACTAGAGGTCATCGTATAACCCGTATGACTGGACCCCTAAGTAAAAGTCATAGGATAGTAAAACGGAAAAGTATGACAAGTACCCCAAGAGTTCCGTTCTTATGACTTCACCAAACGGTAAGGGAAGAGGTCACCTGGTGTAAGACAGTCTGGAGAGGTGGTACTGGACGGGTAGAACCCACCGGGGTACCCGTACCGAATCTAAGTAACTCAATCTATTCCGACACCGGGATCACACTAATCTAACTGATCAAAAGACACTCATACCAAAGTCACACAGACGGGAGACTACTGGATTGCATGATTCCACGTAATTAATCGAGACTCATTCACGTTTCCGGATGTATGGATAACGTGTTTTCGGGTCCACGGGTTCCCTCCGAAAGACATGGATAAACGTACACCCGTGTTACCATACGAGTTGAAAACTGTTGTTGAACAGTCACATTAGGAATGGAATGTACCGAGAGTACCTTAGAGGAAAGGGGACCCGATATGAGACAGTGGTGGGTTTATTGAGACTCAACGATCCACTACAGGAGGTTACGTGTCTTTAGCTCCCTCGGTACCGATTGGAGGTGGACCTTGGTGAAACTTAGACATCACTTGGTCCCCTAAGTCCAGTTTTCTATTCTTGGAGTCGAGGTCCACGTTTCCACACCAACAAACCGACCCACTCTTTCTTCACTCCAGTTTCTTCCATCCCCTAATAGTCAATGTACAGTAACACGGGGGTCCCTGTGTCCGGAAGAGCCCTTTACGGATCCAGAGGAGTTTGAGAAGAGTCAGGAGGACGTCGACGAGACAAGGGACTCCTATCACGTCCGGGATACAGGGGAGTCCCTCTCCGTGTGTACGGAGAGACATCTAGAAAGGAGGGGGCAGGGGAGGGGATAGTAGTACCGAAGGTTTGATAAAGAGAAAGGAGGAATCTTTTGGGGTGAGTCCACTTCGAGTTCTGTAGATAATGGGTGAACTCGACAAGTCGGCAGTGGTGAGGAGGGGTGTGGCAATGCCTCCTAAAGTCGTGAGTCGAGTAAACTTCTCTGGGACTACGACCCTTTCTAACTCCCGTCCTCCTCTTCCCCTGTTACCTCCTACTCTACCAACCTACCGTAATGGCTGAGCTACCTGTACCCAAACCCACCTGAGGTCCTCAACCACTACCTGTCCCTCCGGACCGCACGACGCCAAGTACCCCAGTGTTTCTTAGCCTGTGCTGACTTGCTGACTTGACTTGTCTTGACTTGTAAGGTTCCGGGGTGACTTGTCGGGTCACACACGCACACACACGCACACACACACACACACACACACACACACACACCGTCCCCACCCCACCCTCCACCCCCCCGGACAAACTAGGGACCGAGTCACCAATTCTTAGACGGGCCGTTACGTCCGCTGCACGCAAGCTAGGGACCCAGTCCTTCTAGGGGACCTCCTCCTTTACCGTTGGGTAAAGTCATAAGAACTGACCTTTTAAGGTACCTGTTTCCTCGGACCGTCCGACATCAGGTACCCCAGTGTTTCCAGCCCGTACTGACTCGTCCGCGTGTACAAACGGTGGTAGTAAAAGGAGGTAGACGGAGCCGGTAGAGGAGTGAACCAACACAAGACCAGACAGTAGTGACAAAGATCTAGAGTAACAATCAGTGGTAAGGGACAGGAAGATCAGTGAGAGAAAGAAAAAATCAATTAATTAAGTAATTAAAACCGACGTGACCTAGAAGGAACGACACGAGCCCGAAAGAGATCAACGTCACACTCCCAAAGAGTAACGTCACCGGAGAGCAACGTTTCGTGACCGAGATCCCACGTCCCCGAAGTCGTCAACGTCACGTATCTAAATCAACGGGAGGGTGTATACCTTAGAAAGACCTGGTCCCTAACTTGGGTACTAGGGAAGTAACCGTCCATCTAAGAATTGATGATCTTATAGTCTCTTCAGGACAGTGAGAGAAAACTCTCCCGACACATAGAGGTAACGTTGTTAAGTAGGTATAGTACTGTAGAGGTTAAACAACCTAGGAGGATAAAAATTGATGGGTGTCCGGAAATAGGACCAGAAGAAAAAGGCTAAATAGGTCGATCTGAGGTTCCAGGAAAGGACTTAGTGTCTACGTCTATAGGATTTGAAGACGGGACGAACCGGAATCAGTCTGACCTTTACGATTGTAAAATTGGTGGGGGACCGAACTGTGTGTGGACCGGTCGAGTAACACTGACCTTTTATAATTTGTTGGTCTGACTGATGACAACAAAAGTCAAATACTGATGAGTTAAAATGAGTAGTTAATATAAGAAAAAGGGATCCCTCATACCGAGTAGAAAACTCTGGTACTTTGAAAGGGATGAAGATAGTAAAGAGACGTGGGTTGACTACAGAGAAGGAAGTAAGTGTTTTATTTATGGTAGACTCGTTTTGCAGAAATAAGGGGGTAGTGGTTTACATGTTTGGACGAACAGTGTAAGATAACATGTCCTTTCTCTCAGGAGCGAGCACCGGTTCACCCGAAGAAAGTACCCCTAAGACTATGGGTGGAGGAGAGTGAGGATCATCTGTAGTGAGGCATCAATAGTAAAGATAAAGGACGTGGTAGTTTACTAAGGACAGAGACGAACCAGTGGTTTTGTACAAGATCGTCTCCGATAAATAAATTAAAAACCTTTTCACTACTTAAATGTAGTAAGTACAAAACTTTCCGTGTTTTTCCAAATGTTTCCTCTCGGAGGGAAAGGGTTCACACGAGTTTAATGAAGTAAGAGATGATATCGTTGTCCGTCGTAAAAGTGGTAGATCGTATAGGAAGAACTTTATTAAATACGTATCTACATCAATGTTTATATTTATTTATACAAGTAAAAGGGGAAAACTTTTGTTTCCATCGTATGATCCTAATAAGACGTGAACAGAAAGAGTGAATTTCCATGCGTAGAATGAGTAATACAAAATGTCGACAAATTACGATAACATATCGACATAGTGTTACGTAAATCTGGTCAAGACATAATTTATAGACAAAATTTTACCCGTTTTTGATGTCCAAAGACACGTGAAGACATAAGGGGGAAGTCAATGGAGAATAAAGTGACAAAAAAAAAAGTGGGTTTGAGGAGTTTACTCAACGATTAAAACGACGTGGATCTTGAAATAGGGTGTAAGTAAGAAGTGGATTGAAGTTAGACCGAAGTAAAAATGACATTAACGATAAAGGATCCAATGAATTAAGTCAGATAAAGAGACTGAAGTAGAACGAACTTAAAAGTCTTAGCTGTAATTAGTGCAAGGGAAGAAGGATTTTGTCGTATATGAGTACCAAAAGATATAATGTCAAGGACCACGAAAGAGATGGATAAAAATTAAGATCCAGAAGAAGAAGAGATAGGTGGGTGACAAGGATCTCCTTAAGTAGGACTGAAAACCGAAATTTAAGTATACGACTACCAGAGGATAGTAATAAAGTTTGGGGCTGAAGTATAGGTGAAGGGACAAGAATTATAGAAGTGAACCTACAATTTATCCTTGGAGTCGGATCTGAAAGTAGTCTAGGAGAACTAGGAGAAGGAGAAGGGGTTCAGACAAGGAGGTAGTCTGAAGAGTGGGGTCACGTATCGGTACGTGAGGTCGTAATGACTTCGGTTTTTGGATCCCAAGTAGGAACTAAACAGAGAAGATCAACAAGTCGGGAATAGGTTCAGGACCCTCAAAATGGACGTTTGTATGAGTTCATACGCAGAGGGGTAGAAGTATAGTAGGTGGTGTAGTTCGACGGTAGGGGAGACGGAACCTACCAGGGTGGTTAGAGGACCCCGAGAGACAAAGTCGAGAGTAAGGGAGGTTATGTAAAAAGAGTTCCTCGGTTGTATTCGGGAATTTTTACATTTACCCTCGTACATCTAGTCTAGAGAAATGATGAGTTTTACAAGGACACCGAAAGAAAACGTAATAAGGAACACTACCGGTATTTCTAGGGTCTTCTTGTCCGGTCCCAGAGGGACTACCACCACCAAATGAACGATTCAGCACAGGAAATTTAGTGTCGTAGTTACAGTGGTGGAGTCTCTTCAGGAGGGACTGATGGAGGAAACGGGTGGTAGGTCTAGAGAGTGTTGTACGACAAATAACGGAAGTGCCTTTCATAATGTATAATTGTAATAGAGTACATAAACAAATGATAAACAAAGACAAAAGTACCGTTGGGTGGGGTCATGAGAACGGGTCTTTTTGGGTACCTACCTCCTCGGACCACGTCCGATGACGTGTACCCTAGCGTTTCTCAGCCTGTGCTGACTCGCTGAAGTGAAGTGAAGGGTAATCCTGTATTCGAAATTTTCCGTCCTGGGTAGCCAGAAGAAATCCAAAACGGAGACCGTGTCACGGACCTTAAAGGACCTTAGAGTCATTGAGAAACGTCCCTTTTTAAAAGGGATTTGACATTTTAATGAAATTTTAAAAACAGTTCACAAGACTAAAATGGGTTTTAGAGTATTTATCATATATAAAGTAGGATAAAGATTCGTACAAAACATAAAAAATACCATTGTTTCATAAATTCAAATCCTGGTTTTTTTATGTATACTGAGAAATTTTAGATATCTAAAACGAACTAAAGTTTCGAAGAAAAAGTCTTGTAGTATTCGTTATGAACAGGATGTTAAAATATTTTTTAAAATTTACAATTTCGAAAACTGAAAAACATCAGATTAATAAAAATATACTAAACTACTTTTTTCGTAATTTATTTCAAGATAATAAAGTATCCGTGTAATAAAGAGACCTTTCCGAGTCTTGAATTCTCCCCCTTTTTTTAAATTTTGAAAGTACCCTAACACATCGATCGTCAGCTGGGTGTGCTCCGATGTAGAATAGGAATTTGTGTGTAGATAACACCAGTACGTAATCCTCAAAATTGGAGTCAAGAATTTCTTTGATAACGATGAGACACTAATTACGACCGGTTTAGTGGTGAAGGTTGGTGAAAAGAGAGGTGGGGAACAGACAAGGGTGTTTTACACCACGTCAGAGGGGTCTCGAAAGAATTACGTTTCAGTACGTATGTACAACCTCAAGTTTGTTTATTTAGAAACGGACAAGTGACAAATGACAAATATAGTGTTTCGAGGGCGACTGGTCGACCGTGTGTACTTCGGAGATTTTCAAGACCCCGAACTAAATAAAACGTCAGAGAATTTAGTATACATACTACGGTGACGACGTATAATGTCCCCGTCCCGGTAGAGAAGATATTTAAGACTTTAGTCAACCTTTCGGACTAATGGGCAATCGCTTACACCCGGGACACTTGTAATTAGATGTGTGACCCGACGTCAGTTGCTTCAGGACCGCAGTCCGGTTCGGTGGTCGTGACCTCGTGAAACCTGACGTTCAGTCAAAGTGGTTCAGTCTGTTCACACCTTCTACCTAGCGTCTCGTCGGGAGTACCGCGACCCTCCTACGTTTCCTGTCACCCGTGAAGTCCGACGTCTTTGAACTCTTTCTGAGTCGTCTTATAGAAGTTCGTCTGGCACTGTTGACTCTTCGGTGACGTTTTGGGTCTAGAAAAACCGTCTCCCCTTGGTCTCTATCTCACTGTCTCTGTAGTGTCCTCTCCCCGCCCGTGCTCCGTTTTGTCGAGACCCAGGTGTTCCTTGGTCCTAGACCCTCTGTCTTTCATCGACTAATTCCTGTACACACGACACGTGCAACCTGGACCTCTCTGCGTACACGCACACGCACACGCACACGCACACACACACACACACACACACACACACACACGCGCGTGTCTACGACAACAACAAATCAGAGGTTCAGTACAGACTGAGAAGATATTGGGGAACTTGAGATTGGGTGGTCCGAGGAGACCGGTACCCTGAAGGGTCCGTTCTTATGATCTCATCGAACAGTAAAGGAAGAGATCCCCTAGAAGGGTTGGGTCCCCAGTTTGGACACAGAGAGAGAACCGTCCGTCTAAGAAATGGTGACTCGGTGGACCCTTCAGGACATACGTGTCTATGTAGATGGTTGTTTCGGTCGAAGGAAGGTACGAATGGGGTAAACAGTCGGTACAGTAGTAAAAGTTTCAGGAGGTATTTAGAATCCTGATGTGAAATTTTAAAAGATATTTTTATTGTGTACCGGAAAAGTTTTGTGTGTGTGTGTGTGTGTGTGTGTGTTTTAACAGGACTTCACATATTTCTCATATTATAGTTTACGTTTCACGGGGTAAACGGTTGGGGACGGGAAGGTGGAGTCGATTGAGATAAGGAATCTACCTTGGTGGCACTTCTTGAAGATAGGAGTTTGAAAGGGAAACAGGAGAGAGGTTCTTTCCTTTGTAAATACCTTGAGTCCAGACGTACCCACTCCCCTTGAGAGACTGGGAGTAGAGACGTAAGTGGATGAGGCGTCGGTCCCGATCTTCTCAGAAGGATCTCATGGCAAAAGAGAATCGTTTCGGGGCCGCCGAGGGGGTCACGGATGGTATACCTCACGTCTGGAGGTAGTGACAGGAGTCGGGAGTAGAGTGGCGGAAAGGATGGTAAGTGAATCGGTAGGAGGGGACCGTAAAGACGGATACGACAAGGAGACGGACGGTGGGGTCGTGGACAGACGAGGTAGGGTTAAGGAGAACACTCAAAAATCGAGGAGAGAAAGGTAGGAGAAGAAGTTACGGGTGGAGTGAGAGATTAAGAAGATATTTTGTACAGACGGGGAGGTTGGTCGTCAAGAAAGGACAGGGATTTATGAATATATCAGTGTCCTAATTTGTAAAGAATAAAAGATTAATAAAATCTTCACAAGTAAGAGAGAGAGGGTTAATTTTTTGTTGAAACTCCAATCCTTTGAGTGGAAATGTCAGCCAATCGGGGTGTCTTGGACCACAGTGTGCCTACGAACCCTTGTGAGTCACAGGGTTTTTACGTATCCTTCACCCGTCTACTGTGTCTTTCACAGGGAAAGTGAATTTATGAGTAGGGGGGTGACCAAACATGTAACCCGATCGAAAATAAAAAACCCAAAAGCAAATGTTGGGACATTGGTAGGGAAAATGTACCAGTAATTTTATATCTACTTAATGGAAGTCCCGTTACATTGATTATCCTGACTATCTAATTGACGCGGAAAGGAAAGTTCCTATACTTAAAAAACATACACAGGATCTTTGAATCTTTCTATAAATATCAAAGTTTTTTGGTCGGGATTCTCCATGTCGTCCATCGATTTGGGATGGATTCCAAACTCTGGGGGAACTAAAATTGGAATTTACAGATTAGGTATACTGTAAAATTGTTCAGTACTTTACGAAAGAAACAAGAGTAAAATCACATCTTCTTTTGAAATTTCCTTTCCCATTTAGAAGACCACATACCGTATACCTCCAGTTCTAGAATGTATCTAAAAGTCGTAATTCCGTCTTGTTTACCTGATGTTCTAATGTTTCTTTTGTTTAAGTCTCGTCATTGGAAAACTCTTGACGGTTTAACGACCGTTCTACTTTTACCCTAACGTAAACTCTTTAATACGCCACCACACGAAGAGTCTCTTTACATGTCGTATCTCTTTCTATACACAAAAGTAAACTTTGAGATAAAAATTATAAGCATTACTGTCGTTGACTTCGTTTAGACTGATATACATCTTGTGGGTCATTTACCATTTACCACCACTATCCCTCCCCCCCTTATATTTACCTTTATCTCCGAGACCATATGGTTCATATAAAAACTTTATAGTTTGTCTGTGGAAGTCGGACCTACGACTTCTAGTGACACGTCCCACTTTTTCTTCAGCTTGTAAACGGGTATTTTTTCAGACTTTAGTGTCGTTTCGTTCCCGACCTAAGAGTCGTCAAACTTTCTTCCCTTATATACTTTCTTTTACAGAGAGACGTACAGTATTTTTGTCTTTTTAAAGGTCGTATACGACGATAAAATGAAAAAATAAAACCGTCTCGTAAACACTGATCAATACCCACCCCACCGAGAGTCTACATACAAAGTCGGTTCCTACTACTTACGAGTCTGATAAAAAGGGTTGGAATGTACGTACATGAAGAGAGAGAGAAAAAAAAAAAAAAATAAGGGGTACACGGAAGAGGATTACAAAAATAGTCTTCACCAAGGGTCCGTCGAGGTAAGCCCTAGTGTAGTCTGCACAAACCTCATTAAGGTAAATCTAGATTCTAACTGGGTGAGGACTTTACACAAGGAAATCAAGGATACAAACAGAACTATATTGTGTTGACTCGTTCGGTTCCTTTTAAATTCATTATATTTTAATTATTTCTTCGTTTTGTGTGTGATCATTTCAAAATTGAGGATGTAGGTAGTTAAAAAAGATCTGAAATTCATTTAATGTCAATTTTCAAACAGACATCAAGTCACATAATCCAGAAACCCAACTGTAATATTAAGAAGAAAAGTGAGTGTATAAAGACATACAACTATTTCGAGTGTATACATACAAATTATGAACGAACTAACAATGTAAAGAATCCTATGGTGTTGAACAAAATCGACAAAGGGAAGACGTCACGTAGACTCAATGGCAGTTTAAAAATGATAAAATATGTCCTTATGTGGACGCATTCTCTGGTGAATCAAACCAGAGATAATCCAATGTAAAATCCAAAAAAAAAAAAGGTTTTGACCTTAAGGATGTACTTTCTCTCTGTTTAATACCAAGTCTTCGAGGGTTTTGGATGATGGTTTAACAGGAGGTCTTTCGACGTCAGTTAGACAACACGGTTGAAGATAACACAAAGGTTGAAGATTTACAAAGGCAAAAGGGTCTAGAAAATATTTTAACTCGAAAGAGTCCAAATGATTAAACTCTTTGAGTGACTTACTGAAAAGTAAACAT
This sequence comes from Capra ibex, assembly GCA_006410555.1. Classification (NCBI taxonomy): domain Eukaryota; kingdom Metazoa; phylum Chordata; class Mammalia; order Artiodactyla; family Bovidae; genus Capra; species Capra ibex. The sequence goes on along the minus strand of SJYO01016970.1, from coordinate 40,460,224 downwards.
AAAGAGACTAAAGTTTTTTCTGAAGACTAAACGATATCAGTAAAATGGAAGGTCATCCAAGAGAATTTACCAAATTAACATAAGTTTCATAGACGGAAAATAAAGATCAATGAATTTTGTAGGTCGCTGTCACTTTTTTTTGACCGAATTTTGAGTTGTAAGTTTTTTGATTCTCGTACCGTAGACCAGGGTGGTGAAGTATCGTTTATCTTCCCCCCCCCCTTTCACCTTTGTCACTGTCCAAAATAAAAGAACCTGAGGTTTTAGTGACACCTACCACTGACGTCGGTACTCTAATTCTGTGAACGAGAGACCTTTCTTTCGATACTGTTTGGATCTGTCATACAATTTTTCATCTCTGCAGTGAAACGGTTGTTTCCAGGTATATCAGTTTCGATACCGAAAAGGTCATTAGTACATGTCTTCTTCCGACTCGGGACTTAACAGGACCACTTCTAAGAACTCTCAGGGACCTGACGTTTCTCTAGTTTGATCAGTTAGGATTTCTTTAGTTGGGACTTGTAACTGATCTGCCTGACTACGATTTCGACTTCGAGGTTATAAAACCGGTGGACTATACTTCTCTACTGAGTAACCTTTTCTGGAACTACGACCCTTTCTATCTTCCGTTTTCCTCTTCTCCCGTCGCCTCCCACTCTACCAATCTCTCGTAGTGACTGAGTCACCCATACTTAAACTCATTTGAGGCCCTTTATCACTTCCTGTTTCTTCGGACGCCCGACACCACGTACCCCAGTGTTTCTCAATCTGTCCTGAATCGCTGACTTGTTGTTGTGAATTGTCAATGAAAGTAACCATGGTATGATTGACGTTTTATTACGGTCCTTATTAGTTGCAAGTCGAACGATATGTCTGAATTTTATGAATTACATATATTTGATAAATTCGTTGTCTTATATCTAAGTCTCTAACACAGTGTTACGATTTTGGTCTTTTTTTACACTCTTTATATAAAATTTTAGAATAAAAATTGTGTAATATTATTTATGACGTTACAGACCTTCGGGGACTGACAAACCTTCCTCGAAAAATGAACGGTAACGTATTCGTGTCGATGTCGGAGACGAATAGTCTTTCACGTAACTGGTCGTTTACCTTATATGAGGTGGTTGACTATAACTGTCTTAAGACAGTAACGTCCACGGACAAGGTACTGTAATAAACGATAAAAAGAGAGTCTCTTCACTTCCCTATTAATGTTCGACAGAGAAACCGAATATACTCCAAATATGTGGTTAAAGAAAAGGGTGGAAAATCTGTCAAGAGGTTCAAGTTATCGACGAAGAATGAGTTACATATAACGGTCTGTACCACGAGTCTTTTTACTTTATTTTATTCTCGACTTAAATAGTTAGTATAATCGTTTCTAAGATCCTGATACATAATGCATCTTATATAACTTATAATACTAAACAAGTAGTGTAAGAGGGGATAAGAAGGGAAAGTTTAAAATTAACCACACAAAGTGACACCCGTTTAAAAGGACCATAAAAACAAAAATTAAATATAAATAAATAAATGAAAACCGGTACGTCACGCCGTATATCCTAGAATCAAGAGTCTATATCCCTAGTTTGGGTCCCGGGGTCGTCACTTTCACAGTTCAGGATTGATGACTTGGTGGTCCATTAAGGGAGAGGACCATGAAAAATTATACAACAACAACAAATCAACGATTCAACACAGGTTGAGAAAACGCCGTGGAACCTGACGATTGAAGGTCCGAGGAGACAGGTACCCTAAAGGGTCCGTTCTTATGACCTGACCCAACGATAAAGGAAGAGGTCCCCTAGAAGGGTCGGGTCCCTAGTGTGAGTACAGAGGATGTAACGTCCGTCTAAGAATTGAGGACTGGTGGTCCCTTCTGGGTGAAAACTTATATGTACATTCTTTATATTACGCCCAGAAGGACAATCTCCCCGTAGGGACCGTGGGACTCTCTGTCTGATTATATCGACCGTGCACTACTCATTCTAGTCTATGTACGTTTTCAGTGTACCTGTCCCTTCCGCGTCCGATTTTCGTCATTCTATTCCAGAACCGTAACCGATTAGTACCTCAATTGTATCGGATTCTTTTACATACAGTTGACACACCTTAAACGTCGAATCTTTAGGTCTTTTACTCACACTCCCGGTTACAAAGTCTCAAGTGTAGTCAGTAGACCCTTCTCCCTGAGTAACCCGTTTTGCACTTTCACATAATCTTTGTGGTGTTCCTCGTCTCCCCACATCTCTCGTTCTTATCTTCCATACGGACACAAGTTTAGGGTGAAGAAAGAATGGTCAAGCTACTGAGTTTGGGAGACCCGAACAAAAGAATGGACATTTTACCTCTACCACTATTCTTATAATGAATGGGGTACCTGTCATTTTATACTTACATAAAGTTTGTGACTCTTCGTGTATTCCTGATATCTTCAGGCACTACTGATCTCGGGTTAAATCCTACGTGGATTATGTATCATTCGTGAGTTGTCGACAAACTACGATAAGTAGTGTGCATAGTAACACGAACTTACTATATCAGTGGTTGCACTTGGAGACTACTAGTTCGTGGAAGGGTATATATAAACGAGTCACCCTGTCGTACACAACTAGATCCCTTTACTAATAGGTCAGGTTACTCCACCAAACTCGAAAGTACCTTTAATTAGGAGACCACATCTGTAGCTAAACGATACATAAACTAATCATACTGAAACCGACTCTTTTGTTCTAGACGAAAAGTCTGGTCGTTGGGACTTTTGGACTGAAACCCATCTGCACTGAGGTACCTATACAATAGGGAAAAGTACGAATACTGACTCACTGTCTTACTGGTGTCGTTCAGTCTTAATACAGAAGGTCCTCTGATAATTACTTTACTTTAAACACCTCGAACGTACTCTTTCAAGATTCCCTCGGCGTCCTTACAATCAACTAACCACTCGTATGTGTGGGAGGTCCGACTGTCAACTTCTGGTTGTTCTCAGAGTCGCCGTGTATTGAAACTGGGACTCCAGTCTCTTTGTACTTCACACTGTACGTCAGATTCATGAAGGGACAATCATAGTCAATGAGTTGCTTGACGGATAAGGTTGTTTCTACACCGTAAGGGGTTTTACGTGTCACGAAAAACAAGATTATTATTATAAACTTATTAATTAAAACAACATAGTGGGTAACATAAATGACTCACTGTAATCAAACTGTTCGCACCGCTATACTTATAGGTAGTTTGTGGGGTACCCAAAGTCCTTCAGGACGTTTTCCAGTGGCTCAGACGACCTCTGAAATGTCTTTGAAACCGACCTTTGGAGGTGACCCTTCTATACAAAAGGTATCAGAATAATAAAATTTTAAATTATTAAAAAGTCATAAATACCGAAGCTGTTGTTCGAGGGTGACCTTTCCTTTTTTTCATTTTTAGGAGGGAGAATAAAGTTTGATCTTATCAAAATATCCTACGATAACAGACTTTGGTTTACGGTCCTGTTACTACAACCTCGACCACTTTCGATGACCGACCTGAGGTCCTTTTCCCGAGTTTTCATTGAAACGAGGAATCAGGGTCTCTGGTCCGAGTAACCGTTTATTATCTTTAGCTGAGGTTCATGATTCCTACGAAAGTACTAAGTCTCTTAATACGGGAGTAACGTACCTGTCGTAGTGCACCTGTCGTTCTAGACCGTAAGAAGGACCGGAACCTTCTGTTACTTATCCAGGGGATGACTTAGAGAAAAGAGAAATCCAATCTGTAGGTATTAAGTGAATAGTAGACAGGGAGAATTCTCTACCGAACGCAAGGTCGTAGTAGAACTATTCTAAAAGGGTCTTCTGGGATGTTCTCCTGGTCTAGGAGACATCCAAAATCAGGGTCTTATAACCCATAGGAATAAAGTCCTTGGTTTCCTTCTTCCAATATAGTGAATGTGAGTGAGAGTTTCAACAGTGTATTCATGAAAAGACACAGGTAAGGTCCTACAGGAGTCTTTCTTTGGTACACGAACACACTGAGTCGAAACTGTTTTGTGAGTCTTAAGTAGTACTTGAACAGTAAGAACTCTGTGTCGTTTCAACACTCTCGTAAAAAAAACTTTTGACAGTTTTGTGTTCCCCAGTTGAATCTCCTATTATTTTTATTCTTTCCTCATCATTTTGACGGTTGAGGAGTAAAGAGAGGTTCGACATAAAACCGTTTTAAGATAATCAAGACAATTTCTTTCTTTCTGACAGTCTAAATTCCCGGGTTCGTTTGTTCTTTGTCCCGTACAATTGACTTTCTTAATAACATTAACTTCAAACTCACGTTTTAATGTAGGAATTATTAAAATGTGAATCCACTTCATGTAAAGACGGGTACGAACATTTCTGTCTCTTAAAAGGAGTACAGACTGTGTAGTTTTGGTTATTGGAACGATACGTTATTGGTCTCTTCCTCCAACTTTCTTACACTTTCGAAAAAATAACATCACTTGTGTTCCTACACGTTTTACGTAACAATGAGATAATACATCCGTAGATCCACACCCTATTAACTGGTTTGGGGACTTTCACCCTGAACTCTTTTGTTTCGTACATTTTTTCTTCACAAAAACAAGGAATTTTTACAATATTCATATATTGAAAAATATATCATATTGGAAAAAATATAACATATAAATTTATAATACTAGATTTCATAATGTTTTCTTTACGGTCAATTTACTTAGGTCCGTGTTGACCTATTTACAGTGATATGATACACGTAAACACTGTGTTATGTTTTATCCCCAGTCTTTTTATATTCCGCGACTACAGAGAAAAATTGTGGATAAACAAAATTGACTGACCATCTACGTTAGATGTACATAATATTTTAGGAAGTTTGTAGTCCTGATTAAGTATGTTGTTCCCTTTCTTGAGTATTTACTTGGTCTTAGGGATTCAGTCGAGACTCCTATCACGTAATGAAAATATTATTCATGGTATTCTCGATTACAAAGGTAGCCAGGACCTAAAAAAAGAGACATTGTCGTTTCTTGAAAAGACTCGGTAGCGATACGAAAGGAAATCAAATAGGATACTGTTTACCGAATTTCATTAATTTTTCGTCTTACCGTGTCAGTAGTCTTACAGTGTTCCTGTGTGTCAAAGAGATACAGTACGATTTGTCAGAACTTCAGTCGTAAGGAATTCCACCTCAATGTGCGTGGATATAGTCTTAGGGGATTTTCCGTAGAACAAATATTTGTTCCAAGGATTCAAGACAGGTTCTGAAGTACTCAGTCTGAGAGGGGTCAGACCCTTGACCCTAGTCGGGAAAAGTTGTTCGAGAGGTCCACTAGTGGATATGTGATTTAGGATATGTGACAGAACTCTTTATCGGGAATTTCCTTAACGAGGTCCCTGAGCGTAAGTTAATCGACATATATTTAGTCACCAAGTGTAGGGACCGATATGTTATCTTAGTGAACACCCTCCAAATTTCGGTGTTGGTACTAACGTGTATTAAAGGTCTGATAGAATAAACCGGAGTCCACTATAGATTGTACAATAAGATTATTTATTGATCTTAACGTACGAGAATCATCGTACTAAGTGTTATAAGCTTATGTCCCTCATTGAGTTCACAGATAGTTGTCTGTTTACCTATTTATTAATTCCACACACATATATGTGTCACTTTGTGATAAGTTGTCATTTTTCCTTACGGTAAGACTATATACGATATTGTACTTACTTGGAACTTTTGGAATACGATTCACTTTATTCGGTCTGTGTTTTCTTGTTTAAGACATACCAAGAAGAATGCACTTCGTAGATCTTATTCGTTTAAGTATCTCTGTGCTTTATCTTCAATGGTCCCCGACCCCCCCACCCCCCGTCACCCCTCCTTCTCTTCTCAAATCGTCAATCTCTCGAAGAGAAATTCCACTATCTTTTCAAAGTCTATATATATCGTCATCACCAATGACTATGACGCTTACAGAAAATAACGTGTGATTTAACATGTGAATTTTATCAATGTTAATATTGATTTAATGTTGATTAAAGTTAATATTTGAAGGACAATATATGTAAAATGGTACTATTTTTCCAAAAATTTTCCATTTTCTGTATACATTGATCTTAACTCTTAAAGACATGCACTGTCTCTACTTCGTTTAGTGGACAGTTTCTTTGTAAACTATACGCCAGTGACGTAAAATGGTTTAGGAGCAACAGGTAACTTTTTTCCACTTCAGGACTCACACCCGGAGGTACTAAACCGGGACCGGATGGGTAGGTTAGAGTAGAGAGTAGAGGTGAGAATAGGAAACAAAGTTGGTATTGAAGTTTAACTTACTACTCATTAGAGGATTTACGTAATAAACCTAGGTGTGTAAGTGTGAAGAAGGTGTACGAAAAGAAAGAAAGACGTTTCGACAGAAGAACAGTTTCTGAGAACCAGATCAAGTAATATATTCTGGTTCCACAGTTGGGGCCTATGTGTAATCTTAGTGGACCTCTCGGAAACTTTAGATTCAAACGTACCCAGAGAGGGATCTGGTTACGTTAGTCAAATAAAGTCTTCACCCTTAGCTCGTAGTCAGTAAAAACATTTGTGAGGTGTCCACTAAGATTACACGACCGTCCCACCCCTTGGTGAAAACGTGAACAACGAGTCACACACTAGACGACTGGTTGTCGGAACTGTAGTAGAACCTCAAACAATCTTTACGTCTTAGAGTCTTAAGTAAACTCTGGATGACTGAGTTTTAGATGCATCATTGTTCGATATAGTCATTAAACACACGGACAAGTTTAAACCTTCTTTTAAATACTTGTTGGATCTGTCGTATAATTTTTCGTCTTTGTAATGAAACGGTTGTTTCCAGACAGATCAGTTTCGATACCAAAAAGGTCATCAGTACATACCTATAATCTCAACCTGATATTCCTTTCGACTCGCGGTTTCTTAACTACGAAAACTTGATACCACAACCTCTTCTGAGAACTCTCAGGGAACCTGACGTTCCTCTAGGTTGGTCAGGTAGGATTTCCTTTAGTCAGGACTTATAAGTAACCTTTCTGACTACAACTTCGACTTTGAGGTTATGAAACCAGTGGACTACACTTCTCTACTGAGTAAACTTTTCTGGTACTACGACCCTTTCTAACTTCCGTCCTCTTCTTCCCCTACTGTCTCCTATTCTACCGACCTACCGGAGTGGCTGAATTACCTGTACTCGAACTCATCTGAGACCCTCAACCACTACCTGTCCCTTCGGACCACACGACGTCAGGTCCTCCAGCGTTTCTCAGTCTGTACTGAATCGTTGACTTGACTTGACTTGACTTCCGAGTAGAATCCTGAACTTCTTCGGGAGAGTGTCGGTGATATCGGAACAATTGGTGTGGACGGATTTTGTATGGGGAGAGATAAGTCAAGAGGGTAACATGATCCTAAAACTCTAGAACATACCTACGATTCATTGAAGCCAGTACAGGTTAGAAACGTTGGGATACCTGACATCGGGTGGTCCGAGGAGACAGGTACCCTTAGAGGTCGTTCTTATGACCTCACCCAACGGTACACGAGGAGGTCCCCTAGAAGGGTTCGGTCCCTAGTTTGGGTGTAGAGAATACAGAGGACATAACCGTCCGTCCAAGAAATGGTGATCGTGGCGGACCCTTCGAGACTCTAGAACTCCAACCCTGTTATAAAATAGAAGGATAGAGATCATGGGTCGTACCGTAGAAGATACCATCGAAGGTATTTATCAATGAACTTGATATAATGTTAAATTTTCTTTGTACTTTAGATTATTGATCGTAAAGTTTCTATTACCATTGTGAGAATTTCATTTCTTATTCTGTGTTGTCCTTATTTCCTTAGATGCATAACTCGTTGCTAATACAAGGTTCTGGAAGTTTGTACCATCCACGTTAGGAGTGTTGTCGAGGTACCTTATCGAAAGGTAGATAAAATATCTACCTTATTAACGTCGAGTTTGTTCTTCTTTACACCAGTGTCTCGACTATGTCCTACTCTCACCCTAAACTATGGTTGACAGAATAAAGTGTCGGGTCAAACGACTCGAAGATCATTAAATTTTTGATCGAGAAAAGTCTTAGAGGACCTCCATAGAAATGAGAGAAAAGATAAGGATAGGAATAGACGGAGAGTAGTAGAGAAGGAAAAATGGTGCCTCACACTGGAAGGGTGAAACAAGGTTTATGAAAGAGGACAAAAGAAAGATTCAGAGACGAACGGAGGGGGAGTTACTGAATGGACCAGGGAGTCGTCCTTGACTTCATGCAAATTCTTAGAACAAAATTAATAGTTTACATAAAAGGAAAAATTTTTAAATTATAGTCCAGTTAATGTGAGGAGTCATCCACAAATTCTAAAGACTATTCAGGACAAGACTATCCTGAACTTCATCCAATGTCTAATTTTGTGATAAACTACCGTTAAAATTAACTTTCATTCCCTAAAATAACAACGAAGAGAAACCAAACTAAAATCCATTTTCTATATTTAATACTCGGATTTAATTCAACAAAAAAATAACTTTTCATCCAGAGGTTCCTATTGAGAACAGGAAGGAACGGGAAGTTGTCTCTTCTTTGGGTTAAGATGAAGTGAAGAAAAAGAAGATACACAATTTATAGTCTGACCTATCTTTGTAATTAAACTCTTTGATTTACAAAATAATAAATAGATTTATAGTATATATTTATAGAAGTGACTCTTGACATTGTTGACCTGTGTTAGGTCAATTGTTTATGTATAAAAAAGAAACTTTATTAAAAAATTTATCTTGTGAAGTTTTTGAAGGATTCTTTTTCGTTACTATTGTTATTGAATATGTTTTACAGTTCTGGTTTTTTTTTGGTGGGTTTAAATTATGTCTTGTTATTCAGGAAACAATCTTATCTTAAACTTACCTTTTCTTTATCGTCTCAATACATATTGGGTCATATAGGTATATTTCTAACCTAATAAAATGTTATTTCGGTTTACCTTATTTTCATAAAGTCCCAACTCAGAGGTGTTAAAGTTTTATTGTTTCAACGAAACCATTAAGTTACGGTTTGTCGTTACGGATACTACAAGTAACATAGGAGAAACTTTTAGAGGGAATATGAGCAACAACTCCTGACATGCACAACACTTCTCAATTGGTAGTGACGTCTCACTGGTCGAATAGACCCAAACAGGTCTTGAAAGAGTCAAAATAGAAAACGGAGACGGGAGTTTTGGGTAGTCAAGGTCCGTTTGACACTACCGACTAGTGGGGTAGACTGTCAGTACAACACGGACTTGTGTGGGGAAGGATAAACGTATGTCTCCCCACTCACAGTGTGCCGAGAGAGGACCAAGTAGAAGGAAAGGTTTACATCCAGACTTGACTTCTCTACATTTGGTCTGGATCTCGGTCCCGTGACGTGCTACCTCGACCAATACGGAAGATGAGCCCGTAGTGCAGATTTCCTTCCCCCCGTGGTAAGTGTAACATTTACAACATACAAGTAAACTGTAACAAAAGTCACCATTTCTCAGAATAATAATGTTTTAGTAACATAATACTATTAAGAGACTGACTACCTTAATGTCAATGACTTCTTCCTTCGGATAAAGATTAACTGTGTATGTGCGTTACACCCGACCACCAACGGAACCTCCGGTGCACTCTACGAAATCCCCTTAGACTCAGTCGGTGAGCCACCTCTGTTCCCTCCTACTCCTTCGGTAATTAATCATATTTGTTTCTGTTCTCGGGTGCACACACTTCTGTCCCCTCCGACGGAGTTAAGAAGTAAGGTCAAAAGGTGAGGACTCGGACGGACGAAGGAACCCTTCGTTGAGTCTCTGGAATATTGTTTTTAGTAGAGAAAATAAATTTGGTTTACTTACCTAGAATATGGAGTCCTAATTGGTTCAATTAAGACATTAAACTTAGATTTTCAACTTCTACACTTTTATTTCGTTTAAATAGACTGTTTTTACAAGTAAAATAAATAAAAAACTTTACTGGTCTTTAAAGTTATTTTTATTAGAAGTATCGTGTAACGAGGCACGGTTGTATCGGAGACGTTTTTTTTTTTTTTTTTACCTCTTTAGTATGACCCTTCTTGTAAAACTCACATACAACGGTTAATGTAAATCGTTTATTATTACGTGAGGGTTTACAGGAATAATAATTATCATTTCATGGGAAACCTAAGAGACATTTATCTATAATAATTTAGAATCATTAGATTGTTTAAGACATATTCTTGAATCCGATTAACCCCTTCCTACAACAATGACCGTTTCTCTAAATTTTACTCGTAGTTTAAACAAATAGAGAGGGAAAGTCACTGCCCGTAAATTACGGTAAGAACTCTATCACTTTACTCCCTTCAGAAGTTAATTTCTGAACTATTCTTTGACGTCTTATAGGTACGGTGAAGTATAAGAAAAATATTAATATTCAGAACTATAAAGGGTTTCGTATAATACATACGAGTTAGTGTACATTATAGATCTCAGCTAGTGTATTTTACATTAAATCAACACCCAAACGTTCCAAAGACAAGACATTATAGTGAGCATCGTCACTACGATGACACATGAAGATTTCCCGAAACGAAGTTTTCATCAACTCATTTTAACTACTGGGTCACGTTCTTCGTCTCGTGGGTTTCGACCACGAGGCCCACGAGTCTCCCTACCCCACCGCTTCCTACACCCTCCCCAAAGTCTTACCCCCCTGTGTACACATGGGGACCGACTAAGTACAGCTACATACCGTTTTCGGTAGTGGTATAACATCAATAAGAGGTTAATTTTATTTTATTAATTAATTTTATTATTTTCATCAACTCTCTTAACAGAAGGACAAGACGCGCTCACTCTATCTACGTCACGATTGCGATACGTGTTCTTTTTCCTTAGAAAGATTACGTAAGAGTTCTTTCAGTGAAAGAAGTTTAGAAATGAATGGTTATAATGAGTGAGACACTATTGTTTCACTCGAGACGTATAGGACCGTATTAACTTTTCGAATAAAAATTTACGGTATACAACGACACTAAGTACGACACAAAATTACTAATAGTGTGTACGTTCGTTTTACGATATAATCAAAATATAAGTACATTAAGGACTAATAGTGTTTAGGTGTGTAACTTTCTGACTTTGCTATAATCCCACGGTCTCTACACTTCTTAGAGTTTTTCAAGAGAATAGATCGTAGAGTAGAAAGATCTGTTAACTTAAATTCAGTAGGTTCTGTTTCCCCTCGTGAAGGAAAAAGTTAAATCATTTACAAAATACCTCCAGGTGTTACACTGGATACGACACCTCCTATTTTCAACTTCTTAGGTTAAGAAAAAACAGAAATCCCTTATATGTCATAAAAAAGGTTTCTTCATATTTTATTTATTATCATATAATCATGACGTACAGAGTCTTACCGTATATCGTGTCCAAGAGTTCAAAGTCGTGCGTGGTCTTAGAGGACCGTCCAAACAATTTTGTGTCTAACGACCTGAGGACGGAGGGTAAAGACTAACTCATCGACCCCATCCCGGGTTGTTAGACGCAAAAGTTGTTCAAGGGGTCACTATGTCCAAGGGTCTACTACGAGACCCTTGGTGACGTCATTTTGTAACCCTAATTTTCACGTCCGAGACCTCAAGTCCCCGTCTCAAACTTAGGACTCACCTAAACTCAAGTTCAGGACGAAATAACTTGATGCTATCATATTTAAATGTTTCATGGAAAGGAACCTTTGTTAAAAGGAAATGAAATTTTATTATAAGAAGGATTAAAACCCACAACTTTATATAAATACGGGTACTTTTATTACCATTACCTATAACAGTAAATAACTAATCATATTATTTTGGAACTATTATGGTACTGACAAAGGGAGGACGTAATATTAAACCCCTACTTTAAAATTTTATGTATTTATTTCCTTTTAACCCTAACCCGGGAAGGGTTCTCCCGGTGGTACTGACACAGGACAACGTTCAGAGTCTTTCCCCTACCCTGTAAGAAATCCTTACTATGAGTCAACATCGTACTTATCGTCAGCACCCTTCTCCAGTCCTCCCGTCACACGTTCTTACCTCACGTGTTTTGTGTCCGACGAAGACAAACTGAGTGAACTACATTGTCTTGTCCCTCTACTCTATACGACCCCACCGGAGGGACACTGGAGGGGCCATCCAGTCAAGTGTACGTCCTGTGAGTAGAGGCATCAGTATCGTTGAAATCCCGTTTGGAGAGCACTCTGGATTTCGTTCTTCAGTCCCTGATCTGAGACAGGACTGGTAAACTGACTACTGAAAAGATTATATCCCAAGTTATTTCGTCCTGAACTTGAGTTTAGGTAAGATAAGACGGTCTTATCCTTAGGTCCAATAGAGGACCCGAATCCCTTACCCGGACCACTACCATCAGTGTACAAAGATAAGAACGGGGAGACTAGGTAAAAGTTAGTAGTTCGTTTTGTGTGAATTCGGTATACTTCGAGAATTTCTATTTTATGTCATAAAGGATGTATAAAATCAAATTATAAAACTGGAATTGTCTGAGAGATACTAGGGCACCTGACGTCGTGTGATAAATAATCGAGGAGACTCAGGACGACGTCAGGTACCCCAGCGGTTCTCAGTCTGTACTGAATCACTGACTTGTCGTTGTTTGGTGTAAGAGTTCTGAGATCTAATCTTTTTTGTTAAAATTCTTTTCTAAAGTTTCTTTGTAAAAGTCAGGGTCAGTTTGGAGAAATCCACCTCCAGTCCTTAACTTTAGTCCCTCCACCATCCTAAGTCCACTTCCCATTCTCAGTTACTATGGAAACCCCGGGTCGTCATCCATTACAGGTTGAGAGAATTATCAAGTTATTAGGGTAAAACTCGTATTTTTACCGAGGGGTTTACTCGGTGTCGTTTACTGGGTGAAGTTCCATTTGTCTCATCTACAAGAGTCATTGGTTTCCAGTAACTTTTCATAACAGAATCCCCTACCCTCTTTCATTGACGTTTAGTATATATACTATTCCCCAATTATAAATCTTATGTACTCCCTAAGTATGTTAAGTTATCGTTTTTTTGGTTGGGTCAATTTCTTACCTGTTTCCTGGACTTCTCTGCAAAGAGGTTGTATATCTGTCGGTTGTATGTATACTTTTCCACAAGTCACAGTGAGTAGTAGTCCCTTTGTTTTTACTTTTGGTGTTATCTATAGTGGAGTGTGGACGGTCCTACCGAGAAGGATTTTTTTTTTTTTTTTTTCTATTCATAACCACTCCTACACTTCTTTTTCGCTAGGACAATGAGACAACCACCTCTACATTTAACCGTGTCAATACTGACTTTTGTCACACTGCAAAGGATTTTTATAATTTTCATTTTGTTGGTAAACTGGATTGTTAGGGTTAAGACCCATAAATAGGATTCCTTGATTTTAGTCTTAGATCTTCAATATGGACGTAGTGTACAAATAACGTCACGATAAGTTTTATCGGTTCTTTATCTTTGTTGGATTCCGAAGGGCCCACCGAGTTGTCGTTTCTTAGATGGACGGTTACGTCCTTTGCGTCCAAACTAGGAGGTCCGACCCTTCTAGGGGACCTCATCCTTTACCGTTGGGTGAGGTCATAAAAACGGCGTTTTAAGGTACTTGTCTCCTCGGACCGTTGCACTGACTCGTTGTTTTGTTGTCGTTGTTCTTGGTTGGATTCACAGGGTAGATGTCTACTTACCTATGACTTTTACATCATATACACATATATACCTCTAAATAGTTCTTACCAGTAGTTATACCGGAGGAAACCTGAAATAAGGGGTCTAATCGAACTACTTACGTCGGACCGAATACGAGTACGAAGGAGACCATACCAATAGTATTAAAATGTCACCCACCTGTCAGGGAGTAAAATTTATTTATTTACACCCATACATAGGTTTCCTTTATTTTGTACCTAGAGTTTCTTTGTAAAGGTGACGGTACAAGTAACATCATAATAAGTATTGTCAGTGCTATACCTTTAATAGACGTACAGACAACTGTTTAGTTATCTATTTCTTTAGTATCATACATACACGTTACCTTATAATAAGTCGGAAATATTTCTCCCTTTTGGATGATAGACGTTATAGTACCTACCTTAACCATCTGTAGTACGATTCACCTTATATGGTCAGTGATATTTCCTATCTATGATTTATTAGAGTAAATACACACTTTAGATTTTAGCAACCCCTAAGGGACCCCCAAGTTCACCAATCCTGAGACATGAAAGTGACGGTTCCCGGTCGTATGCTAAAGACCAGTCCCTTTACTCCAGTGTTCGGTACACCCCACCGTTTTTTCATTTTATTTTTATTTATCAGTGTGAGTATCTTCGTTCCTTATCTTACCTCTGACAGTTTCCGTCTCCTTACCCCTTTACCGCTACTAGTTTCCCATGTTTCCAAGTCAACACAGTTTATTGGTTCAAGACCTTTGGACGACGTATTGTATTATGGTTCTTGATTGTTGAGATATCAGTGCCATCATCACAATCAGTGAGCCAACACACACTGGGAAGCACTGAGGTACCTGACAGCGGGTGGTGTGAGGAGACAGGTATCTTAAGAGGTTCCTTCTTATGACCTCACGTAACGGTAAAGGAGGAGGTCCCCTAGAAGGGTTGGGTCCCTAGTTTGGGTCCAGAGGATTTGACGTTCGTCAAAGAAGTGAGAGACTCGGTCGTCCCTTCAGGTTGTTGTATGTCATATATGAATTATAAACAATTCTCCCATTTAGAAATGTAATACAAGAACGGTGCATTTTCCTGCACTATTACTATAAGTCCATCCCTGTCCTCCTTTGGAACTCTGTATTATCTATACAGATATTGGAACTACCATTTTTACCAAAGTACCAACATATGAATCGGTTTGAGTCCTCGACATGTAATTTATCCCTGTCGAAAATGTATAGTTACCATGAAAAAAAATTTTTCTTACTTACTTTTCGTAACAGAATGACCCCCAAAGAGGTTTTCGGTTGGAACCCTGTTTCTAGACCTACGTTCACCAAATAAGCCCTTCCTTGGGTCCTTCGTACCACTCTCTTACTTCACTTCGGTCCTTCCTCCTCTCGGTTACTTTCACCCCTTAACGTCAGCCGTTGACCCCGAGTAGGGATGACCGTGGGTAACTCCTTGACACACCTTCGGTGGAGTCTTCACGGGGGACCTAACGACCTTCACCCTAAGGATCTAGCGCACCATCAACATAACCATTATAAAACCCCTGGGATCTGTTATTGGCCTAAAAATAGGTGACAACGTTGGACCACTTGCACGGACCGTTTGGTCGACAAGTCCGTCGAATAACCGAGTCCCAGGTCACCGGTCACGAGACCATAGGAGCGGGTGCAAACAGGACTCCGGTATGACGAGTCCCCGACGGGTGGTCGCTGACCAACACCACCCCTATTCCGTCTGTATAACGGCTCCGTGTACCCCGATGAAAGAACCATTGAAACCGAACTCCTGTAGGATCGTCGAAACGGCTTGCCCGAAGTCCGGCGTAACGATGCATTCTACGGAGGCGGGTTGAAAGAACAGGCAAAGGAAGTCCCAGTTTGAACGTAGGAGCAGAGCGTCGAGAGGATCGGAAGGTACGGAGGAGGGACAAACGAAAGTGTCATAAAGGAGGTGTACGGAAAATTTAGAAGAGAATCATAGACGAAGAGCCTTCTGGGTCGACTTGTGTAGGCGGTGGCGGGTCGGGAGGAACCAACTCCGAGTGAGGACCCCTGTAATTGAGAGGTCGGAAAGGCCAGATGGGGTAGGTGACCAAGGTGGACAAGAGTCCTGGCTATCTGGTGGGCTCCGTCCCTCTATCCTTCGGAGGATCCTTCCTTGACAATCAACCACCGGGGTCCCGCTTGTAGACCCCTTCGGTAGGGTTCACTGTCACAAACGATATTCCTAATATCAAGTGAATAGACGAGTTCATACGTTTATCTTACACGACATACTTATACTGGTCCTCTCTTCCTCCCGAGATCCGTTAGCATAAAGGTCTGAGACAATTCTTTTCAACTTTGATAGAGACGTTAAGTCCAATTAAATGACGGAAAACGTTGTATAGACCTCCAAATAAAGTAAAAGAAGGACAATGTAAAGAGTACTGAAGAGTTAGACTACCCAACAATAACTAATTTTACCCTTTACGAAATACAAATCTTGTAAATATAAAGGACCATTGGTTTTCTACATTTTTTTTTTTCTAGTATCATCCACAAATTATCACAATCAAAAGAAAGATAAATCGTCGGACCCCTACTTCCTGGTATACATGTTATATATTCCACGACGCTCAGTATAAGGAACACACCGGTATTTGTCCTAGTTTTACTATATACTTTCGTGACGACATTTGACGTTTCCTGTTTCTCCTCAATGAAACTCCAGAAACGTTGAGAAATAAAGAAGCCAAGTCTACCTGACAGCAGTTCCGTTTAGGACTCTTCGTCCTGTGAACGTTTCTCCTTTTCGAAGGATATTGTACCGACCCACGAACACACGAGTCCGCGAGTCAGCATAGACTGAGAAACCTGGGGCACCTGACACCGGGTGGTCCGAGGAGACAGGTACCTTAAAAAGGTCCGTTCTTATGACCTCACCCAACGGTAAAGGAGGAGTGCCCCTAGAAGGACTGGGTCCCTATCTTGGGTCCAGAGACCACAAAGGACGTTATTGTACACCTAAGAAATGGTGAGTCGGTGGACCTTTAGGGTCTTGTACCGATCATATATTATACTATACGATTCACCGAAGTCAACACAGTCTAAGAAACACTGGGATACCCGGCATCGGGAGGTCCGAGGAGACAGGTACCCTAAGAGGTCCATTCCTATGACCTCTCGCAACGGTCCGGGAGGAGGTCCCCTAGAAGGACTGAGTCCCTAGTTTAAACGTAGAGAACACAGAGAACGTAACCGTCCGTCCAAGAAATGGTGATCACGGTGGACCCTTCGTTTATATTATATTATACAGGAAAGTATATATTATATATACCCGAAGGGACCACCGAATCTACCATTTCGTAGGAGGACGTTATGTCCTTTGGACCCAAGCTAGGGACCAAATCCTTCTAGGAGACCTCTTCCCTTACCGTCGGGTGAGGTTATAAGAAGGGACCTTTTAGGGTACTTATCTTTTCGGACAACCCGATCTCAGGTGCACCAACGTTTCTCAATTCTGTCCTAACTTGTTGATTGTGCGTGTGTACAGGAATTTTTACACACAAGGTGAGATAATCGAGTGAAATTTGTGTTGAATTTCGAGAAAATACTATAAATCTGTTATTTTTGTTCAAAATCGGTAACTCTTTTGTAAGACAAGGTATACAATCTACTACATTGTAAACAAGATTAAGATCCTAAGGACTTATAAGATAACATGTAAATAAACATTAAATTCTCTTAGTCAGAAGACGGAAACCCTATAATATCTTGTTAAAGTACACATTGTAATTTTTATGTCAACTATATAAGATGTAGGACTGAATCGACGTTTACATCTCTTTATAGTACTACGACGTACTATTTTTACTTCTTTGTACTTTGGAATTCTTTTTACTTCTCAGATTAAATTTTCTTACCTTTGCCGTTTCTATTTTGGACCTGTCACTGACTAGGTGATGGTACGTGATTATATAGAAAATAGGAAAGAGAAGAATTTGACTTATTACCTCCATCCCGTCTTAAACGTAACCACACTTAGTGAGTCTAGTTCTCTGTCTTCCTTCCTATATGTATATAATAGACCAATTAAAATGGACTGTGTCAAGTTAACGAGTTACCAGGTAGACATAAAAGACTCGGTCTAAACTTGTTTCCACTGGGAGTCTTGAACAATGTTCTAGAACAATAAACTCTTTGTAAAATAAAAACATAAAAGAACTCTGTCGGAGTTTCTAATTACAGATTTTATTTGAGCCGACAACTTTTTAACATTTCTATGTTAGTCTTTTCATTAAGTTGTACAGGGGTTACGAAAATTGAGGTCACTACTTTAAGATCAGACATTGTTTGAGCCCCTTTTTTCGTTGTTGTGAGAACCCAAAAGTATGGAGGCATACATACAGAAAGGCGATTGTTAAAATCGAAGTTAAAGTAGATTCTGTTTAATTTGAAGTGATCTTAAGAAGTCCGTAGAAGGAAGAGGGGATTAGTAGGGTTCCTTATCTTAACCGTGTTTAATTTTATCATTTCCACAGGAATTTAGATAGTCTTGTTACGTTACGATGGATTCGTCTTTGTTTTCTCCCCCACCGCACTACACCCTTCACGAATTGATTCTTAAGATAAGAACCGACATAATGAGTAAACTATAACTGGGTTTAAATCCGAGTTGAATCGATATTTTACTTGTCCAAGAGACGGGAATTCAAGATTTTACGATACAGGTACATACAAATGGAACAGAATATTAACGAATAATAGATAAAGTAGTAGTCAGAGAAACAAGAATGTGGATCGGGTTATGGATAGTGTGTCATCCTTTAGTTGTTTATACACAAGTATACATTATTTATATTTAAAGAGAGAAACACTTTCAACGAGTCAACGCAGGCTGGGAACACTGGGGTACCTGATATGTCAGGTACCATAAGAGGTCCGGTCTTATCACCTCACCCATCGGAAAGGGAAGAGGTCCCCTAGAAGGGTTGGGTCCCTAGCTTGGGTCCAGAAGGTGTGACGTCCACCTAAGAAATGGTCGACTCGGTAGTCCCTTCGAGAATATACCCATACAAGTGATTCCTACATACAAGTGACTGATTGTCACTATTAAATACATTGACTATCAGTGTCTATGAGTTGGACGGACCGTCGAGTCCTTTGTCGTACTGTTGTACTTTATTTTTCGTACAGACCACAGACCCATAGACCCGTAACCTAGGAAAAGTATACATCCGTTATTTAAATTCCCTGGTCACCACTTTATTTCATTCTTAAAGTACGAAGACACAAAGACCCCGTCTTCAAGAAAGATATTTAGGTGTTAACAAATTTTGAACTTCCTGATTGAGTCAGGTAACTTAAGTAATTTATAAATCTTTATCACGTTGTGAGGGATCCTTTTCTGACCAATTCACGATACAGAACTTGCAAATTAAACTGTAGAACAACATTGTAGTTTTACAACACGATTCGATGGTACACAAGAAAACCTTATTATTTAACTATTATCTTAACTCGTAGGTTTACTTAAGGGTTCAAAATATTTACAGACACCTTTTACTGTCACTTCAGGGTGTTTTCATGTATAGGATTTGATCCTTTCTTTATGACCGGTATACGATTTAATTTTATAAACCGGTATAAACCACTCATGAACACAGAGCACGTAGTATATTAAATACAGAAACTCGTACTTACTCTATTATAATGTGTGTTATAATTTTCCACTATTCTATGATAACCTCGATGAGAGGAATTTCAGTCCCGACACTTTGATAGGACAAACTATGATATTGCTATCTACCTACTGTAATACGTAAACTGTTTTGGGTATCTGTTTCTGTAATGGGTTATGTTTCTCATTTGGAATTACATTCGATACCTGAAACCAATCATTAGTTATCACTGAGTAGTTAACATTATTTAAACGATGTGATTATACTCATTACCCCCTTTGATACTCGTTCTCTCTCTCCTTCATATACCCTTGAAACATAATAGAGGAATTAAGAGATATTTGGATTTTACCGAAATTTTCATTTTGAATAATTATTTTTATTTGGGGACAACCTCGATAAGGTGGATTTTGACAGTTCAGTCGTTTAAGGATGTAGTTGACACTCGTTTTACCGAGTAATATAGTACTCTCTCCACTGATATGGGTTTCTACTACTACTAATTTCTTCATCATAAAACTATACTTTTTGTGCAATGACCAAGGTCTCGGACCTAATTTTTGTGTCTCAGAAATGTTTCTGGAGGTAATTAGAAATTCCGTTCCAGAAGAGTGAAACATGAAATATGAGACGGTCTAAGATGTTTTGATTCATTATCCTAGTCTTCTTATACGGGTGTCCGGTGTAGAATAGTCTATAAACCCTTGAATGTTTTGTTTTCGAAATATTATTATTTCGTTTTACAGTCCTGTGTTTTTTTCGGTCTACCTTGGTTCCTTTACCGGGTCCAGTACAATCAATCCGTTCTTTTTTATTCCTTGTTGGTATTTAGGGGACACTGTGTTTTTCGGGATACCCTTTTTAATTAGAGACCAGTTTAGCATCCCGATGAACTCGATAACGGATTCGTTTACTAACCATAAATTGAACACTAGGTGACACTTCAAATGTCCGTTAACTTAAAGACAAAGGTAAGCCGATGTTCTTTCGAGTCGGGGTTTAAACACCGGGTAAAGGTTGTTCAAATATCCAATTTGGAATGCGAGTGGATTAGAACGAAAGATTGAGTAGACACGCTAAAAACCTGAATGACGACAGAACGACATAACTTACACTCCGTCTACTGGACTTTGTCAGGGAGTGGACCGAGTGAGAGATTAAAGGAAAATGAGATTAGTGCTTCTTTATACACCTAGTCTTGTTTTGTAAAAAAATGTGTCGTCTCTCTAGTCTCTCTTTAATAATATCTTACCATGATAAGTATACTGGGTCTACAAGAAAGTGGTTCTCCAATCTAGAATGTTTCTCACAATAATAGAACGTTCCTTATTCTAGTCTCACTACGATTGACACTTTATCAGTAAAGAGAACTTTAATTCACACGTATATGGGGGTCCACCATATGTTCTATTAGATGAACCTATATCCTCCTTTTATGTATTAAAAATAAAAACGTATTAAAAATAATTTCGAGATGATTATTATATTTATACTAGTACCAGGGTAGTAAGACAGGTATACAGTCTTGACCACATTCTCTTCTTAAGTACTCCTTAATACTCATTTTTCATTCTCAAAGTACTAAGTAAGAAGGATGAATAATGTCAAATATATTCGGGACGAATAGGTGAGTGAGAGTGTTTTCCCCGAACATATTACATGACTTGGGGAATATAATAACTGTTCCTTTTCTGGGTTATCGTTTACTCGGTCTCTATATTTATCCGTTAAACGTCTTATCATTTTAGGGTTATTGTTGTTTGTATTTTTTTCTTCAAGTTTTCTTCACTCCCCTTTTACTTGACTTCGTTGTCACTCTTTCGTACGTGACCAAGCTGTTTTTTATTCATGGTATTGTAGAACCCGTTTTCCAAGAAGAACACGCAACGTTCACCTTTGCTTTTGATAATGTTCGTTCTCCGTCCTTTAATACACATTATACTAAGGTGTAAGTATTTGATTATGGTTTTTACGGGGAGACAGATACGTCTATATAAATCATGAAGTCACAAATCTAGACATACTCACACCTCTCTGTATACCTTCCTATATATATATACATATATGTGTATATGACCTTATATTGTGTGCATTGTGAACTCCACTCCTCCAAATCACATCCTTCTCATCCTTCCCCCCCTCCTTTTAGTTTTTTACTCCTTTTTTCTAATGTGATTTTTATTATACATACTGTACTTGTGTAAAACTTAAAAACGTATTAAAATATACTTCCTTGAATTTGACCTTTTATTTTGAAGAATTCTGAAAGTTGTTCGTGTCATATATAAAAGAGTTTCCTCGATGTCAACTCTACCGTAAGTCTTTATGTCGTTGAATAAAGAAACCGTTCAGAGGGGTCCATTGTCTGTAGAGGGTCTTCTCACTATTAGGGATGGGGACGTCCGCTTCCATCCCCCTATTTGGGAGTCGGTGTAATGTACACGTAAAATGCTTTTCGTCACTCAGGAAGACCATAATGTAACTTATATACTTACTTCTTCATGTACTTATCAAGTCCGACGTTACGACTGAAGATGGTTGATGGTGGTCGTAGTTTTAACCCAAGATTATGTGACTTAAAACCGAGGGGACCACCGAGTCTACCATTTCTTAGACGGACGTTAAGTCCTCTGGGCCCAAGTCAAGGACCCAACCTTTCTAGATGACCTCTTCCCTTATCGATGGGTGAGGTCATGAGAACGGACCTTTTAAGGTGCCTGTCTCCTCGGACTACTCGATATCAGCTACACCAGTGTTTCTCAACCTGTGTTGACTTGTTGTTTGTGTGTGTGTGTATGTGTCTTAATATCAACATCTCAATCAGGTTCGAGAGTACGTCCCCAACTATCAGAGAAGACTTGGAAACGACTTACACTCCTGTCAAAAGATATTGTCTGAGATCCAGACAGGGTACCTTATTTTGTCTTGTTTAGGAGATCGTGAAGACACGATATTGAGATGTGTCTCAATTTCTGTCTTTTTGATAGACGTAACCAGAAAGAGGTTTAGTTTCTCGGGGTCTAAAATTTTACTACGAAGTGACCCAAAGGTCGATACCAAAGTAAAAAGTTTTTTCTTTTTTCTCTTGGTCGTCCCTTCCTGACTGAGATAAAGGTACTTAAGTCGGGTTCTGATGGGTTTGTAACTAAAAAAAAAAAATTAGTGTAACAACTGAGTTGAACTTCAACACTAGTTAAAAGGTCAACAAAATTTTTCTTGATGAGGGTATGCTCGTTAACTTGAACATATTAACTAAAATTTATAGATCTCGTCATTGACAAATTTTGAAAGGAATACTAAAACTGGATTTAAAATTTGATAACCTAGTGAAGTGTACGGTTAAGACGATAGACAAGATAATCAACTATATACCGACACAACGTTTTACGAGGTTTAGAATCGTCGAATTCTCTTGTTAATTGTAGATCTCAGAGTATGTCAAAGACACCCAGTCCTTAAACTCTCGTCGAAGTGACCGACCAACTCCGAGTCCTGGAAAGTACTCCAACGTCAGGTCCACATCCTGTCTCGACACCAGAGGACTCCTGGAGTGACCCGACCTCCTAGGTGTAGGTTCCACGGAACGAATGTACTGTTCATTCAACCACGATCGACAACCGTACTCATGAATCCGGTACACCTGGAGAGGTGTCCCGAATCCCAGGAGGGCGAATCACAGACCGAAGGGGGTCTCATGGACTTGGTTCCCTTTTCGTTCTTCTTTCGACGTCACGAAACTACACGGAACCCTCAGAGTGTCGTGACGACGGTTTAAGATACCTCTCTTAATAGAGGTGGAAAACTTACCTCTCCGTAGTGTCTTAACACCCACATGAAGTCTAACAACATCACTAAATAAACGTTTGACTTGTTTTTCTTTTCTCCTCCGTTTTCTAGTGATTTGTCCGAACCTAAACTTTGGACAAAGACGATGAAGGATCGAGACGTCCTGAAATCCTTTCAATAAGTGGAGAGACCTGAAGAAAGGGGTAGACACTTTCCTTGTATGTTGTAATCTGACATCACCGTCAATTTATTCTTCTTTACGACTTTTATGAATTTCATATCGGAGACGTTATATCATCTACGAGTGATTTGACAAGAATAAAGAAGTAAGTCAATTAACTATCTTTACGACTTTCCTGTGTCGTAACACCAAACTTGTTTTCTGACGGAAAGGTGCACGGTGTTTTACAGTACCCACACTCTTACGTCCTGGTATAGAGATACTGACCCCACGGTCCATATTGTTTTGTTCTGTCTTTGGACCATTAATTCTGGCCCTGTAGTCTACTTTTCTTAGTTTCGGGTTTTCTATGTACAACTTAAATGTACGACTCATTAGAACACACGTGCTTCAGTAAACACTAGTTTAGGATTCACAGGAAATACACAGAACGACTTTTTGTAAGTAGAAACTTCCTCATCTTATCAGTAACTACAAGAAATTTGTGTAGTTTCTCATTTCACTTAAAACAACCTTTACCATTCATAAGGTAAAATCGTGAGTAATTCTCTGTATTCTCGAAGAGATTAGGGATTCGACATACTTTGTAAACCATCTCATTCCAATCACAAGAAAAAGAAAAGTATACTTTTTTTATACCTTATTTTATTTGACTATTAACTGGAAATGACGTAGTTTTTCTCTTTATTTTTACATCTATAGGATATTAAACAAAAGGAACGAAGGTATCTCACTAAAGGTAAAAGTCTCAACGAAGACTTGTACTTAATTAGGAATGTCGTGGGGTCCTGTATCTTTGAACTATAGTGATAGAGGTAAAATATCTACCCCTTCGACTCTATGGTTTTGGTTTGAGCAGAGTCAAGGAGTTCTTTAATCTTAAACCCTGGGTCCGTCTTTAGACCGAAAACATGATGACACAACCGACCCTCCGTACATATTGTGGTTCGTAACATTTTATTAAAACACATAAGGAGCGGTTTATTGAGAACGTACGAAAAGTTATAGGTTTGAATGTCTGGTAATGGATCGTCAATTTTGTTTTCTGAGACGGTGGTCTAAATGCTTCGGAAAGAACTTAGATACTTTTATATCAAATATAAGGTTGGACCTACTTTCTCGAGACTGAAAGAAGATACGTTCTAGTTCAAATTCTCCCAGGCCCAGATGGAATCCGTAAACTGTCTCTGGACGGTTGCGAGGGTCAAAAGTATCTGACAGTGAATAAGTAAATACCGAGCGGTAAATGACGTATTGTCTAGTAGTCCGTAAGTACTGTTATAAACCGTCAAGTGTCAAGTGCCACTGTTACACGAGACTCACTACCCCAAATGTTATAGATGTACCAATACTAATATTTTAACACGTACCCGGTCCCTTTCTTTTATCGGGTCGTCTAATATAAAGTTACGTGGGTAATCTCCTAGTCGTACTCTGTGGTAGTCGTCACCTCCTTAAGTAGTTGAGGTATCCGTGGGTTCGTCACAATTCTCGAAATTGAAAAGATCTTTATATTGTTCATTATTTTTGTCTGTTCTGGACTTTACCAGATTACCTGGATCGTGTTTACACCGTCTTCTAATTGTCGTGATTTAAGAGTCCGTACCTTTGAAAGGGGTTAATAAGTCAATCGTCAAAGAACTTTAAGTCTTTAAGGTATGTTTGAAACCACTGTCGTATTTACCCGATCTACCTGTTTGGTAGAGACCAGTTATGTCAGTGTGACTCAAGTATAGGAATTTTTGACAAGTTCAAGAATGGAATTTCGTCAAATGGAATTACGTGACGACATTTAGGAAAAGTTAGATAAACAGTTGTAAAATAGATAGTAGTTACTTTCATAAAAGAAGAATATCTAGTGTGAACCTAGCTCCCTGTAGATGGTCTTGACAGATCTGGTAAATATGAAAATAAACTCATGGTGTATAAACTCTGTGTATCTTTCAATAGTCTTATTATTTAGGGTAGAGTGAGCGGTAGATTGATTTCTTAACAAACAGTCACGTGAACTTGAAGAGGGTTTACGTGAGTGGGAAAAGAGAGAGTTGTTGTTGAGGGAGTAACTTTAACCTTAAATGGCCAGGATTACGGGAGGAACCTCTTCCCTTACCGTTGGGTGAGGTCATGAGAACGGACCTTTTAGGGTACCTGACTCTTCAGACCATCCGATGTCAGGTACCTCAGTGTTTCTCAGTCTGTGCTGACTCGTTGAAGTGAAGTTACGGGAGGATTACGTATCTATCTATCACTCATCATTTATCTATTATACACACACCCCTCGACCATTACGTTACACACACACGAATCAGTGAGTCAGTACAGACTGAGAAACATTGGAGTACCTGACATCGGGTTGTCCGAAGAGACAGGTACCACTAAGAGGTCCGTACTTATAACCTCACCCAACGGTACGGGAGGAGATCCCCTAGAAGGGTTGGGTCCCTAGCTTGGGCGTAGAGGGCGTAACGTCCACCTAAGAAGTAACAGAGTCGGTGGTCCCTTTGGGTTATATACGTTGTAAATGATAGTAAAAGTGTAATAAAATTTCACGATATCTTTACCTTATAAAACACATGATATTCATATGAAAACATTGAACGAAAAAACTCTTTACAATAAATACATTCTGAGTAGACATAATTATTGACACCTAGGTCAGACAAGTAAAGGTAGGATATATCGTAAGAAAAGATAACGTTATGATGGTGAATAAATAGATAAGAGGACAAAAAATTATTCGTCGAACACTAATAATGTATTTGAAGTTCGTGTAAAAACAGTAAAAGTCACACGTTTTTTCGATAGATTCTTTTACTTACATACTTACAATCACCCTATATAAAAGACCCCTGTCTTGAACTTATATACATGACGAACAAAAACGTACCAAAAACGATGGGGTGAGAAAACCGGTTCGTATACTATGGACATTACTAGTATAAATAATAATGAAAACCAATAATAATAATAAAACGAGACTTTATCCATCGGATACACAGATTCCGTTCACTATAACGGAAGATCCATACGAATTATGGAGTAGATCACGGTATAATGTAGGTATTTGTAAGTACTTACCAGAAGTAAACTCTTATCATAATTCTGAAACACCTAAATAAACATACTTGGTTCCTATCGATACCTTTCTCTTTTGAAGTTAAGTTAAGTTAAGTCAGAGAGTCAGTACAGGGTGAGAAACGCTGGGATACTTGGCGTCGTATGGTCCGGAGTGACAGGTAGTGGATGAGGGTCTCAGGTGGGTTTGGGTACAGGTAGCTCAGTCACTACGGTAGGTTGGTAGGGTAGGAGACAGCAGGGGAAGAGGAGGACGGGAGTTAGAAAGGGTCGTACTCCCAGAAAAGGTCACTCAGTCGAGAAGCGTAGTCCACTGGTTTCATAACCTCAAAGTCGAAGTCGTAGTCAGGGAGGTTACTTGTAGGTCCTGACTAGAGGAAATCCTACCTGACCAACCTAGAGGAACGTCAGGTTCCCTGAGAGTTCTCAGAAGAGGTCGTGGTGTCAAGTTTCTGGAGTTAAGAAGAGGTGTGATATTTGGAAGTGTTATCGGACTTTATACTCTCATCTGGTTCTGATTCCTCTTTCCTACACTGAGTATATCCATCGGACTTAGATTAAAAGATTAAGGAGGTTATATAGTTTGTAACCGTTAATATAATAAAAGGGTATGAATATGCATTGTTTGTGACTATCATGAGAACATTAGACGGAAGACAATCCACAAAACTTCAACTTTGTATCCGAAAACGTTCACTGTTCTGTTAACATAATTATTTTTTATAAATCCGTCTCTGTCTCTTATTAGTATAAAGATTTAGTGTTATTTATTGAATTTGTTCCCGTCATGTTAATTACGTACCGATGTATCGGCGTTTACTAAGGACAGGTTGTACAATGAGTAAACTTTATTTTACATAAAAGTTAGTTATTCACTTCACATGTAATAGAATGTTACGGAGGTCCTCCTGTTTCTTTTTTTGACTTTCGTTCTTAGTCGTTAGGTACCGTATATACTACTAACGACGATACAATGATAAAAGGGTGGAAAATTTTTTTCTATTCAATGAATTAAGATAAAACACATTTCATTAAAAGATAATGTTTTCATTATGTTCTACACCTTTTAATTCTGATAAGTTTTTAATGATTATTCTTTTATCTTTAAGTAATGATTAGAATAAAAAGTATATATTGGTGTCAATTACAAATTCATATCTGAACGGACCACCGAGTCTGCCCATATGTACGTAAGAGAATAGATACGTATATATGTATGTAAAAAATTGTTTTGTACTTATACAATATCTTCGACAAAATATTGGAAAAAGTGATTCGTCATATAGTACGTATAAAAACAATCATAACGAAAAGAAATGGGAGTAGAAGTCATCGTGGTATAATAAGGGATTGTACCTACCCGGTATTAAATAAACGGTACGGACATAAAAACTTGTAAACACAGATGGGATCCTCCCACTCTACCGACCTACCGTAGTGACTGAGCTACCTGTACTCAGACTCACTTGAGACCCTCTTCCACTACCTGTCCCTCCGGACCTCACGACGCTAAGTACCCCAGCGTTTCTCAGTCTGTGCTGACTCGCTGACTTGACTTGACTTGATCCAAAATTGGGAATAGTTGGTACAACATCATTCGTAGGAATTACTATTTAGAAGCTATGTAGGTACTAACTGAGTGATTCCCATTTAAGAATCTTTACACTATCGACTCGGTTTTCGATGTGGGTATATACCTTACCAAAGAATACACAACGGTTTAACGACAGGCTTCTTCAACATGGTTCGACGTGAGAGTGGCAATGTTAAACTCTTACGAGTAAAGAAGTTTGTTATCAAAATCATAGTCATATAACAGAACTACTGGAGTTCCAAAGTGATGAGGGATTTAGACATGGGAGACGGGACACTGAAACGTCACCTGAGACGACACCGATCCCGTGTTAAGGAACGGGGACTGGAACTGGTGTACGTTAAAGAGACCGGTTACACTACGATTGTCATTACTACTTACTCACAGGAGTTTTTACGAATATAGTGACCCGAAAGAGAAACACGGAGACGGTAGTAATACCCTTCTATAAGAAAATGTGTACCAACTGGTCAAAAACGGATCCAATTAAGTGACCAGAGTCCTTCTCTTACTCTTTGTTCTTGTCGTTTTGGTGGGAAGTCAGTCGGTGTTTCACACACTAGTCCTCTCTAGTCTTTTAGATAAGTCAACTCGGGTCAGTACTAATCAGTCATGGGTTGTCTTTACTTTTAAACACTTTTTTTAATTAATAAAAATATAAATCAGTGACTAAGAATCTTATCAAACAATACGTCGTTCTGACTGTATCGAAAGGTACGAAGAGAGGGGTGTTGTCAACTGTAAGTCTATTTTCTAATGGCTAATTTTTAATAAAAGTAATATAAAGGAATAAGTAATAATTTGTATTAAAATATCTAGTCTTTTGGTCGTAAGTCTTCCTAATACTAAACGGGTTTATGAGAGTGAATAACTCACCGTCTCTGTCCCAAATTTGTCTCTAGAATGTTGGTGTGTAAAAAGAGATAAGGTTTGAAAAAGACGTTGCTTGATCTATCATATAATGAATCCAAAAAGTCTAGTGTACCAGAGAACATTGATGAGTCAAGACGGTCACATCGTGTTTTCGTCGGTATCTGCTATGTGTTTACTTGCCTGTACCAACACAAGGTTATTTTGAAGTACATGTTTCGGTAGAACCGGTGTACCTTAAAGACACCGATAGTGAAGATGGGGAGTTCAGTTATCCGTCGTTCAAGGAGTAGTCATGATTACTTCCACGACTTTAAAACCGTAGAATAGAAGGTTTCACTCTGGTACATAGATTTAATGTATACATAATAGATCTAAACCAGGATAGTGAAGTACCCTTTATCTTCCCCTTTGTCACCTTTGTCACAGTCTGAAATAAAGCCCCCCGAGGTTTTAGTGACGACTACCACTAACGTCGGTACTTTAATTTTCTGTGAATGAGGAACCTTCCTTTCAATACTGGTTGGATGGTCGTATAAGTTTTCGTCTCTGTAATGAAACGGTCACCCCCAGGCAGATCAGTTCCGATACCAAAAAGGTCACCAGTACATACCTACACTCTCGACCTGACACGACTTTCGACTCACGGTTTCTTAACTACGAAAACTTGACACCACAACCTCTTCTGTGAACTCTCAGGGAACCTGACGTTCCTCTAGGTTGGTCAGGTAAGACTTCCTCTAGTCGGGACCCTAAAGAAACCTTCCTTACTATGATTTCGACTTTGAGGTGAAACCGGTGGAGTACGCTTCTCAACTGAGTAACCTTTTCTGAGACTACGACCCTCCCTAATCCCCGTCCTCCTCTTCCCCTGCTGTCTCCTACTCTACCGAACTACCGTAGTGGCTGAACTACCTATACTCAAACCCACTTGAGACCCTCAACCACTATCTGTCCCTCCGGACCGCACGACAACAAGTACCCCAACGTTTCTCAACCTGTGCTGACTCGCTGACTTGACTTGACTTGACTTCACTTAGATCTGAACTGTATATATATATATATATGTGTGTGTATATTCTATATATATATGTGTTTTATATTTACTATCTATATATAATTATATACATATTAGATTTATACATATTAATATATATACGGATTATGATCATATATAATTTATGATATATATATATGTGTGTGTGTGTGAGTGTATATATATGGTTCTAAAGTGTCTAAGTTTTCACTGTTTCTAAATAGAACAAGTTAAAGTAAAGTTAAAATAAACTTTTGACTTCGATGGTCCCTTGGTGTCCGTTTTTTTGTTGATACCGTTATATGGAGAAACTTTCGTTAGTGTCCAGCTTCCGGGTGACGACGTTTCCTCTACTACCAACCTTTTTACATATTTGCCGACGACCAGTTAGTACTTTTATCTTTTATTGGCTCGCCTTAGGTAGTTTTATCCACTACACACTTTTACTCTTAAAGGGTTGAACAAAGTGTTTCCTCGCTAAACTTTACTTTTGGGTACTTACGTACTTACTTACTTACTCACTGACTTCTCCACGAATCCCTCGATTACAGTTGGTTGAGCTAGAGTCATTTCCAATTAACTCTGTTCCGTCGACAGAGTAGACGACCCCCCACGTCGAGTATAACTCTCCGAACCGTCACCGGTAGTAAACGTGTTAAAATTTCACTAGTCTTGGTAAAAGTCACTAGAGACCGAAATCTTCTCTAATCGATACCCTGGTGGGTCACATCTTTCCACGTTTCCCAGTGTGGTTTATAGTCCTAACTTAGGGTCGAGACGGTAAATGATCGACACACGGGTCTCCCTCCAACAAATCGGGGAGGAATTCGGAGATAATTTCTTATACATTTTACTTGTGTTATTATCTACGACAGAGGATCCTAACAAGACGTCTAATTTACTCCGTTGCGTGAATTACACAAAGAGTGTCAGGGACCGGTATACCTTCTTTAACTATTTAATAATCGAAAGACGATTCCGGTTTCGAACCACGACTCCTATTTTATCTTAGAAACGGGAACGTCTTGAGTCTCAGATCACCCTCTGTGTCTAGGTATTTGTCTGTTGATGTTACTTCACATTCTTCATGGTATTGTTCTCATAAATACCCCTAGACTCCCCTTTTCTTTTCCCTTACTGTTTGAGAGAGATGACTCTCAGTCTCCATGACAAATGTGCACATACACACACACTCTCTCTCTCTTTCTCTCTCTAATAATAATTACAACAACTCATTGGTGTCATTATTTACTCAGTGATTTGATATTAGAGGAACTCCCATCCCTAATTCCTGATGGGGACATTGGTCGTGTCGGAACCTCGAGCTAGTACCAAACTACTGATAAACAACTAAATATCTAATATTGTTTGTTTTAGTAATTATTTCTTTTTTATTAAAATATTAATTTATAAACTTCTCCCTTTCGTAGATCAGAGACGGTAGGACTCCCAGTTCAGGATATAAAAACTCCGAGGTGACTCAAATATTATCACAATAACCATTCTCAAACTCTTATTCAGTTTATACTCAAACGTAAAGGTAAAGTCGGGAGTAAATGACTGACAATCTGGACTCTATTCTGTAAATAGAAGGGTGATCCCTTCAAAGAAGTACGTATTTTATTACAAACCAAGTCCTTAATTTCGTAGTCGAGACGTCGATCCGACGGACCCAGGTTAAGAACTGAAACGGTGTTCAATCGACACACTAGTACCCGTTGAAATCCAAGGGGTGTTTTCTAGGAGTTTGTTCGTTAACCCACGTCCATCAAATAAACCTTCAATTAGGGTTCTTCGTGTTCACTTCTGTCCCTGTTCTTTCCTCTTTTTCGGGGAGTTTGACACGTTTACCCTTCCAATGACGACGTCCACCCCCTAGAGCCCGAAACGTAGTTACTACAACGTACTTCTTAGTCGGACTCGACAGGGTGGTTTCCTTCTCCTTCGACCCAGTAACCAAGCACTTAAACACTTGAGTAGTTTTGGAAAATTTTGACTTTATGTAAAACATACATTGTAACACATTTAAACTGAATATACAACTAAACTATATGAATAAGTCAAGTCAAGTCAAGTCAAATCAGCGAGTCAGCAAAGACTGAGAAACGCTGGGGTACTTGGCGTCGTACGGTCGGGAGAGACAGGTAGTGGTTGAGGACCTCAGGTGGGTTTGGGTACAGTAACTCAGTCACTACGGTAGGTTGGTAGAGTAGGAGACAGCAGGGGAAGAGGAGGACGGAAGTTAGAAAGGGTTGTAGTCCTAGAAAAGTTTACTCTCGAGAAGCGTAGTCCACCGGTTTTATGACCTCAAAGTCGAAGTTGTAGTCAGGAAGGTTACTTGTGGGTCCTGACTAGAGGAAATCCTACCTG
Source organism: Capra ibex (assembly GCA_006410555.1). Classification (NCBI taxonomy): domain Eukaryota; kingdom Metazoa; phylum Chordata; class Mammalia; order Artiodactyla; family Bovidae; genus Capra; species Capra ibex. Next base: position 40,427,924 of record SJYO01016970.1, on the reverse strand, counting down.
ACCAACCTAGAGGAACGTCAAGTTCCCGGAGAGTTCTCAGAAGAGGTCGTGGTGTCAAGTTTTCGTAGATAAGAAGTATGTCATAAACAGTATGTCATAAAGAGAAGAGTCGAAAGAAATATCAGGTTGAGAGTGTAGGTATGTACTGATGACCTTTTTGGTATGGGAACTGATCTACCTGGAAACAACCGTTTTATTACAGAGACGGAAAATTATACGACAGATCCAACCAGTATTGAAAGGAAGGTTCCTCATTCGTAGAAAATTAAAGTACCGACGTTAGTGGTAGACGTCACTAAAACCTCGGGGGGTCTTATTTCAGTGGGTGACAAAGGTGACAAAGAGGTAGATAAAGGGTACTTCACTACCCTGGTCTACGGAACTAGAATCAAAAGACTTACAACTCGAAATTCGGTTGAAAAAGTGAGAGGAGAAAGTGAAAGTATTTCTCCGAGAAATCGTGGAGAAACGAAAGACGGTATTCCCACCACAGTAGACGTATAGACTCCAATAACTATAAAGAGGACCGTTAGAACTAAGGTCGAACACGAAGTAGGTTGGGTCGTAAAAGGTACTACATGAGACGTATAATAATTATATATGTACTATGTAAACATATACCATCATGCTAACGGTAATATCTTATCAGTCGTGAGATAGATCAGACGTGTATTAATAGCAAAGATAAAACACTACCTTTATTCTAGGTCGAATAATCGTTCAAATGACTAATATTATGTTATAACAACAAATATAAGTGGAATGCGACGCAAACAAGAGACAGATAAGTAACGTTCACACACAGGCATCTGTTGTAGAGAGGATAAGAGAGTGAGGGTCAGAGACCATTGGTGGGAAAATGAGAGACAACATTCCTCAAATCGAAAAATTCTAAGGTGTACTTTCACTACAGTATGTCACAAAGAGAAGAGACGAACTGAACAGAGTGAGACGGTATCCAGACCTTCTAGATAGGTATAACAGTGTCCACCGTCCCAAAGGAGGAAAAAGTATCGACTGATTAGAAGGTATCATATTTATATGACGTAGAAGAAATGGGAAAGTGAGTAGTTACCTGGAATTCAACAAAGATATAGAACCAATGACATTCAGTACCACGTTATTTGTACCAGTACGGAATAAGTTATTGGACCAAAATAAAGGAGATCTTTATATGGGCTTTCATCTTAAAGATCTAGTATCCCACTTGAAGTAACTAGCTCTCAATAAGAACTCCCCTCCTATTTCATGAGTCGAGAAGATCCTACGAGATGAGTACCTGACCCGCTATCTTTCGGGATTCCGTCTCTCGGACTCTACTACCTGTGTGCTTCGTTCTTGGACAGAAACGTGTCTTTTACAGGTGTCGGTGACATCCACTGTAGTGTAGAAATCCACTCGGTCCCCCTGTCCTAGTCTCGTAGTCCACAGACTATGTGTGGCACAGAAAAGAAAGAACAAACAGACATATAATCTAGATAACTCCTCTGAAAGATTTACTGTCGATTTACGGTACATACTTGAAACTAATCTAGGTACTATTTTTCATGTCGATATTTCTTGGAATAATCCTACTAACTCCTTTAAATTCAGATGTACCCAGACGGATAATCCATTGTACTAACATAATGATAATTTAAAGACCTCATACTATTAGTACAACTCCGATAAATCCTCTACTAGGAATAAGAAGTCTCTATGTACAATTTCATAAATACCCATTTCGCCTTACTACAAACGTCGAACGAAAGTGAACAAAGGTTTTCCTTTTTAATTTGTGTGTACACGTACGTGTACCTCACTCCCTGTCTTTCGTCTTCACCGTTTTAAAATTGTCAACCGCTTACCTCCATTCCCATGTTCACAAGTGACATGACAATAAAATACTGAAAGTGTATTCGAAGGGAAAAAAAGGGTGTTATCTCGTCCTTTTTACATTTCTCGTCTGAGACAGGGAGTCTTGGCGATACTCTTAATTGACTCCCGAGGACACCTCCCCACACGTCACACCGAATTTCTGAGCCAGGTCCGACGGACTCGGGTTTGAGAGAGAGAAAGTAATCGATGGACCCACTGGAATCCGTTCCCCGAATGAACCCAATGGATCCACAGGAGTGAACGGTAGACCCTGATTATTTTCACGGAAGAAATACTCCAACAACACTCTTAATTTACCGTTTTACGTATATGTCGGGACTCTTATTGCGGACCGTACACCGTTTATACATTGGTTACAATGCATAGTATAGTAGTGGTGTTCACTCGTATGTAGGATCAAAGGATGATAGGAGAGTTTTCCTTTTCACAGGGTTAAAACCGCCGTTTATTGTATGAGTGGGACAGTAATGGCATAATTACACGACCTCTCGATCCTTTATTTTGACATATTCTTGTCATTGTGACAGGATCGACCACGCCAGTCAAGAGAAAAAATAGAAGGGGGTCTCGTACCAGAACAGATACAGTCCTCGTCTTGACACACCGTGATTCATCACCCGACCCTCAGTCCTTCCTCTACTCTCTTGTCACACTTTGTCCGTACTTTTCATCCCTACCTACGGGTTGTTTTCTCTCTTATGTCCTAAGTTGATACCCCTGGTGTTCAGGAACTCTCTCTACAACCTAGTGACCCGTTCGGGGTCCGTATGTCACCTCCCCGTTTGACCCCGAATCAATGATGTTTACACTCGTCTTCCACTTCCAACTAGTTTCTACTTCCTTCCGTCTATCACGTCAATCACTGTTCGATCTTGTACGGTCCTCTTAGCAGTAGTAGTACGAATGTAAAGGATCCGAATGTAATCGGGATGTTTTCGACCACACCATGTTATGTAGTTTTCTGGCTTAAAAGTCAGGATCGAGACGATGACTGAACGACTCTCTGGAAGGTTCTACTATGAGAGATTCGGAACTGAAATAACGGATATTTCTACTCCGTAGTCAAGGGACGAACGGAAGATTAGGACTCCTCGGTCTCATCAATTCTCGTGTCTGAAATCATAGTCTTACCCAAGGTGAGGTGTTGTTACACTACCACCCATTTAGTGAGCCGGGGGATTCGGAACTATAGGAGTGGACAATGTATTCCCTTTACTAACATAGAATCCCTACAATAGTTGTAATTTTCTCGATTTCGTAGTTGAGTCACAGACACTACCCCTGGTGTACATGATAAGTCCTCATCCGAGTCGACGTTCAGTAACTGTATGGGCGTTCGTTGTGGTTATAACCCGAAGGGTACACCGTGATCGCCATTTCTTGGGTGGACTGTAACGTCCTCTACATTTTCTGTGGTCAAGTTAGGGACCCAGCCCTTCTAGGGGACCTCTTTCCGTACCGTAAGGTAAGGTTATAAGAACAGACCTCTTAGGGTACCTGTCTCTCCGGACCGTCTGATGTCGGGTATCCCAACGCGTCTCAGTCTACGTTGACTTCACTGAACCGTGATGTGTCACCACTAAAATTTCCTGCTCTCAGACAAAAAGAAGGTCCAGGTCCTTCACGTGTCCATAGTCTGGTCCTCAATTCACCGTAAGACGGTAAAACCCGTAAGTCCCTGAAAGGTAACGCAGCAAGACGGGACTCACTGAAAGGGTTCCAGTGGGTGACTAAGTTCTCCCCACGACCTTTTATAATAGAAATACACGCCCGTTGGTGGTTAGTTTTTGGTCCTCTAAAATACCTTTCTTTTCTCTTTATCTAGAACTCTTATTAATCATCAGAGGCAGTGTCGGAAGTCATTCACAATTGTCCATAAACGTAGTGATGATATCTTGATAAACGTGGCCTAACTTCATAAAACGTATGTAAACAATAACAATAAGATTACTATAATGTACATTCTTAATTTATCGAGGTCCTATAACTTAATTTTCCTAATTTCTATTGGTAGTTTTTCTAATAATATTTTTATCTAAAGGTGAAAGTGGGGTCTGTGACTCTTCGAATTCCTATTTCTTTACTCACAGTGACCGCAGACCAAGGTATAAATATTGTCATATGTGTGTCGTTTTACCTGATACAGGATTTTACTTACTCCTTGATACCAAACCAACTACTTGACTTCTACTAGATCTTCTCTTTAGTTCGTCAGTATCCGGGAAGTTACAGACTCTTATCATGTAAATAAAATTATCGGGGTTTACCTTTAGGTAAGGTTAAAGTTTACTACTTATATATACACGACCTTAATTTACGAGAATTTTACAAATGTGAAGTAAAACCGAGATTTTCCTTCTTTTTGGACGTGTCGATATACTTTTTTTATCTCTAGGTAGGAAGTCACACCTAAAACAATTAACCGTGGTAAGCTCGGTTATTCTGTGTACGTGGTATTCGATCTATAATGTTTTGACTCTTTATTCGTTACTTTATATAGTGGGATTTCTATTTACAGATTTTCCCCTTTTATGCCTTACATATAGGAGTCTAAGGGAAGAGAGCTCGATACAAATTACAATAAACTTTGAAAAGCAAACGAGTGTACATGCACTTCTGGATTTGTGGTCTAACCTTATGACTATTGTCTTCAGAGGTCTCATGTCGTCTAGAGATCTTAAAAAATGAACAATTAAGGAATTAGAAATTAGTACTATATTAAAAACTACACAAGTTACTAAAGAGTAGATAGAAGGGAAAACGTACTAGGCTGATTTACGTTGTTCCTACGAACACCCTTTGGTGAGGTAGGACGTGTAGGTGGACCGTCCCATAATTGTACGGTAAGTCCCTCGTGTTCGTTGTGTCCCTTTGTCGGCGTATTAATTTAGTACGGTAGTCGGAGACTTCACGTAAGGGATGACACGCCGAGGTCCACTTTCACGAAAATTTATGTCTAGTGGATCCCCAGAGTCCTCGTTTAGCTTCAGAAGGAATATAAGGTAGTCTTCTTTATCTTGTCCTACATCGTCAATTCTCCGTTTCTGGGGGTCGATAAAGGAGAGTTACTAAAAGTCGAGTAAAACGTTTTTATAGGTCGATGGTAAATACAGATGTACTACAATTATAGACAAACCTTTCGCCTTTTAAATATATTTACTTAGTTCATCACTCAGATTAGTGGATAATCCTTAGTTTATAGACCACAGACGGAACTCGCTTATCTTACGCAAAAGAACGAACTGGGACACGAGGCTATTACCGGGTCAAGATGGTATAGGAGGAAAGAACCGAAGAACATAAACAGTCAAGTGGTGGTGGATATGTCCGTGGAGGTCTCCTGAGCCTAGAGTTCACGAAAGACATTACTAGATCGAAACCTAAAGTCTAAAGGAAACGAAAAATTACCAAACATAAAATTATAGATACCTACGGGAACGACGGAAGAGGTGAAAAAAGAGGAAGAAAATGAATAAAAAGGGGAGGCAGAAAAGGTGGGGATCCGAGACAGAGAGACGGGGTAGGGGAAGGTCATAAAAGATAAAGGAACCACCACTGTGTCTCATTCATTAAAAGAGAGAACATAACAAAAGGGAGTAAAGTCCCGTTCGACGACTGAATCCACGGGGTAGTGACCTAAGAAGACGTCAACGGTCTGGAACTCTGTATCCGACGTCAGACACGGTATCCTCCTCTACTCGATATCAGAGTAAAATGTCCTTCCCAATTTTCACCGATCTTATAAACCCTTTTCCCTTTTCTCCCCGTGACTACGTATTCCTCTTTTTCGTAGAAGAGTCTAGTGATGTACAAATAGTAAGTTGTGACTTTTCGACTCAACAGAGATAGTCAGTTCTAAGGTCGTCCTTTTGTCTACTGTCTTGAATCGTCCCCAGATATTTTTCTCAAACCAGTTCTACGACAAATGTTTCCGTATCCGCACTAAGTCCCCAGAGTCGTTCTTTATCACTTCGTGCGACCTTGACCGTTTGTCACCCTTCGGTCGTGGTCGGATCCGGATTTGACGCTCGACATTCCTATAAATGAGTTCATCCTTTTTAGATATACCCGTCCTCTCCCGGTGGTCTATGTTCAGACGATCTCCATGTCCATCTCTGACACGCCACAATGTCTCTGGTTCGGTTTGATCTCACGGGGTTCTCTTTCTGTGACTCTTTTATCGACTTCTTTATAAGGGGACTGGGGAGAACGGGGTGTTAGAGGACGACCGGGAGGGTAACCGGTCTGGTTTGTCCTTCGGTCTCCTATTCCCTCAACTACGACAAGGATCTCGTGTCTTCGTATCTCCTACTGAGACCTTTCGTTTCTTATAGATGATGTTATTCGAACAAAATACTTAAACTGAACTCGTACATCAAAACACGTCACTGGCCTACTACGTTTTTATAACTACTCCTACTTCGCCTGTTTATGTTACCTTCATCATCACAACTATTGACCATCCCCACTGTAGTAGAATGAAAGTATCCTATGAAGAGCGAAGGTTTACCGAAGATGTACGTATAGAGTAACCGGGGTCTTTATTTATTTGTTTGACACTTCAGGAACTAAACGAAACACTTACTACCACAGAACCGTTTTACAGTCAAACCACCAACTATACATTGACTTTATCAAAAAGTGAATAATAATAATATATATAACTTTCGGATGATACACGGTCAGAAACACAATCGAGACTCTCTTTCCGAGGCAAAGAAGGAAGATATGAGATATGAATGGACACTGCAATCTGTTGGTCCGAGTCAATATTGTGGTAGGTCTCAATAACGAGTCTGAACCTCAACTCATACTACGGACGTTCATACTATTATCCCCGACCCAGGTAGAATATGACACATGAGATGTCCCCAAAGACCAAGGAGGAACAGAATAAAACGAACTACAACTTACGACCCTCGAAAGGTCGAATCACCGAATCACCATTTATTAGACGAACGGTTACGTCCTCTGTGTTCTCTACACCCAAGCCGGGACCCACCCTTTCTAGGAGACCTCGTCCTTTACCGTTGGGTGAGGTCATAAGAGCGGGTCTTTTAAGGTTCATGTCTCCTTAGACCACCTGTTGTCAAGGACTCCAGAGTTTCTCAGTCTGTACTGATTTGTTGACTCGTACGTGAGCCTTACGACCCTTTACACCTTTATGGTTCAATTTTCGTTTATATCGATAATGTAAAACTAAAATTAGGGACCGTTTGTCGTTATCGTTATAACAAAACAAAGCCAAAAGACACAAAAGTCAAACAATTTCTGGATATCATAGAGAAACGACTCCTTCAACTGACCACTTAATCTTTCTTGTACCCCGAATGTCTGTCTTCTACCTTCAAAATTCTGGACCTAGACAATGTCTGATCGAGAACCCACAGTCTGTTCAGTAAACAAAAGAGACTCTGAGTTAAAGAAGTAGATATTTTAACCGTATTATAACAAGTCGTCTATTCCAACGATATACTTAATTTACTCATATACTTTAAAAACAAATTTGATGTTTCTAACTAGGTTTAAAATCAAGAATATTCTTAACCGACCACTTAAGTGACTTTATAAGTTTATCAAAAGACAGTTTTTAAACCTATAACTCTGGGTCAATTAAAATAAAAAGTAGATCTATAAACCGTAGTCCGGTGTATCCGTGTTCTTGAAAATATTTTAAAGACACGTTTACGTAAAGGGACCTTTACTTCTCTAAAGAAAGATATTTTCCTAATAAAGAGTTATTCAAGTAGACTTCCATTGACAAGAAGAAAATCTTAAGTCGATATTGAAGTCCGTGTCCGAAGGAGATGGAGTCAGAACGGGGAAAAGACGACAAGTAAGTCTCCTAAAACTGAACACGGATGGGATATTGAATGAAGAGACTTCTTAGAAGGTCTCCGATACCAAGGTTGAATTGACCCACTCTTACACCACTTAGGATCGGGGTGGTAAAGACTCGATACACTGACCCTTTACCGAAGTGGAGAAACTCGGAGTTAAAGGAGTAGATTTTTTACCTCCTATCACAACCAATAAAGGTGAATCGAGAGTGAGTTGTTGTTTCGGGTATCAAGAAAGAAGAGACGGGACCCTGAGGTTGGGGATGTCTATAGTAGTCACGTTGAGTGACCCCAGATCGGTTATCCTGTAGTGATACGTCTTCTCTCTCTCCAACCCAATAAAGAATTAGGAGAGAATGAAGAGTAGTAATGTTGAGACTGTCACCGGTGTCCGGAGGTTCTAGTCGAAACCTGAACCATGACGGAGGTACCACGATCGTTAGTGGTAGAGACCATTGCGATCAGGAGGGGAAAGAGGAAGTCCAGTTTCGTCGAGTGTGAAACGATCGGGGACCATGGAACGGTCGGTATAACCCTACAGGTATATGGACGCATATAAGAGAAGTGATTTAATAGAAGTCCTAGTATGGAAGAGTACGAAACGCATAAAACGACCCTGTGAACGACTATCTCCCTAAATTATTATTACCCATGAAAGATCCCAATACCTAATTTCTATTTCATTTATTCATCTGTGTCTTGTTCCCGACTCTATATTCTCCAGTTATTTGTAGTCGAGAATAGTAGAACGAGAGATGGGTGCTTCGGAATCAAAAGACTGAACGAAGAGTGGAGTCGGATCTTTAGTTATAAATTCAGGGGAAGTAGGATACGGAGTCAAGTCAAGTCAAGTCAAGTGAAGTCAGTGAGTCAGTACAGGTTGAGAAACGGATGGGGTCAAGATTGGGGAGAGACCGGGTCGAAGACTGTGGAGTAAAAAGATCTAACAGGTCATCTCTCTGACTTTTTCTAGTTTGTAAGGATTTTTATTGATTAAATGTGAGAATTTCTTTTCGTTAGATTTTTTAATGCGTTTGTTAACCTTTCATGTAACTCACTGGTACAGTAATTGATAGAAAGAACTTAATATCGAAACCGTATACATACGTCACCTCATTAAACACCTCTTTATCTACTTTTTGATTAAAATTGGAGTTGTCCGCTAGGTAGGACTCATTTAGTATTTCCCACCTTGTCTAACCTATTAGTATGTCTGATCATTGTCTCTTCCGTTACCGTGGGGTGAGGTCATGAGAACGGACCTTTGAGGGTACCTACCTCCTCGGGCCACCCGACGTCTGGTACCCCAGCTATTCTCAGCCTGTGCTGACTCACTGAAGTGAAAGTGAAAAGTGAAAGTACGTAACCTCTTCCTTTACCGTCGGGTGAGGTCACAAGAACGGACCTCTTACGGTCCCTGTCCCCTCGGACCACCCGACGGCAGACACCCCAGCGTGTGTCAGTCTATGCTGACTTCGCTGAGTCGTCGTCGTCGTCATCCTCATTACCATTATCGTCATTTAAGTTCAAACAGTCTAATTAACTTCTCCAAGTATTTTGTGTGATTTCAGGTCAAAATTTTTTATTAATAATCTAAAACTCCAAAAATTTTTTATTTGTTTAAAATTTTAGAGTAAAACGGTCCTATGTTTTAGACGGAAATTTTTAGTCATTCCTTCAAACCTTGTAACATCTCTTTATCTTAATTTTATTGAAGACAAAACAAAAAATTTATCGTTTGTCAGTCACAAAGTCACTCTAATAAAGGTTTGGATACAACATATTAAAATCCCCGCTGAAGGTATCTATGTAAAACCATGACATGGTAAAGACGGGTCGGTGAGGTTCGACCCCGTTTCTCCCCCGATCTTCGGACGTCGACGAGTTCTTTGTCAGTGTTTGATGAAGGGACTTCATGATCGTACCCATCTTATTAGTCTCGAGAGTCCTCTCAGAAATTCAATATTCTTGGATCGGTCGTTTCGTTTTAGTGCTTGATGTCACGTCCGAGAGACTCTCCTCCAGACGTTTCCTGACGTCTCTCCTACGACGACGGTACAGACTAGAAACAACTGTGTAATATTAGGTCTCGGTGGACCTAAAACTTCCCTTAACAATAACATAGCTGCTCGGTCGGGGTCTGTTAGGTGGTCTTCATGATGATCTGTGGTAGAAATCCGTGAAATCTTGGGACAGAATAAATTAGTATTGGTCTTAGTATACGTCATCCATATACATAAGGGTAAAGTGTCTATTAAAATGTCTATTTATCTCTCGATTTTTCTGTATCATTGAACAAGTACCAGTACGTTTATTCGTTATACACATGAGTGTGAACAAGTCGAAAGACATTGTAGGAGGAAGAGGTATATTTAATACTTTCGGGTACGAAAAGAATTATAAGGTTTAATGACAGTTGTATCCTGATTGTAAAAGATAGTATATTTTACTTCATATACTCTTACTATTAAACCCATTCCAACTTACTCAAAACGTTTACCGACAGTTATTAAATGGGTCAAGAGAGAAAAGTCTAGTCGTGGGTAAAGCAACATGAGACGTCACGTGATATTTAAAATGAGGGAACTCAACTGAATGATGCGTCAGGGTTGCTTTATTATGGAACGAAAAGTCGACGACCGTCTGTTAAACCAAGAGGGTTACCTCTTCTCAGTACTTAATTTTTGATCAGTTCGTCTTCAGTTGGAAGTCCTTCAGATTCCGACCCTTACTCACCCACACACGAGAATTAGTCTGGCCCTAAAGTAAAGGTGGACGAGTGGGGTTCCGGGTTCGACTCGGGTGAGTCTTTGTATAAGTTTGAGACCCTTAACGGAGTCTTAAATTGATCAGAATAGGAATTGATCCTAGTCTTAAAAAAGTTTATCATACTTGGAGGGGTTTGTCGACGTTAGGTCTGTAAGTAGAGAGTGGGCACACGAAGGACATACTCCCTCTACATCCCTTCCTTTTCCTACGGTTAAAGAGGAACCACCAGTGTATTTATATTCAAACGACGACGACGATTCAGTGAAGTCAGCACGGGTTGAGACACACTGCGGTATTTGCCGTCGGGTGGTCCGAGGGGGTAGGGACCCTAAGAGGTCCATTCTTGTGACCTCACCCAACGGTAAAGGAAGAGGTTGCGTACTTTCACTTTTCACTTTCACTTCAGTAAGTCAGTACAGGCTGGGTGTCTCTGGGGTACCTGACGTCGGATGGTCCGAGGAGGCAGATACCCTAAAAGGTCCGTTCTCATGACCTCACCCCACGGTAACGGAAGAGACTTTATACTCAGATCTTTACTCGTTTTTAATTTGTCTTATATTCGACCGGTTCTTTCATATAATTAAGTTTCTTTTCTTCTCTCCAACTCTCTAACTTCTAGTTCCACTGTCGTTTCACTTATAAAACTACCTCTTTTTCTCATCCTTCCAACGTTTACTTACTTAGTACCAATCTCCTCTGAGAGCCTTTGATTCTCGGAGCTTTCCTTTGTCGAAATTTACTTTACCTCTAGACCCCACGTCTAATCCACAGTTCAATTTAACTTCTGAGTCAAGTTAAGTCAAGTCAGTGAGTCAACGTAGGCTGAGAAACACTGGGGCAACTAACGTCGTACGGTACGAAGGGACAGGTAGTGGTTGAGGGTCTTGAACGAGTTTGAGTACAGGTAGGTCGGTCACTACGGTAGGTTAGTAGAGTAGGAAACAGTAAGTGAAACGGCGGATGGAAGTTAGAAAGGGTCGTAGTCCCAGAGAAGATTACTCAGTCAAGAAACGTAGTCCACCGGTTTTATAACCTCGAAGTCGTAGTCAGGAAGGCTACTTGTAAGTCATGACTAAATAAAATCTTGACTCACCAAACTAGAGGACCGTCAGGTTCCCTGAGAGTTCTCAGAAGAGATTGTGGTGTCGAGTTTTCTTAGTCAACAATTCGTGAGTCGAAAGAAATACCAGGTTGAGAGTATAGGTATGTACTGATGACCTTTTTGGTATCGAAACTGACATGTCTAGAAACAGTCGTTTCATTACTCAACTTCGGATGGTTGTCCTTTAAGTCCTTACCATACCCTCCCGCCCCTCTTTATTTACAACTAGTGCTACATTGACTTAGGAGGACAATTGGTAAAATTGATATGGGAATGATTCTAAGAGACAAGAGATCAGGGGAAGTTGAGAAAGAGGGTGAGTGGAACGATTAGGAGTCTAACGATGATCCTCTCTTGGTACATTGGTACAACAACCTGAGTTGACCTCTACATATCCAAAAAGAGAAAAATAACTTCATATTAACCAAATGTCAGAACACAATCAAAGACGACATGTAACTTCGCTCAGTCGATAGACATATGTATGTAGAAGAAAGGTTGGTGGTGGGAGGTAGGGTGGGGAGATCCGGTAGTGTCTCGTGGCTCGACTCGAGGAACACGATATGTCGTCGAAGGGTGATCGATAAAAGCACATATATACAGTCACACTATCACATATATACAGTTACGATGAGAGGATTAAGGAGGGTGGGATATCCAAAACTTGAACAGGGATCCACACGAATCGTTAGAAGTCAACTAGGATCAACTAAGGGTAAAAAGAAGTGTCGTCGTCGAGAAAGTTTTAGTTTCGATAGATGGGAAGGACGACCGTAGGAGTAAGGCTTCTCTGTTGGAATAGAGGTTGGAGTCTCTTTTGTCCATCTCCGTTAGTCCGTCCTTGAAGGGATTTTAGGAGGGGAAAATATAAGTCTGAATAAGTAGTGAAATAGGTAGAAATGGATAGGAAACAAACGAATTAGGTTGGAAATGAGTTGAGGGTAATTCTTAAACGGGGTACTCCCTGAAGGGACTACCGGCTCACCGATGTGAGGTACGAGGGTCACGTCCCTCGGTTCAAACTGGGGATCAGTCCCTTGGTCTAGGGTGTACGGAGTTGATTCTCAAGAGTACGACGTCGGTCTTTTAGAACGTTCGGTGTTGATTTCTAACGTATACGGTGTTGATTCTGGGTTACCCCAGTTTAATTATTTATTTAAAAAAAAAAATTTGGACGGGGTGCTTAATCGTGAGGTTCGAATATAGTTCTTATAGACAAAAAGATGACCGACGAAGGAGTTCTGGATCTTTATTCCTATTCAGAAGAACTTTGTTTATAAAGGAACGGGTACTGGTGAATTCAACGATGACTTAGAAAAAGAAATTATCTGTATAAAATACTTCGGTGTGAAATAGGTAAAAAGTGGTTGATAAGTGAGACGTTAAGTACCTTTACACGTTGTTTGTCCATACCGTTGATTTTAGACTAAATATATCAATGACGAATGGACTATGAGATGAATTCATCCGGTGATGATTGAATGAACGGTTCAAGTCAGGAGTGGAAAGACCAGAGACAATCTAGAACAATCGTGTGAAGAGGAATAACCTTAGGAGAGGATGTCATCCGAATCTTCGTGGAGGGAGAAGTACTTTAAAAGAATGAAGAGATATGTAAAGAAGTATCTAAGGAACCCCTTAGGAAAGAAAGGAGGAAGGGAACTTTACACCTAATAGAAGTCCTAGGTAGAAGTCAGAGAGAGAGAAGAAGAACGACATCGAAGAAAGTACTCAATGTAGTTTAAGATACTTAAGTTGGTATGTACACTAAGGTTTTGGATAAAGGTAGAGGGTTTGGAGGGGACTCGGTTAAAGAGTCAACGGATCATTTGTAAAGATAGGTAAACGGGACATTGTGAAGTTTGAATTATGTAAATTCTGTCTTGAATAATTAAGGGGGTATAATCCAGGAAGCGAAAACACTTTAAAGAGGGGTCTTTTCTTCTTTCTCTTCCTAAATCCATTTTACTTTTTTGGTTCTTTCAGAGGTCGTATTCCTTATCCTT